>CM076678.1:90990218-91590218 GCA_038501925.1 Xenopus petersii
GTTTCCCAGGTGCCCTCAGTCAAGTGAAGTGTGCTCTGATAAACTTCAGTCACGCTTTACTGCTGCACTGCAAGTTGGAATGATATCAGCTCCTCTCTTCCCCCAAGCAGCCCTTCAGCAGAACAATAGGAAGTTAACAAGATAGCTCGCTGACTGGATACCGTACAATGCTCCCATACCCCATTCATGCCCCAACTAGTGGTAGATAGAAGAATAGGGATGGCGCGAACTGTTCGCCGGCGAACTTGTTCGCGCGAACATCGGGTGTTCGCGCTCGCCGGAAGTTCGCGAACGTCGCGCGACGTTCGCCATTTTGGGTTCGCCAATGTTGGCGCTTTTTTTTGCCCTCTCACCCCAGACCAGCAGGTACATGGCAGCCAATCAGGAAGCTCTCCCCTGGACCACTCCCCTTCCCTATAAAAACCGAAGCCCTGCAGCGTTTTTTCACTCTGCCTGTGTGTGCTGAAGAGATAGTGTAGGGAGAGAGCTGCTGCCTGTTAGTGATTTCAGGGACAGTTGAAAGTTTGCTGGCTAGTAATCGTTTTGATACTGCTCTGTTATTGGAGGGACAGAAGTCTGCAGGGGTTTGAGGGACATTTAAGCTTAGGTAGCTTTGCTGGCTAGTAATCTACCTTCTACTGCAGTGCTCTGTATGTAGCTGCAGTGGGCAGCTGTCCTGCTTCTGATCTCATCTGCTGACTGCTGCAATAACAGTAGTCCTTGTAAGGACTGCTTTTATTTATTTTTTTGTTGTTTTACTACTACTACTACTACTATAAGAGCCCAGTGCTATTAGTCTAGCAGTGTTGGGGAGTGGGACTGGTGTGCTAATCTGCTGCTCCTAGTAGTTCAGCAGCACCAACTTTAATTTTTTTTTTTTTAATATTCATTTTTTTTTTATTTTACTTTTTTTTATTTTACTACCGCTGTAGTAGTGTATAAGTTGACCTTTTAGGCATTATTTGCCCTGTAGGCATTTTTTGCCCAGTGTGTTATTCAACCAACTGCCATCTAGCTGTGTGACCTTGTTCACATTCTGTCTAAATATCCATAATATTACCGTCTCCAGAAAAAACACCGGAGTGACTTTTTTCAAGCAGCCATAATATATTTTACGTAATCCGTATCCATCGCTGTATTAGTGTATAAGTTGACCTTTTAGGCATTATTTGCCCTGTAGGCATTTTTTGCCTAGTGTGTTATTCAACCAACTGCCATCTAGCTGTGTGACCTTGTTCACATTCTGTCTAAATATCCATAATATTACCGTCTCCAGAAAAAACACCGGAGTGACTTTTTTCAAGCAGCCATAATATATTTTACGTAATCCGTATCCATCGCTGTATTAGTGTATAAGTTGACCTTTTAGGCATTATTTGCCCTGTAGGCATTTTTTGCCCAGTGTGTTATTCAACCAACTGCCATCTAGCTGTGTGACCTTGTTCACATTCTGTCTAAATATCCATAATATTACCGTCTCCAGAAAAAACACCGGAGTGACTTTTTTCAAGCAGCCATAACATATTTTACGTAATCTGTATCCATCGCTGTAGTAGTGTATAAGTTGACCTTTTAGGCATTATTTGCCCTGTAGGCATTTTTTGCCCAGTGTGTTATTCAACCAACTGCCATCTAGCTGTGTGACCTTGTTCACATTCTGTCTAAATATCCATAATATTACCGTCTCCAGAAAAAACACCGGAGTGACTTTTTTCAAGCAGCCATAATATATTTTACGTAATCCGTATCCATCGCTGTAGTAGTGTATAAGTTGACCTTTTAGGCATTATTTGCCCTGTAGGCATTTTTTGCCCAGTGTGTTATTCAACCAACTGCCATCTAGCTGTGTGACCTTGTTCACATTCTGTCTAAATATCCATAATATTACCGTCTCCAGAAAAAACACCGGAGTGACTTTTTTCAAGCAGCCATAACATATTTTACGTAATCTGTATCCATCGCTGTAGTAGTGTATAAGTTGACCTTTTAGGCATTATTTGCCCTGTAGGCATTTTTTGCCCAGTGTGTTATTCAACCAACTGCCATCTAGCTGTGTGACCTTGTTCACATTCTGTCTAAATATCCATAATATTACCGTCTCCAGAAAAAACACCGGAGTGACTTTTTTCAAGCAGCCATAATAAATTTTACGAGATCCGTATCCACCGCTTTAGTAGTGTATACGTTGATCTTGTGGGCAGTATTTGCACAGTGTTTTCTTCAAACCGCCATCTAGCTGTGTGAGCTTGTTCACATTTTGTCTAAATATTGATAGTATTATCGTCTCTAGAAAAACCACTTGAGTTACTTTTTTTCAAGCAGCATTCATATATTTTACGTAATCCGTATCCACCGCTGTGTATACGTTGACCTTGTAGGCATTATTTGCACAGTGTTTTCTTCAAACCGCCATCTAGCTGTGTGAGCTTGTTCACATTTTGTCTAAATATTGATAATATTATCGTCTCTAGAAAAACCACTTGAGTTACTTTTTTTCAAGCAGCATTCATATATTTTACGTAATCCGTATCCACCGCTGTGTATACGTTGACCTTGTAGGCATTATTTGCACAGTGTTTTCTTCAAACCGCCATCTAGCTGTGTGAGCTTGTTCACATTTTGTCTAAATATTGATAATATTATCGTCTCTAGAAAAACCACTTGAGTTACTTTTTTTCAAGCAGCATTCATATATTTTACGTAATCCGTATCCACCGCTGTGTATACGTTGACCTTGTAGGCATTATTTGCACAGTGTTTTCTTCAAACCGCCATCTAGCTGTGTGAGCTTGTTTACATTTTGTCTAAATATTGATAATATTATCGTCTCTAGAAAAACCACTTGAGTTACTTTTTTTCAAGCAGCATTCATATATTTTACGTAATCCGTATCCACCGCTGTGTATACGTTGACCTTGTAGGCATTATTTGCACACTGTTTTCTTCAAACCGCCATCTAGCTGTGTGAGCTTGTTCACATTTTGTCTAAATATTGATAATATTATCGTCTCTAGAAAAACCACTTGAGTTACTTTTTTTCAAGCAGCATTCATATATTTTACGTAATCCGTATCCACCGCTGTGTATACGTTGACCTTGTAGGCATTATTTGCACACTGTTTTCTTCAAACTGCCATCTAGCTGTGTGTATTATCGTTTCCAGAAAAACCAACTGAGTTTTTGTTGTTGTTGTTTTTTTAAAAATAATGCCAGGCAAAGGCAGGCCGCCACGCAGAGGCCGTGCTAGGGGCCGTGCTGCTATGCAATCCTGTGGCCCTAGCAAATTGCCCAGTTTTAAAAAGCCAATGACCCTGAACTCCCAAAATGCTGAAGAGGTAGTTGACTGGCTTACACAGCACACCCCATCCTCTACCGTTTCTAACTTTACCACAACATCCTCCTCATCCTCCACTGCTATGGCCACCCCACGTAACACTTCCTCCACCACCGGTGCCCCTTCTTCACTGGAGTCAGAGGAGTTATTTTCCCATGAATTTCTTGAACTGAGTAATGCGCAACCATTATTGCCAGAAGAAGATGAAGGAGATGAGGACGTTACACCAGATTTAATTCTGGCAGAGAACACGACAGAGATGGACATAATGATGAGTGATGAGGAGGAGGTCCCCGCTGCTGCTTCCTTCTGTGATGTGTCAGAAGAAATTGATGCATCTGAGGAGAATGATGATGAGGAGATTGATGTTTTGTGGGTGCCTAGTAGAAGAGAGCAAGAGGAGGGTAGTTCAGATGGAGAGACGGAGAGTCAGAGAGGCAGTAGGAGAATAAGACTTAGAAGAAGCAGGGAGGACAGCCCGCAGGGATCAGTAGGGCAACAACATGTATCGGCACCTGTGTTCAGCCGGCCAACGCACCCGCCATTGCCGCCAATGCCGCCAACTTCTACTGTTACCGCCAGATCGCACACTTCCAAAAAGTCAGCAGTGTGGGATTTTTTTAATGTGTGTGCCTCTGACAAAAGCATTGTAATTTGCAATGAGTGCAGTCAGAAACTGAGCCTTGGTAAGCCCAACAGCCACATAGGTACAACTTCTATGCGAAGGCACATGAGCGGCAAGCACAAAGCACTTTGGGAGCAACACCTCAAAGGCAACAGGCAAACTAAAAGCCACACTCCTTCTGGTCCAGCATCTTACTGCTCTACCTCTGCTCTCCTTGACCCGTCTGAACCACCCTCCACTCCGCCTTCCACCTTGACCACCTGTTCCCATTCCCAGTCATCTGCCACCAGCCAAGTTTCTGTGAAGGCCATGTTTGAGCGTAAGAAGCCAATGTCTGACTGTCACCCCCTTGCCCGGCGTCTGACAGCTGGCTTGTCTGCACTCTTAGCCCGCCAGCTTTTACCATACCAGCTGGTGGACTCTGAGGCCTTCCGCAAATTTGTAGCAATTGGGACACCGCAGTGGAAGGTACCCAGCCGCAATTTTTTTTCTAAAAAGGGAATACCACACCTGTACCAACATGTGCAGAGCCAAGTTACCGCATCTCTGTCACTTAGTGTTGGGCCAAAGGTCCATATGACTACTGACGCATGGTCCTCCAAGCATGGTCAGGGCAGGTATGTCACCTACACTGCCCACTGGGTGAACTTGGTAATGGCTGGGAAGCAGGGAATGGGTAGCTCAACAACAACAACAGTGGAGTTGGTGTCACCGCCACGGATTGCACGCGGTTCTGCCACCACCTCTACTCCTCCATCGCTCTCTACCTCGTCTTCTTCCTCTTCTTCTTCTTACTCTGCTGCTGGGTCCTCCTTCTCCTCCTCCACACCTGTGCACCCCCAGCTCCCCCTAGGCTATTCGACGTGCCAGGTATGCCGTTGTCACGCTGTCTTGGGGATGACGTGCCTGGAAAGCAAAAACCATACCGGATCTGTACTCCTGTCATCTCTGCAGTCACAGGCCGATCGGTGGCTGACCCCACACCAACTGCAGATCGGAAAAGTGGTGTGTGACAATGGAAGCAATCTGTTGGCAGCGTTGAGACTGGGCAATTTAATACATGTGCCCTGCATGGCACATGTGTTAAATTTAATAGTCCAACGTTTTGTCTCCAAGTACCCAGGATTCCAGGACGTTCTCACCCAGTCCAGAAAGGTGTCGGCCCATTTCAGACGTTCCTACACAGCCATGGCACGCCTTGCTGACATTCAGCAGCGCTACAACATGCCAGTCAGGCGTTTGATTTCTGACAGCCAGACTCGCTGGAATTCAACGCTCCTTATGTTGGAACGTCTGCTGCAACAACAAAGGGCCATCAACGAGTACCTTTTTGAACTGGGTGGTAGGACTGGATCTGCAGAGCTGGGGATTTTTTTCCCCCGTTACTGGGTGCTTATGCGCGATGCCTGCAGGCTCATGCGACCTTTTGAAGAGGTGACAAATATGGTCAGTCGCACCGAAGGCACCATCAGCGACCTAATACCCTTCGCTTTCTTCCTGGAGCGTGCCGTGCGACGAGTGACAGATGAGGCTGTAGACCAGCGTGACGAGGAGCTGGAAGCGCACGATTTATGGTCGGAATCACCAGAACGAACCCAGGCACCTGCTGCAACGCAGGGAGAGGTGCCAGAAGTGGAGTCAGAGGAGGAAGGTGGCTTTGTGGAGGAGGAGGAGGAGGACCAACAGGAGCAGGCTTCCCAGGGGGCTAGTGGTGACCTTTTGGGGACCCCTGGTCTTGTACGTGGCTGGGGGGAGGAGACCGTGGATGATGCAGTCCTTGATAATGAGGAAGCGGAGATGGATAGCTCTGCATCCAACCTTGTGAGAATGGGGTCTTTCATGCTGTCATGCCTGTTGAAGGACCCCCGTATCAAGAGGCTTAAGGAGAAGGACCTGTACTGGGTCGCAACGCTACTAGACCCTCGGTACAAGCATAAAGTGGCAGAAATGTTACCAACATACCACAAGTCCGAAAAGATGCGGCATTTACAAACCAGCCTGCAAAACATGTTGTACAATGCTTTTAAGGGTGATGTCACTTCAGGAACTCATCAACATTCCAGGGGCAGAGGTGCCAGTAATCCTGCCACGAGCACACCTGCAAGGACAAAGCCCTTTGGCCGGTCTGTAACGTCAGACATGCAAATGTTTTTCTGTCCAAGGCAGCGCCACAACCCTTCTGGATCCACCCTCAAAGAACGCCTCGACCGGCAGGTAGCGGACTACCTGGCATTAACTGCAGATATCGACACTCTGAGGAGCGATGAACCCCTGGACTGCTGGGTGCGCAGGCTTGATCTGTGGCCAGTGCTGTCACAATTTGCCATGAACCTCTTGTCTTGCCCAGCCTCAAGTGTGCTCTCAGAAAGGACCTTCAGTGCAGCAGGAGGGATTGTAACTGAGAAGAGAACTCGCCTAGGTCACAAAAGTGTCGATTACCTGACCTTTATTAAAATGAATGAGGGGTGGATCTTGGAGGGTTACTGCACGCCGGAAGACTTGTTCTGACTTCTATGCAGCTGTCCTTCTCTTCAAGCCTCATGACTCCACACACAGCTGTCCTTTAGCGTCCTCCTCCCTCCGCCACCGTTACAAACTAGGGTGCAAACCCTACTGGTTTAATTTTTTCTGGCCTCTGTGCTTCAGTGGCTGCAACCAAAAAAACTGGGCAAACAATGTCTACAAGGTCAACGTATGGCGAAAAATGACTATTTTCAGCATTTATTTGGCATATTTTTTCTGGCAACTGTGCTTCAGTGGCTGCGTCCAAAAAAATGCATATTTTCTGCATTTATATGGCATAATTTTTCTGGCCTCTGTGCTTCAGTGGCTGCAACCAAAAAAATGCATATTTTCTGCATTTATATGGCATAATTTTTCTGGCCTCTGTGCTTCAGTGGCTGCAACCAAAAAAATTTATATTTTCAGCATTTATATGGCATAATTTTTCTGTCAACTGTGCTTCAGTGGCTGCGACCAAAAAAATGCATATTTTCTGCATTTATATGGCATAATTTTTCTGGCCTCTGTGCTTCAGTGGCTGCAACCAAAAAAATTTATATTTTCAGCATTTATATGGCATAATTTTTCTGTCAACTGTGCTTCAGTGGCTGCGACCAAAAAAACTGGGCAAACAATGCCTACAAGGTCAACGTATGGCAAAAAATGACTATTTTCAGCATTTATATGCCATATTTTTTCTGGCAACTGTGCTTCAGTGGCTGCGTCCAAAAAAACTGGGCAAACAATGTCTACAAGGTCAACGTATGGCGAAAAATTACTATTTTCAGCATTTATATGGCATATTTTTTCTGGCAACTGTGCTTCAGTGGCTGCGTCCAAAAAAACTGGGCAAACAATGTCTACAAGGTCAACGTATGGCGAAAAATTACTATTTTCAGCATTTATATGGCATATTTTTTCTGGCAACTGTGCTTCAGTGGCTGCGTCCAAAAAAACTGGTCAAACAATGCCTACAAGGTCAACGTATGGCAGTTGTTTAAAGAGAACAGTAGATTACTAGCCAGCAAAGCTACCTAAGCTAAAATGTCCCTCAAATCCCTGCAGACTTCTGTCCCTCCAATACAGAGCAGTATCAAGCAGATTACTAGCCAGCAAACTTACTATCATCTGTCCCTGAAATCACTAACAGCTCTCCCCCTACACTATCTCTTCCAAGCACACACAGGCAGATTTTTCAGATACATTTTTGCCCTTGATCCCCCTCTGGCATGCCACTGTCCAGGTCGTTGCACCCTTTAAACAACTTTAAAATCATTTTTCTGGCCAGAAATGTCTTTTTTAGATGTTAAAGTTCGCCTTCCCATTGAAGTCTATGGGGTTCGCGAACCGTTCGCGAACCGCTCGCATTTTTGCGCAAGTTCGCGAATATGTTCGCGAACTTTTTTTCCGACGTTCGCTACATCCCTATAGAAGAACAGCACTCAATAGTGCAAATCCAATTCCGCCTAATACAAGTCCGGCTCACCCAAGTTGCAACTCCTTCAGTTACCTTGAGCAGGAGAAAACAATATCTTTTGTGCAACACATTGATAAATAATCTGCTATCTAAATTTCTGTTTTTCCAGTGTTAATGTAGGAACGAATTCAAGCAATGATTTCACCATTAGTGTGCAATTCATTAAGGGGTCTATTTATCATGCCGTGTAAAAAGTAGAGTGATGCATTACCGGTGATGTTGCTCATAGCATATCAATGTTTTCTAACTGCTGAGATCTAATCGCTGATTGGTTCTTATGGGCAACATCATTGATAATCCTTTACTGCACTATTTGCACAGCATTATAAATAGGCCCCCTGTAAAACATCTGCAATTCTGCATTTGTTATAGCAAAATGGTCAGAAATCTATGTCTGTGTCCACAGCTATCACTGCAAATTTGGGGACCTCAACTAACAAGGTTGGAAAACCTTCATTCAAATTCCTATGGACTAAGGTCTGCCATTATCCCATTTACAAGTACATTGGCCGTAAAGAAGTTACAGGGACTACACTTTCCACCTGATTCCTGTGAATGTTGCCATTCGTCTATTTTTATGTGATAACATTAGCAACCATTTTTCCATGCCATATAAGAAATAATCCCACTTATATAATGTATTGTGTGTGGGGGGAATTTGAAATTTTGGGGATTTAGAACTCAGAAATGATCATAAAAAATGGCAAATACTCACTTACCTATTAGGTACTTTTATATCCTTATTTGAGTAATCCCTGTTTTTTCCATGACAGTATAGCACAATACATCATTATGCTCTACAATATTTTCATTGAATGCATTTTTGCCCAGTTCTGCTTTACATATTCAGCTCTCTCTGTCCTTTACTTCACATTCCTTTTTAAGTGTCACAATAATGTTCCAAAATCCTATCTAAAGTCTGCTGTATAATGCAATATAATCTCACTAAAGTCAGAGACATTTTCATCTGGAATATATTTTTATCTTTTTTTTCATATGAATTCACCTGGGAACACAATCTATTTCTGTTAGGTTCTACATTTTCAAAAACCTTTCTAATGTCTCAGAGTTTTTTTTTGGCTCTGTGGCTCTGTAGTCATGACCTTTTTATATAGTATGAGGATCTGGTTGCACTAGAGCACCAATTACTGTGTCTCGTGCTGAAAAGCAGAAAATGCTTGTGCTTTTTGAAGTGAGTTGTATTTTTGATACAAGTCCTGCTGGTTGAACTGTTTCTTTTACCGAGGTTGGAGATTTTCTCTCTGCTCTTTGGAACAGAAAAGATTAAACATTGTCACATCATTTTTCACATTGTTTAAGAAGGTTGACGGAGAGACATTTTGTTGAATTGATATTAAATAATTTAACCTTTTTCATGCCAAGACTATAAGAGGTATTCATTAAGAAGATATAGTACTTAAATAGGTAAAATTAACATGATTTTTGCAATGTCTCTGAAATATTAAATAACATTTTCTACATTCTTATTAATGGTAAGCATCTGTGTTTACGTCAAACGGAATCCATTTCATCCATCATCTACACAACCACAACAACCCTGTACATAATAACAGGACTATTAAAGTACACTGAAAACATTTTTGGCTAGCCATGCCCAAGGTAGCACACTTCTGGATAAAGTCTATCTCTTATCACTTTGTAACATCCTGGAGAATGCATAGCCAACATGATAAAGGTAAATAAGGTCTCATGCAGAAGAAAAGAAGAATATCTTGCTTCACCTTTGGTCAATTCCAGTGTAGTTCACTGTCGAGTATAACATTATCACTGAGGGAGGGGGGGCCCACGGGGGGAGGGGTTTTGCGCCAAAAGGGTTTCCTTCTCCTATAATCCTGTTCAACAACCCTGCAACTATCCCCTGTGAGTGCCTAGACTTTACACTAAAAACGGTCCAATCAAAACGAGTGCTGTTGTTCCACTGACTTGTTCCTTTGCCATTAAAGAAGCAGTAACACCAAAAAATTAAAGTGTTTTAAAGTAATGAAAAAATAATGTTCTGTTGCCCTGCCCTGGTACAACTGGTGTGTTTGCTTCAGAAATGCTACTATAGTTTATATAAACAAGCTGCTGTGTAGCCATGGGGGCAGTCATTCAAAGCTGAAAAGGGAGAAAAGGCACATAATACACAGTAGATACGCTCTGGAATATGAAATGGGATTCTTCATAACATATCTGTTATCTACTGTGTATCCTGTGCTTGAATGGCTGCCCCAATGTCTACACAACAACTCCTTTATATAAACTATAGCAGTCTTTAAACACTACACGTGCAGGGCATCACTACATTATATTGTCATTCCTTTAAAACATTTTCATTCTTTGGTGTTACTGATCCTTTAAGCCTAACCTCAAGAAGAATACCTTACTGAGTAACCTTGTCAGTCAGCTAAGGATGATCCAAGTAGACTTTAACAACCTCTATATGAGAAAAAAAATGTATGCTGCACTTCTGTATTGAAAAACATATAGAATCCCTTAAAGGGATACTGTCATGGGAAAAAAAAAATTTTTTCAAAATGAATCAGTTAATAGTGCTGCTCCAGCAGAATTCTGCACTGAAATCCATTTCTCAAAAGAGCAAACAGATTTTTTTTATATTCAATTTTGAAATCTGACATGGGGCTAGACATATTGTCAATTTCCCAGCTGCCCCATGTCATGTGACTTGTGCTCTGATAAACTTCAATCACTCTTTACTGCTGTACTGCAAGTTGGAGTGATATCACCCCCCTCCCTTTCCCCCCCAGCAGCCAAACAAAAGAACAATGGGAAGGTAACCAGATAACAGCTCCCTAACACAAGATAACAGCTGCCTGGTAGATTTAAGAAAAACACTCAATAGTAAAAACCCATGTCCCACTGAGACACATTCAGTTACATTGAGAAGGAAAAACAGCAGCCTGCCAGAAAGCATTTCTCTCCTAAAGTGCAGGCACAAGTCACATGACCAGGGGCAGCTGGGAAATTGAAAAAATGTCTAGCCCTATGTCAGATTTCAACATTGAATATAAAAAAATCTGTTTGCTCTTTTGAGAAATGGATTTCAGTGCAGAATTCTGCTGGAGTAGCACTATTAACTGAATCATTTTGAAAAAAACATGTTTTCCGATGACAGGATCCCTTTAAACTCATGACTGGTACTCAAAGGTGAAATAGCCTTTTAGACAGGTCAAACAGTGATTCTTAAATGATACAATGCCCAGAGAATCTGTGCCAAACAAGCTTTAACATTTAAACACTGGATGTACATGAAAATATATTACGGAGGGTATAAACCAGTGAGCTAAACTATTGTAGAAACAACTGTTTAGATATATCTGTGCAAGTAATAGAGTAGCGCTAATGCTGCCTCAGTAGATATGGTCCTTAATATATGTAGGCACCAGTAAACAAGCTTTGATTGATCCCTGGCTGCAGTTGACAGAAGCCAGAGTTACAAATGCCAGCTTATGTCAGTCTCTAAATGCAACAATCTATAATGTTGTTAAAGGGGTCGTTCATCTTTTGGACAATAAAGCTAATTTAACAGCCCATGTCCTAAAGACCGTTTTTGTATTGAGATACATACCATAGAAGTGGGTCAAACTCTCAGTTCTCTACTTTGTGATCTATGATTGTGGGACAGGCTCTGTATAAGAGATACAGGTTGCCAAATAAGGAAGTTCACCAATGAATCTGCACTGCACATGCTCTCTCTCTCCTGCTTCATTTGCATATTTTTGATCCAATTGGTTGAATCTTTTGAATGTTACTTTTTTCCTCTATGTATGTACTGTATAAGCAATAACAAATGCACATTTTCTGAATAACATTAGGGTTGCTGAATCCATATTAGAGTTACAGCAGAAAGACCAAAATGGCCCCAAAAGATTGTTGGTTCACATCAACAGCTGTATAGTTTCCCAGGTACCTGGCTCTTCTACTTCTCCTTTTTATGGCTCTGACTTTAAATAGAAAAGAAAATGACTTTACATAAGGCATAAAGAATGAATGCATACTAAAACCTTTGGTTAGTTCTGAAAGGAGCAAATAAAACACCTACAAAAGACTCTTAACAGGGAAAAAGACCTGAAATCACATTTTTAATTATGTATCGAGACAAGAGCCTGCTAACTGGCAGAACTGTACTGAGGACAGGATATGTTCCCTGTCCTATTGCACAAAACACTGTAAATTACTCCTGATTGCTCATATTTCGCAAGAACATCTGCATCTTGAAAGGAAAATTGGTGATAAAGAGAATCACCTGGAGGTTTATGAAATGGAAGTATATACATGTAATTTATACCTTTAGATGAGAAAAATAGCTACTTATCTTTGTACATAGCCATTAGATTTTCCTAACAGTTTAACTCTACAGCTTGAAAACAATGGCCTTCACTTAGCAAACCTCAGGCAACTAAGTGAGATGGTAATCTTTGCATGATAACAATAGGGGCAAAGATAAACCCTGAGATGATTGTGGCCATCTTACTAAATAAACTGTACAATACAGCAAACGTTATTTTTTTCTACAATCAAACATATTGTTAGTAATGGTAGAGTCGAGCTGCACCTCCCACACTCAAGTTATAGTAGAGGAACTTAAGAACTTAAGCAAATAAAGGGTAATTGTAGCATAAATGTGGTGTTTTACAACAGGGAGTGAGAGGTATGGCAAGGATCTTTAAAAAAAAAATAAAACTTAACTTTCAATCAATGCAACTAAAAAAAACTAAGGAACTTAAGTACCCACTATTAAAATTAGCAGACGGCATGTATTCTATCTGAATTGTATGTGTATCTTGGAGTTCTCAATCTCAAGTTCCCCCAGTGACCTTTCTGTGTTCATCTTGCGGAAACTCTCCCTGCCTAGCTAATATGATGTTCAGTGTCTCTCTTTCCCTTCCACAGACTGATTTTGTAGCCCAAAATGGTATTACAGGAGTGAGGTGGGAAGATAAGTGCTTGCCCTAGTTAGAAAGTGGATGCTCAAAGCCTCTCTGCCCCATCAACATACTAGTTACCCCACCTCAATAACTACATATGCATTTCCTGTACCTTTTCCCAAGTTAGGTCACAGTGGAGGGTGAACTGTGCATTTACAAAGTAAACCCCCCCATTGGTGCCTAACACACATTTCTCTCTGGTATAAAGCTTTGTCAAAGGCCTACAAAGCTGGATTACATTGAGATATTACTAAAGATGCACCAATCGGTCCAAGATTCAATCTTTTTCATCAGGATTCGGCTGAATCTAAGTGCCTGGCCAAATCAAATCTGAAAAATCACATGACTTTTCATCACACAAACAAGGAGTACAAAAATTATTTAACCGCATGTTTCTCTTTTCCCCTTGTTTCCCTCATTTAAATATGAAAATTAGGGTCCCTATCCAAATCCTAAAAAAGCAGATTTGGTGCAGCCCTAGTTATTAATATTCAATTATTGTATTTCCGATAGGATGCCTGATGGGATAAAAAATTGCATGCAGCTATTCAAGCAGTTTCATTTGCTGTAGTCCTTCCACCATATAACATCACCTCCGCTTCCACAGTAATAGCCATCATTGTCATAATTTACTAACATGGGTGCAAATCTGCATTCAGGGAAATATGTGTAACGTACATTAACCATTTACCTTGCAGGAGCAAGCTGCGTTAATCTGGATGCAATATCCTAACCAACACAAATCTTTCTACTACCACGGTCTTTTGAAAAAAATTGCACCAGATTGCAGTAGAGGTAATTCCACTGGTATTCTTGACAGAAAGCTTTATTGTGGTCAACATGGTGAATTTCCATGATGTTTTGCACTTTGCATTGCTTTGGAAAAACATTCAACGGATATCAGAAAACAGCCAACCATTCAACAAATATACCAACTACAAGTGAACAAACGCTAACCAAATTTAAACTATTATAAATCACCCCCTTCAGCTAATAGCCCAAGAGGATATTGCTGTGCACCTCATACTTCCTAATGTACTCAAAGGAAGATACTTGGGTGAATGGATCACATGTAAAGGTAACAAAGGTGTATAATATCACTTTTACTGCTATTTCTTCAGTTTAATGTATCACCGCTTAATAGTAAAGCACCTCATAAAAAGCCTGTGAAAATAATATTCATTTCACAATATTAGCAAATACTGTAAAAGACAAAAATAATGCAGTTAACAAAAATTTAAAAAAACATTAAGCCCAAGGTCACCAGGTGAAGGAAAACTTATATCTCCCATTCCTGTAACCTTATCTGTACCATGCTTACGGATTTCTCTCTTCTGTGTTCAGGTTCTCTATCAGCTTCATGCACAAAGTGTTGGCAGGGGTCTCTTGCTTCATGTAATGTGAGCTTTTCCAAGCAATCCCAGAGCTTCTAAATTTCTGACTCTAACATGCAAGGAGGAAGAGCAAAATGGACAGAATGTGCGATTGAAAGACCGATTAGAGGCAAAACAAAGAAGGAGGAATCTCAAAGCCCCAGTTTTATATGGAAGAGTTATATACCCCTAGGCCATGCCAGTGTGCCTTCCTGAGGTCAAGATGGGAAAACTATTATTAACCCCTAGCATTTCTCTCCAATTCAGCCTTTCTCTTACCCATCAATTTCAGATTGCTCCACAGTACACAACAAAACAGTTCTACACATTAAACCAGTTGATAACAAAGGACCTTAGACATCACAAAATATTTCATGTGCAAGGATACCTATAGAGAAACAGACCCTGCACCTGCTGAGGGACCAGGAGGTATAGGAAGTCGACAGAAAAAATGTATATTAATAATATATATATAACGGCCACAACATTGACTGATTTGTTCTTTTTACTACTTTATTTAATCTGAATGGTTAGTGGTAGGATAGGAGATTGCATGATCGTTCGTCTGACGTAAAGCTACATCTATACGTCTATGGCTTTAGGCGAACAACCAGTTTAACTTCTAGTTATACCACCATTTATTTGTGATTTTCACTCTACTGCCACGACATCTACACTAATTAAAATATGGTTTTAAAATTACAGCACTAGGACTACTAAAGTGGAGATTGTTATTTCACATCACTCTCAACAAACCAAGTAATCCATATAGCTGTGACTTGAGTAACTAGAAATGTCATCGTGCCCTACCGTAAAATAAGTTACGATCCTTTATAAGTTATATATAAGATCACTCCCTCCAAAAATGTTTTTTTTTTAAAAAAAAGATTATACTATGATATACAGTATGGTACTTTCAAGCTGCACAGCAAGCTTATACTCTCCCCACTCCTTTCTACTTCTCACTGGCTCCTCGTCTAATCCACCCTCCAATCTATGACATTCCCTGTCGCTCATTTGTAGAAGGGCTTTGGTGGCTATGCGACAATGCAAGGGATCTCTGGGAACTGTAGTTTCATGGTCCTTACACATCGCAGTAGGCAACTATAGGTTGTGTAGATAGGAAGGAAATTAATAAAAGTTCAGCTTCCGTCCCTGGCCGCCATCTTTTTTTCCTCCTGAGTCTCCCCCCCGACATGCCAGCAGACTGCCTCTCACTGCTGAAGCTCCTGGACTGGGGTACCCCTAAATTCTTATGTGTATCCAAGGAGGAGTCGCAACGCCAAAAAGGCAAATGTGCACTAAGACGCCGATGATCCTCCAGCTTCCAAAATGGCGACAAAGCAACAATGCGCATGCGTGCAATAATTTGGACGCAATGGAAGCAAAGACGCTGACAAGCTTAAATCTCAGCATTCCCCCCCCCCCCCAGGGCTGTCAGAGTATGGTAAGACACATCCAAATAAGACACATCCCAAGTCTGTTTTTGTGCTGCCTAAAGGTACCACTGTAAGTACTGTTTTTTCCGGCATGGTCCTACCATTTTAAAGTGAGACCTCTTTTAACCCTTTCATGCAAATATATTTGCAGGGTGAATCATGAGCTCCAGATGGTCTTATTCAGGCTCCGGGGGGTGAGTGTACATAAAGAGGCTTATGGGATGAACACAAAAGACAACCTCCAGCAAGCTATCTGGAATAACTATTTATTTTTCTTTCTTCTCTCTCTCTATCTATTCTATAAATCTGTTTACAGGACCTCACCTAGTACTGAAAGAAGAAGTAAATCAGCAAGATAGCAATTTGTTTCTTGTAGGGAAACAGCGCTACCAGATAAAAGGCTCTGTGAAAAATGCCTTCAGGAAGCAGCGCAACTGTCCTCACAGTTTTCAGAATTGATGGTCTGGATGAAGGATTCCTTTAATAAAAACATGGAATCAATAGTGTCACAGGTGTTCAATAATGCCCTCAAAAACATACAATGAACTACAGTTCCCATCTCCCTAACCCAAGTTAGGGAAAGGGTTACTAGCCCAACTAGAGAAGATTCTCTGGATTCAAGTTCAGAAGGCAAAATGTACTCAATCCGAACAAAATGACTCAGTATTTAATTTGGAAATGGTGGAGCCACTAATTAAAGCTCTATGCAAGACATTTTACATGGAAGAGCTATCTCTAAAAAGAACCACCTTTTTCCCTTACACAAAATAGTTAAACTGTGAAAGAAGAATGGGAAACCCCGGATAGAAGGTTTTCTCTTTCCAAAAGATTTAAAAGGATGTTCCCCTTTGCAGCAGACATTATCAAGCGCTGGGACTTCGCTCCAAAGGTAGACGCTGTTATCACCAGGATAGCAAGAAGAACTACACTTCCTGTGGATGAAGGAGTTTCCCTCCGGGATCCCATGGAAAGAAGACACCTTGTCGCCTTAAAAGGGGCATATACATCAGCAGGCGCCTCCTGCAAAATGGCAGTAGCTATTACCACAGTAACCACAGCTAACAAACTCTGGTTGCAATAATTAGAAAAAAACAATCAAAAAAGGAGACGGCAGACAAAAACTCAATCATATTCTACAAGACATAAAGCTTGCCAATGAATTTGTAGCTGAAGCTTCAATGGATAGTGTCAAACTTACAGGCAAAACAATGTAGTCATCAGTAGATCTCTAGCAGAAGAGGATTATGGTGCTCCCTTCTATTCAAAGGAAATCTTCTATTTGGGAAAGAATTAGATTCAATTATCTCCAAAGCCTCTGCAGGGAGATCCTCCTTCCTACCTGAAAGGACCCAGGCTTTCAAGGCCCAAAAGCAGGAACCACTTTCAGAGAAGCAAAACAATATAAGCCTGGAAGATCATTCTCCAGACAATGGAGACAGAAGGACCAGTCATTCCATACAAAAAGGGCTGAACCTAAAACAGAGAAAAGACCCTGAAGGTTTGGGAGCCCCTTTGCACAACATTGGAGGAAGACTTTCATCCCACAGAGCAGAGTGGGCTTGAGAAATCAAGGACAGCTGGGTCCTGATATTATATCCAGAGGATACATCAAATCCAACAGAAGCCTTCACAACATCAGACAAATCAAGATAGATCAAAAAGGCCGTAGCATTACAAAAGATAATCTCAGATCCTCTAGAGAAAAGATACATATCAAGAGTTTCCAAAAATCAACAATATCAAGGGTTATACTCTTATCTTTTCCTGAGAAAGAAACCAAATGGAGAATATCGAGTCATTCTAAACCTCAAGCAACTCAACACACATCTCAACATCCCAACATTCAAAATGATCGATTGCACAGTGCTTAAGCCAAGGAGACTGGCTAGCAAAAATAGACCTCAAAGATGCCTACTTACATATACCAGAAAGGCAAAAGCACGGGAAGTTTCTAAGGTTTCACATCCTGAACCAACACTTCCAATACAGAGCTCTGCCTTTTGGACTGTCAACCGCACCTTGAATATTCACAAAAGTACTGGCTCCAGTCATAGCAAACCTGAGACTGGAAAACGTCCAGATATTCTCATACCTAGACGACATACTGATAAAAGCATCATCCAAAACACTACTAATAAAATCAAAGTACCTTCAAAATTAAGGTTGGATCATCAATTGGGAGAAGAGTCACCCATCCCCAACAAAAACATTAGAATTTCTGGGAACAATCATCAACACAACAAACTTCAACGTCAGCCTCACAATAATTCACAAGGTCTCAAACCTTAAACAACATATTTTCCACCTCATCCAATCACGTTCAATCTCAGAAAGAACGTGCCAACAAGTTCTAGGGGAAATGGGAGCAACAGTGGACTGTGAGAAATGGGCGAGGATACATTCCAGGCCTCTCCAGTTCGAGTTACTAACAAAATGGGATCACAACTACAATCACCCAGAACAGATAATCCACATCTCAGATGAAACTCTCTCATCGATATCATGGTGGCTACAGATGGAATCACTAACAGTCCCAATCAGCCTACATCAAAAGAACTGGATCACAATTACCACAGATGCCAGCAGACACGGCTGGGGTGTTCACCTATAGACCCAAATGATCAGAGGTATATGGTCAGCACAGGAATCATGCCACTCCTCCAATTGGAGAGAACTAAAAGCAATCCAATTGAGTCTCCTGAAATTTCAACACCAAATTCAGAACAAGGAAGTTCTAAATAAAATCAGACAACTGCACTGCTGTCAGATACTTGAACAAACAAGGTGGAACAAAATCAGAAAATCTATTGCATCTGACCATGCTTATTTTAACATGGGCAGAAACACACATCAGGGAGTTGAAAGCAGAACACATACCGGGAACGCAGAACGTGCTAGCAGACAGGCTGAGTAGGATTCAGGAGGCAGTAAATATACTTCTAGCAGCCAGAAAACCTGCTACTATTCAAAAATTCTTTGTAGTCTGGGAATCCAAGAATCCAACACAGACCTTTCGAACATGACGGAAACACAAGTGATTGAATTCATACAAAAAAGAGTAGCATTAGGACTCAGCATCTCTACCTTAAAGGGTCAAATTTCAGCCATTTCACATTTTTCAAAAGTTCAATGGGCCACAAAACCTTTAGTTAAAAATTTCTTCCAGGGCCTCAGAACACAGATCCCTCCATGGGACCTAAATTTAGTACTAGACTGTCTTACAAACAAGCCTTTCGAACCACTAGAACAGACTTCCCTCAAATCTGTCACATTAAAGACATGTTGTCTTCTTGCCATCACGTCGGCTAGACAGGTCAGCGAGCGCCATGACCTTTCTACCACACCGGGTAAAATTACCATGCTACAAGTTATGATTATACTTAAAACATCTGACAATTTTCTACCCAAGGTAGTATCGAAATTTCATACATCACAAGACTTCATCCTACCTTCATTTTACCAAAATCCTCAAACAAACAATCTGGCATACCTTAGACATCAGAATATGTCTAATAACCTACCTAGACAAGGTAAAAGACATTAGGAAATCAGATTCTTTACTAGTTTTACCCAACACGCCAAAAGCTGGAATGTGACCATCTAAATCCACAGTAGCAAACTGCATCAAGCAATGCATCTACGAACTTAAGGCCAGTGTTGTACCAAATCCTGTAAAAGCACACTCTACAAGGGCTATGGCAGCGTCCTGTGCATACCAAACCTGGGCAGCATCAGAAAACATATGCAGAGCAGCCACTTGGTCTTCTATGCATACTTTCATAAACCATTACAAATTCGATGTATTGCCAAAAAACCTACCTTGTTTGCTACAGCAGTTTTGCAGTCTGCTATTTCTAACTTATAAATGCCCTCCTGCAAACTATGTGTGTTAACTTTTGTACATCCTATAGTTGCCCACTGCCATGTGTAAGGACCAGGAAATGAGAAAATCAAATCATACTTACCGAGATTTTCTATTCCTGGACTGGAACATGGAAAGCCTCTCCTATTGGGGGAGACTTCAGTAGGACAAAGATGGTAGCCAGGGGCAGAAGCTGAACTTTTATTAATTTCCTGCCTACTTGCACAGCAGGGGGGATTAACCCATAGTTGCCCACTGCCATGTTCCAGTCCAGGAAAATATCTCGGTAAGTATGATTTGATTTTCTTGTTTCCATTTTAATTGACAGCCTATCAGATGCAAATGATTTCACACTAAAACGGGACTACAATTCTTATCAAGCGTCATGATTTCAGGGAACTGTAAAATAATGTGTCCCGGCATGCAATGCGAGTGGGCCCGGGAGAGTTTAATATGAACTGGGGCAACGTTTATATTGTAATAAAATTTAAAACTGACCATGCACACACATGTGTGTTGTTGCACACATGAGTACCATGTTTCCTGGCTAAGTAAATATGGTGAGTTATGTGCATTTATTATAGATCCTAAAGCCCCAACCAAAAAAAAGTGTTATACTTAAGTTGCCAATGTAATGTACAGCTGGCAATACTCATGCATATCTGCAGATGATAAATCAATTGCTCTAAGGCCATTTCTATAATTAAACTACACAGGTTTGCAGACAAGATGCCATTTAACATATAAGAACTGTGTGAGTTAAAAAAAAAAAAAGAAATAACTTTCAAAATGCATATAATGTGTCAAGAAATATTTGCAGATGTCATTTAGAACAGACAGAATTAAAATATTAATTAATATAAAGTGCTGCTTAATGCATGAGCGAAATGTACGTAAATTAATTATAATACTTATTTCATTGTTATTGACCCTTAAACTGTCTTTTTAAACATATTCATATTCTCCCTGGTGTCATACTCATAAGTATTATACAAACAAACATAACTTAACCTTTTTTAAAAAGCAAACATAATTTCAAGCAACTTTGCAATATGCATCAATTAAAAAATATGCAACACACGGGTGGGCAACACACGGGAGGAGGGGGAAGGGTTTTTGCGCCAACTAGGTTTCCTTCCCCTTTAAGTAACATGCATTGGAACAATCTCCGTCTGTTGTTTTCCAACAGTAACAGCAGTCCAGTGGGTTGCTTCAAACAAATTTGTTTATTTAATAAATGGTAGTGGATCTGTTCACAGCATTTAGGCAGTATAAATCTTCAGATACATACACAATACTCAGTGATGACCCTTCATACATTTGCAAGTGTGGTAGGGGGTAGTGCAGCCTGTTTTGGTGATTTTACCCAGCACAAGGGATCCCACAGGGAATCTTGCTCCTTGGCACTTTCCCTTCTCCTGGGCTCACCCACTTGTGTTCCTCTCTGGTGGCTTTATCACTGCAAGGGTGCTAACCATAACTACTCCTTGTTGGAGCAAGAAAGCTGCTCACTAAATACACTGCCTCTAACTTTCACTTCTAGAGCACTCACCCGAAACAGGGATTGTAACCTGCTCAGACTCCTGTACCCACCTCCCTGCAAGGTGGGTTCCAGGAAGAGAGAGCCCTGAGAAACATTTATCTTTAGTGTGAACCCCCTTTAAAAATGTCAAATTGTGCTTTTTTAGAAATAAAATGTAGAAAGCGGAAAAGAAGATGGTTCCGCACACCACCGTTTTTTAAAAATCCAAAGCTTTATTCAACCATTGGTAAAACAGGCACGTTGCAGAAACTTGAAGAGTTTCGGGCGCATGCACCCTTAATCATAAGCATAAAAACTCCCGGGGGAATGCCGATATTTATAGGCAGGGTTTACAGCGACCTCTGTTAGTTAATTTTTGGATTTGCAGCCATTAGCCTGGAAAATCAGATCTATGATATGTCATTACCCCAGGTGAGCAAAAACAATGTTAAAAAAGTTATTAATGTAAACTACCATGTACAGAAAAAATTGAATGAAATAAAATGACCAAAAATTATCATTCAATAGAAATTCATTTAATGTAGCATCTCCTTTGGAATTTGTAATATGTAGATTCCAAGACTTGAATACGGTGAATAGAGATGATCTTTATTTATTATACTGCCAAAATGAATCTTTTAGATTTTATTTAGTAGATGATAGGGAAATCTTTTCTGTCACAAAGCCAGAATGGCAAGGCATCACAGAGATAAGCTTTCAACATAGAAAGTCAAATAAGAGGATTAAGCTGGCAACTGAATAAACCAATTCTCATTTATGTTTTTGTCACTCCTTACATTGTATTAATGTCCGGATTATTGCACTCTCTCCTTTTGTGTTATCTGCTAAATGGTGCCACAGTATTTTGGATAAAACGGCATTTCCTGTTAAAGTTATACTCACACAAGTAATTTAAGTTGTGTATCATCTAACCATAATAATATATGTTCTTTGGTGCCTTTATTCGAAGCATATTGTCAAAGCCGTTTAAGATCCCCATTCCAAACTATCAAGGTAAGTTATTCTTCATAATATGCATAATAGCTCCATAGTAATTTCTTTGTTGTTTATGGAACTGACACGTCTTAGGTGGTGGTGAATTATTGTACTATATGTACATGTAAATGTGGGAGGAATAATACAAGGTACCCTACTTTTATTGCTTTTAGATTTTTTAGATTTGTTGGTAATCGCTACTTTGTGCTAAATATATCATTCAAATGTTCATGCTACTGTAAATAGATGTGATTCAATATTAATCCTTTATTAACAGTTTCTGCTATAGATTCAAGTTTAGATGTGTACATTTCTTAAAACAAATTTGCTCCTCTGCTTCCACTTTAGGAGGCTTAGGACTGCGGGCTTTGGGAATCAAAAGTTGGGATAAGAAGAGCTCTCCATGACCCATTTGAAGAAGCTCATAAATTTTTATGTGTACTTGGGGTGGTATGGTAGCTCAAGGGCTAGCACAGCTGAAGTGTTGGCTTCCTGAATTCAGTTCTAACCAGGGCTCTGAGAGTTTATATGTTCCTCCTGTGTCTCTGTGGGTTTTCTTTGACTCTGAGGCCTTCTCACAAGTAAGTAGACTGGTGAAATAAAGAACGGTTGTGGGAAGTACAAGGAATAGGTAAATATCTGGTAGCTGTTGGCCACGACAATATTCATTTTATGCACAGACAATATACAGTACACCTTGTTGTACCAATGAATGCCAGTGGGCATGTTGCTAGGTTACTAAGAGAACTGTATTAAAGGAATTGTTCAGTGTAAAAATAAAAACTAGGTAAATAGACAGGCTGTGCAAAATAAAAAATGTTTCCAATATAGTTAGTTAGCCAAAAATTTAATGTATAAAGGCTGGAGTGATTTCATGTATAACATGTCAGCAGGGCCGGATTTACATAGCGGGAGCCCCTAGGCCTACTGCCGTTTGTCGCCCCTGCCCCCTCCCCTTTATTTGTGCAAATTTTCATGGAGATTGTATCTACTGCACATCCTCAGTGTTTTTGAACCAATGTGGGTGTGGTTGGGTAGCATGCCGCCCCCCTAAAATCCTGCCGCCCTAGGCCCGGGCCTAGGTGGCCTTCCCACAAATCCTGGCCTGCATGTCAGTCTGAACACTACTTCCTGCTTTTCAGCTCTCTTGGTTTACACTGACTGGTTACCCTGGCTACCAGACAGTAACCAATCAGAGACTTGAGGGGGGGCCACATGGGTCATTTCTGTTGCTTTTGAATCTGAGCTGAATGCTGGGGATTAATTGCAAACTCACTGTACAGAAATGCACCTTTATCACTGACAGAGTTATAGAGCTGAAAATCAGGAAGTTGGATTCTGGCTGTTTTATTAGACATCTAGTCACTCCAGCCTTTATACATTACATTTTTGGCTAACTAACTATATTAGAAACATTTTTTATTTTGCACATCCTATTTACCCAGTTTTTATTTTCACACTGAACTATTCCTTTAAAGGGTGACAAATTTGCTGTGTAGCTATGGAAACAGATATTTGAGAAGCTTTGTGGAGAATATTTGCTGAGAAATTTGTCAGTTGCAAATCTTAGAAAATAATAGCTTTTAAGGACAAAATTAATATGATTTGAATTACTGAGGTTTCCAGAATGCCAAAAAAATCAGACCAATACCCAACCACTTGGCTTTGCAGGGGATGCATAAAACGGGTCAGGGGAACCCCCAAAGTTGTACTTGGTGGAGGACAAGAGTGGCAAAGATAACCCTATTGATGATAAATCTTCAGCCATTTGTAACTTCACTTAGAGTTTCTAATCTCAAATAATGTTATTTTGAATATAAGACAAAACATGCAATATAGGCAAAATATGTATTTTCCTTCCTGCATCTAGCAAACATATGGCATGACACAAGATTACATTTATATAACTAATATTGTTGAAATAATTATTGTATTAGAATGGCAGCACATCAAAGAATAGGCCTAAAAAGGCCCTCACAACCAGACCCATCATAAACTTGTGGATTATGTTGGACATCTCTCATTTAGGCACATCCAGCCAGGAGTATGTTGAGTGTTAAGTTAACATTCTGATGGACTTTGGTACAATCAGACCAGTTTTGTTCCCTTGTAAATTAAATATGCTGTCATCTGAGGAGCCACAATAGCATGTGTGGCCAATGAAAAGCAGCATTGCCTGCAATTCATCAGAAATTATTGTGGTCCAGTGATTTAAACAGTATAATTAATCACACAGGAATTGGCTCATGTGGCCTATTGAAACCAAACAAGAACCGTTCTAATAATAATGTTCTAATAAAGGTAACATGATGTATTTTACTTCTGAGATATACTAATATGTTAATTTACTTAGAAACAAGTTAAATAATGTAAAATCATGTGATTTGCCATTGATGTATAAAAGTGATTGACTATTTTCTTTCTTTCCAGTCCATGTTGTGGTTGATCCAGTACTTGGGAAAGTGTTAAGACCACATTAGAGAGAAGTAATGCATGTGTTTTTTTGATCTTTGGGAGGCAGTTTACATACACATCACAGCTCGTATGTTTCACTGCAAGCGTGCAAATAATTCATGTATACATGCCTAAAAATAGCAATTAAAATATCTTAAACTTTCTATACTCATTCTCAATTTTGTGCACAGTCTTGAAAATGTAATCTCAAAGTCATTGCAATTACTCCTAATTCCTTATTGAAAGCTGGAGCACAGCTTCACGTGTGCCACAATACAGACTTGTCTTGCAAAGCAACATCTTCATCTGCCTCCAAGAGGTCCAGTCTGAACTCTATCAGAACAAACAAGGGTTGAACAGTTGCCTCATATAATTAGAACTGCTCAAGCCTTCATAAGCACAGAGGAAAGTAAAGGAAGTGTCATTACTGTCATTAAAGTGGAGGCAATCTCCATCTAGGACCACCACCATTTTGGCAAGTCACATTGGATATCATTGGATAACTAGGTTTTTGAAGAATTCTTTCTGATTTTGTGTTTGTGTCTGGTATATTTGGCTTGTGATTCTTTCATTTTGTAGCTGAAATCCATGGATCTATGTAAATTGCCTACATTAGTCTCTTATACTGGAATTTTTTTTTTACAGTGGGCAAATCTACTCCTGGGTAGTAACCGTGGCAACCAAATCTATTTTAATTGCCATCTCCATCAACTTCAGTTTTGTGCCTTTGCCCAATAAATATTGTATATAGAGGCACATGGAAAGAACTTCCACAATCAAGCCTGTAAGAAGAGAGAACAATATAAACCCTGCATTTGAGAGAATTATGGAGTTGCTCTCCATTTATATATTTTCCCCAAGAGCACTAATGGAGATAAAAATGTTCTCCCTGCTCATAGGATCTTATTTTAAATGTTATTAAAGTTCCAGTTCAGACAGTGGTGTGGTGTCTAAAGCCTTTCAACAAGTGGTGATGATTTTCATTTGAAGTCTATTGAAGAAATTCGCTGCCAGCCCTGGTGAACAGTGCTACCACAATTTGGTAACTGCAAAACTTTTACATCATGCATCTCCCAGACATGAGAGTATCCTGATATAAAATGATTTGTTAAGCTGCAGATCATATGTACTTGCAAGGCATACTTACCCTTTTAACATTAACATCAATTTCTATTAAATGAGGAATTGGTCTGATAAACATTAGTTTGCAAAGTAGTATGTAAATATAGAGACAATGGTTATTTTGTTGTGCAGTTCCATTGTTCCATTTTCTTTTGTAGGGAGTGAAATTTATTTTGGAATGTGTGAGAGGACGGCGTATCTCTGGGAGTCATGGATGTATCATGGCAGATGAAATGGGGCTGGGAAAGATTCTACAGTACATCACACTCATGTGGACCTTACTTAGAGAAAACCCAGATGCCAAACCAGTAATTGAAAAGGCAGCAGTGGTTTGTCCATCCAGTCTGGTGGTAAAAAAAACTGGTAAAGTGAAGTGAGCAAGTGGTTGGGAGGAAGAATATTGATGGCGGCACCAAGGAAGAGATTGACAAAAAACTTAGTAAGTTCAGTAAGCAGAATTTTTTATTGCACAATAAAAATATATATATGTGTTATACTTTTTTTTTAAAGAAAACTGATGGAGTTGGTTTTTTTGTAGGTGGCTTTATGAAACGGTCCCTTCCCCAATTGTAATCATTTTCTATGAAACATTTCTCCTGCATGCTGAAGTTCTGCATAAAGGCATTTTGGGGCGGGTCATATGTGATGAGGTAATGGCAGTGGATGTTTATAACAATATTTAGCATTTACCATTCTACAAACATACATAGTTAATAAATTACCCATTATTGTGAACTATAAGGATATTACAAGTCACTGCATTTGGCCTTGTCCTTTTATTTGGTCATGGAACTCTGAGGTGACCTCATAAACTCATATTTTACTAAAGGGGTATATTATTTATTTAGTGAGTCACGTGACAGAAATTACATCACTAAGCACCAATTATAACTGATAACATCATTAAGCACCATTAATTATTTAGGATATCATTGACAGGATATCCATGGCTCCAGTGTATTATATACATTACAAGGCAGATTTATCAAGGGTCGAATAGTAATTTTGATTTTCAAAATTCACACATTCGAATTTTAATCCCCCTATTTGAATGTAAATTTGAATGTGAGATTTATCAAACCTCGACCATGGAAACAGTCCTAATTTGAATATTTGCCACCTAAAACCTGCCAAGTCCATGAACAAGTCAATGGCAGAGGTCCGTTGAGCCATTTGGAGATGTTAATAGCCTTCCTGACATTTGAGTTTTTTTCTTGGGAGAAAAACTTGATTCATACGCATCAAATACAATTCGAATTTTTGTATATTCGAATATTCGAATTATAAAAAAATTCACATGAATTCGAAATTCGACCTTTGAGATATATATATATATATATATATATTATTTTTTTTATACATGTTTTAACAGGGGTACCATTAAGTGCAGAGGCATATGATTGCTCCTCATCATTCTTGAAGCCCTGGAAAATTTCATATTTGGTATTGTTTCTAAAAGCATCCTTGGTGCAGCTTTACAGTTATAGTTCATGCAGTGGCATCCTCACCTCCATCTGCTTCTTCATTCTGAGCACAGTTCTAATGCTATGTAAATTTTTAATTACATGCACTATAGAACAAGCAACTAAGATGCGAATAAAAATATTCACATAAAGCCCGGATTAAACTTTGTGTATTCAAAAGAGAAGAGAAACTGACAGATTTTTTTTTTGTGTTGAAATGTTTCCATTTAGCTGCAAAGGATATTTGAATGTGATATACAGAGGATTTAATAATGTGCTTATGAGAAAATACTGCCTAACCTGCAAAAATAAATCAATGAAAACTTTATTTAAAGAAATAGATAAGGAATAAATACATTGCTCATTTGGTGAGTTTACTGTATTAAAGACTTTTCATTTTCGGAGTACTAAGAAAGATTAGGATTCTAATAAGGCCATCAAGGAAGAAGTAGGAAAACAAAGGGTAGTAAGTGGCATCTGCATTGATAAAACAATTGCTCATTCAACAATAGCAGTTTTCTGTACTTATGTTAACCATTCATAACTACTTATTAGTGTATTTGATTTAAAAAAATTTTGTTCAGTATTCTGGCTTTTAATTGCAGGGGCATAGACTAAAGAATTCTGAAAATCAGACTTACCAAGCTCTCAACAGTCTCAACACTGCATGGCGTGTACTTATCTCTAGAACACCCATTCAGAATGACCTCTTGGAATACTTCAGTCTGGTGCACTTTGTTAATGCTGGCATTTTTGGTAAGGGCACCAACTACATCTACAATTTCTGGTATTTTTTGTTCGCATAAGATGGTCAGCTCTCCCTCTGGCTTCAGTACCTACTGAAAATATTTAAACTGATAAATGAGTGCACTAACTGAAACTACACTGAAAACGCTTGTTGCAAGAATTCCAATGGAATAAATGCAGTACCTGACTAAATCACATACAATTATTCATACTGACCCTCTTGCACATCCTCCCTTATTATTTCCATGTAAACTTGATATTTTTCAGACCACACACTGTAAATTATAAAGAAGTATATATACACATATGGCATCCAGAAATTATGGAAAGGCATCTCCCACCGACTCCATTTTAATCACATAATTCACATTTTTAAAAATGATTTCCTTTTTCTCTGTAATAATAAAATAGTACCTTGTACCAACTAAGATGTAATTTAAACCCTATTGAAGGCAAAACAATCCTATTAGGTTTATTTCATGTTTAGAAGATTCTTTAGTTTTCTTTTGTTAATGCTGGAAGTTTTGTAAAGGTCTCTTTCATAGCAGTGATTAGTATATTTAGGTAAATCTGAGTTAAACCAATTCACACAAAAAGGCAGGGTTATATTTTCACCCATTTTTCATTGCAATTCCTTTTCCGGACAAGGAAGTAGGACATATTCAACTGATTTTTGGTGTTGCAGTGGAAGTGATTATGCCAGAAGTTTTTAGACTTGGGTTGAAGCTCCCATTTGATCAGACATTCCTTAGCAAGAATACATTTTAATAACATTGTGACAATTAACTGCTATAGTATAGAGTATAAAACTAGTATCTACTCCAAATTTTCAATATCTCATGCTATTAAACAGCCAGACCAGTACAAACAGGATCTGTACAAGCTTTCTTCTGTATAGAGATTATGAAAAATTTGGCTATTTTGTCCATAGTGTTTAGTAAGTGATAACTTAATATGTGTGAAATATTTATTTTAAAGTTATTTTGATTCCTAGCCACAATAAGATGTTAAATTAGTGCCTAACTGCAAAATTAGTGCCTAACTGCAGTACTGTCTGGCAGTCAAAGCCATCATCTTAAATTTCTTATCTTTTTCTCATCTTATTTTATCTTTATTTTCACTTAAAGATATCTTTACGTACGCTTGGATGGAACCATGTCAATAAAGAAGCAAGCAAAAATAGTGGAACGTTTTATAACCCCTCAGTAGGTTTCTTTGTAAGATTTAGATTATGATTGTATCAGCAGAAAATGTGCCAGGAGTATGAGGTTATTGATATTGAAGTATCTAACGTTCTTGTTCAGTATACTCACAAGTAAGGAGTGCCGGGCACCATAAGTAGCTCTGTGTAAAGGATAGTAAGGGATTCTATAGAGGAGGAGTCTTCAGGCGGAGACAAGTATCGTGCACACAGGATGGTGATGAAGGAACATGAACAAGAACAGGATGACAAGGGTCAAAGAATCAAGGTCTGGCAGGATAGGGCCAGAGTGAGCGATGAACTGATGAAGGGGAGAGAAGTGGACGTAGAGACCAGGACAGAGTAGGTGAAGAACTGGTGATAGAATGGAGCAGGAGTGAATGAAGAGTCAGGAATAGGCCTGACAGGAAAAGGACAGTGAGGGAAGAATTGGTTATTAGAACAGGAATAGAATGGAGCAAGATTAGAAGCAGGAACAGATTAAGAGCAGGAGGACTAAGAACAAGGGACAAAACAAGACTAGGTAGAATCCAGAGAAAGGAAACAGAGAGTTAGTGATGTGCCACGGTGCCTAGGCCATGAATATGTTTAAATGCTTTTTATTGATGTTGCATGATTGACGGCTGCTATATCTAGGGTTTTCCTAAATGGTTGGTGCAACTGGATATTGACATATGTGTGTAACTTCAAGGGTGCAACAAGATGAGCAATTTCAGTACTTTTATTTCTAAGATGTTGGAGTCTTCTCCTGCCTGCTGAAAATTATGTTAACCTCTTAGGTTACCTTCTGTTTTTGATAGCTTTATCTGCTGGACTAAAAATAAATGTAACTGGTTATTTAGATTTAGGTGTCGTCGCTGTGTGAATTGGCATTAAGTCAGGCCTCCTCCAGATGGTACAGACTGTGCCTTGGATCTGTCCCAGTGGAATCACTCTGCTGACAAGTGAGGGCTGCAAGACCCAGTGCTTTTGTCTGCTTGGGATGCTGCCAACACATTCACATTCCACCACCGATCCCATGAGGAGCAAAGGGGTGTCCTTTAGCTTTATGAAATCATTTGCTGAAAGAGTGAAGAATCTGGGAGACTGGAGAACTGGAAAATCCTGTATATTGCTGAATTGCAGGCCATTTTGACAAACATTTTTACGGTTCTGCTTTAATGCGACAACACATCAGGTTAGCCTATATCAGTTTACTGGTCCTTAATGGTAGTATAAAACTCTGAGGCAAGATCATCACGTGCCAATGTTTATTTTGCTATTTTGTCAATACCCTACATTGTTGTATGCAATTTGAAGGTAACCTGTCAGCGCATGGACATGATACACAGGCTTTATCCTTGCAGGTCTCTGCTGCCATCTACTGTACCCTACTTGTGGGTGTCACTTTTTGAAAAAATGGTTTGAGCTAATGCAGTTTTTCAACTAGTCACCATAAATAAATATTGGAAAGTGATATATATAGCTGTTAGGATATGCACAATGATTTATTTTGTCTGCCTGTATGTGTGGTATAAATGTTTTTCCCCTTTCTCTATTGCTGGCCAGCAAACCTCTTTTCCTACCATTTTTCTTCCTATGCAGACAAAGTAATAAACTATGCTCTCCACATTTTATCCAGCATTACAAGAATTAAAAATATTACTTACCAAGTATATATGTTCCCATTTAGTATAATGTAAGCAAAACCTTAACACTGGGTGTTTGCAGGATGCATGCACTGAGCTTAATTAGCAATTGGTAAAAGCTGCAGCAGGTCACAGGTCACAAAATGTGTTTTTATTGCATGCTCATAATGTGGTTTTACCTGTGTATATTTTGTGAATAATTGTGATTGTAAACTTCTTTTATGGGGAGATAGAAAGCAAAATGTATATTTATATAAATGTATTATTTTTGTTTATTTTGTATTTTCTTATAGCTAAACGCATACCTCCCAACTGTCCCTTTTTTGGAGGGACAGTCCCTCTTTTGACAGCTCAACCCGCAGTCCCTCATTTGTACTGGAAAGTCCCTCTTTTCTCTGCACTGAACAGCCAGAAAAAGAAACAAAGTTTCTCACTTAATTGGCTTTTAGCAGAGAGCCCAGAACAGCTAACAGGTGCAAATAAGATACTTTGTAACAATTTTGAGACACAAAAACACAGTTTAGATAAGGAGAAATATTTTCAAACTTTCATAACTTGCCAAATTTTGTAAAACAAACATGGTAATTAGGGGGTGTGGCCACAGAAAGGGTGAGGTCAAAAAATTGCTGCGCTACTTGCGGAAAAAAAAAATGTTGTCCCTCTTTTTACTTCCAAAATGTTGGGAGGTATGTGAATGTGCCTTTAAGAGCATGGGCTGCTGGGAAAGGCAGACATATATACTTAAGTAACATACAAAATGCTGTTTAGGAGAACTCCTGATCTCAGAGCAAGCAGTCGGAGTGTAGGGTGGCTGTCTGAAAAGAGGTAGTTCCCTGTTTATATTTTGTAATATGGAGTTGGAACAGTGCTTTTTGTAAAAAGTTAGCAAAAATATTTTTCTTCTGTTTTTTTGTTTTTTTTTTTTTGTTTCTTTTCGTTCTGGAAATAAATCTACTTTCCAACAACTGCCAGCTCCTGATCCTTGATGAATGCAGGAAGAACTCACATCCCAACAACAGCAGATGTGTGTTATCTTGTAGACAGAAAGTGAAACCATTCTTGTGCCTGCTTAGCACTGCATGGAACAGGCTGCAGGCATTTTTCTGGATTAATTATGCTAGGTAGTACAAGTAAAATTATAGATGCACATTTTGTTTAAGATTTTGATGCACTGGTTTCCATGTTACGTGCTCAATAGAGCTCCACTACATCGCACTGTGTGGATTCATTTATCCCATTCCCCTATAAGGTTTAACATTTAGAGCAGGGATCCCCAACCTTTACAACCCGTGAGCAACATTCAGCAGTAAAATCAGTTGGGGAGCAACACTAGCAAGAAATATGTTCCTAGGCTGCCAAATAAGGGCTATGATTGGCCATTTGGTAGCCCCTATGTGGATTGTAAACCTACCTTGAGGCTCTGTTTGGCAGTGCACCTGGTTTTTATACAACTAAAACTTTCCTCCAAGCCAGGAGGCCACTGAGAGCAACATCCAAGGGGTTGGAGAGCATCATGTTGCTCACTAGCTACTGGTTGGGGATCACTGATCTAGAGGGATAGAGACAAACACCACAATTTATTATGCATTCTGATTTCTCTAACTGAACCATTATACCATCAAATGGTGGGACAGTATACCACTTGTTCAACATGAGTACAATGAAAAGGATTTAAACTGAACATACTTTTTTTAATTATGAAAAATCTGTTTTGTTACTTCTTGAGCTAAACCAGCAAAACATGAAAATTGCAGCTAGTTCATGTTTGGTCCATGGAAGTTCAGAGTCTGAGAGGAGTCTGAAGGGACTTTGTGCTTGAGATATTTTTCAGGGGCAGAAGCTCTCAATGAATTGAAAGTTTCCAAAAAGGAATTTGGTAATTCCTCTCTGTAAGTTTAGTGTAATTGCATATACAACATACTGGAAAATACCTCTGTGTTGACAATAAAAAAGCCTCATCTGTGTGCGCACCATCAGTGTGACTGTGACTGACCCTGATGGTGCACACGCAGATGAGGCTTTTTTTGGAATTGGGCCTACACGTGCATAATATCTGGGTCCTGAGGAATGCATGCCTCACTCATGGGTATAGCCTTGGAGGAGGCAAGAGATGTGCATAGAGTTTTATTATGCCCTGATAAGAGGTATTTGTGATATATTGGAGGAGTTCAGGATGTAAAAATACAAGGCTTTCTATGTAGGGGCTGAGTTTTCTTTCTTTCTCATATGTCACTTTCTCCTGGCCATAAGTGAACAGAGATGAGAGTTCTCTTGTTCAGGATGGAGTGTGAGTACTGTGGAGGATCATCTGCTGAGTACTTGCCACACCCCAGAAGCAGCCAATGGACACATGCACGTCTATCTAGTAGTGATGGGCGAATCTGTCGCGTTTCGCTTTGCCGAATAATTCGCGAATTTCCAGCGAAATTCGCGAAATGGCGAAAAATTCGCGAAACGAGTCGCGCGGCCCGATTTTGTCGCGCGTCAAAATATTTTGTCGCGGACGCAAGTATGTGTTTTAACGCGCAACGTTATTTTTGACGCGCAGTGCAATTTGATGAAGCCCATCTTCTATGGGTGTTTTGTTTGTATAACCTTTTTTCATCTTTGGGCCTACAAATAAAAATTTTCCCCTTAGTTTCAAGCTTTGTAGTCTGTGATGATAAATGAACATGGTATCTTTTGCTTTGTGTCTGAATGTGCTGAATTGGATTGGACTCCATGGGAAGACCAATACACATGCGTGTTTCACTTAGTATACTGCTACACACATGCCCTGCATTGTTAGAGGACTCCTATCTTGAAAAAATGGCTCCCATTTTGCAAGTTTCTTAAACTTTTAACGTTTGTGGATTTTTTCACATTACCTCTGGTCAACTGGTAATGGTATCTACTACTACTCTATATCTCTGTTTAACCAAAAAGTACCATCTGTACTTCATATATCTAATAGTAGATTACTAACACAAGTACAACTAATAAATCTGAACAGATAGTATCTGGATGCTTTGTATCTCAGATAAAAATGAATAAACCATATGTTTATGTGAATGAACCTTATATTTACATCATGTAATTGTAATGATTCTGAAATACTATGTAATGTAATTTTAATGACTCCGATTAAGAATAGTCATCGTTGTGTTATTAGAATCCAAACAATTCCAAGTACCATGTGAGTATTAGTTTAGTCAAATGAAAAATGAACTCAAAATATAGAGATATAAAATTTTTTTTAATTTACAACATATAGCACAACTGGTGCTGCAAGAAACAATAAATAAATTAAAGTGGAGGAGGAGGAGCAACTACCCTCTGCAGGTTGTCAACAATGTCCCTCACCTCTCCCAGCTCCTGCCGCATGGCATTTACTTGGTGGACTAGGGTGACCAGGAGCTCAGTCTGGTCGTAGTAGGCATGCTCTGTCTGAGTGCCTACACTGAGCCCCTGGTCGTCCGCTGGTGGTGCCGCCTGGTGAGGTGGTGGTGCCGCCTGGACAGGTGGTGGAGGCGGTGCTGCCTCATCAGGTGCAGGCGGTGCTGCCTGGTCAGGTGGTGGTGGTGGTGGTGGTGGTACTTCCCCATCATCAGGATCATCTTGGATCCATTCAGCTGGCAATGAATAAATTTCAGTTTGAGTAACACAGCAATTGCATTTGTACAGTATAAATTATACAGGATAAGGTGTCATGTTGTAACTACAGGAAAATTAACTTTATTGTAGTTAAGAAGGGAAACCTATTTTTTCCGTTTAAATAAATCTACCTTTATGTGAAGTAAAATTCTTATTAGCCTTGTCACAGGCCTAAACAAATACACATTTGCTCCAAAATACCAAAATAAATAGGAATCAAGTGCAGGGCAAGATTTACATAGTAGGCACCCCTAGGCCCACTGCCATTCGTCGCCCCTGTCCCCTCCCCTTTATTCGGGCAAATTTTTATCATCTGGACAGGAGCAATGGGGATTGCTGCATGGGAAACTATTGTATCTCCTGTGCATCCCCAGTGTTTCTGAACCAATATGGGTGTGGTTGGGCAGCATGCCGCCACCCTAAAATCTTCCAGCCCTAGGCCCGGGCCTTGGTGACCTTTCCACAGATCCGAGCCTGATCAAGTGGCTTTATTGTAGTTAAGAAGGGAAACCTATTTATTACGTTTAAATAAATCTACCTTTATGTGAAGTAAAATTCTTATTAGCCTTGTCACAGGCCTAAACAAATACACATTTGCTCCAAAATACCAAAATAAATAGGAATCAAGTGGCTTTATTGTAGTTAAGAAGGGAAACTCATGTATTGCATTTAAATAAATCTATTATAATCTGTTTAAATAATCTCCATTTGACAGCTCATTTACTTGTTATCCAACTTGTCTGCAATTATGTCAGTCAGTCAAAGTCAACTGTTCCAATCCTAATTACAGTATTCACTTAAATACATTTTTGCTGTAAAATAGCAAATCATTATAACATGTTTTCTTTTTAAATAACTCTACCTTCCACCTCCACGCGCAGCTCATCAACAAATGCGCTGTGGCGCCTTTTGAGATCGCTCCAGATCCTCTGGAGCTCCCTCAGACTTAAGCGCAGGCGGTACTCCCTCCGCAGCCTGCGCCTCAGCTGTTCCATTATGCTCCTCCGGAGCGCCTGGATTCCTCTCACTCCAGGAGGGATATTGTCGTATCCCTCCTGGTGCAGGTACCTGACAAAGTACCGCAGCTGGTCTCTGTTCATCATGCCAGGTCCTGCCATTTTTCAAACTGCACTCCTAAAAATGTAAGCACAGGCGGGGCTATTTATAGTGGCGACGCCCATTTTTGACGCGCGCATGCGCAAACACAGTTTTGATATGAACCTCGTCGCGCGGCGACGAACCTCGTCGCCCGGCGACGAATATCGTCGCGACGGCGACGAACCTCGTCGCGACGGCGACGAAATTGATAAATTGACTACTGTAACACTCAAATACATTGATTTTTTAAAATAAATTATGATATTAAGTCACACTATATTTGGCAATTAGGCACTATTAGAAGTAACATTATTCCCCTAGCAATCATACATTGATTTAAATAAGAGACTGGAATATGAATAGGAGAGGCCTAAATGTAAAAAAGTAGCAATGACTAACAATACATTTGTAGCCTGACATAGTATTTGCTTTTTAGTTGGGGTCAACTCATTGACCCACATTTAAAAGCTGCAAAGAGTCAGAACTTAGAAGAAAAAGGCAAATAATAAAACCAAATTAAAAGTTGCTTAGAATTTGCCATACTATTGCATACTAAAAGTTTCCTTAAAGGTGAACCACCCCTTTAAGGGCTTTGCACTGGATCTATGAATACGTTGTGTAAAGTGTTTGGAAACAAAGGATGGCGTGTGTTCTCTTTGAAGGTTATGGACAGCAAACTGGAACAAGACTGCTTGTGAAGTTAAAAGTTGCAAAATAGCAGATGCAGCTGAAAGTGGGATGTAAGATGGACATCATCTAGGAATGAAATTCCTCTTTCCATTAAGCAAACTGTGTTGTCTCATTTATTTAACTCAAGGACAAAAGCATTCATAGAGGACAAATTCAATCTAAATTATTACTTACAGCATTAATTTAAGTAGAGTTTATGGCTATGTTTGTGTCAGCCAGGGTTGCCAGGTTGGTTGGTTTCCAGTCAAATTTACTGGGCTGATGTTTGGGGCCTGTTTGGGCCTCTGTATAATTTGAATGCAAGGGCCTATTTTGACTCCCAGACCAGACATGGCTTTGGGACTACCATTAAAACATTTCCCTTACTTTTGTACACAGTGATGAATGTATATATGCCATGTTTTGCTTTGGAATCAATGGGAAGAGCAATTCGCACCTATGTTCCACTCAGTTACTGCTATACACACATGCCCTCCCTGTATACATTTTTTAGAGCACTCCTATCATTTCAAAAGAAAGAATAATGACAGAGGCAAAGGACTTTTGGCCGCAGTCGTTTCAGGGGTAATAATAGTGTGAATACATTTGACAACCAAGCAGCAAGCATTGTTGTAATCAATTTTATTAGAGCCAGAAGAATTAAATGAGGCAGGCCTCAACCCCCAGAAGAAATTAGCCAAACAATGGGTCTGTATTCGAAGAAACATTTTTAGAAGCCATGATAGGCCTCAACCACCAGAAGACATTAGCCAACTTAGCGGCAAAATTACAAGCAACCTATTTAGAAGCCATGATAGGCCTCAACCCCCAGAAAAAATTAGCCAACAATATGGCAGTATTCGAAGAAACAGTTTTAGAAGCCATGTTAGGCCTCAACCACCAGAAGAAATTAGCCAACAATGTGGCAGTATTCAAAGAAACATTTTTAGAAGCCATGATAGGCCTCAACCACCAGAAGACATTAGCCAACTTAGCGGCAAAATTACAAGCAACCTATTTAGAAACCATGTTAGGCCTCAACCCCCAGAAGAAATTAGCCAAACAATGTGGCAGTATTCGAAGAAACATTTTTAGAAGCCATGATAGGCCTCAACCCCCAGAAGAAATTAGCCAACAATATGGCAGTATTCGAAAAAACATTTTTAGAAGCCATGTTAGGCCTCAACCACCAGAAGACATTAGCCAACTTAGCGGCAAAATTACAAGCAACCTATTTAGAAGCCATGATAGGCCTCAACCCCCAGAAAAAATTAGCCAACAATATGGCTGTATTCGAAGAAACAGTTTTAGAAGCCATGTTAGGCCTCAACCACCAGAAGAAATTAGCCAACAATGTGGCAGTATTCAAAGAAACATTTTTAGAAGCCATGATAGGCCTCAACCACCAGAAGACATTAGCCAACTTAGCGGCAAAATTACAAGCAACCTATTTAGAAACCATGTTAGGCCTCAACCCCCAGAAGAAATTAGCCAAACAATGTGGCAGTATTCGAAGAAACATTTTTAGAAGCCATGATAGGCCTCAACCCCCAGAAGAAATTAGCCAACAATATGGCAGTATTCGAAAAAACATTTTTAGAAGCCATGTTAGGCCTCAACCACCAGAAGAAATTAACCAACAATGTGGCAGTATTTGAAGAAACAGTTTTAGAAGCCATGATAGGCCTCAACCCTCAGAAAAAATTTAGCCAACAATATGGCAGTATTCGAAGAAACATTTTTAGAAGCCATGATAGGCCTCAACTACAAATTGCCGACAATGCAGCAGTAGTGTCAGCAACAGCAGTAGGAGCCTTGATAGACACCCACCAGAGTTTTGCCAAATAATGAGGCATTAGTAGCAACAGCAGCGGCAACAACAGTCATGTTGTAACTTTCAATCAACTCTATATTAGAGCCAGAAGAATTAAATGAGGCAGGCCCCAAACAGAAGACGTTTGCCAAATAATGAGGCATTAGTAGCAACAGCAGCGGCAACAACAGTCATGTTGTAAATTTCAATCAACTCTATATTAGAGCCAGAAGAATTAAATGAGGCAGGCCCCAAACAGAAGACGTTTGCCAAATAATGAGGCATTAGTAGCAACAGCAGCAGCAACAACAGTCATGTTGTAACTTTTAATAAACTATATTCGAGCCAGAAGAATTAAATGAGGCAGGCCCCAAACAGAAGACGTTTGCCAAATAATGAGGCATTAGTAGCAACAGCAGCGGCAACAACAGTCATGTTGTGACTTTTAATCAACTCTATATTAGAGCCAGAAGAATTAAATGAGGCAGGCCCCAAACAGAAGATGTTTGCCAAATAATGAGGCATTAGTAGCAACAGCAGCGGCAACAACAGTCATGTTGTAAATTTCAATCAACTCTATATTAGAGCCAGAAGAATTAAATGAGGCAGGTCCCAAACAGAAGACGTTTGCCAAATAATGAGGCATTAGTAGCAACAGCAGCGGCAACAACAGTCATGTTGTAAATTTCAATCAACTCTATATTAGAGCCAGAAGAATTAAATGAGGCAGGCCCCAAACAGAAGACGTTTGCCAAATAATGAGGCATTAGTAGCAACAGCAGCAGCAACAACAGTCATGTTGTAACTTTTAATAAACTCTATATTCGAGCCAGAAGAATTAAATGAGGCAGGCCCCAAACAGAAGACGTTTGCCAAATAATGAGGCATTAGTAGCAACAGCAGCGGCAACAACAGTCATGTTGTGACTTTTAATCAACTCTATATTAGAGCCAGAAGAATTAAATGAGGCAGGCCCCAAACAGAAGATGTTTGCCAAATAATGAGGCATTAGTAGCAACAGCAGCGGCAACAACAGTCATGTTGTAAATTTCAATCAACTCTATATTAGAGCCAGAAGAATTAAATGAGGCAGGCCCCAAACAGAAGACGTTTGCCAAATAATGAGGCATTAGTAGCAACAGCAGCGGCAACAACAGTCATGTTGTAACTTTCAATCAACTCTATATTAGAGCCAGAAGAATTAAATGAGGCAGGCCCCAAACAGAAGACGTTTGCCAAATAATGAGGCATTAGTAGCAACAGCAGCGGCAACCACAGTCATGTTGTAACTTTTAATAAACTCTATATTAGAGCCAGAAGAATTAAATGAGGCAGGCCCCAAACAGAAGACGTTTGCCAAATAATGAGGCATTAGTAGCAACAGCAGCGGCAACAACAGTCATGTTGTAACTTTTAATAAACTCTATATTAGAGCCAGAAGAATTAAATGAGGCAGGCCCCAAACAGAAGACGTTTGACAAATAATGAGGCATTAGTAGCAACAGCAGCGGCAACAACAGTCATGTTGTGACTTTTAATCAACTCTATATTAGAGCCAGAAGAATTAAATGAGGCAGGCCCCAAACAGAGAAGACTTTTGCCAAATAACGAGGCATTAATAGCAACAGCAGTGGCAGCAACAGTCATTTTGTAACTTGTAACTTTTAATCAACTCAATATTAGAGCCAGAAGAATTAAATGAGGCAGGCCCCAAACAGAAGACATTAGCCGCAAAATTATAAGCAACATATTTAGAAGCCATGTTAGGCCTCAACCAGAAGAAATTAGCCAACAATGTGGCAGTATTCGAAGAAACATTTTTAGAAGCCATGTTAGGCCTCAACCAGAAGAAATTAGCCAACTTAGCGGCAAAATTATAAGCAACATATTTAGAAGCCATGTTAGGCCTCAACCAGAAGAAATTAGCCAACAATGTGGCAGTATTCGTAGAAACATTTTTAGAAGCCATTTTAGGCCTCAACCAGAAGAAATTAGCCAACAATGTGGCAGTATTCGAAGAAACATATTTAGAGGCCATGTTAGGCCTCAACTACTAAAAAAATTTGCCGACAATGCAGCAGTAGTATCTACGATAGCAGTAGGAGCTTTGATAGGCCCCCACCATAAAAAAATTGCCAACAATGCAGCACAGCAGCAGTACTACTAGGGCTAGTAGCAGGCTACAGCAGCAGCAGCAAGGGCAGCAGGTGCAGACAGATGGGGAATGGGCAATACTACTGAGGAGGAGAGTATGGGCAGCAATGGAGAGAGGAGGATAAATCTGTGGAGGAGAAGGAGGAGAGGAGGCTAGTCTCTGCTGTCTGCAATGGGCACTTGGATATCCCCGCTTATCCATGCCTCATTAATTTTAATGAATGTCAGCTTATCCACGCTGCCAGTGGATAGCCGTGTCCGCTTCTCAGTGACCACCCCACCTGCGGCACTGAAGACACGCTCTGACAGGACACTGGCAGGGGGGCAAGCCAGCACCTCCAGAGCGTACTGTGCCAGTTCTGGCCACTGGTCGAGCCTCGAGACCCAATAATGCATGGGGTCATCGTCAGGGCGAATGGCATCCTGCACGCTGACTGACCCCATGTAGTCAGCCACCATATGCTCCACCCGCTGCTGGTGGTGGCTTTGGGTGCTGACTGGGCCTGCTGCTGGCCGTTGAGGCTCGAAAAAGCTCTTCCACACACCCATGAGATCTCCGCCCTTGCTGCTGCTGCTGCTGCTAGGCCCCCGTCTCTGCTGGGTGTGTGGAGTAGTGGAGGCCTGAGAAGTGTCAGACTGGGGGAAGGCCTCCACTAATTTTGAGCACAGAGCCTTCCTCAATTGACCCATCCTCCTCTCTCTCTGGCTGGGTACAAGGAACTCCCCCACCTTTCCCTTGTACCGTGGGTCAAGCAAAGTAGCCACCCAATAATCCTCCCGGTCTTTGATAGAACAGACCCGGGGATCGCTTCGGAGGCAAGTCTGCATATGGGCAGCCATGTAAAAGAGGTGCCCCCGACCAACCTCTTCTTGACTGCCCTCCAGATGCAGCAGGTCATCTGGCTCGACCTGCCCCTGCTCTGTACCCTCCCAGCCGCGGACAATAGCTGGGGTGGTTGGGTGGCATGTGCCCTGCTCCCCATGCTGCACAGGCACCCAGTCCTCCTCTCCCTCATCCTCCTCATCGGGCACCATCTCCTCCTCAGCCCCCTCTGCCTGCCTACGGGGCCTACTCTCCTCCTCCTCAGGCACGTCACCCTCCTCTAGCAGCCCATCCAACGTGCGCTTGAGGAGGAACACCAGGGGTATGACATCGCTAAGACACACATTGTCCCTGCTAACAAAGCATGTCGCCTGCTCAAAGGGGGCAAGTACTTGGCAGAGCTGCCTCATTTGCTGCCACTGCTCTGCACTAAAGTACCCCAAATCCGCCCCCTGAGTACCCCTGGCACTGTGCTCCAGCAGGTAATTGCTGACCGCCCAGCGCTGCTCTACGAGGCGCTCCACCATGTGCAGGGTGGAATTCCAGCGCGTCGGCAGGTCACAGATGAGCCGGTGGGGTGGCAGACTATGCTGCCGCTGCATCCGTGCCAAAGACGCGCTGGCGGTGGGGGACCTGCGAAAATGGGCACATACCCTACGTACCTTCTCCAGCATGTCACCCAACCCTTGGTAGCTCTTGAGGAAGCGCTGCACCACAAGGTTGAGGACATGTGCAAAGCAAGGCATGTGGGTCAGGTGCCCTAGGCGGATGGCGGCCAGCAGGTTGCAACCGTTGTCGCAAACAATATTACCTGCTTGGAGCTGGCGGGGAGTGAACCACCGCTGCACCTGAGTCTGGAAGGCAGCCATGAGCTCAGGTGCAGTATGACTCCTCTCGCCCAGGGAGAAGAGTTGCAGCACAGCCTGACATCTCCTGTGCTGCACTGAAGCGTAGCTGCGGGGACGCTTCAGGGGTGGCTCATCCATAGTGGAGGAGGAGGAGGAGGAAGTGGACATGTGGGGTTTGCCCTGTACCCCACGGGGAGGCACCTGTAGCCTGAGGGGAGCGCCCCGGCTTGCACCCTCCCCAGCACTCATGAGGGTGACCCAGTGCGCAGTGTAGGTTATGTACCTCCCCTGCCCATGCCTGCTGGTCCACGTGTCAGTGGTGCAGTGCACCCTGCCGCCAACAGCATGATCCAGCGACAGGGACACATTCTCAACCACATGCTGGTGGATGGCAGGGACGGCCTTCCTGGCAAAATAATGGCGGCTGGGGATCCGCCAGTTAGGGGCAGCGCAAGCCATCAGCTGTCGGAAGGGGGCTGCTTCGACTAGCTGATAGGGCAGCAGCTGCACTGCCAGAAGCTTTGCCAGGCAGCCATTAAGCCTCTGCACTTGGGGGTGGCTGGGGGAGAGAGGCGTCTTGCGGCTGAGGAACTGGGGGAGGGAAACCTGGCGGGACAGGGGCCGCATTGAGGAGGAGGAGGCTGCAGAAGAGGCTGAGCTACACAGTGGCTGCCTCCGACTGTGAGCCCCAGAATCCTCTTCACCTGCTGCTGGGTCTGGGGAGCTAGCACCTCTTCCCTGAGGAATGGGAGGAGGTGGACAGGAAGCACCACTGCCACCCGGTGCCCTGCCACTTTGGTGCTGCTCCCACGTCATCCTGTGATGACGTTTCATATGGGAACTTAAAGCTGATGTTCCCATATGTGACCCTGCCTGCCCCCTTCGAACCTTCTGCCGGCAGAGCTGGCACACTGCTATTGCCTGGTCCTCTGCCTGGCATGTGAAAAAAGCCCACACTGCTGAAGTGCGGGCCACTGCCTTGCCTGCTGTGGAGGGTTGAGGATGGTCCCCACCCGTACGCACATAGGCTTTGGACCTAGGCGCAGTGCTGCCCTGTTGCCTGCCCCCCCTAGCAGTGGTTGGTGGAGCCGGCTCTTCATCCTCATCAACAACAAACAGTTCCCCCCCTGAACTGCTGCTGTTATCCTCTGGAGCCGGCTCCCAGGGTCTGTCCCTGTCATCGTCCTCCCCCAGACCAGACCCTGCCTCATACATGGCATCAATACCCACATCCAGCATGCTGGTGTCTGACCCCACACCAGCAACTTGCTGCCCTGCCATAAGGGGACCCTGCCCAATATCCCCTATTGATGTGGGCTGTGACATGACCACCTCCTCCTCTTCATCAGACATGAATGCCCCCCCATTCCTGCCTGATCATCAAAAAGATCCAGGGTGTCTGGGCCCAAGTCCACCTCAGGATCAAATAAGAGGGATGGGGTGTCATCCCACACTGAGCTAGCAGGTGATGCCACCTCCTGCCGCTCACTGGTGCCTGCTGCAGATGAGGTAGCCTGGGTCAGCCAGTCTACCACTGCCTCTGCCTGCTGCGACCGTATGGGTCGCGAAGCAGTGGCAAAAAAATCGGGCACAGTCCTACGTGGACCAGTTGCCCCGCTGCTGCGACCCACAGCCACCTGCTGCTGTGGCATTTGCTGCTGCTGTTGTTGCGGCTGCTGCTGCTGTTGTTGCAGCTGCTGCTGCTGTTGTTGTTGCAGCTGCTGCTGTTGTTGCAGCTGCTGCTGTTGTTGTTGCAGCTGCTGCTGTGATGGCAGCTGGTTTGATGGCAGCTTGTGCTGCGACTGATTTACAGTGCCCAGACTGGGCATGGCACATGGCTGTTGTGGGGTTGGATGCCCACGGCCAGCACCACGGCCTCTTCCTCGGCCACCCCTCCCTATCCCACCCTTCTTCCCACCACCACCACCACCACCCATCCCCCCTCTCCTACGGCCTGTCATATTGGGCAACTAAACTTAAAAAAAATATATATATATAAGGGGGGGGTTTGGATATTTCGGGGAAGGAAAGGATAAAAAAATAAAACCCTCAACTAAATCCCCTCAGCAGAAGTGTGCACCCACAAGGAGTACACACACCAGCACAGACAAAGACAGTTAGCCCTAAAAAGGGCTATTGGGTGGTGAGCAGGCAAGCAGAAGAGGGAAAACAGTAAACTGAAATCCACAACCTCCACTTGCACTGACTCAGAAAAAAAAAAAGCTCTCTACACAAACTCCACTAGCTAAATCACACACAAATCTCTCACTATCCTGCTCTCTCTACCTCTACCAGAAACGCCACGAGTAATGGCCGCCTCTGCAGCTCCTTATATAGCCAGTGGGTTGGCTCAGGGATGGCTCACATCTTATTGGCTGCTGTGGGTGATGTTTAGTTTGTTGCGCGTCTTTTTGTTTTGACGCGCATTAGCGGCGTCGCGGCTCGTCGCGCGACGAAAATTTCGACGCGCAGCGAAACGAGTCGCGCGGCGAATTTTTGCCTCAATTTCGCGAAAAATTCGCCCTAGGCGAAACGCAGAAATTCGCCGCGAATTTAACCATGGCGAATTTATTCGCCCATCCCTACTATCTAGTTGTGTAGAGCCGGGCTTCCAACTGAAGTCAGGCACACAATATTGGGAGTGGCAGCAGGTTGGGCCTGAGTAGGTAAGAGCCTACTTCATTTGTGCCATTGTACAAATAGAGAAAAAGTAGCTAGATTTAAATGCTCACTTGTCAATAAACAATCATTATTAAATTCAGAAATAATCCGTGCCAAAACCAAATTAAAGCCTGCTAAAAATAATTTAAACATGAAATAGAGCCAATAAGATTGTTTTGCCACCAATATGGATTCATGCAGCTTAGTTCAAGTGCAAAATACTGATTTAATGTAACAGAGAAAAAGTACTGTAGCAATTGTGGTGAACCTTTAAAGGAACAGTTCAGTGTAAAACCGGGTAAATAGATAGGCTGTGCAAAATCAAAAATGTTTCTAATATAGAAAGTTAGGCAAAAATGTAATGTATAAAGACTGGAGTGACTGGATGTCTAACATAAAAGAACACAACTTCCTGCTTTTCAGCTCTCTTAACGCTGAGTTAGTCAGCGACTTGAAGGGGGGGCCACATGGGACATAACTGGTCAGTGAGTTTGCAATTGTTCCTCAGCATTCAGCTCAGATTCAAAAGCAACAGTTATGACCCACGTGCCCCCCCCTCAAGTCACTGATCAGTGGAAACTAAGAGAGCTGCAAAGCAATTCTGTTCTGTTAGACATCCAGTCACTCCAGTCTTTATACATTACATGTTTTATTTTGCACAGCCTATCTATTTACCTGGTTTTTATTTTTATACTGAACAATTCCTTTAAGAAGTGGCCCATTTGATGTCTTGTTTTAAAGGATGGTTTGCCTTAATGTTAACATTTCGTATGCTACAGAATGGTTAATTCTGAGCAACTTTTCATTTTTTCTTTTTTATAGTTTTTGAATTATTTACCTTCTTCTGACTCTTTCCAGCTATAAATTGGGGGATACTGACCCCATCTAATAAAATGCTCTGTAAGGCTAAAAATGTATTGTTACTGGTAATTTTTATTACTCATATTTTTATTTCAATTCATATTCCAGTCTCTTATTCAGATCAATGTATAGTTGCCAAAGTAGTGTGGACCCTAGCAACCAGATTGCTGAAATTGCAAACTGGAGAATAAAATACTAAATAACTCAAAAGCCACAAATAATAAAAAATGAAAACCAATTGCAAATCATCTCAGAATATAACTGCCATGTCTTTGGTGCAGTCAGAATGCTTTATGCCACTGGTGTCCACAGTGATGTTTACATATAAAAAGGCTTCATCTGTGCCATGCCAGTCTTGCCCAGGAAGTAGGGATGCACCGAATCCACTTTTTTGGATTTGGCCGAACCCCCGAATCCTTCACAAAGGATTCGGCCGAATACCGAACCCTAATTTGCATATGCAAATTAGGGGTGGGAAGGGGAAAACATTTTTTACTTCCTTGTTTTCTGACAAAAAGTTACACAATTCCCCTCCCTGCCCCTAATTTGCATATGCAAATTAGGATTCGGTTCGGCTGGGCAGAAGGATTCGTCCGAATCCGAATCCTGCTGAAAAAGGCCGAATCCTGGATTCTGTGCATCCCTACCAGGAAGTGTTTGGCTCTGTTTGCCCCTCTGGGACAATTGCATGCTACAGTGTTGTTGGAGGATTGGTTTTCCTGAATAGGGAGTAAGGGAATGTCTAGGAACTAAGGAATGGTAACCTGTGAACCTCCGGAAAAGAAGTAAGCTGGGAGCTACCAGAAAACTGTGTGCTGGTATTTAATGAGTAGAACAAGCCTGGGAATATTCCTCATTCTCCTGACACTTTTCTGCTGGTGAGTCTTTTGGGCTCCTAGGGAGGGATAATTTTTCAGTAGCGATAATGCCAGCAGAGTTGATCCTGTCTTTCAGAGGTTACTATGAAAATAAGAACGCCTTAGAAGAAAGGGGTGTAGTCTCTGAAGCCTGTGTTATTTCTCCCCTGTGAGAGAAATGATTATACATCAACTTCTAAATATAAATGAAGGTACAGTGGCTTGTTACATTGTCCCCTATAACAAACACTGTAAGTGTAAGGAAACAGCTGTACATTTTTAGGATGCATTTGTCTGGGCCTTTTACAAATGAAAGCAAAATCATTGATTGGTTTTCATATTAAATGGAAGAACATGTACTCATTGCCAACATTTTGTAATCACATTTTATTAGTGCGCTTTATACCAAACTTAACAGTACCAATAAGCAAATTGTTTAAAAAATATCTAACAGCAGCATAGAAACATTACAGTCAGAGGTATGCATGATTTCCTTGGCACATACGTGTCATTTCCACAGGTCTAAACTCCTCCTCCTCCCTTTACAAAATGGATCTTCCAGATGTCACTTCACCACACACAAGAATTGGGTATTTTTTTGTGTTAAAATTTGCAATGTTTGTTTAAATTGTATATAGTAAGTAGATGAGATTCCGAATAAAGGTCCAATCAATGAGTGGTGCACCCCCAAGGATTATATCACTTACCTGATACACTGGTCTGGTGCTCCAGTTAGCAGAAAACTGCACCCACCCAGGGTACTTGCAAGCGAGTGGGTGCACATGCACAGCATAGTTAAGCCACGTACTTTAACAAAAAATAATGCTTTTTCGCTCTACTGCGCATGCTTCAGCTGTGGGATTTTGAAGAAAAATGGAAGAGGGTTGCTTGCTAGTACCCCGGGTCAGTGCAGTATTACACCGGCCCAAGGTATCAGGTAAGTGATTACAAAACTTGGGGTACCCCAGCATTTGGCACCCCCAACAATTGGACCTTTCCTTCTCCTTTAAATCATTTGTGGTACTAACTTGTATGTTATTTCTTCCAACAGGTCACTCATCACTGCCAGATATCAGCAGATAATAGGTAAAGCTGGGTTTGTATCCCGTATGGCACTAGTTTGTGCACTAGCACATAGTGCATGGACAGGTGAACAGGAGGAATGGCAGCTCCTCTTCACCTCCTGCTGTTCCAATCATATTGCTTGGACTAAGCCATCAGTAACAAATTTCAGTTTCTTTTTGCATGACATGAGTTCAATGAACAGTACTTGCGCATTGCTTAAATTATTTTTTTTTAATTTCTAGAGAACAAAAAAAAATTAAACAGCTCCATGTACCTTGCAAGAATACCAGTGACCAGATACACCACCTTCATGATAAACTCCTGTCATTATAGTTACCAAAAGGGCTGAAGAGAGAGATTGTTTATACAGAGCTACGTGAATACAGAGTTAAATTAACTCATCTAGCTAGCGAGTGTAAAATCAAAACAATTCATTGATGATGATTTATTACAAATATAAACTAGTTCTTTAAAGTAAAAGGTAAAATGTATTTTTATTTTGTTTATTTCTCTTGCTTATATTGAAAAAATGGTGCACATACTGTGGGTATACTATCCCCTAACTGTAAGTAGCCCTTTGGCATTGATGGCTTTTCTAGGTAATGTTCAATCGTGACCAATGTGTACAGGAAATGAAGAAAATGAATATGTATGAAGCATGAAAATCTACAAAACACTACAAATAATGTGAAATTTTAGGCGAAGACATATTTAATGGCTTCCTAGAGATGTGTATGGTTTTTTTTTTCCATTTTTTTCTAGTAAGTTTTAAATTGGTGGACATAGCACACAGAACCATGGATATATTAGGTTATTATATTAGGTTATATTATTATTAGAATATTTTGAACAAAAATGTATTAATTTTAAACACTTTAAAATATCCAACTGCAAACTGTCTCAAAATATGGCTGTCTGCATTATGCTAAAAAAATAATAATAAAAAAAAAAAATATATATATATATATATATATATATATATATATATATGTGTATGTATATATATATATATATATATATATATATATATAGCAACGGTGGAATATCGGCACTCTCGAAAAACAAAGGCTTCAGATGCCTGGGTAAAAATTATATGTATTTTAATTGGCACATACTGACGTTTCGGCTGCTGCAGCCTTTCTCAGAGTACTTTTGAGAGTTACTGATTATAATAGAAAAGCAAAAGAATTTGCTCGTCTATTAAAATCAGTTACTTTTTTTGCAAGACCATGTTTTTTTTTTTTTCATTGTATCTATACATTTTCAGTTAGCACCAGGGCTTTTTACCCTCAACAGTGGGTCCCATTTATAAACACTGGGCAAATTTACACCATGGCAACCTATCAGTTATTAGCTTTTTTTTAGTCCGCTGCAGGTTGAACAGTCCAGGAGCAAATTTGCCAAGTGTTTATAAATGTGTGTGTATAAATATCTATCTATCTATATATATATATATATATATATATACACATATATATATGATTTATGTTTTTCTTTTTACAAGAGGTACTGATCACGACACAAAACTACTATTTCCAGTTTCTTTTTCACAGTGCAATGAATAGATTCAGCACCAAAAATATTCCCTTTTCCCCACAAATGATTTGCATTGGGGAGCAAGGATACAAACTGGTTAGTGCTCAGTGCTAATTCTGAACTCCACACCTCAAACACATTTTGGTGAATTTGTCACAGGTATCAGCTTTGATACCTGTCAACTTGTTAAAAGTTTCCTGACTGTCCGATATATTTTCTTTGTATATAATATTTGTAATATTAATAATTCTGCCCCCATGTCTTCCCAGCCCACACAGTAGTGCCAGTTAGATGCTTGAATGCAGTTATACCGACCCCTCTTCTTTTTAATAAGAGTTTAAGAATCCCTCAACTGTCCTGACCAACAATCAAAGCAACTAAGCTTATATCTGTATTACTATTTGTAAATGGACCATAAATCGTCCAGTTCTTGATTTGCAGCTTTAGCCGTGCACTTCTGCAAGTCACAGTGCCCATTTGTACTACATTATTAAACAGCCACTCTGCAGAGCTTCTGGAAGATCTCCAAGACACTACCATTGAGCTGGGGGGGGGGGGCATGTGGAAGAGCAGGACAGGATGATACTGAGAGACAATATGGCTAAATAGTTTACACGCATAAAAATCACACACTTCTGTCACTTACAAATTTGTAATCAGTTTGGTGTGTTAGGGTGGAATTAACAACCACTTTGAAACTGTAACTGTAGTAGATCCACAAGTTCAGGATGCAAACAGGATATTTTTAATGCTCACACTTTTTTATTAAAAAACTAAAATCACAGCTAATTATTGCCTAACTAATTATCTTTTTATGCACAACACACACACACACACACACTTTATGCCATAGTGGTCTTTTTTCACTTATGGACACTAATTTTACTTGCTCAATGGTGACATCACTAGGTGAGATAATACATTTCACATTTAAGTTTATACAGAAGAATAGCGGATTTTGATGATTATTGGCATGTATGTCACATTTGGCACCATTTCTGATGGCGGTAGCTAAGGTATTTCAACAAGCAAAGATTTACTTGCAAATTGTTCTTGATAAAGGCCTTAATGTGGGTAGAAACGCTGGATACGTCTGTATGATTAATAAAAAAAAGTTTAATACACTGTGCATGGAGTAAGCAATTACATACAGATTATAATATATATTATAGATATTGATATTTTAACACTTGTGGAGCAATAGAAATTGCAAAGAGAGTTACTAATTTGAAGATCACTTAATTACTAATAATTGGGGTAAAGTCCTAATGAGGGCTGAAATGTTGGACTATTGTACGAGATACTAAAAATTAGAGTGTGTGTGTGTAACATGCAACAAGTCCATCATTTTTGACTTATCTAAATACAGAGTTTTCCTGCAAAAGATTTTCTGAATAGTGAACCAAATCCAAACCCTAAGTGAACTGAACAAATCACAAATAGAATGCTGGATTCTGTGCATACCTCATACTATGTATACTATACTAAATTCTTTTGATTTTGAAAACAATGTAATTGAAGGGTGTGTGTGTAATGCTCATTAAAACAATACTTCTGCCATGTTTGAGAGAAGCTTGTTAAATCCAAGCAGCATTCTACATTTTCACAACATTCTCCCAATTATGGCATTGTCTCACATTAGTATTTTGGTTATTTAATTGTAACATTGACAAAGTTAGTAGAAAAGCATATTAATAGAAGGAAGCCACTATTTCATGCATGCTGGACAAAGGGCCTATGCCATATGGTTGTCTTAGTATATTTTGGAAAAACAAAGTATGACTCAACTGTACTTGTGGCATATTTATATTTTGCCTTGAAGGTCTACAGATTTACATACATATGACAAGAATATTTATAAACAGATTTTCAAAATACCTTTGCATTACAGTTAAAAGAGAAGGAAAGTCGTTATCCACTTGGGGGTGCCAAATGTTAGGCACCCCAAATAAATGTATTTACTTATCTAAACCCCGGGCTGGTGCTCCTATCAGCAGAAAACTGCACCGGCCCGGGGTTATACCAGCGAGCACCACGGATTGCTTTTCTTCCGGCTTCAAATTTCCCAGGGCAGACGCACGCGCAGTAGAAATTTAGTTAAAGTTCGGCTTTTCACTCTAATGCACATGTGCAGCCGCAAGAAAACAGAAGAAGCCAGAAGAGAAGTGCTCTGTGGTGCTCGCTGGAATAACCCCCGGGCCGGTGCAGTTTTCTGCTGATAGGAGCACCGGCCCGGGGTTTCAGGTAAGTAAATACATTCACTTGGGGGTGCCTAACATTTGGCACCACCAAGTGTATAACGACTTTCCTTCTCCTTTAACAGAAAAAAAGTGTGCCCTGTATAGTAAGATATAGCAACCAAACCAGTGTTTGCTTTCATTCTTTAAACTGCATTTTGCTGGTAAAAGCTTATTGCCGATTGGTTGCTACGGGTTATTGGGTTGGCATTAACTCAGCCCTATTGCTACGTGAGCATTTAACCTGATTTCGATTTTAGGACACAAGTAGCTCTAAAAAAAGAGGAAGTAAAATGCCGGGCTAGAAACCAAAATAAAACGACAGTCACTTTAAGTAACAATACGTTCAATAAAGAATAGCAATTATTATTCTAACATTGATACATTAATTTCACTGACTATTTCATATGGTAAATAAATGCAAATTGTCAGCGTCAGTACAACACAAACATCCTGCAGAATTTACTTGAGATATAAATGTAAGCCTTGCATAACCAGATAAAAATACATGGCATGTTTATTGCATATCGCAGAATTGTTCGGCAATTAATCAGTCTCTGGCACCAAAGGAGCATACAGTTGGACAGAATGAGTGATGCATCCGACACTACAGTGAACACAAAGCCAAATGATATAAAGTCATCATGACAGCAGCACATGCCACAGTGAGTAGACAGTAATATCCAGTGTATCTCAAAAGAGACCTGCCCACGTTTCTTTTATTGAATGCCCATGTTTCAGTTTTACCCTTTCCCAAGACCAGTTGTAATATACTTTAATACAAGAAACTTGATTAGCCTCATGCGTATGTGAAGTAACAAAAATGTGAAGTAACAAAGAATTGACTTTCTTGTCTATAATGCATACTGTCAATTTAACAGGTATAATGCTCCAGGTAAATGTATCCCCGACGTCCATGTGAATGTATAAATACCCAAAGGATGGAAAATGATCCATATGTTTATATGCAATTTACTCAGAATGTCTCTTGTTCATAGTGTGTATTCAGTGCTACAGGTCGATGATCATAATGCCATTGTTATGCAGGTGAATAAACTGCTCAGAATTACAGTATATGGTTACCTTTTCTGCAAAGTATATTATTTTCCTGTTTTAATAGCAACAGCGATTAACAAACAAAAATTGTGAAAACACCAAGATTATTAAATAGGTGGCTCATTTTCATTCTTGGTCCTTTACAACAACCTGGTATGGCATTGAATATTTCTAAAGTTTCACCTAAATAACCTTGTTGATTGTGAAAACACTAGCTAGAAGGGTAGTCTTAGAACTCCAGCTAATGAATGGCTGGTAAGACTGTTTTACTCTTTGATGTTGAATATATATATATATATATATATTTATAAGTCACCGGCCGAGTGCTTTTCTACAGGTCATGTAACTCAGAGGTTACTTCTAATAGCCTCATATTTTCCAACAACGGGTGCTTTATTTATTATAATACACATGTTTTATTGAGTAAGAAAAAGCCCTGTAGGTAGTTAGATGTAAAGCACTTCAGCCAAAGACACAGAGTAAACCCTAACAATAGAAACTGCACAATAACTGAAATATAATTTGCGTGACAAGGCAAGAAAGGTTTTTCTGGAACATTGTGTTTGAAAAGATGAAGGACTTCTAAAACTGTTAGTATGGTTTTAGAATAAGCTAGTTTTTCACAGACCACCAAAGCAAGAGTGAAGGACAAAATATGGCACTAAACCAAATCTATCAAGTTCACCAAATTTTCTATGCTCTTCAGCTACAGCAAAGGAAGGGTAGTGCTTTCTTTCCATGGTACTGCTAATTTTAAATAATGCTTCCAGACGCATGCTCACCTTTAGTGCATTTGCAGAATAGAGAAGAGAATCTAAATTGAGCAAAGCCCTGTAGCGAAGACAGAATGATAGGGTATTTCAATTTATCACACGCCCCAGAACCTGCTGTGTTTAAAAGGCTGAGTGAGCTTGTGTATGATTGTATTTACATCTATGGAAAGGTGCTATAGTAAACGCATTGTTTTTAAAAGAAAAAAAAAGTACTTAAATTAAGACATTACATAAGAAATGAAAGGTAAAATAAAATGCACTTGTAACAATGAAAAATGTGCGCTTTGTGCAAACACTGGTGGCCATGTTTATTCTTCCATAGGACAACACGCAGTGCATGCATTCAGGTCCCCACAGACCAGTAGGGCTGAGAAAAGCATTAGCCAAGCCCAGTGTATAGAAACATGCACAAGGTTGAGGCACAGATGAGCTTTGATTGCAAAATACAGTAGCTGATTGCTCCCATCAACCCAGGACACAGCCTTGCATATACAGCATGCAGTCTATACAATAACACAAACGCAGTGGCACCTTACATGACACTGACATGGTCAGCGAAAGCTTGAGCCGAGTCCCAGTTGTCACTGACTACACAACAAACTCCTTCCAGCGATTGCAGGGCTTCTTGGGCCATGACTGGGTCTCTGTCTAGCAAGTTTTGGGAAACCGAGAGGTGCCTCAACTTGATTTTCCCACATTGCTCCAACTTTTTTGCGAAATGTAGCAGTCCTTCCGGCTTGATGCAGTTGGAGCTATAGTAAGATAAGAACACAAATTTGTGATTAAGTGATAAGCAGACACAACTTCATACGGGGTGTTGTGGGTGTCCCAAATGACTGGTACAGAGTATGCAACAATGGCTGCCTAGATACTATAAAAAAGCCTGTTAACCAAGTCAGCTATGTTTGGGCAGTGTGTACAAACTAATTACAAAATACAGAATTCTAAATACCAATCCAAAAGGTTGCTGTATAATGTGCATATTTAGCAGTGATATAAATTGAAAGCAACTGCAGATGCTGAGAATCTGCAAATGACAGCCTGCTTCAGTTCAGAGTATAATGCATGGTTTTAACTAGGAGTCACTAACCATCTCTGAATACATCCTCACTCAAATACATTTAACATTGCCATCTGATTACCAGGCAACGGTAGTTATCAAGGTGTAATATTTTTTTACAAATAAAATTCTGTATTAAAAAGCAGCGAAAATGGTCTGTGAAAAATGTTGATCATCTATTTCTGTATTTTTTATACAGTTTATTACAGTTGGAATTTACTTTCCACCTGAACAATAATGATGTAAAATGGTGGTTTTTAATAGTGCAATTGAGCAGCATAAAAAAAATACAAAATTTTATAAACTTGCTTTTTACACAGCATGTTATTAAGGCCCCTTAATGTTAACAGCAGAATCCTGCTAGAAGGGGTCCATGCTCATTTTTTATACAATTTTATATCCACAATGTCCAAAAAAAAGCCTATTAATCACTGGAATGTAATTAAACATGGAAGGAGAATGCTAACAATACCTGACATCCAGGTAGTGAACAGAAGACAATGAATCTGGGTTATACAGATCTGCCAGTGCAGCCAGTCCATCATTACCTGATGAGATTAATGGAAGACAGTGACACATTACTGACAGGATAGATTCGCTACATAGCTGCTAACTTGTCTTCATTTTTATACAAAAATCTGTCAATTCCCAAAAGGATAAAACTGCATTGTCAAAGATATAGCAGGAATGTCAAACCTGTGCAGTCCAACTGCAGTAAATTCCAAGCATCATTATCCAGCCATTAATACCGTGCCATGTATTTCACTAGAAATGGAGCACCTTAACTGCAGTATACCCTTTGTTCAACTTGAACTCAGTGAAAAGGGCTTGTGCTGAACAAATGTTTTGCACATGTTTTATGATGAAAACATTGTTTTTTGTTATTTCATGAGCCAAACAGGGCAACTAAAGCTACTACAAATAAGTAATAAGTAAAGTCTCACTCTAAAACACAACATTAAATTCTTGTGAAATATTTATTTGGAGATCTTGGCACAAATAAATATTTCACAAGGATTGCATGTTGCATATTGGAGTGAGTGCAGTTTGATATTATTTGTATGTATTTGTGTAGCTCTGAAGTAACAAACATAGCACAAAATTCTGCACATATGTTTTATTCTAAATTGAAGCTACTCTATGTTTCGTCCTTTCGGCAGAGATAATTAGATTACCAGCATACAGACAATCAGATGTCCATGATGCAGGGAATTATTTGTAAACTGGGAAATGTATTATTATAAATGTATTATTTTCCTTACAATGAACAAATTTGGAGTTTGGCCTGTTTAGCTCAAATAACAAATATTTTTGTGGTTACAACAATAGGCAAAAAGTATGGTCAGCACAAGCTTTATTTATTGAACCTTTGTTAAAGAGGCGGACAGTAAATGCCTTGTTTAAGTTTAAAGGGGTGGTTCTCCTTCAAACAACTAGTTGGTTTCAGACAGATCACCAGAAATGATGACTTTTTCCAATGACTTTCTATTTTCTAGGTGTGTTTTTGTAATGCTGAAGTGTAAAGTGTGATTTTCACCTTCTATAGCAGCTCTGGGAGGGGAGGTCACCGACCCTATAAACTGTTCTAAATTGATATATTTAGTTGATACATTTCTTATCTTTGTCCCTGCTGAGCAGAATCTCTGGGTTTCATTACAGGAGCAGACAAAGTCTGCATCTGAATTACTGAGCTGCCAGACTCAAACACCAGAGACAGGAACATTCAATTTAAAACTTAGATTTTGAAAAAACAGTAGAATTTAAAAAAGTCTTTATTTCTGGAGAACAATCTAAAAACAACTAAACTGAAAAAAGTGTTTTGAAGGTCAACAACCCCTTTAACATTCACTTTTATAGCTAATCCAATTAACCCTAAATTACAATAAAATTTACACAAACTATCTGAAAATACAGTACCCAGTCGGTTCCCACACAGCTTCAGGATTTTTACAGATGGATTTCTTCTCAGGGCACCAACAAATGCAGCCAGGAACTCGTCTGTGCCTCTTTCAAAGAGTCGGCAAAATGAAATTTTGATTTCTGCAGGACAAAGGAGAGTAGACCGCATAATTAAATATAAAGATATTGCAGCATTAAATATATTTTGGTAATAGCCATGTTTTAGTTACTAAATATCATTGATAAATTGTATGTCAGATAAAACCCTGTGCTGTACCAGATTTAATGTAAAATTTAAGGAAGAACGGGTCAGCATCTTTAAGATACTGAAAGGCCAATTTCCTTGTTGACTGATTCTGGAATCAAACGTTCTGTCCTAGTCAAACAAAGTGATAATAAATCCTAGTCTTTATTATTTTAGCAATTATTTAGCAAGCAGTCTGTTCTGGCTAGTGCCCACACAGCCTATCAGAACTAAACAGGTGGCTAGCAAATTCAGATTTATCCATGTTTCTGTTTTTTCCCCCCATGTTCTTTTTTGTTTCATGGGGCTCTATGTATTACAATTCACAGCATTGTGCCAGCCCAATTAATCTTTAGTGGTGTCTTGCAACTACCCTGATCAATTATGACGCAATTAGCAATGGATAAATTCCATATTGCTTATCTGAAACAGTATTCTGCAGTCAAAAAGAGTAGCAAGGTAAAGTAATAAATCCTCATCTAGCAACCCATAGAAAGATGTTTCGTTGCAAACCAGCGCTGCACAATATATTGGAGCTCTAAAAATACTTGATAATAATAATGGGTTACTGGACAAGTAGGAATCTTAAGACCATGTATTACATTACCCACATTCTGAATTATTTTCAGTGCTACTGTATTATTTAGGTTTCTCTGGTAAAAGGGGTTTTTGTGAAAGACACTGGAGAAAACCCAAGGTGGCTGCAAACAGTTATATGGACTACTACCCTATGTGGAGGGCTAAAGCTTTGCAGCAAAGAGCAAGACCTGTGCGGTAGTGATGTGCGGGAAAAACCCGACCTGCACATCACTACTGTGCGGCCAGAATGCCAGTGGAATAGGCTGTTCTTGCTAATCTGTAAATTACATTTTGTTTCTCACTTAAAAATTCCATTGTGAATAAAACAGACGGATTTCAATTGAAAGTTACTTGAAAGTGAATTCCCACAATACATAAATAATGACATGTAGTTTATATTGCATGCCAGTTATTTATGTTTGATTTAAGCAGGTTAGGTAAAACAGCCCAACGGCATTCATGTTGGTCCACTGTAATGTGAAAGTGTTCTATTCCACCCAACCCCCAGTAAAGATGTCACTTCTAGATGCTGTAAACCACTCCTTTAGGTGCCTACAAAGAGTCATAGGTTTGCATGCTCTAGAGCAGATACTGTTCTGACACTTATTGGCTATAAATGAAATTCATCTTGCATCAAACATGTATTTTACCTTCTAGGCTAGAAGAGTTCAATAAGAGCACAATTTCACTGTGCATATCTGTCATCTTCATGTCATGAAAGCTCAGCCTCCTGAGGGCTCTGTTATGTTCTGCAAACATACACACAAATCGTTTAAAACAAGTTAATCTAGTTTACACAAGTTCAGCACATACTGATCCAGAAGTCAGTTCAAGACTGCGTGACCAGGACTATGACATGAAACCACGCGTGTTTCGTTTCAATATTGTATTTCATTTAGTTTACAGTAAAAACTAGCTTGTAGAACAAGTAGATAACCAACATGTCAACTATTTGGGGCAGGGCCCTTCTTTCTACTGTGTCTCATATCACACGGCACTTAAAGGAACAGTAACACCAAGTAATGAAAATATCATGTATCATTGCCCTGCACTGGTAAAACTGATCTGTGTGATTCAGAAACACTGCTATAGTTCATATAAACAAGCTTCTGAGTAGCAATGGTGGAAATTGAAAAAAGGCTATATGGCACAGGATAAATAGTGGATAACAGATAACATTATGTTCTTATCTGCTGTGTAACTTGAGCCTTTTCTCCTTTGAATAGCTGCCCCCATGGCTACACAGCAGCTTTTTATATAAAAAAAATTGTAGTTTGTCTGAAGCAAACACAGCAGTTTTACTAGTGCAGGGCAACACTGCATTATATTTTCATTACTTTAAAACAATTACTTTTTTTGATGTAACTGGTCCTTTAAAGTGACACTGACACTAAAAACTACTCTTCAAAATATTAATGTACATTAAGAGGCCACTTTATCAAATGTCAAATTTCGAATTCATGTGAATTTTTTCAATGTTAATAAATTTGAATAAACTGGAAATTCGATTGGGGGGTTTATTAATAAAAAAAATTGAATATCTAAAACTTAAACGAATATTACTGACCCAAATAGAATTTGACTAAACTCGAATCAAATTTTTTCTCAGAAGAAAACTCAAATGTCAGGAAGGCTAGTAGCATCTTCAAATTGGTCAATGGACCTCTCCCATTGACTTATATATTAACTTGGCAGGTTTTAGGTGGCGATTAGTCGAATTCAAATTTTTAAAGGGGCAAGATTTAATATATCTTGAAATTCGAATTAAAAATTCAATTTGAACCTTAAAAAATCTGCCCCTTAAAGTTACCTATAGGTCATATTGTTTTTTTCTTTGCCAATAGGTCTGCTTTTGTATATAATTGTTACTTGAAGTTCTTAAACCTGACTGTTTTGCCAACTTGACTGTCCCGTCTCACCTTGTCAGTTAAAGAGTTTTTAATGCTAAAGGACTTTTGCAATATAAATATGGAACATAGGTGATTACATAGGTAATTGCATGGGGCAAATACTTTTATGGCAAAATTATAAATAGAATGCAAATACAATATTCTGATACATGTAAAATGGTTTCAGTATCTCTTTAAATTTCTGTATTTATACTTATTACGTTATTTGACCTCCTTGTGTGTACTTTTGCATATTGTAAGATTCTACAGCGCTTTGTATCTTTGTAGCCCTTTATAAATAAAGTTATTCATACATACATACATATTACCTGCAAGTGTACGAAGCACACACTTCAGATCTTCTGAGCAACTAAAGGTAGCATTGTCCAGGGAAAGCTCCAAGAGGAATGTAGATGCTTTCAGCACAGAAATTAATGGCCCCGCTGGCAAAGGATCCTGGGGGAACCTGATTTCTAATTGCTTTAATTGGTTTTCTGTTGCAAAATACAAAACCACATGTGCAGTAAGTTGTGATGTTACCTGACACATACCAAAAACAATGGAAGACTGCATAACACTGCTTAGTTCAAAGCCACAAAAATCCTCCTGTGCAGATGAAATTACTTTCATTAATCTTGTTAAAAAAAAATCTGTTTTATAGAAAGTCCATAAACTTTCTCTTTCAGGCACAAAAGAATGACACAATTTTTACTGCCAAATTCTCACTTGCAAAAGTTGCTTCCGTCTCACCAAAAGAACTATATCAGGCTCCCCAGGTAACAAATGCTATCCATGTTGCCCTAGCACAGGGGTCCCCAATCTTTTCTAACCATGAGCAAAATTCAATTGTAAAAGGTGTTTGGGAGCAACATAAGCATGAAAAAAGTTCATGGGGTGCCATATAATGGCTGTGATTGACTGTTTGGTAGCCCCTATGTAGATAGGCAGTCTACAGGAGGCTCTGTTTAGCGGTACACCTGGTTTTAATGCAACCAAAAGCAAACAAGAAACGGATCCGCACACACGCTATGATCAGCAGTTGGGGGGACACCCCTCTTTATTATATAATAAAGAGGGGTGTCCCCCCAACTGCTGATCATAGCGTGTGTGCGGATCCGTTTCTTGTTTGCTGTTGCTAAGGGACCTGGCCGGGGTCAACGGAGAACCAGCACCACCAACGCAGTGAGAGGAAAGGCGAGTGTGTGGTAGGAACATATATTATTTAATGCAACCAAAACCTCCACGTCAAGAATTTAAAAAAATAAAAAGTACCTGCTTTGAGGCTACTGAGAGCAACAGCCAAAAGATTGGTAAGCAACATGTTGCTCACAAGCCATTGGTTGGCAATCACTGCCCTAGCATAAGAAATGTTTTGAGAGAGAACATTAGTTAGCATGTGCCTCCTCTTACTTACGTCTCTGCTAATGCTACACACACCCTCCAAGATAGGGCATAGGTTTATATGTCCAGCGTAATTTTTTCACTGAACATGTTGCCTTTTACTGTTCCAAAAGTGTAAACTGTAAATCTCTCATAAAAATACTAGTTTTCTGCTTTATTTAGACTAAGTTATGTTTATATATTTTATTTCCCTTATATGCTCTCTGTCTGATATGCAGAAAATGGAAAAATAAAAAACTTTATTGTACAGGTAGGGATCATTTTCCATGGCCTTTCCCTTAAAAAGACCAAGAGTACCTTTGAATTCTGCTGGAATGTCTTTAGGTGTCTCCTTCTCATTGTGGTTCTCCAGATCATAATTGAGAGACAAAAGCTGAAGTGAAGGAAATGTGGTCAGGATAGTGTTGGCCAAGTCCAAAGTGGGGACATATGTTGTAAAATCGCTAATGGAGAACATACTAAGAGAGCAACCTGGACATTGGGAAAGTGCAGAGAGGGCTTCCACAATAAGGAAGATGTTGGCACCTAAATCTGAAACAAAAAGAAAGTGTTTTGAGTAGAGATCAGCATGTACAGAGGACCTAAAGAGAAATATAGGTAGGTAAAAGTGGGAAGCAGTGACTGTGTTTTTTTACATGTGACCTGTATGTTATTATTATTATCATTAATAATAAAGGCCTTTATCAAGATTTAATAAAAGCAGGTGATATGAATACTTAAGTCTACTTTTGTAAAGTAAACCTTTAATGAACAGGAAGGGACAGGGCCTTTAAAAAAAAAAAAAAGGTTTGCAGCCGTCTGTACAAACAGATATTCTTATCCAAACATGCATATATGTAGTCTATAAATGATACTATTCAGAAAATGCAGTCTCTGCACCATGTGAACTTTTTCACATATTACATGCAGGAAAAGAACAAAAGTATTGTGATCTTGTTATTTATCTGTAAGGTGCAAAGCGAGATCTGAAATAGGCTACAGAATGCACAGCTAGCACTATAATTATGTTATGTCCCTTTTTCTCCTGTCACCTGTGTACAGTAGATATTGGTGTTTTAGATGTATGCTAAAAACACATATTGGTCAATATCAAAGAAAGGAGACTTTGTGTACTCATTAAATCTCTTTCTCTTCAGTCACTTGGGAGACACAGGGACAGTGGGGTATAGCTGGCACCACTAGGAGGCAGGACACAAAAAAAATAGAAACTTGATCCCTCTTCCTACTGCTATACCCCTCCTCTGTAGGCAGAGACACTCAGTTCGTACCAAAGGAGAAACAGGAGGTTATTAATATTCAACAGAAAAACTACTAACTAATTACAAGAATAACAGATGGTTGAGTCAACCAAGTCTGAAGCCAAGAGAAGGCCTCTATCCAGGGAGGGAAGCCCTGTGTCCCCCAAGCGACTGAAGAGAAAAAGATTTAACAGTGAGTACACAAAATCTCCTTTTCTCCAGGTCTGCTTGGGGGACACAGGGACAGTGGGGACGTACTAAAGCTGTCCCCTGAATCAAGGGCGGGAAGTAGAGGCCTACATGGAACCAGCCACTGCAGCCTGAAGTACCTTCCTGACGTAGCAGGTGTCAGATGCCGCAAAGGTGCCAAACTGGTAAAATTTGGCAAAAGTATGGATTGAAGTCCACATTGCAGCCTTGCACAATTGTTCCGCTAAGGCTTGGTTTCGAAAAGCCCAGGACACACACATTCCGCTGGTGGAATGTGCCCTGATTGAGTCTGGGGGAACCTGACCCTGTGATGAATAGGATCTCTGGATGGCCTGTTTTATCCAGCGAAATATGGTAGTCTTAGTAGCTGGTGTGCCTCTGAGAGGGCCTGAGGGAATGGTGAACAAGGAGTCTGATTGACGGATGTCCTTGAACCGGTGCAGGTAAAACTTGAGGGCCCTAACGGGGTCGAGGGTGTGCAGTGCCGCTTCCTTCGCATTAGAAAGGGATGGGCAGAAGGTAGGAATCGTAATTTCCTGGTTGAGGTGGCATTATGTGGGCCACTCCCTGAAGAAAAATCTTAACATCGGGGAACAAGGCAAGACGTCTTTGGAACAGGATGGAAACAGATTTCAGCGACCCGAGGGACATGTCCAAGGACAGTCCCTCCTGTAGAAAGGTCAGAAGGTGTGGAGTGGAAAACTTCAGTGAATTGAAACCATTACGTTGGCACGACCGATGGTACGTGAACCAGATCCGATGGTACGTCTTGGCGGAGATGACAAAGGGAGGGAATCAATGCTGGATGGTCAGTGCAGAGCACAAGAGACCCCGGTGACATCCTGAAGTAATGGATCAGACTACTCAGTGTAGCTGTCCAGCTCCATATAATGTGAAGGAATTGTAATGAAATAAAAAAGAAGAGCAAAATAAATACTAAAATACTCCTGAATCCTGGAGATGGTCCTAACCTCCTGAGGACACAACAAAACTGAGTGTCTCTGCCTACAGAGGAGGGGTATAGCAGGAGGGGGAGGGATCGAGTTTCTTGAGTCCTGCCTCCTAGTGGTGCCAGCTATACCCCACTGTCCCTGTGTCCCCCAAGCAGACCTGTAGAAACAAAGATTATCGAACAGGACACTGACACAGAACTGCTGTGTTCTACAAGGACTTTAGAGTTCAAAGTTAAAGGTCATCCTATTTGCTAGGGTCTTAGAATGTTTCTACAGAACAAGGAATGCATATGTTATCTTCTGTCACAAGTATTCCTAGTGCAAGGCCAAGAAATTCACAAATAATCTCAGGAACGCCAACTGCACTAATACCATTTTGGACACTGTGCTGACATAGCGGATTAGCCATTTTGCCATAGAGACACCTGTTTGGCTAATGTGCTGAGACCGTTTTTCCTTAAGAGAGACACAGTTATGCTAAAACAAGGATGATAATTGGATACCATCAGATGAGCCTCATGGACGAATAAATGATTGAATACCAACATTTTCTAATGCTAAATGGTCCCCCATGTACTCGTGAGCTATTATTTAATACTCTGTATTAATGTATACCTCAAATAAAGATGTCTGGTTAATATTCTGAGTGAATCTGAATGGTTTGAAAACTTTTAGTAAGTATTTATTCAAATTCAAGATAGACTTACTCTTTTTGGACAAAAATTCTACATCCCCAGTGGAGAATCAAATGGGAAGAGCGAGAATATAAAAAGCCGACATTTATCATTATAAGAAAATATGACAACCTGCACTAGAACTTGGAAAAAGTTAATTAGTGAATTTTATACTAAACTAGTCTATAGCTGTACATGTTTATTATATCCCCTCTGAAGCACATCTTGTCTGTAACATTAGAAATGACTAACAAAAGAGGTTGGCTACTCAATTACAAGCATATGCAATACATGGACATTTAAAAATAGAAATTATTTTCACATACCATTGTATGCCATGGTCAACCTTTCCAATGACACCCAAGAGCGGAGAAGATGACACAGAAAGCGGCAAGAGCTTAGTGTGAGGGGAACATTGTGCAAATTAAGAGCTCTCACACTTCGAAAACGATGGGCACCATCCGGAATCTGACTAAAAATGCTTCTTTCCTCCACAGGAGGCAAGTCATCAAATAAGTGGACTGTAGACACTTCTGAAGGCTCCTTGGCACTTTCTTTATATCCTTTGTTCATGTTCAAAACTTCTCCCTCTCCCGTGCTGGGAACACTGAAAATGAAATCATACAAGTCATCTGGCTCTGATTGAATGCCGTCCTGAATATCTGTGCCTGATTTGAGATTTTTTCTTGAGGTAGATGCTACTTTACTGCCAAAAGTACTGGGAGGCAGCAATGATTTATGACATGTTGCTTTACTGGAGTGGGTGCTCCTAGATACTCGACGTGGTGGGGTTTCAGCACTGCTGCGATCAGAACAGCTGGTGACAACACTGTGACTAATATTCAAAGGCTGCAGGCTTAGCAAGGCACTTTGGCTGCCTGTGTCCTCTTCTACATTGTGCTTAGAATGCATATATGAGAAATCTGTAGAGCTAGAGGACTGCAGAAGGCCTGTCTCTGGTCTTTTTACCTGGAGCACATCACTGTTATCATTTAGTGTTTTTTTTATGCAAAATGTACAGGGAAAGTTTGTATTCTTCTGCCAAAATCCTGCACTTATACTAAGTATCAAAAGCAAAATATTCGAGTCAGGTGAAGGCCAGGATAGTAGAGAAACCCTGTTCACCTGCCCATGATGTATGAGACGGTGGAGAAGCAACCTCAGGGACCTTTGTGTGGCTTGGTCAGAAGAGCGTAGGTGGAGGAACTTTAGAGATTCAACAGACCTTGCAAGACATTCTAGCACCGCCGGTGTAAGCTCCGATATACCTTGTTGCTTATTGCAAATGGTAAGCTCAGAAACATGCCGTGCACTGTGCACTAGAGGAGAAAACCGCTGGTCATTTAAACGCTCATCAGAAGAAACATTCAAAATCCCCCGAAGGACATTGTGAAAAAAAGCTTCTAGAAATTTCTTCCTCCAACATGTAACAGTCTGCAAGCAAACAAGTTGATTTATTAGTTGTACAGCGGTCTCATTTATAAAACCCTCTCTGTGCAAATAAAAAATTATTTATATGGTGTATGTATATATATATGGTATATATGGTATATATATATATATATATATATATATATATATATATTTAACAGTGCTTAGTGATGTCATTGGTTATAATCGGAGCTTAGTGGTGTAATTTCTGTCACGACTCACTGAAACTTGTGTATTATAATAAACATAGTACCCCCTGTTTAAAAATATGAGGATATTAGAAATCACTTTGGTGTTTATATGGTCGGGAAACTCCTTGCTTGGTAACTTATCCTTATATTTTACAAGAGGGGGTACTTTATTCAAAAAAAAAAAAAAAAAAAATATATATATATATATATATATATATGCAGTCCCACAGTACCAGCACTCAGACAGATGTTGCCAGTGGTGCACGATCAATAAGTCGTATATAGTCTTATGAAGGATCAGCACAAACTGTTCTGTAGTGAAGTAATAGTGTTTATTTTCAAACAAAACACATTTTTATAAAAATGTGTTTTCTTTGAAAATAAACACTATTACTTCACTACAGAACAGTGTGTGCTGATCCTTCATAAGACTATATCTATATATATATATATATATATATATATATATATATATATATATATATATATATATATATATATATATATATATATATATATATATATATATATATATATATATATATATATACTTAGCTTTAAAGGAATTGTTCAGAAATGTTTTGGACTGGGCTGAAGGTAGAAGTTTCTAGGTAATCTATCCATTTCTCGAGAGAGAGCAGAAGCCTCTTTATTACTCAAAATCTACTACTAGGAAAAAACTAAAATCAATTACTGAAGCACATTTACTTGAATTGCTGGACGGGTGGCATACCCTTTAAAATTACAATATAGCTTAGATACAGGTAGAGGGCCTGCTATCCAGAACGCTTGGAACCTAGGGTTTTGCGGATAAGTGATATTTCTGTAATTTGGATCTCCATATTTAAGTCAACTAAAAAATTATTTAAACATTAAATAAACCCATTAGTATTGTTTTGCCTTTAGTCAGTATTAAGTATATCTTAGTTGCGGTCAGGTACAAGGTACAGTTTTATTATTACAAAAAAAAGGAAATATGTTTTAAACTTTTGAATAAATTGATTAAACTTGAGTCCTGTAATTTGGGGCTTTTTGGATAACGGGTTTCCGGATAACGGATCTCATACCTGAATTTGCTTTAAGTTAGCAGTTCCTTTTTTTCTATTTTGCACTATTCACTCTTTGGATGATGCAAACACTAGTTCCTAACTCACCCCAAACCTAGAAGGCTTGCTTTTCATAACGTCATTCCACAGCTTGCACCAGATAGACTGAGTAGAAAGACCTTAAAAAAAAAAAAAAAAAAAAAAAGGAGGAGGAAAAAAGCCATACCTTAGCCAACAATGCAATAATCAGCTCCCAATATCATTCCCCCTCCCCATTATCTGTTCATACCACTGTTTACTATGGCAAACTGGGGATATTCTGTTCTGGTCCTCGAATACCAACACAGGTGCAACTTGGTAATAAAAGCAAATGTCTAGATTGCTGTAACTGATGGAGTGACAAACATCAGGCTCCAGTTCCAAGCCTCATAGTGTATCACACAGCATTATGAATATAAGGGTTTCAAATACAAATCATTCTACATCATGCAAAAATTGCTGAAATGTATCCAAACCCAATCCTTTGATCCTTGTGAGGTAGACAATAGATTACCAGTGCATAGATAAACCTCTCTATAATGGACTCCTGCTCACAAAACAGTCACAACCAAGGAAAAACTGAGGGCTTAAATGCCGGTTATCTAATTATCTACCTCAAAAAAACAAGTCCCTTCAACAGACCAGCAACACCAAGAAATAAAAGTACCATAAATGCATTTACACACAATGTTCCCTTAAAGTAGTAGTTAACTTATAGTACGTCACACAATTTCTAATTCTTAGCTACTTTTTTATATATTAAAGTTTTATTAACACAGTAGACCAGATGGCTGGTGATGCTACAGTACATTAAAAACTAAGTATTTTACTTTGTATAAAAGACATATGATTTTTACATATAAATGTATTTAAATGTTGTCAAATTAATATTTTTTATTCTTGGTGATACTGGTTATTTAATACATTTACAGTGTTGTTGCAGAAGTACATTTCAAATCATCACACCCAGATATAATGTTAATGTACAATCATACCTTTTTTAACAGCAGTCTGTTCTATTCTCTCAAGATAATAAATGTTTAATAGTGGCAGAATTCCTTGCAGGACAACAGCTGGCAGCCCTGTAAGAACAAGCATTTCCAAGTAAGAAACATTTTTTCTCAATGGCCTCCAATATAAATCACATTCACACATGAGAGAGAACTACATCAGAAGACATTTAGCTTGCTCGTAAGTTATTTGGAGTGTGGGAGGAAACCCACAAAGGCTTGGGGTCACAACAAGCTGTGCACAGGAATCAAACTGAAGACCCTTGACTTATTCTAAACGTATAAATATAAAGAATGCTTCCATTATCTCAGGTGTATACTATATTGCAGAAGCATGTTATGTGAAGGAAGGAAAGGTTATGAATGTTAAAGATGAACCTCTCTCACCGCTTGCCCTATTGTGTTATGTCCCTGAGATGACAGGAGTATACAAACGACGTGTACTTGGCGGATGAATAACAAATATGGTAAATACATGTGTATACTACCAGACTTTTCTTAATTCTTTTTTTTTCTTTTTTTGTACCTACCAAGACATTGGCACTATGCTACCTGTAGCCACCCATCATAGTAATCACACAGGCCACTCAACCTACATTAGGGAGTGGGAGCCAATTGAGTAGACATGGCGTGACATGCAAACTTGCTTCTGATTGGCTCACGCTCTGCAGCTAAAACAAAACAGTCACCAACCAGTTCATTTTAGCAGCCAGGGGCACTGACTTAGGGCATAATAACACAACAGTTATTGTAGCAGGCCTAATAATTATTAAATAGAATTATAAAAGAGGCATTAGCATCCCTTAAAGCGGATTAAAAAAAAAGCCTTAGCGAAAGCAGTGGTTTTGAAAATGCGCTTGACTTCTATTTAAATATAAAATACTCATTTATCACACACTGGAGCTCTGTAAAACAATTAATTATCAAGGTTAATGGGGACATCATTAAAGCAGTTATAAAACTTTCTATGGACCATGAAAGCAGCCATACAACATACACACTGTCCATGCCACGTAAGGTTCCTGCTTGTAGGGATTATGATCAGCATTTATCTTTCTAAGCACAATACCTGATATGAGAAACTACATAGAGAAACCGCAGTTCCCACAGTAACCCCGTGGGGTTGCAATAAACTTAGAGCTGCAACGCAACGCAGGGCTAAATAACAAGTGGGATAGATAACAAGCATTCAAGAAAACCTCCGTCTGTGAGAAGAGTATAGAGAAATGAAAGGAATGCTAGTATTCCCCCAAACGTCACCAGGGCGCCCGTGTGTTTCACAGACTTACCCCACACGTCATGTTCCAGTTTCTCCATGTTGGCATTCACTACCCTGGCACAAAGCTCAAATAGGGTTGCCGTCCCTCCAGCATCTTCCACCGCATGATCCATGGCCTGGGTTACCCTGATTACATCCACTTACTCATTTCAGGGGCGAACCGAAACCAAAAGCAGCGGACAAGTCAAGAGGGAACAGAACGGGCGACGAGCCACTTAGCGAGGATAGAGGGCAGCCATCTTGAGAAGGTCAGCCAGCTCTGTTTAGATCACGTGAGGAAGGTGGCATCGCCGTTAACTAGCCATCTTGCGAAGGTCAAATGTCTTGTGGCAGTAGATTGTAACCTGGTGTAACTCAAATAAAATGCCCAAACTCGTTGTTGCGAGCGTTTTTAATTGAAATTTATATGAGAGTTTTTCATTTCTAGAATTGATCAAAATGGTAAATGAAATACCTCCCAACTATCCCTTTTTCGGAGGGACAGTTCCTCTTTTGACAGCTCAACCTGCAGTCCCCTCATTTGTACTGGAAAGTCCCTATTTTCTCTGCACCGAACAGCCAGAAAAAGAAACAAAGTTTCTAACTTAATAGGATATTGGCAGATAGCACAGATCACCTAACAGGTGCAAATAAGATACTTTGTAACAATTTTGAGACACAAAATAGATAAGGAGAATTATTTTCAAACTTTCATAACCTGACATTGGCATCAAGCATAATTTTACCGTCCAGGTGGCAACCCTATTAGGCATATGCCTAGACCAAAACGGTGGGGGTCTGGGCGCGAAAACACGTACCTTTTCTTCTTGCCTTACCCTAGTTTTGGCCCCTTTGATGGGGGGGGGACCCTGTCTTGGCAAAAAAAAAACTTATTTATTCTGTGGTTGGGTGCTAGGGTTGTCACCTGGCTGGCGGTAAAAATGCCTGTTGATCCAAATGTTATTAATAGGGAAAAAAGATAAATATAGGCAGGCTGGTATTTTTTTTTCCAGAAAAGGTGGCAACCCTATTAGGCGCTGCTCCAGTGAGGCGAGTTGAAAAACTCGCCTCAGGAGGCAGTGCCCTAATGGTTAGCAGGTGCAGCAAAAATCCTGCTCCTGGTAACTTTAAGAGCCAAATTTCCAGTTTTCAAACTGGAAATTTAGCTCTTCAAGGGCAGAGAGCACAATTCTCTTTGTGCTAGCATCGTGGATTCCCCTGGACTAGGGCTGCCACCTTTTCCATAGGTGAACTATGGGCAAGGGGCAGGGCGGCTGACATAGGGGCTGGGGTGGATGACAACAGGCACAGGGCGGGTGACGGTCTAGGGTCGGTCTGTTGCATCAGTGGGCGGGGTTATAACGAATAGCTATTGGCTGGTTGCCATGCCATTAACGTTAATGTCCTGTCAGGAATTCCCGAATTGGGATCCAATTGTTTCCTACCCTGGGCCCCTCCGGCACCAATAGGGTTGCCACCAGGCTTGTATTTTACCGACCTAGCCGGTAAAACACCTGCCAAGGCTGGGCCGGTATTTCAAATTTACTGGCAATATAGCTGCCGGTAATTTGTAATACCCTTAACAAAAGCCCTTGGGCCCTCCGGTGGAAACGTACCTTTTCTTCTGGCCAACACGCCATGTATCATTCTCCGCCCCCTTAGTTCCCGCCCCCACCACTGGCCGGTAATTTTTTTTTTTGAAAAGGTGGCAACCCTTGGCACCAAAAAGGTGAGCAAGGTTGAAGGGGGGGGGGCAGCAGCAAGCCGCCTAAGGGTGGCAGAGGGGCCAGGATCACCCCGTTCTGTGGTGCCAATTGTTTCTTCAGGAAATCTAAAAGAAAGAGACACTATCACTTTGTTTATGCAGGTTGTTTTTCTTTAAACTACTTATATGGTATATAAAATTTATATATTTTATATGAGTGGTGCATGTTGTAAAACCTAAAACTGAGTAAGCATTCTGCTAAAATTTTTGGGAAATGGTATAGGCACCAGATAACCAGGCCTGGAACTAGGATTAGTGAGCTGAGGTGTCTACCTAGGGTGCAACCATTTTGGGAACAGGGGAAGAGGGACAGAAATTGCAGAAAATGATCATGGTTTATTGCATTAATATTGTCTAAATATATATAGAGCTGCCCCCCACTAAATTGTTTCCCCGGTTTCCAATCACTCCAACACATTCCCTCGATTTCTGCTGATTTTTGACTAACTAAGTAACGTAGACTGGAGCAATGTGCATGTACATGCACAGAGCAGTTGTGCGCATGCGCGTGGCGTCAGTTCCGCTGTCGTCACATCTTTAGAGGTCACATACCCGCAGGTCCCCAGACTGCGCACTCTGCCAGGTTGAAAGCTCTGAGAATGCTGTTTTTTTTACTCTGGCTCAGGTACGCTATAGAAGATCCAAGAAGCAGAGGAAGATTGCAGTGTGGTGGTCTTATAGGTGCAGGGCCCTCTTTTCTTCTTGTATTGGTTGGTTTTTGTGTGTTTCCCTGTCTGTTTAAAGAGGTACTAATAGTTAACTTTTGTTATGTTATAGAGGGGCCAATTCTTAGCAACTTTTCAATTGGTATTCATTTGTATAGCTCTTGAATTATTTGCCTTCTTCTAACTCTTTACAGCTTTCAAATATAAGGCTGATAAGTAATTAATACAGATAATTACTACATGGTAGCACAAAAACCATTGCAATTAGCATCAGAATTTAATAATCAGCCCTGTAGCATCAGCTTATATTACAGGCCAACTTCATTTCCTGCTTGATAATTTGCACTGACCCTTAAGCTTAGGTTCTCAACAGCTGCTCAGAGCCCACTGAGCATGTGAGTGTCCAAGATGGTGACCCCCTGTGACAAGTTTGAAGTCCTGGATCATTGCTGCTATTGGCAAGCTGAAACTTTAGGCTGGTGCAATAAATTCAGTATATAAAAATGGCATTTTTAGCCAGATTAATTTGTAGGGTTAAATTCTCCTTTTTAATCCACAGACTCATCTGTTATGCATTATGATGTATCCGTTAGGGTTGCCACCTTTACTCAAAAAGATTACCGGCCAATGGGGGGCGGGCACAAAAAAGGGGTGGTCCGTGATGTAAAAAGGGGCGTAGCTACGAGACGTGCTGCAAAAGGGGCGGAGCAACATCGAAGAGACGCCCACGGCGCTGGAAAAAGGTAAGTTCTTTGCGAATTGGGGGCAGGCCAGGGGCTTTTTTTTAAAGGGTATTACAAATTACCAGCAACTGCATTGCCGGTAACTTTGTAATACTGGCCCCGGCCTTGGCAGGTGTTTTACTGGCTAGGCCCTTAAAATACTGGCCGGGTGGCAACTCTAGTATCCGTGTATGCGCTACTATGACATACAATAGAACCCCATTTTACATCCCCTGATTTTATGTTTTACCTCATTTTTTTTTTATGGTCCCCTGAAAGACTTAAAATGGGGGTTCTACTGTAAAACTTTATTTAGCTGTTGCTTTTCTCTGTACGTCATGTCAGATCTGTACTGTGACGTTACGGAGGATAATGACATCAAACTTCAGCTCGTTGTATGTGTTGCAGCGCGCTCAGCCAGAGAGCAGGGCAAGTCACGTTTTAAAAGCAAATGCACTCAGTAACAATAAGGTCAGCGGAGCCCTGTAAGCCGCTGTGTCTGTCCCAAACCTGTTATTATATGTTGATGCTTCTCCACTAGATGGCAGTGTGGATTCCCTGTGCTCACACCATTACCCGACTATTTCCGATTGCCAACAGTCGTGGTGCAATGAGATTTCGCCAATGAATGACAAGAGAAGTAGTTCCCGTGTCAGGGGCGTGGTATTGTGACGTATTTCCGACGGGTGACCCCTCTCGTCCTTCTTAGTTGCAGACTAGTGACGGAAGATGGTGCTGGAAGAAAAGAGAGATTGGGAAGGGGAACCCGAGGAGGTGAGTGGATTGTTCCATTTCCTGCACCGACAATAAGAGACGTTTATTGCTACTTTTCATTGCGTGTGATCAAGATCTCTAAATTCTAATGGATCCTCCATCATCGTTGTAGATAGTACCACCCAGGTCACCGTATCGTCCTTTCTTTCCATGTACATGTATGGGGTGGGTAACAATACGGGCGTCACATGTAACACTGAACAGCCCTGGCCTGGTGATTACCTACCTATGCTCCTTTCTTTGTCATGAGTAGTAAAATTGATAGCAAGGTCCATTGATCAAGTAGAATCCTCTACACATCGTCCCCACTAGTACACATGGCACTTTTATCTTTAGATGAAGACCATTGTAATCTCTTCCTTTTTGTCTTTAGCAGAAGGTTGACATACTTCCTGTTTTAATGTTACACAAGGACATTGATGACCTTGTATACGTAGATTGGTTCAAACACCAAATAAAGATTAGAATTCATCTTTTTTCCAAGAACTGTTTCCTGTTCTTTTAGCTCTTTGAATAAAAGTTATGTTTTATTGACCATTCCATGCTACTCCCTTGGTGCTCTTCTGGGGACTTTTAAAAGAAATGCAGCTTTATGACTTCTTGTAGCTTTTTTTTTTTTAATATTGATATTGATAACTATCAATTCAAGCCATTTGATTCTGAATACCTTTTAATATTAATTTATTATTGTAATGTGTGCTTTGTCTACCTCAGGAGGAAGAGGAGGAGGAGGAAGAAGAAGAGTTAGTGGTAAGAATATAAATTATTGTTTGCTTTTTTTCAGTGTAATGTGCAATTAAATCCCTTTAGTCTTTAATTTATAGAGTTTACCCTTATTATTGTCCCTTCTTATCCTGTTTTTTTTTTTTTTTTCAATAGTGTTATCTATCATTTTAAAGCTTCCTGGCACTTCTCTAAGGTATCAGAACTATAACTAGTTATAGTATATAACTATAACCCCCAATATGTACCATATATTGGCCTGCTTTTAGCAGTGAAATCAGGGCTTAGGGTGCAGTAGCAGGCATTGGGATGGGGCAAGTAACTGACTGGTAGCAGTAATTTAAACATAATTGCTTAAATAGTTTACCTGAACATGCAGCTTACTTACTGAAACATGTAATGATCTTGCTATTGGACAAAAAGGTAAGAACAATGCTTACTCCACTTAATGCTTCTGCTCAAAAACTTAAATTCTTCTTTATTAAGGTGCGATAGCAGCAAACGTTTCAGGGCTATGCCCCTTCATGAAGTGCTCTTACAAATTATGTACAGGGAAAGTATTTAAAGGGGAGAACAACCAGATACCATACCCACCGTGATCAGAATGATGACATCATTACAATAAATGACAGTCCCAATAGCTATTACAGCACATTACTTAAACCTTACATATATTTAAAGGATACATAGTTCCTTGGTAGTGTAAATGTCCATTTGCTCAAAAAAATATAAAGTACTATGTATCATTTGAATATTTGTAAGGTATAAGTAATGTGGAGGAAGGGGTTCATTATCTTTTGATGTAATGATCTTGCCCTTCTTTTGACCCTAAAGGATCCCTTAACCACAGTGCGGGAGCAGTGTGAACAGTCGGAAAAATGTGCAAAGGCTCGAGAGGTGCTGGAATTGTGTGAGACTCGAGTCAGTTCTCGCTCGCATACAGAAGAGGAGTGCACTGAAGAACTCTTTGACTTTCTACATGCCAGGGACCACTGTGTGAGTAATCAGGAGATATGTATACAATTTTTTGAGAAGGAAATTCCCTAAGCGCAAAAACCCTCCCCTGTGTTGCTACCTCCTCCCCCCTGGCTTACCTGTCCCGCCGGGCAAATGCCCCAAACTTGTTACTCACTCCTCTGCGCAGGTCCTGTCCACGGAGTTCACAGGCGCCATCATCTCCCAAGCGGTCTTCTTCCTGCTTTGACCGGCGTTTTTGGCGCATGCGCAGTAGGAGCATTTACCGGTATGGATCTACTGCACATGCGCCAAAAGTCACAAAGTTTTCGTGACATTCGGCGCATGCGCAGTGGATCGGTACCGGTAAATGCGCCTACTGCGCATGCGCCAGAAGATGCCGATTAATCCAGGAAGAAGACCACTTTCGAAGATGCTGTGATAAGTTTGAAGTCCTGGATCATTGCTGCTATTGACAAGCTGAAACTTTAGCCTGGTGCAATAAGTTCAATATATAAAATATGGCATTTTTAGCCATATTCATGTTTGGGGTTTAGTTCTCCTTAAAGCCTGTGCCAGTGCTCCTGTTAGCAGAAAATTGCACTGATCCAGCCTTTTCTCCTTTCCTTCTTCTTGGTGGTTCGCACACACAGTAGAGTGAAAAGTTGTATTTTTCCACTCTACAGCACATCCATTCGCCCAGGGCAACAGAAGAAAAAAAAGCTGAAAAATAAGATTGCAACATGACACTAGTACAGACATACCGTAAACCAGTGCAGTTTTCTGATAACAGGATTACCCTATAATCCCTAACATTTGGCACCCCTTCCAGTGATTTTAAGTTTCCTTCTCCTTTAAAGAAATGATTATTGTTTTTATTTTGAACCTATTATTTTGAATCACTGTAGTTTCCCTGGTACTTGTAAGCATATTCACAGCTGTGATTTGGTAGTAGTGACTATTTAGTGCCCATGCAGCACATACATGATCATGGGCAAGCTCAAGTTTTTCAAAGTGTTCAAGAAAAAAAGCTTATTGTAACAGACACAGAAGTCATTTTGTTTTTTACCGGAGTTTTGTATTGGACACAGTTGTCAACATTAACCTTATCTTTAGGGGGCATAGTAATCAAAATGTGATTTTAGAACGTAATAAATTAAAACTCATCCATGTTGTTTTCATTCCTATGGAATTTTTAGAACCATATTTATTAAAGGAATTGTTCAGTGTACTGTAAAAATAAAAACTGGATAAATACTGTAGATAGGCTGTGCAAAATAAAAAAATGTTTCTCATATAGTTAGTTAGCCAGAAATGCAATGTATAAAGGCTGGAGTGATTTGATGTATAACAAGTCAGTCAGATCACTACTTCCTGCTTTTCCGCTCTCTTGGTTTACACTAACTGGTTACCCTGGCTACCAGGCAGTAACCAATCAGAGACTTGAGGGGGGGGGGGCACATGGGTCATATCTGTTGCTTTTGAATCTGAGCTGAATGCTGAGGATCAATTACAAACTCACTGAACAGAAATGTACCATGAGCGCCCCCCCTTCAAGTCTCTGACTAGCTCAGAGTTATAGAGCTGAAAAGCAGGGAGTTGGATTCTGGCTGTTTTATTAGACATCTGTTCACTCCAGCCTTTATACATTACATTTTTGGCTAACTAACTATATTAGAAACATTTTTTTTTTTGCACAGCCTATCTATTTACCCAGTTTTTATTTTCACACTGAACTGTTCCTTTAAATGGTGAGTTCTAACTTTCATCCATTGATAAATACAATTCTTAAAATCCCATAGGAATGCATAGATTGTGTTTTTATTTATTAAGCTCTAAACTCTCATTTTGATAAATCTGTCCCTAGGTGTATACTAATGTTTCCTTCCCTTTTTTGTTCTCTTGCAGGTGGCTCATAAAGTCTTCAAGAACCTAAAATAATGTTTTTATTTAAGAATTCTCATGAATGACTTGTTTGTTGAGCTGGATGGTCAGTGGCTGTGAAACCTCATCCTATGGATTGTGACTCCTTGATCCTGCTTTCAGTACAGTGCTATTCTCCGCACCATGGCTAATATCTTGTGGGAAAAATGCCTATGAGTAAATATCTACAGTAATGTTGTGACTGTTAATAAAGCTATTTGGTGTTAAGTCCATATTGCTGCTTGCTTACTTTAATTTTTATTATTAAAAAAGGGCTCATTCTATCAGCAGTATAACATCTGCTTAAAGGAAAATGATACCCCCAAAATTAATACTTGAGCAACGGATAGTTTAAATCAAATTAAGTGGCATATTAAAGAATCTTATCAAACTGCTAAATATATTTACGGTAGGTAAATATTGCCCTTTTACATCTCTTGCCTTGAACCACCATTTAGTGATGGTCTGTGTGCTGCCTCAGATCACCTGAACAGAAATACTGCAGCTGTAACAGGAAGTGTGGAAGCAAAAGACAGAACTCTATTTGTTAATTGGCTCATGTGACCTAACAAGTATGGTTTGTTTGGTATGTTTGTGTGCACTGTGAATGCTACTATCCCAGGGGGCAGCCCTTCTTTTTTTAAAATGGCAATTTTCTGTTTATGATTATCCAATGGCACATGCTAGTAAAAAAGTTTATTATGAAAATAGTTTATTAACATGAAGCAGGGTTTTACATATGAGCCGTTTTATGCAATATCATTTTATAGAGACCTACATTGTTGGAGGGGTATAGTTTTTGATGAATGAATATTTTCATTTTCCTATGGTTATAATCTGAACAGCAGACCAGAAAAGGCAGTGTTCTGGTTGCTAGAACTGGTGTGAACATTGTGACTTTTACTATTTATTATGTTAGCCCACATGACATCACTATTAAGAGATAAAATAAATCCCTTTTAGACTTTCCCTCAAAACAAATTGTGTAAAATGACACCTGTTTTGAAAAACTGACGACTCGTTTTTTGTAGAGGTTGTCCAGATCAAAATTGCCTGTCTGAGTTTGTCTCATGGGTGCACTTCTTTGGATGCATCATTGAGCTGAAACAGGAAAGAACATTACCTAAACTATTGCCCCAAAGTAGGAAGCATGGAGGTGTTAAAATATGATGCTGCTTAAAGGTGTTTTTATTTTTTTTTATAAACTTTCACGAAAATTTAAATTTAATATAAGCTTCAGCATACTAAAATAAGAAGTTTTCTTAATATAATAAATTAAAAATTCTGAACCATTTCTGAAATAATCAAGTTTATCTTCACTATCCCTCTCTCAGCATCTGTTTCTCTTCATGCTGTCTTCATGCAAGCAGTCTGGTGTCTGATATTCATTTACAGATCCAATATATCTTATAGGGGAGTCTTCTTTTGCCTAGAAGATGTATTAGAACTCACTCTATTAAAATCACCAGAAATCCTGTCTCTCTACATGCAGGATTTATGCAAAAGGCAGTTATTTTGTTTGTACTGGAATCCGTTATTTGAGTGAGCTCTAATTCATCTGCTAGGAAAGGGAGCCCCCCCCCCACTATATGATATATTGAATCTGTCAATGATTATCTGACACCCAACACCTGCATGAAGACAGAATGAAGTGAAATAGATGCTGAGAGAGGAATAGTGAACATAAACATGATTATTTCAGAAACAATGCAGAATATTTAATTGATTTTATTTAAACAGTTTATTATTTCATTATGATGGAGCTTATATCAAATTTTCATTTTCACGATAGTTCCCCTTTAATGAAACCAGATGCTCTAGCCCAGAGCATGTTTTCACTACCCCATATTCCAGTGACATTTACACCACTTCAGCTGATGCTTGGTATTGCACATGGTGATGTTAGATTTGTTTGCTTCTGATAACCCATAATAACACTCCGTATAAATAGTTATTATGCTGACATTGCTTCTGGAGGCAGTCTGGAAATAAGCGATGAGTGTTCCACCTGAGGACATGTCAATTTTAAACAAAAGGTCCGGATACTTTTGCTCATATAGGGTATATTAAAACTCACCTGTCATTACTGGCCATATTCCTCATAATTACTATTCCCTTTATGGGTATATTAGTTTTGGACTTCCTGACTGACGGACCTCAGTAAGGATTGGAAACATCATCTCCAGAACCACCACACTGAGCACTGGAGCCCCTCAAGGCTGTGTGCTTAGTCCTCTACTGTGCACTCTGCTGACGCATGACTGTGCAGCCACGCAACGCATCATATCATAAAGTTCGTTGATGACACAACTGTGGTGGGTCTCATCAGCAATAATGATGAGTCACCATACAGAGTGGAGGTGCAGCGGTTAACAGACATGTCTCTCAATGTAAACAAAACAAAGGAGATAGTTGTTGACTTTAGGAAGACTAGGTGTCACGGCCGGCACCCAATACCAGAACTAGAGCCAAGCACCGTGGTCAGAGCTCTCTTCACCAGTATGTGTGACCACTTTTGGGCTTCGGGAAGGCCCTCCGCCTACTGGGGTGCCAGCTGGACTTATGAGTGGGCAAGGCTAGAGTTCTGGCAGGCAATGGGGCACGGCAGGTATCTGAGTCTTTTGGGCCGAGGATCACGGTTACAGGCAAGGATGAGGCAGAGAGGATAGTCAGACAGGCTGGGTCGAGGCAGGCAGATAGCAAGAATCGTCAGGCAGGCAAGGGTCAAAACCGGGTATCAAGCAGAAGGGGTACAGGCAATAGAGTAGTCGGGTAACAGGCACAGGTCAGGATTCAGATGGGAGCGTCGTCAGGAAACAGGCTGGGATCAAAACTGGATAACAAGCAGAATAAACAGCACAAGGCTTCAGGCAAAAACCACAGGATAAATTCTATCACGGGCAACCAGCAGTACCAATGAATGGGTTTAAATACAGTTTGAATTTCGCGCCATTGCGCGCTGACGTCATTACGCCAGCGCGCCTGCGCCTTTAAATAATGCGCATGCGCGCCGCGCGCGCACTAGGACCCAGAAGCCGACCCGGAAGCCGACGGAGAAGGAGCGTGGCGGCGTGGCGGCCGTCCACGCCGCCGCGACCCAGGTATTTTACTTACATTACCCCCCTCTCTAGGGGGGGCCACTGGACCCCCAGGCTTCCCAGGAAACAATGTGAAATTGCCTCCTGAGGCGGTCAGCCTTGATGTCATCAACTGAGACCCAGGAGTTTTCCTCAGGACCGAATCCCTTCCATCTAGTGAGGTACTGAAGTTTGTTACGTACCAAACGGGAATCAAGGAACTCCTGGATCTCAAATTCAGGCTGACCGTCAACTTGCACTGGAGGAGGAACAGAAACAAGGCGGGTGTTAGAAGCAGGCTTAAGTAGCGAAACATGAAAGGAATCAGAAATTTTGAAATTAACAGGTAACTTAAGACGAACAGAAGAAGGGTTGATAATAGAAGTGATGGGATATGGACCAATGAAACGGGGACCCAATTTTAGGGAAGGAACTTTCAATTTAATGTTCTTGGTGGAGAGCCACACCAAGTCTCCCACCTTATATTGGGGTGCCTCCCTACGTTTCCTATCGGCAGCCCTCTTCTGAGAGGATGTCGCCGTCTTAAGAGAGTTGTGAACTCGTGACCAGACTTTAGAAAACTGTTCGACAGAGGAGTTGGCAGATGGAACAGAGGAACCAGACCCTGAAAAAGAAAATGCCTTGGGGTGCAAACCATTAACAACAAAAAATGGAGACTCCCCAGTGGAGGAGTGCGAAGCATTATTGTAGGCAAATTCTGCCCAGGGTAACAATTCTGCCCAAGAAGACTGATTCTCAGATACATAACACCTTAAAAATTGTTCTAGAGTCTGATTTACTCTTTCAGTTTGCCCGTTGGTTTGTGGATGATAAGCAGTAGAAAAAGAAAGATTAATCCCCACTAAAGAGCAAAATGCTCGCCAAAACTCGGAGACAAACTGAACCCCTCTGTCAGAAACAATATTAACAGGAAAACCATGTAACTTAAATATGTGCTGAATAAAAAGCTCAGACAAGGTTTTAGCGGAAGGGAGATGTGGAAGTGCGACAAAATGACCCATTTTGCTAAATCTGTCCACAACCACCCAAATTACTGTTTTCCCCTGGGACGATGGTAAGTCTACTATAAAATCCATCGAAAGATGGGTCCACGGTCTCTCAGGAATAGGCAGGGGAATGAGTAATCCCTGGGATAAAGTTTTAGAAGATTTAGAGCGTTGGCAAACAGGGCAAGAGTCTACAAACGATTTCACATCTTGCTTGAAAGTTGGCCACCACACACTTCTGGACAACAAAGATGTAGTTTTACTTACACCGGGGTGTCCTGCCATTTTGGAATCATGAACCTCTCTTAACACCTGTTCTCTGAGATTTTCAGGAACAAAAAGCCTCCCTTCAGGAGTGTTGGAGGGAGCATCCGTTTGAACAGAGGACAATAAGGAAGAGAGGTCAGATTCCAAAGTGGCTACAATACATTCACCTGGGATAATAGAAGGTTTATCATCTGAGTCAGAACAGATTGAGTCGAAGCTCCTAGAGAGAGCATCTGCCTTGATGTTCTTTGTACCAGGTCTAAAGGTCAAAGAAAAATTAAACCTGGTGAAGAACAGGGCCCACCTAGCCTGTCTAGAGTTTAGTCTCTTAGCTGACTCAATATAGAGCAAATTCTTATGGTCAGTATAGACCGTAATCTGGTGTTTAGCCCCTTCCAGTAAATGCCGCCATTCCTCAAAGGCCCACTTGACTGCCAACAATTCACGATTCCCTATATCATAGTTTACCTCAGCGGGCAGAAACTTCCTAGAGAAGAACGCACAGGGATGCAACTTGTTGGTAGTCGGGTGCCTTTGGGAAAGAACCGCCCCTGCTCCTACCTCAGAAGCATCTACCTCCACAATGAAAGGTAAAGCAGTATCAGGATGGCGTAGAATTGGGGCGGAACTGAATTCCCTCTTGAGAGTCTCAAAAGCTTGAATAGCTTCAGGGGGCCACATGCTGGGATCAGCACCTTTTTTGGTTAAATTAGTGATGGGCGCCACTATGACAGAAAAGTTTTTGATGAATTGCCTGTAATAATTTGCGAACCCCAAGAATCTCTGGGTTGCACGCAGTGAAAGGGGTTGAGTCCAATCCAGGACAGCTCTCACCTTGCCCGGATCCATTTCAAGACCCTTAAAAGAAATGTTGAACCCCAGAAATTGGACAGAGGTTACCTCGAATATGCATTTCTCTAACTTAGCATACAGACAATTCACCCTTAACCTACGTAATACCTCACAGACATGAATGCGATGTTCGAAAGGGTTTGCAGAAAAAATGAGTATGTCGTCAAGGTAAACCACAACATATACCCCCAACAGGTCCCGGAAGATGTCATTGACAAATTCCTGAAACACTGCTGGGGCGTTACATAGACCAAAGGGCATTACGAGGTACTCATAGTGGCCATCCCTGGTATTGAAAGCAGTTTTCCACTCATCCCCCTCCCTGATCCGTATGAGATTGTAAGCTCCCCTCAGGTCTAATTTGGAGAAGATCTTAGCATCTTTGACCTGGTCAAACAATTCAGAGATAAGGGGTAAAGGATAGCGATTTTTCACAGTGATTTTGTTCAAGCCCCTATAATCAATACAGGGGCGTAAACCACCGTCTTTCTTGTCTACAAAGAAAAACCCCGCCCCCGCAGGGGAACTGGAAGGCCTAATAAACCCCCTAGCAAAGTTGTCTTGAATATACTCTTTCATTGCCTGGGCCTCAGGCAATGAAAGGGGAAAGGTTCTGCCTCGAGGGGGAGAGGATCCAGGAAGCAGATCAATAGGGCAGTCATACTGCCGATGTGGGGGTAGTACCTCAGCTGCCTTTTTGGAAAATACATCGGAATAGGCAGTGTAGGCAGAAGGTAAGCCCTCAAGGATGGTATTACCCACTACAGAAGGAGTACACACCCCACTACAACCAGAACCCCACTGAATAACCTCCCTAGAAACCCAATCTATCAGAGGGTTATGCCTCTGGAGCCAGGGTAGACCCAGAATGAGAGGACAGGAAGCTCCCTCAATGAGGTACAGAGCTATTTCCTCAGAATGCAGATTACTTATACACAAGGACAGGTTGATGGTCTTTTGGGAAACCACCCCAGACCCTAAGGGTCTTTTGTCTACAGCAAGGATTCTCATGGGCGGATTAAGGGCAACCAGTGGAATTTTGAATTTTGCAGCAAAAGCCGCGTCCAAGAAATTACCCTCTGCCCCAGAATCAATGAAAGCCGATACTTCGATAGTGCCTGTAGGCCAGGTCAGCTTAACTGGTAATAGGACCTTGGAGGCAGATTGGGGGGAGGAAACGCCTGCACCCAAATGGAGCTCCCCTTCTCCATTTAGGCTTGGGCGTTTCCCGGCCTCTTGGTGCATTGCTTGAGAAAGTGACCCTTCTCCCCACAATAAATACACAGCCCAAGGGACCGCCTGCGTGCCTTTTCCTCAGGAGTAAGGTGTGAGATGCCTAGCTGCATAGGCTCCTCCTGAGGATGAGACACAGAGGGGTTTGACAACTTAGCACTATGAACATGTTTATACCCAACAGAAGTATCCTGTTCATCCCTATTCTCCCTTTGTCTCCTATCTATCTGTATGGCCAAAGACATAAGGTCATCCAGACTAGAAGATAGGGGATAGTTCACAAGGCTGTCTTTGACAGATTTGGTCAGACCAATGCGAAACTGACTCCGTAAAGCCGTATCGTTCCACCCAGTTTCCACCGCCCATCTACGAAACTCAGTACAATAAGTTTCCACCTCCCGTTTACCTTGGCGTAATTTACGAATCGCGGAGTCGGCCGAAGAGGCGCGATCCGGGTCATTGTATAGAATGGCCATAGAACGGAAGAAATGGTTTAAAGAAAAACGGGCAGGATCGGTGGCTGGCAGTCTGAGTGCCCAGATTTGGGGGTCACCCACTAATAGGGTCATAACGAATCTGACCTTTTCCTCATCAGAGGGAAAAGAGTGGGGAAAAAAGCTGAGGTACAGCTTACAGGCCTCTTGAAAAACAAAAAACTGGGTTCTGTCCCCACCGAACTTGGCAGGAAATGCGATCTTGGGTTCCTGGGGTCTGAATGTAGAACCCCTATCAGGCGGGGAACCCCCAGAGGGTGTAGGAACAGAACTAGCTGGCTGCTGCGAGGGTCCCAGCTGGCGGGTTAGATTATGGAACCCCTGGAGCAGATAATTTTGCTTTCGCTCTTGGTCCTCCATTCGTTGCAGCAAAGTAGTAAGCAACAGATCAGTGGATGTTGGGAGAGGAGCAGCAGCAGCAGCAGCTTCAATGTGATCGTCGTCCTCCATGGCCCGTGATAATGTCACGGCCGGCACCCAATACCAGAACTAGAGCCAAGCACCGTGGTCAGAGCTCTCTTCACCAGTATGTGTGACCACTTTTGGGCTTCGGGAAGGCCCTCCGCCTACTGGGGTGCCACCTGGACTTATGAGTGGGCAAGGCTAGAGTTCTGGCAGGCAATGGGGCACGGCAGGTATCTGAGTCTTTTGGGCCGAGGATCACGGTTACAGGCAAGGATGAGGCAGAGAGGATAGTCAGACAGGCTGGGTCGAGGCAGGCAGATAGCAAGAATCGTCAGGCAGGCAAGGGTCAAAACCGGGTATCAAGCAGAAGGGGTACAGGCAATAGAGTAGTCGGGTAACAGGCACAGGTCAGGATTCAGATGGGAGCGTCGTCAGGAAACAGGCTGGGATCAAAACTGGATAACGAGCAGAATAAACAGCACAAGGCTTCAGGCAAAAACCACAGGATAAATTCTATCACGGGCAACCAGCAGTACCAATGAATGGGTTTAAATAACAGTTTGAATTTCGCGCCATTGCGCGCTGACGTCATTACGCCAGCGCGCCTGCGCCTTTAAATAATGCGCATGCGCGCCGCGCGCGCACTAGGACCCAGAAGCCGACGGAGAAGGAGCGCGGCGGCGTGGCGGCCGTCCACGCCGCCGCGACCCAGGTATTTTACTTACACTAGGAGTGACCACCTGCCAATCTACATCGACGGCTCTAATGTGGAGATCATCAAAAACACCAAATTTCTTGATGTCCACCTGGCGGAGAACCTCACCTGGTCCCACAACACCAAGAATGCCCAACAGCGGCTCTACTTCCTGCGCAAGCTGAGAAAATCCTATCTCCCACCATCCATACTCAAAACCTTCTACAGAGGGACTATCGAGAGCATCCTGAGCAGCTGTATCACTGTCTAGGGCTGGGAACTGCACTTTCATGGAGCGCAAGACCCTACAGAGGCATTTACACCACTTGCTGCCACCAGCATTGTGGCTGATCCAACAAACCCCTCACACTCCTGCCATCTGGAAAAATGTACAGAAGCATTAGGGCCCTCACTACCAGACTGTGTAACAGTTTCTTCATCCAAGCCATAAGGCTCCTGAATACTCAGGGACCAGACAGATCTCTCTCACACACACACACTCTGACCTTACTATATACCACAACGTTACAGAGCCACTGTACATCATTGTATAAATAAATAGCCATTGGATACAATTGTTCTCTATGAGCACATCTGCACTTCATGTTCTTTATCATGTTCTTACTATCATATCACAATGATACACCCATCATGTCATCAAGTTTAGCATTATTTACTTAAACTATTACATCTACTGAGTGTGCACTGTCTTGTCCTGTCCCTGCACTTTCAGTTGTCCAGTAAATCTATGTTGTGTGTAGCACCATGGTCCTAGAGGAACGTTGTTTCGTTTCACTCTGTACTGTACAAACGTATATGGATGAAATGACAATAAACTCACTCTTAACCCTTGTGTTCTTTACTGAAATATAATGCCCCGCAATCTGGTTGCTAGGGTCCTAATTACACTCGCAACCATGCACTGATTTGAATGAGAGACTGGAATATGAATAGGAGAGGGGTTGAACAGATAGATGAGTAATAAAAAGTAGTAATAACAAATGTGTAGCAGTTATAGAGAATGTATTAATTAGACTGGGTCAGTGACAACCATTTGAAAGCTGGAAAGAGTCAGAAGAAGAAATCAAATAATTGAAAAACTGTAAGAAATAAATAAAGAAGACCAATTGAAAATTTTCTGAGATTTGGTCATTCTATAACATACTAACAGTTAACTTAAAGGTGGACCACCCTTTTAACCTTCCCAATTCCAACCGGATTATCCCTATGATCGTTACTTCTATATCATGCATATCTCTAATGTCACTGGTGGGGCAGGCTCAAGTAGTTATAAACAGTGGGCAGAGGACTAATAGAGGCACATTACCTGTGGGTTGTAGGCCAGCCTGCACAACACCACTCTGTATTCATGGAAGCACTTGCAAACACTGAGCACTGAGTACAGATACGTTTATTTGTGTTAATGTCCACTCCTGTGGGTACAAACTGACAGGAGACTCCTATATTTGTTGTCTGATGGAATGCACAAAAATCCACTGCATGTCAAAGAAGGCACAAACAGCTCTGTGTAAAGAGCACTACAGTGTTACACTTCTCACTCACAGAAACACATATGTAATAGCATGTTGCTATGCCTATTATATTGCTTTTTTTTACAGCTAGACTTTATTAGGACCAATCATGGAATCCAATGCAAAAAGATCTTCTATAAAATTCCTTTTATATAAATATATATATATATATATAGAGAGAGAGAGAATACTGCTCAGGAATGCACATTCATATGTCTGACAATTGAAAACAGCAGCGGGGGGCACAGGAGGTATAGGGGTCCATAATTGCCTAATTCTTATACCATTTCAATAAAAAAATGTATAACAAGTCAAAATCTAGACATTTATGGGGCCATAAAAATAATTTGCTGTGGGGCCCAGTAATATCTAGTTACACCACTAAAACTCACAGGGAAGCAACAAGATAAGCCCAGGGAAAGGCTGACAAGGGAATTTCAGGGAAGGTGTGTCCTGTTTCAAACAGGGACACTGCACCATTGTACCCTTTGGAACAATATTGTGGGACCATAGTAATACTGATGATTTAAGTAACACCAACGTTAATGGGCTAGCCCTCTCTGCCGTTCCTTTTCCTTATCCCCTGCATCTAAACGCGGAAAACTGAAATTTGGTCAGTGACGCGTGTAGAGCCAATGCATTCCCATTTACTATGGGCCCGATGTACTGATCTGCGCTTGTTTAAAGTTCCAGTATACTTCTATTAATCTTCCACGGGTGGGCAATGAATGATACTACAGTCTACTCCTCCCATCAACAGCGCCATAGTTTCTCAACAACAGTAAAATGCCCGTGTGCTACAGCTCACTGAGAGCTTTCTGTAGACGGAACCACACGCTTGCTTGTGTTGTGTGAGGGCGGAAGGTCTTTTAAGGTGCACAATAACATGTCAGCCTGCCGCAGTTTTTTACAGAGGAAGATCAATGACTCGTGTTTGACCTTTCGCAGACATAAATTTAAGAAAAAATGGGTAAGAACTTTATAAACTTGGCAAAGGATTCATGCTTGATAAAACAGATGTATAAAAAATATCTTAAACCCCGTATTAACCTTCATGATTTCAGTACCTCCTGGGCTGAGTCCCTGTCCATCATGAAACCTTATAAAGAAAGCTTTAAATTACTAATAATTGTCCCTGCATCATTATGCCCTGGAATGTGCTTTGTTGTAATGGAATTGGCATTGGCTGATTTTGGAGACTCTTGCACAGTGTCTGTTCAGAAAATCAATGAGATGTAGTGATATAGCTCAGGGTTGTCTTTTATTGCTATTGCAGCTCTTGTTACTCTCAGTACTCTCTTGCTAGCTTTCAAACTTGTAAGAACTAATGTATATGAATATAGTCGTTTTTGCCTGCTCTTCAATATACAGTGGTGTGCAAAACTATTTGCCCCCTTCCTGATTTCTTATTCTTTTGCATGTTTGTCACACTTAAATGTTTCTGCTCATCAAAAACCGTTAATTATTAGTCAAAGATAACATAATTGAACACAAAATGCAGTTTTTAAATGAATATTTACGTTATTAAGGGAGAAAAAAAACTCCAAATCTACATGGGCCTGTGTGAAAAAGTGATTGCCCCCCTTGTTAAAAAATAACTTAACTGTGGTTTATCACACCTGAGTTCAATTTCAAAGGTTATAAAGCCATTTCTAAAGCTTTGGGACTCCAGCGAACCACAGTGAGAGCCATTATCCACAAATGGCAAAAACATGGAACAGTGGTGAACCTTCCCAGGAGTGGCCGGCCGACCAAAATTACCCCAAGAGCGCAGAGACAACTCATCCGAGAGGCCACAAAAGACCCCAGGACAACATCTAAAGAACTGTAGGCCTCACTTGCCTCAATTAAGGTCAGTGTTCACGACTCCACCATAAGAAAGAGACTGGGCAAAAACGGCCTGCATGGCAGATTTCCAAGGCGCAAACCACTTTTAAGCAAAAAGAACATTAAGGCTTGTCTCAATTTTGCTAAAAAACATCTCAATGATTGCCAAGACTTTTGGGAAAATACCTTGTGGACTGACGAGACAAAAGTTGAACTTTTTGGAAGGTGCACGTCCCGTTACATCTGGCGTAAAAGTAACACAGCATTTCAGAAAAAGAACATCATACCAACAGTAAAATATGGTGGTGGTAGTGTGATGGTCTGGGGTTGTTTTGCTGCTTCAGGACCTGGAAGACTTGCTGTGATAGATGGAACCATGAATTCTACTGTCTACCAAAAAATCCTGAAGGAGAATATCCGGCCATCTGTTCGTCAACTCAAGCTGAAGCGATCTTGGGTGCTGCAGCAGGACAATGACCCAAAACACACCAGCAAATCCACCTCTGAATGGCTGAAGAAAAACAAAATGAAGACTTTGGAGTGGCCTAGTCAAAGTCCTGACCTGAATCCTATTGAGATGTTGTGGCATGACCTTAAAAAGGCGGTTCATGCTAGAAAACCCTCAAATAAAGCTGAATTACAACAATTCTGCAAAGATGAGTGGGCCATAATTCCTCCAGAGCGCTGTAAAAGACTCGTTGCAAGTTATCGCAAACGCTTGATTGCAGTTATTGCTGCTAAGGGTGGCCCAACCAGTTATTAGGTTCAGGGGGCAATTACTTTTTCACACATGAAAATGTAGATTTGGATTTCTTTTATCCCTAAATAATAAAAATCCTCATTTAAAAACTGCATTTTGTGTTTACTTGTGTTATCTTTGACTAATAGTTAAATGTGTTTGATGATCAGAAACATTTTGTGTGACAAACATGCAAAAGAATAAGAAATCAGGAAGGGGGCAAATAGTTTTGCACACCACTGTACATATCTGATCTTTTAGACTTCTATAGCAAGATACTATGCAGATATATATATTAATTCAATAAAATTTGTTTTCTTTTCTGCTTTGTAACTGTTTTTGGAGAACTAACCAGTATTGCTTGATGCCTCTTGATGCATCAATAGATGGGTAAGGTAGATATATAAAAAATTAAGCTCTGGGGGGAAAGTTGCTGTGTCACATAGTTACATGAAAGAAGAAAACAGCAGGTACTCTCAGATCCCATTAACAGTCTTGTAATTGAACTGAGAACGTTATTTTAGGCCACAAAGTAAATTAATACATAGCCTTATGCGTTTCATGCCGGAACTAAATCATAGGCTAATGATTAAGTGCTGGATGGCACAAAACTTGCTAGGCTATGTATTAATTTACTTTGTGGCCTAAAATAAAGTTCTCAGTTCTTTTACAAGCCTGTTTGTAGGATCAGTGAGCTCCTGCTAGTTTATTCTTTGGTTCGATACCTCCACCTTGAGCTGTAGGTCTGGGGCATGAGCACCCAGACCCCACTTATTACTGGAGAGATCATAAACTTTTTGGTTTTACACTGGGATTTTTTTCTTTAAATGCATCGCATAATTACATGGTCACAGTTATTTGATGGCAAATTGTCATCCATTTGTAAATTAAATGTGCACAGCTGGCATTTGTAAACCCTTGGTGTACCAAAGATATCTGGTATCTGTGATAAAAGGCATCATCATTATTGTCCTGGACACAAGTGCAAGAGTGGTAAGGACAGATAGTTGTACCCATTTGTGCCTATGCCTATGGTGTATTTATATAGACCTTTCTGATAAAGCTAACTTAATTTTAGCCTTTCCTTCTCCTTTAATGAAACTCTGGGATTCTGCTCAGCAGGGCAAAAGATTAGAAATGTGAATGCAAACTATGTATCAATTTAGAACAGTATACAGAGTTGGCAACCCCCCTCCCAGAGCTGCAGAGAAAAATGGAAGTTTAAACTTCAATATTAGATATAAGATATAGAAAACAATTGAAAAGTCGTTATCAGGAACTGAACACGACTGAACTGAAAAAGTGTTTGAATGTGAACAACCTGTTTAATGAAATGTTTATTGCTTGCTGTAATTGATTCAAATATCTGTAGACAGCAGTTTCAATTTGCATATCCCCAACCAAAGTGCCTGTGAATGATCAAAGGCAATAATCACCATAACCACCTTTCAAGGAGGTGTAAAGTAAGTTGAAAAGAAAGTTGTAATGCAATAGAAAGGTGTGATCACTTCCACTGCCTGTTCCAGCCAATCAAACAGCTCAGCTGATAGAGGCTGATGCTGCCTTAACCCCCTTTTCTCCTTTCTTAACTCAAGCAGGGAGCTTCTGTCTCCCAGCCTGTTTTCAGGGATAGAAAAGGTTGCTCTGGGGTGTGTCAGGTATTTTTCATGTGTGTGTATGCATCTAACATTGTGTATTGTGCGCTTGTAGTACAATATAAGTATATGGCCCCGTTTCAGAGCAGGATCACCAAATTCTTTTTAAGAATGAATATTGTGGTACAAGATGTGCATGGAGGATTATGACAATGAACAGAAATGCAAAGAATATTAATGCATTTTAAAACAACATATGAATTGGAGACTGATATGTTATACAATTCATATTGTATAGCCGGCAGGAAGGCAGTTTGGGGAGATTAGTCGCCCCGAAGAAGACGTGATTTGTTGCCGAACGACTAATCTCCCCCAATATGCCAGTGTGTTCCTGCCCTTAGAAGTAAAACCAGCCTATTGTGTTTATTTAATGTTTACATGATTTTCTAGTAGACTTAAGGTATGAAGTTCCAAATTACAGATACATGTGTTATCTGGAAACCCCCAAGTCCCGAGCATTCTGCATAACAGATCCCATATCTGTACAAGACATTATATATTGGCTTGGTGTAATATTTTTTTGGTAAGCAAACTTGGTGTTTTGGGCGAAATACAAACTTTTTTTGTGTGTGGTAAAGACTTTTTTTTCTTAGCAGTGTGTGACTTTGCCATGACAAGAGGAACCGTGACTTCACTTAATGAAGGAAGTAGAGACACTTCTATGGTAAAAGAACAATAAATCTCTAAAACATTTAACTTCATGAAACCCAAAAATTTAATTGGGACAAACTTGATTGGCCAAATATTTTTCTTTCAGATTCTCTTTCTAAATAGAACATTTGACAATTTCTTAGAACAGGTTTTAAGAGTAATATAAGCAAATAAATTCTGTGATAGACTGCAAAAAGTCTTAATCATTACCCTAATAATAAAAATGCTTATTGAGTGTCATGAAATTTTTTTTGAAATTTTATATTACCGCACACCTCCTTCCACTTATTCTGCGTAGTGGTGCTGGTCTTCCGTTGACCTTGCCTGGTCACCTTACTGCTTTGTAATTTCGAAAAACGGTCCGCACACACCAATATTGCAGTCGGGGATTGTGCCCCTTTTATTAATGCCACCAACAATCAATAATCAACGTTTCGGGGGGACACTTTTTTATGCAGTTGCTTGGAATTTGTGTTGAAGCGAAACTATTTCGCTTTCTATTTCAGATTTCTATTTCAGATTTCTATTTACAACTGCAAGGTACGAGTATGGGTGCTAATATGGCTCCTGCATATGCTAATATATATATGCATTGGTTTGAACATGAATACATCCTTCAACATCCGGAATACAATAAATATATTGGTATGTGGCGACGGTTTGTGGACGACATGTTTATAGTTTGGACTGGCACTGAAGACCAATTGGAAAACTTTTTCGGGTATATTAACAGTGTACATGACACAATAAAATTTACAATGAGCAGGGGTCCACAAACCGTCAATTACTTGGATGTACAAATAACAATAAAGGATGGTAATTTTGTTACAGATTTATATAGAAAACCAACAGATAGAAACAATCTATTAAGGAAAGACAGCTTTCATCCAGCAGGGGTCAGTAAAGGACTACCTAAAAGCCAGTTCATAAGGGCTAAAAGAATTACCTCAACAAATGATTTGTATGAAAGACAGGCACAAGTGATTGTAAAACAATTCTGTGAAAGAGGTTATAATAGAGGTGAACTGAATCAGGTTAAAAATGAAGTAATGGGGATTGAAAGAGAAAATCTGTTAACACCAAAGGGAAACTTGAAAAAGAGGGAACAGGAGTGTTTTTGTGTAACCACATTTGGCCCACATTCCAGTTTGATAAAGAAAAGTATTTTGCAACATTGGCATATTCTACAAAAAGACCAAATTTATGGCAAATTATTTACTAAAAAACCACTCTTTAGTTTTAAAAGAGGTAGGAGTGTGGCGGATGGAATAATAAGATCGGATTTCAAACCAAAGAAAGTTAAAGGTGTGGTGTTTAACAAGAGGGGCACCCTTCCGTGTCATGATTGTGGCCACTGTAGTGGCATAATTAAAGGTGACAAATGTACCCATCCGAGTCAAGGATATGGAATTCAATTAAAACATATGGCAACATGTAATACGGAAGGGGTAGTCTACTTGTTAAAATGCCCATGTGGTCTTGGGTATGTGGGCCAAACTTCAAGAGCAGTTAAAACACGTCTAAACGAGCATAAAAGCGTGATTAGAAATTACAAACCAGATGAGGGAACCGATCCTAAAGATAAAAAAAGTAAAGAGAAGTATAAAAGAGAAACCCTACTGGCTAGACACTTTTATAATGTGAAACATAATGTCTCCCAAATAAGATGGCAAGTTTTAGAAGTTATTTATAAAAATGCAGGTGTTGATTTTAAAAAATCATTATTGAGGAGAGAAGCCTATTGGATTTGGCGTCTGAAAACACTTTCGCCTAAAGGCCTCAATGAAGATTTTAATCTGACATGTTTTCTGTAATATATGTGGTTTTGTAGGTTTTTAGATATTTATACACTATTTAATAATTTATATAATCACCCTTTTCCTTCACAGATGAAGTATCATGATAGTCCAATTATACACAAGAGGTGTTAAGATTTTCCAATATTAAAGCTAAAGTAAAACGCAACCAGGAACAGTGAGTAAAAAAATGTTTTTTATTGATTGAAAGAAATGCTTTTCATTAATTGAAGAAATACATGTTTAATTATAACATTGTTGAAAACAAGATTTACAATGATATGTTGGACTTAAATGAACTGAATGAGTTAATCACACAAATGACACTAATGAGATGTTACACAGATGAGAGGGGAGGAGTTAAGGGTATAAAAATATAGCATTGTGCACTTTGTGAATTTATCCTGAAGAAGGGAGGCTGTGTCCCCCCGAAACGTTGATTATTGATTGTTGGTGGCATTAATAAAAGGGGCACAATCCCCGACTGCAATATTGGTGTGTGCGGACCGTTTTTCGAAATTACAAAAAAGATGAAATTTTTTTTGTCATTTGCATGTAAATAGTGATGGGCGAATTTATTCGGCAGGCGCGAATTCGCCAATAAATTTGTGAAACGCCTGTGAAAATTCACGGCAAAAATTAGCCGGCGTCAAAAAAATTTTCTGAAAAAACGGATGCCAGCGCCGTTTCGCGAATTTTTCACCGTTTCGGGAATTTTGCGATGAAGCAAAACGGAGAAAATTCGCCTATCACTATATGTAAATGGTTAAGAACTGCCTACAGTCTGTGTCTAGGTAGGCTTTAGACTTAGGGTGGATTCAAAATACATATTTGCCCACCTAGAAAAATGATACAGCTGTTGAATGCAAACTCGAAAGGCCATCTCTCTCTCAAAACACTCTTTCCAAAACTCCCTTTCAGTCTTTGCAGTGCTTTCTGTCATTGTCACAGTGAGTTATATTTATAGACTCTACACAGGATAGACAAGGCATAGTTTATATATTAATTGGAATATCCAGTACACACAGCAATCACAGTAAGACCTAACCCGGCAGGATCGTTAAGATGCACAGCCAAGGAATCCATTCCAGATTTTGTGCACCACTTCTGAACGTCTCCATGCATGGTCAGATCTGTTTATAGACAACTAGACAGTTATATGCCATAAGGCACAAGAGACTGTTCTACTACATGGTGCTGCACAACTGATCATCATTCCACAATGATACTGAAGATACTCATGCATCTGCTGCCTGAATTCTTAGCAGATCTTTTTGTAACCTTTCTTCTTGGCTTAATTGGTACTGTCTTGGTTGCATGATGGATTGGTGAGAAAAGGACCAAAATGAAAATTGAGAGTAGCAACTCTAAAAAACCAAGGTCTAGCTCAGATGGAGAAACTGTGCCTATGGTATAAGACACAGGTATGGGGAATTGCTATTTCGATTTTAATAGGAATAAATATTTCAGTGGTTTATTCAGTGATACAAAAACACTGCTAATTTCTAGTTCCCTTAACTTCAGAGATCTCATTCTAATTGTTTAATGGAAGGCATATCCAGCTGGCTCCTCTCTAGTTGTTATTGAACAAAACCTCCCAGCATCCTCTGTCAGAGTTCTAGTAGTTAGAGGGTACGTAGGTTGTGTAATCTGTGTTATGGGATGTAGGAGCAAACAACACAAATAAATATGTCTTATTATAAGGATTTAAAGTAAATGTTTTGAATGCAATTGGTGCTGCCTATTGTGACTATATATGCTATAAATGTAGACTAGAATGAAAACTGCAGGAGAAACATTTTATAAGTCTGTTAGTCTTACATTATGAGTGACAAACTTTCAGGAGAACAGACGGTGCAGGACATAAATTTTGGGCTTGTGTCACATGCAGTACTTGCATCGCAAGTTGAGCAACGACTTTCTCTGCCAGCCCTTGATGTGAATGGAACATCTAAACATTTTGGATGGAATCTACCTATCACCACTGGTAACAGGAGATTGACATTCAAGTCTACAGCAGGCAGATTGATCAGTGTCAGGCATTTACACTTCTTTTATAATGCTTTAAACAAAAAAATTGCACGCCAACGCTCTTGCCTGGTGCAGCCTTCCTGACACTTAATTTTTGGAGCCATTCTCACCCAATTTTTCAGTGCTTTGTAACTTCTTTTGTTTATTTGTATGATGCCAAGTTGAGCAACGGTTGAGCCAACCATTATCAATATTAAGGGTCTTCAGAACTATAAGAGCATTACTCAGATATATATTTATTAGTTTGACTTATAATGTGGATCTCACACAGTACCTGTCTTTTCTGAGGTAGCTATTGGGTTAAAGTTTTATGATCATTCAGAGTTCCTCCTATCACCCACATCTATTTTTTATATTACCACAATCTTGTTTCTGCTACTTGGATTAGCTCTCCCAGGAGGCATACTACTGTCCCAGGTCCTCCCAGCTGTCACAAAAGTAGAATCTTTTGGCAGGAGCATCAGTACAAATAGATGTCCATGTACAGTACAAGGTCAATATTTATGATGGAATTGGACCCAAAGAGCTTTCTCTAAGAGTTTTTTTTACTATAACATTGTGATTTCCTTCAATCAAGTCAATGGGGGATTTAACTCTATGTATTAATGAACTTTCTATGCAGAGCTAATATCCAAATCCATTCCTGATTTTGTGCAGTACCCCCTGACTACTGTTACAATAATAACAAGGGAACCGTGTCACGAGTTTGTAGAAACTATATGAAATTATTTGCATACTAAAGGTAACTGAGCAGAAAATCTCCTTTGTTATTGCAGAATATTACTTTTTGCCATTGGATGCTATTTCTGCACTGAACACATGTACAGGTATGAGATCCATTATCCAGAAACCCGTTATCCAGAAAGTACCGAATTACAGAAAGGCAGTCTCCCATAGACTCCATTTTATCCAAATATTCCAAATTTTTAAAAAATCATTTCCTTTTTCTAAGTATTAATAAAACATTACATTGTACTTGATACAAACTAAGATAATTAAGGAGTATTAATCCTTATTGGAAGCAAAACCAGCCTATTGGGTTTATTTAATGTTTACATGATTTTCTAGTAGACTTTAGGTGTTAAGATCCAAATAACAGAAAGATCCATTGCTTGGACAACCCCAGGTCCCGTGCATTCGGGACAATAGGTCCCATACCTGTATATGCGTGTTTGCACAATATAAAAACTAATCGGCATAAGATTAATGAAGTCTAGTGATGGGTGAATAAATTCGGCAGGCATGGATATGCAGCGATTTTCTGTTTTGTCACCAGCAAATGTTTCTGAGAAACTGAGGCGAAGAATCTGGCCATTGACTTTAATGCATTTGGGCAAAATAGTCGCGCATATAAAAATTGACGCTCACATCGAAATTGTTGCGCGTCAAAATTATTTTGACACCCGTTGACTTCAATGTGTTTTGTAAATTTTTTACAGGACAGATTTGCCTATCATTATCTTTTATTTCAGTATTATTTACATTTAGATTTGTTTTATAAAAACAAAGCATTGAGGAAGGCGGTTCATATTTCTGATATTGCCTAATTCTGCTGAATAGGTTTATGATTGCAATCTCAGGGGAAATTAAAGGAATCTTCAGATTTGTCCATGAACTGATTTGTGAGCATCTTTTCATAGGTTTCAGCACTAGATTTTATAAATAGATAAATATATTCATATCAATGTAGTCCTTTATTTATAACATCCAGGTTTGCTTGTTACAGTAACATGTTGTTTTCAGACAAATCAGAGTTGATTTATGTGACAGAATGTTGCTGGCCAATCCATGACAACCAAAACATTTTAAGGGTTGTCTCATATACAAAATGAACAAACCAGAAACTACACACCCATTTAACAATGTATATTTGATCCACTCAACCTTGTATCCATTATGTAGCCATCAATATAATACCCAGTCTTGTGTACAAGCTGATCTTCAAAAAATAAAACCCTCTAAAACCTAGCAAAGTTTATATATGGGTTAGGCAAGGTCAGGGTTGAACTGCTCCCATTTTTTTGATCCACATTGCACCCTTTAGTGTTCTTAAAATACTGTAAATAATGCCTTTTTATACAATTTTTTTAAATTTTTACAAAGCATAACAGAAAAAAATAGTTTACTAATTGTGCATTTAAATGTATTTTGAATTTCTGCTAACCTAAATGTCCTTATATTTGTAATGCTTCCTCTTAATTGAAAAAAATGAATTAAATATTTTTTATTCTCATTCTGGTAACCCTGTTGTAATTGATTTTATTATTATTATTATTATTATTATTAACATGCATTTGTATAGCGCCAACATATTTCGTAGCGCTGTAAAGTAAATGTGTTTATACAACTAAATCACATTAATTAAATACATAGAACTAAACGTTCCTGCTGGGGTTCTACCTGTTACTACTGTTACACCTGACGACGAGGAAGAACTGAAGAATTACAAAGGATACTTCAATGAACTTTCGGACAAAGAAGTTATTACGGTATGATGAAAATTGAGACGGTCAACATTAACATTCATTGCTGTTTTTCTAAGGACAATGACACATGAAGCAATGAGTAGCTCTGTAGGTAGGGACTATAGTTTTCACTATGTTAATTGGCTTTTTTTTGTCCTGTGCCTCTGGAGCTACTAATCTTTGGGGTGATTAGTAGCTTCAGCTGAAAAAGCTGTGTAATGTATCATTTCCATGTTTCATGGATAATGGAACTCATCTGTGACTTCTAATCTTAGAAATGCCAGTATGTCAATTTATCTGATGCGTCACCTACAACAGGTTTGTATTGTCAAAGACTATCAGTACACTATGTAATCATACTACATGTTTGCTTTGCAGGGCATGGAAGATGGTGTGGGGCTTCCGTTGGCCATGCAGTGTGTGGCATTACCCTGGCAAGAAGAACATATGAACATACACTTATGAAGGAATTAGAGAATGTAACTCATGGAAAATTAGTGAAGGTCCTCACAGCTGACTTTTTTAACACTATCAATGGATGACAAACAGACTATAATACAAGTCACTAGTAATTGCAGAAGAGAAACAAGATAAAATGTATTCCCACATCCACTGAGGTGGGTTTGGCAAAAAACTGCATTTTTCCTACAAGTTATCAGGTGCTATGGATTAATAAATAAATAACATTTTTATTTTTAGTATCATTTATTGTAAACCTCAAGTTGGTGGTTAAGTACCTAATGTACCTAAATAAAATGTTGCCCTTACATTGACTTTTTTTTTTGTTGACAGTAGTGTTCTTTTTTTTTTTAATGCGCATTGACTAATGTGAAGAATGCTTCAATCAAGGCTCGATGCAGTTCATGAGACATGGCAAATATATTATGAATGTCATAACAAAGCAGACCTGTGATAAAACTTTGGTGAAGTACAGTCTAGAGCAGTGATCCACAACCAGTGGCTCGTAACATGTTGATCACCAACCCCTTGGATGTTGCTCCTGGTGACTTTAAAGCAGGTGCTTATTTTTTAATTCTGGGCTTGGAGGAAAGTTTTTATATCATAAAAACTCGGTGTACTGCCAATCACAGCCCGTGTTTGGCATCCTCAGGGACTGTTTTCATATGTGTGTTGCTCCCCAATTATTTTTATATTTGAATGTTACTCATGGGGAATACAAGTTGTGGACCTCATGTCTAGAGTAATGGGATACAGTACATTATAAAATAGCAACAGTGTTACCTTTTAAGGCACCTTTTTACATTTTTCATATTTATACTGCCGAGAGCTACAAGTCCAGTCACTAAGGTAATCGATGCTCAGGAAGCATTTAGCATAGCTCCAAGTAGATTGTATGTTGCTGAATACTAAGGGGCATATTTATTATGTGGCTTAAAAAATGTCGGGATAATTAACCTCTGCTTATGGTAGGTGATACAGGGCAAGAAAAAGCTAATTTACTTGGTGCGCCAAAATGTTATAGACTCCTGCAAAATACAAGTAAGATGGAGGTTTGAGAGGAATATCCCTATTAAAAATTTAATTCATTAGGGGGTTTCTTATATATTTCTGAATTAGCCTTTTCTTGTGGTTTCAGAATAGGGCTCTCTGCACCCTGTACCATATGCCACAATATGCAGTAAGCAGATCAAAATATCCAAGGGCTAGAGGAAAAATGCATTACTTTTATTTCTGACAGTTCATACCCATTGTATAAGGAATAGCTGTAAAAAAGAAAGTTTTACATAAGACATGAATCTTACATCAGGCACAGAATTCAGACTTACAACAACATTTCAAGCTCTAGTACAAATGAAAATGAAGGCTCACAATAGTAAGCATGCAACTAAACCAATAAACTTAGGCTTTCTTTTTCTTGCTCTGGTGCAGAGTCTCAACTTCTTTCATGAAGCGCAGGCAGAGCTCATCTTGGTAGGGTAAAGTTGCACACTGAACAGACAGGGGGAGCCCAAGTCCACCTTCCACGGCCTGTAGAGAGCAAACATATACCACTGTTATGACTTCGAAAGTTTGGTAGGATTTTGTAAATTATCACACTACATGCTTCAAAACATGAATATTTTCCATATTTTTCTCTATGTTTTTCCAGTTAATGCCCCGGACCACCTTGTTATCTCAAAGGTCAGTTGTAGGGATCCATGCACCATACAGAAGCTATTCTGTTTGCCAGTGTCCTTTACTAGTACATGTATAGACCAGTTATCCAGAATGCTCGATACCTGAGGTTTTACGGATAAGGGGTCTTTCCATAATTTGGATCTCCATACCTTAAGTCTACTAAAAATAATTTAAACATTAATAAACCCAATAGGATTGGTTTGCCTTCAGTAAGGATTAATTATTTCTTAGTTGGGATCAAGTACAAGGTAATGATATATTATTACAGGTAAAAAGAAAAAATAGTTTTTAAAAAATATTGAATTATTTGATTACAAAAATTGAGTCTAAAGGAAATGGCCTTCTCATAATTTGGAGATTTCTGAATTATAGATTTTAGGATAACAGGTTCTATTCTGTTATGTAAACAAGGCTTTTAGTTTGCTGTACAATTATGCACCATAAAACTATGGTAAATGCCCACAGTAAGATTTAAGAGAGTTAGCTCTTGAAGACAGCCATGTTTGACTGCATGAGCATCTATATTCTAGATACCCTGTGACATGGGCTATACAGTGGTGGAATTTATTTACACATCTATTGCAAGCTCCCAAACTTGTCTTAAATCCCATCAGGAAACTAAAACGTTAATATATTTATAAGTTTATGTTATAAAAGGCTTATGCCTAGCACATTGTTATCAAGCATTACTAGCAATGTCATGTACAGTTAGGTCCATAAATATTTGGACAGAGACAACTTTTTTTCTAATTTTGGTTCTGTAAATTACCACAATGAATTTTAAATGAAAGAACCCAGATACAGTTGAATGCAGATTTAGTGGGTTGAACAAAAAGATTGCATAAAAATCTGAGGAACTGAAGCCTTTTTTTTTTTAACACAATCACTTCATTTCAGGGGCTCAAAAGCACAATGGACAATTGACTCAAAGGCTATTTCATGGGCAGGTGTGGGCAATTCCTTTGTTATGTCATTATCAATTAAGTGGATAAAAGCCCTGGAGTGGATTTGAGGGGGGGTGCTTGTATGTGGAAGATTTTGCTGTGAACAGACAACATGTGGTCAAAGGAGCTCTCCATGCAGGTGAAACAAGCCATCCTTAAGCTGCAAGAACAGAGAAAAAACATCAGAGAAATCTAAAAAAATCTAAAAAAGTCAGCACAGGTCTGTAAAAAAATTCTTTGGACAGATGAAACCAAGATCAACCTCTACCAGAATGATGGCAAGAAAATATGGAGAAGGTGTGGAACAGCTCATGACCCAAAGCATAGCACATTATCTATAAAACATGGCGGAGGCAGTGTGATGGTTTGGGCATACATGGCTGCCAGTGGCACTGGGACACTAGTGTTTATCCATGATGTGATACAGGACAGAAGCAGCTGAATGAATTCTGAGGTGTTCCGAGACATACTGTCTGCTCAAATCCAGCTAAATGCAGCCAAATTGATTGGGAGGCGTTTCATAATGACCCAAAACATACAGCCAAAGCAACCCAGGAGTTTATTAAAGCAAAGAAGTGGAATATTCTTGAATGGCCAAGTCAGTCACCTGATCTGAACCCAATAGAGCATGCATTTCACTTGTTGAAGACTAAACTTCGGACACAAAGGCCTACAAACAAACAGCAACTGAAAGCCACTGCAGTAAAGGCCTGGCAGAGCATTAAAAAGATGGAAACCCAGAATCTGGTGATGTCCATGAGTTAAAGACTTCAGGCTGTCATTGCCAGCAAAGAGTTTTCAACCAAGTATTAGAAACAAACTTTTATTTTCAGTTTTTTAATTCGTCCAATTGCTTTTGAGCCCTTGAAATGAAGTGATTGTGTTTAAAAAATTTTTATGCAATCTTTTTGTTCAACCCACTGAATTAAAGCTGAAAGTTTGCAGTTCAACTGTATCTGAGTTGTTCCATTTAAAATTCATTGTGGTAATGTACAGAATCAAAATGAAAAAAAAAGTCTTCTCTGTCCAAATATTTATGGACCTAACTGTATCTATGTCAATATGTGGTGTGAACAATACCTTTACAAACAGCTTGTCTAGCATATCATTATAGTGCCCCTTGTAATTCTTTAGTTCTTCTTCATCTGTTTGCGTGACAGAACCCACAGGTACAACACCAGCCGGGAACTCTAGAATGTTGTAAAGCATTGTGTAGGAAGCAGCCGCTGAAAAAACATAAAATATCTTCTGTTTAAAATGCTACTGTACATATATTTATCTTTTATATTAATTCAGCCTGCAGGTAGATTGGTGGCCACATTTTAAATTCACTTGATAATTGTACAGGTTTTATATATTCGCCACTCCAAAATGCTCATTCTGGAACCCTGCACAATTACTGGTAATCATACAAATCAATTCATTACAATTGTCTGGATTGGTAACTAAGTTATGATGGTAACTACAGTGGTTAAACACAGGAGATTAATTCAACTAATCCCCCTGAACAAGGCATTTTTCCCATGATTACAGTTTTTGTGTCTACTTGATAATGTCTTTATTAAGTAATCCTCTCTTATTTTGTTCATGCCAACATGTAAATTATTTACTATTTTAATTTAGTTATGCTGTGAATGTTTCATAGACAGCCTTTTTAACATTTGAATTGACCGACTGAGATTTCTATAGGGTGCAGAAATGATGTAAAAATTAAATATTTACCTAAAAGCTTTGAAGGATACCCTGGGTTAAATGCTGGACCCAACATAGGAGCCAGGACCACATCTAAATGCAACTTCCTCCATTCAGTAATGAATTCAGTCTGGTATTCCTGGGGACAGAAACAAGTTTAATCAAAATGCATCGTAACCAAAGTCACTGTAACGATACTTGGTGGTCTCCTTGCGGGGACGCCCAGGTTTTTCTGCAATAAGGGATTGAGCATACACCAGTACCATACCTCCCAACATTTGAAAAAACAAAAGAGACAAAAAGATCTACCATGTATAGTGTGGCAACATTTTTGAACACATTTAACCCATTTTGTGACCATGTCCCTAAATTCCTCACCAGTTTTACCAAAACACTCTAGACATGCCAATATAATTACTACAGATAATGGATGGTAAGCATATTAACCCCAGGTATGCCAGCATAATCAGTGTCAGGGGCATATTAACCCCAGACCAGCCAGTCAGGGCCGGAACTAGGGGTAGGCAGAAGAGGCACATGCCTAGGGCACAAAAGTAGAGGGGCGCCTGGCAGGTACCTGCTCTGCTGCCTTCCCCCAGCTCAGACCCTTGTCTCTCATCTTTGCAGCCTTGTGTCTCTGCAGCGTGTGCCTGCACTCTTCTGTGCATACACACGCACCAGAGCATCTGCTCGCACTCCCCGGCAACAACTACTATATTGGTGCGTGTGCACCTCCGCGCGATTGAGAAGGGGGAGAAATAGCCAGCTGGGTTGCCTAGGGTGCCCAGCCGGCTTGGGCCAGAACTGCTACCAGTATAATTGCTACAGAACATAGATAAACAGAGTGTTAACCCTAAACGTGCCAGTATAATAAATGAATGAAATGGAAAATGGGCAAATTAAGCCAAGACACAGTGGAATGCACAGCCATGACTTTTTTCCTGAGAAACAGAGGCCGAGAGCTGGCCAAAGACAAGTTAGGCAATACAGGACATTAAGGGGGTTATTTATTAAGGATCAAGTTGTGTTTTCCATGAAAATTAGAGTTTGAGTTTATTTTATTGGTCAGAATTCAGGTTAAAAAAATTAAATTTTTCGAGTTATTCTCAAAAAACTTTACATTTTTTCGAGATTTATTTTATCCCATCTAACACCTGTTGAGGACATGTAGGCAGAGGTCCCTTGAACCATTTTAAGATATTAATAGCCTTCATGATGTTAGAGTTTTTTTTTTTTTGGAGGGTTTTGCCCGAAAATTCGACAATTCTAGCTATTTAAGTTTTTTCCTAATGAAAACTTGATCAATTTGAGGTTTCAGTTTCTTAAACCCAAACTAACTGATTTCAGTTTTTTCCATTCAAGTTGTGCTTTCTTGCGAATTCATTTGAAGTGTGCAAAACTCTAAAATTTGACCTTTGATAAATAACCCCCTAAGAGTACAATCTGGGACAGCGGCCTAGAGACTGAAAACCATGATTATCTCGCAAAAAGCGTATGCAGTACACAAAAGTGCTCTTGCAATGCCTTTTAAATTGGTGTAATAATTCTTCTGATAAAAAGTGGTGAGGATGCAATGGCAATATATTCAATTATATACTGTATAACTTGATGAGGAAATATGTTATTTTCTGCATCAGGGCTGTAGAATACAGTATAAATAATAATTGAAATTACATAGGCCTAAATCTTGTAGATTAAGATGCAATATGAATCTATAGCTCTTTCTCTAGGATTGTACCTTTATAGCTGTATGATGCTTCCAGTGGTCCTTTACGGAGCTAAACAATATAGAAGGCATGTATGTTATTAGTACTAAAAATATGTTAAACAATTAAGATTTAAAATGAATTTAGCAAATGTGAAAATCACTTTCAATGCAACTATTACCTGCCACTGTGGAAAAGTAAATTTGGATACCAAATCTTATTATGAAAATCAATTAGTGGTTTTTTTGGTCCTACATAGTATCTGTTTGACTGTTTATGCTTCTGACTGTAGCAGGAATTTTGTATAGCGAGAACAGTATCCGATTAAATATATTTGCAATCCATGGGGCAAATTTACTAAAGGGCGAGGTGGCTAACTTTAGCGAAAATGCGCCAGCGTGACGTCATTTTGTCACTTCGCCGATTTACTAATGGGTGCTGGCGTAAATTCACTAGCAAAGTGGACCTACTCTAGCGCTACTTCGCACCCTTACGCCAGGCGAAGTTGCGCTATGGTGAAGGGACGCAACAAAGCTAATTCACTAAGTTGCGGATTTTAGTGAACGTTACCTCTTGTGCCAGACTTTACTTCGCCACCTCAGACCATGCGAAGTGCAATAGAGTAGATAGTACTTCCTTAAAAAAAAAGTTGAAAAAACGCTGGCGGCTTTTACTTTTTTAAGGGTGATAGGCTGAAAAAGATCGTAACTTTTTTTTGGGAGTACCCACCTTCCCCCCTATATTTCCTAACATATGGCACCTAAACTATACAGTGAGCACATGTACAGGCCAAAATAACAACTCTATTTTATTTTATGAAGGTTTCCTAGGCTTGGGTAGTGTAATGTCTTTGCTGCTGCTTATATCTCCATTGTACTTTAAAGGGGACCCGTCACCCAAACAAATTATTCAAAATCCTATTTTATCACATTAGACAAGCAAAATTAACTTTAATTACACGTTATAAATTACTTGAATCTTGTTTCCTTCAGTCTGGGAATTCAGAATGATAGCAAGCAGGCAGGAGCCATTTTGTGGACACTGTTATTAAAGGGGAAGGAAAGCCCCAGGGCGCAAAACCCCTCCCCCCCTCCCCTCCGTTGCCCCCCCTCCCTCCTCCCCCCTGGCCTACCCCTCCCCCTGGGCAAATGCCCCTAACTTGTTACTCACCCCTCTGCGCAGGTCCTGTCCATGGAGTTCGCAGTCACCATCTTCTTCCACGCGCGTCTTCTTCCTGCTCTGACCGGCGTCTTCTGGCGCATGCGCAGTAGGAACAGGTACCGGTACGGCTCCACTGCGCATGCGCCGAATGTCACGAAGTTTTCCGATTTCACTTCGTGACATTCGGCGCATGCGCAGTAGAGCTGTACCGTACCTGTTCCTACTGCGCATGCGCCAGAAGACGCCGGTCAGAGCAGGAAGAAGACGCGCGTGGAAGAAGATGGTGACTGCGAACTCCATGGACAGGACCTGCGCAGAGGGGTGAGTAACAAGTTAGGGGCATTTGCCCAGGGGGAGGGGTAGGCCAGGGGGGAGGAGGGAGGGGGGGCAACGGAGGGGAGGGGGGGAGGGGTTTTGCGCCCTGGGGCTTTCCTTCTCCTTTAAGGCAAGCCTTGCATCATCTCAGAACCTTGTTTGTGCACCAGAATGGGGGACCCAATGTCCATCGCCATGCCTTGGCAACACAATTAAACAGTGAAAAGAACAGGGGAATGTGAGGAGAGCAGTGACATCTAGGAACTGCTGAATGGAAAGTGAAAGCAATGGCCTAGGCAAAAAGGAGGGGCAGACAATATTTGATTTGACAGCTGAGATTTTTCATTGAGCTTACAACAGCTATGAATGCTTTAATAAAAAATAGAAATTGGATTTCATGTTTAATTTGAAAAGGACTTTTATTATACAGATATTTGTGTCTGGGTCACAGGTCCACTTTAACTGCACGCCGTATGCAAATTTGCGATCACTAGCGTAACTTCGAACCACTGATCGTAACATCGTTATCGCAACTTCGCAAATGATTGGTAACTTGTGTGCAACTTCGGATCTTCGTGAATTTGCGCAGCCCTGGCAAATCTACGCCTGGCGAAGTGCGGCGAAGTCAACGATGGCACAACTTGCCCCTAAGTAAACTTGCCCCTATGTGAGCACATCTATCATTTACTACACATGTTAGCTGTAGGAAAACCACCTTAGCCATGTTTTTACAGCAGTGGTGTAACTACCTAAACTGCAGACCTTGCAGTCTCTGAGGGGCCTGGAGGACACGGGGTCCCAAACACACAGCCTGCTGTATCATAGTTATCCAACCAGTCATTTTGCTTTAAAATAGCGGTGTAGTGCAGGCTGGGAAGGTGTTGTGCCTGTAGGTCAGGAGGGGGCCAGGGGAGGAGGGACTATTTGTGTCATGCTCCCTCAGTATATTTTTTGGCAGGGGGGGGGGGCAATGCTCCCAAGTTACACCACTGTTTTACAGTATTTCCCTTTATGAGTTAAAGAGATACTGATATCAGACATTGAACCTTTTTTACATCTACCATAAAATTGACTTTGCATGTTTCTTATAATTTTGCCAAGTATTTGCCCAATGGTTTTACATTACTTATCTGACTCCCTGTGATCGCCTATGAGGGGGCTGCCATATTTGTGCAGCAGGAGTCCGTTAGCATTAGAAACTTTAACTGACAGGCTGAGATGGGACAGTCAGGTTGGTATAACAGTCAGGTTTAGGAACTTCAACTAACAATTACTTACAAAAACAAACCTCTCAGCAAAAAAAAAAAAAATCAACAGGACCTATAGGTAACTTTCAATGTACATTCATATTTTAAAATGTAGTTTTTTAGTGTCAGTATCACTAAGTTTTGAAATTTTATTTCACAAACCCATTTACTGAAAGACTAAATCAGCCTTCCACTACTAGCTTGGCGTATGGTATGCTACACACTGTATCATATTAAAGCTACATAGCATACAGTATGTCAGTATTATACATCTTACGTGCCAAAAAACATTACATAACTGTATGCCATATAGTAGCCCACTTTTTCACATATAGTTAGGCATACACAGAAATATCAGTTTATCTGACCAAGTCCGAATTTGCTTCCCAGTCCTGGCTTATGCAACCCACCAGCCACAAACCATATATATGTATTATCTGGTTTATCGGCCCTAGTCCAATGGGGTTTTCCATTCTCTTTGATTAATATCTGAATGAGCCCTGAGGTCTGCAGACATAATTTGAATTGGGAATTGTTTGGGTCCCTTACATTGGCCAATTGGATGCCAACTAGGTCAACAGTGTCCAGTATGGCAGCCGCTGTCTTGCCACGTGTGAACAGCTTTTGCATTAAAACAATATTTATATAGCAAGGGTATATTATGATTGTACATAGGCTATTATGTTACACAACAGCCATGTATAATGTTTCTACTTACTAAAAATAGGTGCATTTTACCTCTAACACTATACTACATTACACTTACACATTACTACAATGCATTATGCTGTCGAACCCCATAGACTTCAATGGGAAGGCGAACTTTAACATCTAAAAAAGACATTTCTGGCCAGAAAAATGATTTTAAAGTTGTTTAAAGGGTGCAACGACCTGGACAGTGGCATGCCAGAGGGGGATCAAGGGCAAAAATGTATCTGAAAAATCTGCCTGTGTGTGCTTGGAAGAGATAGTGTAGGGGGAGAGCTGTTAGTGATTTCAGGGACAGATGATAGTAAGTTTGCTGGCTAGTAATATGCTTGATACTGCTCTGTATTGGAACAAAAAAATAAATAAAAGCAGTCCTTACAAGGACTACTGTTATTGCAGCAGTCAGCAGATGAGATCAGAAGCAGGACAGCTGCCCACTGCAGCTACATACAGAGCACTGCAGTAGAAGGTAGATTACTAGCCAGCAAAGCTACCTAAGCTTAAATGTCCCTCAAACCCCTGCAGACTTCTGTCCCTCCAATAACAGAGCAGTATCAAAACGATTACTAGCCAGCAAACTTTCAACTGTCCCTGAAATCACTAACAGGCAGCAGCTCTCTCCCTACACTATCTCTTCAGCACACACAGGCAGAGTGAAAAAAAGCTGCAGGGCTTCGGTTTTTATAGGGAAGGGGAGTGGTCCAGGGGAGAGCTTCCTGATTGGCTGCCATGTACCTGCTGGTCTGGGGTGAGAGGGCAAAAAAAAGCGCCAACAATGGCGAACCCAAAATGGCGAACGTCGCGCGACGTTCGCGAACTTCCGGCGAGCGCGAACACCCGATGTTCGCGCGAACAAGTTCGCCGGCGAACAGTTCGCGCCATCTCTACTCAAATCAAACTTTAATAAAACCCAGTTTAGCTATTACTGCTGTTGCTGCACCAATCTGTCCTCTAATATTATAATTGTCATTTATATTACAGTTTTATTTAATAAATGAATAGCTGAAAGTATAAACACATCATCTCACCTTGCACCTTGTGCTGAACTCAAGAACCATGCGTATCTTGGGAGCTGCAAATCAATGTTTAGAAGAATCTATTCAGTTGAATATTTTTACTCCTGAGGAGTTTACTTCTAATCTAGTAAAGTACAAGTGGTAACAGTAAAAATGCACCCTCCCAGCACATGATGAGTTCTGGAGAGTCAATTGAGCTCCTGGAAAGTAAAATAGGAATTCCAGGATCCTGACCTTCACTTCATGTGATCAATATACATGAGAATGAGTAGAGTAGCTCTATACGAAACAGCTAAATTCTACCTCAAATGCCACATAAGAGCTACTTACCAATGGCTTCAGTACAAAGAACAGAATCTTCTTCACTATTTTAGGAATGTTGCAAAGTGAGTCCAGATCTTTCAGACAAGGGTCTACAATGTTGTGTTTGCTAATTAGAAAAACAAATAGGTATGTTAGAACTGAAGGCTGTAATGTAAGGCTAATTAAAAAAAAACCCCTAACTGGAAATCATTTTAATTGAAAATAATCCACGTTTTTATCCTTTACATGCTAAAGAAAAAGAACACTTTACATGTTTCATTTTCATATATAATAAGCAAGAAGAGCAAAGAATCCTATGCGACAGGACAAGCATTCAGAATGTCATGCTTAATTTATTATGAGAATCAAGTGTTCATCTTCTTCCTATGTTATTCAGAAGTTCAAATCAAGCTGTGTGCAGAAACCAATTCTAATACTATAATATTATTTTACAAACACCTTGTCCCTTACACTGAAAACATTCAGAATGGTACAGTGTTGGAGCTACAACAATGAGAACGCAAAGTAGATGTGGTTGCACATCTGTTAGATATCAAGATTACGTGAAGGGGAAGATTAGTCATAGAGAAGAATATTTATGTGGACATGGAGTAAAATGAAGACAAATAAAAAGAGAGGAAAGGACACAGAATGAGAGGAAAAATACAAATAGGACAGTATGGAGGAGAATAACAATGTTATTACAAGGAGAGAAAGAAGTAGCAGGAAGGGAAATTAGGGGGGATAAAATAAACGGGGAAAAGAGACAGAACCTAAACAAAATGTGAGAAATTTGAGAAAGAGGACATTAGGGGTATTGAAAGAGATGGAAATAGAAGCAAGAGAAAAAGTAGGAAACGGGAAGGAGAAGAATAATAAAAGGGGGTAAGATGAAGAGTAAAGGACTCGACAAAAACAAATTCCAGGGCTTTCCAGTACGACAAGAAGTGATTTACGAAAACTAAAGTCGAAACTAATTTGTCATACTTCACTCCTGACATCAAACTCACTCCAGTCCCGTACCCTTTGTTTAGTATAAGAAAATTGTACTCACAGCTTCTCACTTAATGTTTGTCCTCCATCACCGAGAAGCGTTTTTATAAACAGCTCATTTATCACGTAGTCAATTCGGGGTGGTTTGAAAGGTATAAGCTAGAAAATAATGACACTATCACATCAGCGCTGCATAATATGTTGGCGCTCTAAAAATCCTTCTTAATAATAATAATAATAATGGAGATTTTATTTTTTACATTTGAAAATATGTGCAATAAATTCCTTTCTAGATTTATGCAAAATGACTTGCTTTAGCCCATTAAAGCTGATTTCGGCAGTCAAGGAAACAATGAGTGCTTCTGAATGGGTGCAGCCTGTGAGATTCTACTGATTACCGACTATTCTACTATACTATAATACTTGGCTCGCCTATTCTCCAAGGTGAAGGGACTCAAGTTTTTGTCATGCTGGCTGTGACTGCTAAATGAGCCTGCTGAGAGCATGGGTTGGGTTGTGGGGACAGAATTGTAAAATTCTAATTTTTTTGATTATCTTTTTATTGAGTTTTAATTGAATTATATCCAACATGGACACAGCTCAAAAAATTAAAATACAAAACAAAAAAGAGAATTGAAAGCAAACGAATGAGATAATTTATGATTCGAGGCAAAGAAATCCAATAACTTCCAATAGCTACATTATCAAGTACAGGTATGGGATCCATAATCCGGAAACCCATTATCCAGAAAACTGGATAACAGAGTTATGGAAAGGCCATCTCCCATATATGAACACGAATGACAGGAGGGCACATCAATCAAATCAAAGTTTAAAGGGTTAAGGAGGTGCAATAATAAGTTGACAACCACTCCCATAAAGTGGTCACAAATACAATTTTGTTAATATCTTGGACCTGCACACTCCATAATTAATAATGGTATTCAGGCAGTGGTATTTGTAAAAAAAAATTTTAAATACATAATGCGTTATCAATACATAAAGAAACAGTTTTCTCTACAATTGAGGTAAGTCAAAGACATCCTTGTCAGAGAATGAGAATCACCCTGAGAATTCCCCTTGATAAAGACTTTCACACCGAATCGTCGGGGTGATTCTCATTCTCTGACAAGGATGTCTGTTTGCATGTAGGCTTGATTTTCGTATTGCAGAGTGGTGGTATGTAATTATTAAGCATTGTAAACTTCATGTTACATGTCTTTGACTTACCTCAATTGTAGAGAAAACAGTTTCTTTATGTATTGATAACACATTATATATATAAAAAATGTTTTTTTACAAATACCACTGCGTGAATACCATTATTAATTGTGGAGTGTGCAGGTCCAAGATATTAACAAAAGGCCATCTCTCATAGATTCCACTTTATCCAAATAATCCAAATTTCCTTTCTCTCTGTAATAATTCAACAGTACCTTGTACTTGATCCAAACTAAGATATAATTAATCCTTATTGAAAGCAAAACTAACCTATTAATGTTTACATGATTTCTAGTAGACTTCAGGTATGAAGACCCAAATTACAGAAAAATCCATTATCCGGAAAACCCCAGGTCCCGAGCTTTCTGGATAACAGGTCCCATACTTGTATTAGTGTGCCTTTTCAACAACAATAATGAGCATTACTTAGTTGAGTAAACACCATTAAACTGGCAAAGTCATGGATGAATTTAGCTAAATCATATTTTGGGAAGAATGACTATCCATAGGGGTACATGTGTGTCTTGTCTATTATCAGGCTTACAGCCCGAGTTACTGTCTGTTAGTATGAACATTATCCACATAGCCCCAATTCTCCCATACTTTGTAAAATTTCCCTTAGTATCATGTCTAAGAACTGTAAGGTATTACATTCTGCGAATATATTGTATCCTGTTTCTGTGGGAGACGTCATAGATTTCCAAGCATTTGTAATTGCCCCTCTGGCTGCTGTCAATATGCTAATGATTAAACGTTGGGCTGCATTATGCACATTAGGTACTTCGTTCACTCCCAGAATGCAGACCATTGTGCCCATGGGATATCTACTGTATAAAGGTCACTCATCTCACCCATTGTCGGACAGTGTCCCAAAATAAAGTTAACTTGGGACATGTCTAGAACATGTGGAGTAAGGTGACTATGTCTGGCCCACCCCTCCAGCATATTACTGAAGCAGTAGCTGGAAAGAATTGTGATAGTAAGGAGGGGGTATGGTACCAACCAAGGAGTATTTTATGTATATTAGCTCCTCATAAGTTATCAAGGTCTCATCAATAGGATTAAACAGTGAACCAACGATAACCAGGTTTTCTGTGGTCAGGGCATGTTGTATTTGAGGTTCTTGTCCTGGTAAGAACTTAGGGTTTTGTTGAAAGGAAATGAGCGGAGAACCTCTAATATCACATCCTGTCAATCTTATGAGTCATCTCTATATGTTAAGTGAATGTACGGTATTAGGGATGTAGCGAACTGCCGATTTGGTGTTCGCGAACACCGGCAAAAAATGCGAACGTTCGCGGACAGTTCGCGAACTTCGAACACCCGCTAAAATCGTTCGATTCGAACAATCAAAGGATTTTAATCATTCGATCAAAGGATTTTCATTCGATCGAATGCTAAAATCATTCGAATCAAACAATCGAACGTTTTAAGCATTCGAACGAATGAAAAATCATTCGATCGAACGTTTTAAAATCGTTCGATCGTTTCGATTAGAACGATTTTTAGCGTTCGATTGAATGAAAATCATTCGATCGAATGCTTACAATCGTTCGAACGAATGGAAATCGTTCGATTTTTAGCGGTCGAAGGAATTCGAATGGTCGAATGGTCGAACGATTTTTATTCGAATCGAACGCGAACTCAAAATGCGAACGTTCCCAAAAGTTCGCGAACATTCGGCGGACGCGAACGGTCGAAGTTCGCGCGAACTAGTTCGCAGCAGAACAGTTCGCTACATCCCTATACGGTATTGCTAAGATACCTTGTGCCCAGGTGTAACAGAGTCCGTGACCATAGCCAATAGGCTGGAGATGGTATGGAGTTGTAGTTTCTTTCTATTTCTGCCCATTTAGCTAACAGGTTCAGGACTAGCGATATATATTTTGCCTGGGCAGATAAATAGTACTTGTATACATCCAGAACTGCTAAGCCATCCAGATTTTTTCCATTGACAGTTTTAAAACGAATCCAGTGCCATTTATGTCCCCTTATGAAGTTTAGTATTTTTTTTATTTTTTTGTGAATTCTCAAGTTTTGATCTGAGGACTAAAACGGGTTAGGTGTCAAACAAAAATTCTGATATTTTTAACTGGAGGTCTGTTTGCTGGCTGTGACCCTCCAATGGATTTCTCTCTCTTTTTTGCCCCTTTCCTTCAATCCTCAATGTCATTAATCTCCCAACACGCTGGATACATGATAAATGGTCATTTACAGAGAAAAAATGGACAGCTATTAGTTAAATAATAAACTGATATGGGTACTGTGTTGATTCATTTAATGTAACACATAGGGGCAGATTTATCAAAATTTTAAATTAGAGCTCAGCACTGAAACATTCACTCACGTTCTATTAATTCCTATGGAGTTTTAGAATCATATTTATCAGTGGCTGAAAGTTAGAGATCCCCATTGGATTGAAAAGAAAGTGAGTGATTTTTTTCGTAGTGAGCTGTAAAATAATCTAAAAAATAAATCTGCCCCATAGATAAGGTTAATATATACAGTATCCTGAATATCTAAGCCAAGGACAGGAAACAGAGAAACTTCTAACTGTTGAAGATCTGCATCACTCAGAGCACCCTGCCTATATCTCTAATAGAAGAGTTGAGCAACAACTGTCCCATACATTTCCTATATCTATTTAGTTTTTTTTCTAAATTTTTCATTTGCGGTTGAGATGACTACATTAATATTTACGGTAATGGGCCATTAGTACTGTGAAGATAAAATTGCCATGTTCTATAAACCAATTAATTCTAATAACCTACCCTTATGTTGTTGAATAGAATAGAATCTTCACATCCTCTTAGCTTCTCCATACAAAGGGCAATGCTTCCTTTTATAGTCATGGGAAATGTGAGAACTGACAGCATTACAGTTGTACCTGGGCCAGATATCCCTCTGGTCAGCCCCCTACATTTTGCAGCTCTAATATGCTAAGGCTAGCAAACTGATGTGAGTGATACTTAATAGCAGTAAATACGAATAGTGATAAGAATAGCAGCTCTGGTTCACATGAGGACACAAACTTGATGTTTCATGAAATGTTCTGCTTTGTTCTTCTCTTATTATTCTTGGCTCTACTTGTATGTGTATGGGTTTGCCAAGTATTTTCAGAGTAGCCCTGCAATTACACAAATCAGTCTCAGTGTCGTTTAGAACCACAGAAGAAATAGCTGTGTTTTAATACTTAATTTAGGGCAAGGTTAAAAAGTTATCTAAAGAATTATATAAACAATTCATTTCAGATTTGTGCCCTGCTTGTGTTTTTTCTTACCGTGTGTCCAGCTTCTTCAAGCAGCTTTTTTGTTTCTAAGAACACACGCCTCATAGCTGGGTTTGGCAACGTAAAGCCATCAGTTTCATAATATCCAATGCGCAGGAGTTTAGGAGTAGAGAAGATCTAAACAATATTCAAGAATAATTTCATTTGCTTTAATCATTAAATGCACCAAGCAGGCTATGAACAGATTAGAACTCAGCAACTGTTTGCTCCTAGTTATTTACAATACAAATGGGCTTGTGGTAGAGTGCCCAAGGGAATTCTGGCAAATGGACGTAACTACGCAAATTGTGCCAGACTTGCCTTCGCCACCTCAGACTAGGTGAAGTGCAATAGAGTAGATAGGAGTTCCTCAAAAAATGTAATGTTTTCAGGGTGATAGGCTGCAAAAGATTGTACATTTTTTTTAGGGTACCCCCCTACATTTCCTTACATATGGCACATAAACTATACTCTGGGCACGTGAAGGGCAATATAACCACTCTATTTTCTTTTATTAAGGTTCCCTGGGCTTGTGTAGTGTAATGTATTTGCTGTAACATAGACGTCCATTGAAATTTAACTTCCCACCATATGCAAATTAGCCAATGCTAGCGCAACTTCTCTTTGCTTGCTGAATTAATTTTAGCGAAACTTCGCCATTGTTCGGCACTAATCAACTGTATTCCTGTTACCTTTAAGTTGGGAAGAGTTTGACTGATGACGTGGTGTCCCTGTCTTTATGCTCCTGATCCTACACTTACTTGCCTACCATAGCTAATTTCCCCCCAAAATTACCTGTACAGGCAGCCATCAGATCACAGGTCCTATATACTATATTAACTATATTAACTGTATACTATATTGTTGTAGTTGGGAGGTAAAGGTTCTGCATTGGGCTTTAGAAAAACCCCACCCCTTTCAACTGATACACTGGAATTTCCACTCTGGGGGGCAACAGTGGATAGAAATGGAATGTTCTTGTGCTTTATTGGAGATACCCACACAAATATATGAATCAAAAGTGACCAGTGCAAATTCTTCGATTATGGCAATATCCAAGTTTATCACTGCTCTCCTCCTCTATAGCTACTATCATCATATTTAATACTGAAATACCAACACAGCTACAGCTTTCATGGACATCTTAGGGAGTCAAGTTGCTTTCTCAAATGCTACATGGGACGTATTTCCAAGCATTCTCAGCATTGCAAAATGCATTCCAAATATCTTGAAGTTTGAAACTGCATTGTTATTGTCCTTCACCTAATAACAGATCCCTGTCAATATATGAGAAGAGTTTTGAAGAAACCCTCTACAGAAGAAAAAAAAGTCATATACTTGTGCCATAAAAGTCTGTGGGCAATTGGGATGCTACTTTATGGAAAGAAACGAAGAGGGATTACTGTAAGACTAATAATGATCAATAGACATCATTGCCCTACAAAAATATTCCACATGCAAAAACCACCTAGAGACAGCAAGAAAAATGCTATGCAGCAGGTGTTATACCCCAGATAAGCTTTGCAAGCTATATGGTATGCCATAACACTTTATGGAGGAACTGTGGGGTGGCAAGATGCTTTTTACTTATTTGATGGATATGCTATAAAATTCTAAATTCAACCTGGAGTCAATTTGCCCTATTGCAAAAAGTTACAAAACTGCACACAAGCTTTATATCAGTACTAATATATTAGGAGTTAAATCAATTATAACTAAACAAACGGAATAATAAATATAAGGCTCATGTCATGTTGATCTGTCTTACATAGTGATGGGCAAATTTGGGGATACTTTCGCTTCACCAAAAAATTTGCGAATTTCAAGAGAAATTCGCGAAACGGTGAAAAATTCGCGAAGCGGTGCCGTCTAATTTTTTGTTTACGCTGGGGATTTTCGCGGTGGTTTCGCGAATGTATTCGCCCATCACTAGTCTTACATTCATGTAGAGCAGTTACTATTTTAAATATATAATGTTTTGTTCACTATACTGCTATGTCATGTTCATGTTGATCTGTCTTACATAGTGATGGGCAAATTTAGGGCGTTTTGCCAAAAAATTTGCGAATTTCCCTTGAAATTCACAAAATGGCGAAAATTTTGCAAAACAGCGCCGGCGTCTAGTTTTTTTTTACACTGGGGAATTTTCGCTGTGGTTTCATGAAATTGTTTGCCCATCACTAGTCTTACATTCATGTAAAGCAGTTACTATTTTAAATATATAAAGTTTTGTTCACTATACTGCTACCTACCTCTTCATTAAAAGGAAGCGGTGGCACTGTTGGATCTAACTTGAACATCTCATCACACAAGAGAGCCTTCATGCACAAAGCCAGGCTGTCCACATCCCTTGCCATTGGTCCAATGCACAGCAAAACTGAAACATATATACCATTATAGTGGCTGTAGAAATACAAACTAGAAGCAAACATTTACTTTACATGTCTACAAAAAAGGTACACTTTGCTAAATGTGAATGAAATAAATGGTATGCTGGGTGCAATGTTTTTTGATGCATCAATAAAAGCTACCCCATCTGAATATTTTTCTCTGTCCCTTTCATGTTGAACCGGTGAAGCAATAGAGATAGCTTTTACATTGCATTAATTGCTTCATCATTTTTAAGTACAATGTTAATTAATGCCGCATCATAATGGAATATTGCAATTGGGTTGTTTGAAGTTTGAATTTGGTTATTATACATTTGTATAAAGATTTAGCTAATGTTCTAAAGGATGGAGTAGATTAATTTAACCATTTACCTGCAAGCATGCCATCAACACAAGGGCGGACACCATGAATACTGTAAAAAGGCAAATTTGATACAATTAAAAATGCATTCGTTTAAAAATATAAATGACACATTTTGTACGGTGTTTCTACCTTTATCGGGTATATGTACCTCAATCTCTTTGGAGATGGCTTGAATCCAGCTATTCCACAGAAGCTTGATGGGAGTCGGATACTTCCACCAATGTCTGTTCCGAAACCTAAAATTGACCCGCTGCCTCCAATCAATGCTCCCTCTCCCCCAGTAGATCCAGCAGCACCTTTAGTGTGGTTATGGGGATTAGTCGTAAGTCCATATATTGGGTTGCTTGTTTCATAACTGAGAAAAACAAAGCCATCTCATGGGAATGCATAGCTTGTGGTGAAAACGCAGTTTATCTTTACATGCGAACATATTGTGATCAATGAATACTTGGAGAACCATGACTTTCACTTTTTATCAAGCTCAGTATCAGCTAGTTCTAATATGTGTAGTAAGATATATGTGTAATACTATCAATAAACACCATAACAACGTTAAAGCATGCAAGTGTGCTTATAATACATGCTAACTCTTGCCTTATAGTATATCCCTGCAAGAAGTGGATTAAGTGTTAGGGTTTCATTGCAAAGCTAAAGCAAATTGGTTTAAACCAGCCATGAGGTGGATGAAAAAGGCAAATCCCTAGGATTTCTTTCTTTAAAGATAGGGGGTAGTGTTTAATTTGGAGGCCATCAAGTTTTACTATTTGTGTCTTTATATAGCACTGCAGTGATACACAGCACTGTACAATCTTAATAAATAGGTCCCTTATAGGTTGCATATCTATACCATGGGTGCTTATAATTTAGTCATCCACATCTACCAATAGGATGATTTTCAGTTTAATACATGCTGATTTACAGTTTAACACAAGCCTATGTACATAGTTGCAGTTACACTTTACACCTGGAATTATGAGAGAAATCTCATGTAAATATTTTCATTTGCTTTCATAAAGAGCTACATTAAAATCTGCTGTTCCAAGGGCTTTTTTCCAGCACTGCAGAAATGTTAAATGTTTTAAGTTGGCAGTAAAAGTGAACGGTTATATTTACCCATAATGCTTTATTCTTTTATTGTGAACCCATGCTTCCATCCACAGCATTCATTCAATAAATCCAACGTATGGGTATAGATACCATAGGGTGCAGGAATTCTGCTGCAAAGTACCTTTATTCCCCACTTTTTTTTACTTTATTGGTGAATAAAGGCACTTTGAAGCAGAATCCGCCTCATGGTATCTATACCCATACGTTGGATTTTCTAAATGTTTAAAGTTTATCGGCCTCAGGAATTCTACATGAACAATAAAATGAGAAAAAGGCCTGAAGAATCTAATAAAATTGTCCTTTCCTTAATTAGACGATTCTTTGCTGTGGCCTTCTTCTCCAATATGGTCACTAACGGCTTGCAAGCTTTTAATGCAAGCAGTGTGCAGATGTATCAAATTCAATGTCAAGATTTAATGTGTATTCTTGTCAAAAATCCCCATACACCCTATACCCCTTATGGGATACTTTTACATATACTCCAGCCTCCCCCGTTAAAAAGCTTAGGCACAGTTAAACAGTTTCAGTTGTAAAAACAATGGGGGTAAGGGTTTCAGCTATCCACGTGAACAGTGAGTGTAAGCATATTTTTTATGAGGTTTCAGGTTTGCTTAGCTTTCTCCTGTTCCTGTAGTTAAAACAGTTTTGAAATAAATGAAAGCTGTATTTACCATATCAGTGTCTGTGGTACATTGGTCTTTGCAAATATAACAGCCCCTTGTTTCTTCAAAACCTTAACAATAACACTATCTTCTTCCTCAAGCTCATCAAGGTATTGCACCAGGCCACATGTGGAAGGATGTCCCTAAGAATTCAAATAGTGTTTATAACAAGTTGGGGGCAAATAACATTAGCTTTAGATATTGCAGTAGTTTATTACAACAATGACTGATATTTTATGCATAAAGAGAACATGTGTTGAAGTGCACCCATTTCCATGTCATGCCCATAGTGTACATGACAATGTACCATGAGGGTATAATTAATGAATATAGACTTGATAAAGCCATTGAGCCTTTAAAACAGGGAATGATTTATAGGTGTATGTTAATGGGGGGGGCTTAAAAGCTCATTGCTTTCTCACTAGAGCTTCTGAGTTCTTACTGCTCAGTCACACTGTTTGCTGGGGGACTTGATTTTAAATGCACTACATATTTAGAATGCCAATGGATAGTGTAGGACTCGTGTACAATGAGGGGCCTTGACGTGGCAGCGAGCTTACAAATTTTGGCCAAAGTGTGGTACTAACACAAAATATTTTGTAATAATTATTTTTAAAGGTAAACGGTTCACTGGCAATTTGTTTCTGTTTGTGTACAAATATGGGCATTTTATTGTTTATAGCAGCTAGTCAACACCAGATTGTGGGTTAGACCAAGTGCTGGCACAAGGGTGTTTCTAGCAGCTGGTCAACACCACAGCGTGGGTTAGACTGAGCGATTTTTCTTCTGTGTTTCGATAAACCTCGCCTTTGTTGGGTGATGCCAGAAGTTGTAGTTTAATGTGCTGCATAACCCTGCTTATGCAGTAACTATAATACCAGTTAGCTGACAAGTAAAACAGAGAAATGCAGTTGTACTTGTCTGCACATCAAGGTAATGTTTTCCACACAGATTCAATGCAAGAGAAACTACAGTATATGGCAGTGTTCTCTCCCAATATTTGCTCTTATTTGCCATAAACAGTCCAAACTGCTAGTAATTCCAAATACTTTGGCTATCACATCATTGTAGCAATCACAACACCTATAAATATCATTGCCTATAAATATACTAAAGTCTTAGAAAATCGTATTGGTTACTGTACCTGGCCACGTCTTGCACTTTTCATTACATATTGTTGTTAGTGTTGGACAAAAATGGTTTCCTTTCTTCTAAAGATGTATAAGAAATATAAACTCACGTGGTATCCAACATGCTCCTTTATAGAGATGGGAACACCGTATAATAGACCCTTTTGCTTCTGCTTTTTGATTTCTTGGAGCTGGTTCTCACAGTCAGTCATAAAAACGGTTATACAGTTGGTATCTCTGGTCACTTCCAAAGCCTTAGAAAATTTCATGTCAATCATTATAAATATAAGGTAATTGCAGTTACATACACAGTTTTTAAGATTATAAAATGTCAAAGTATAATTTAAAGCAGTTGTTCACCAACACTTTTTTTACAGTTCCATTGGTTTCAGATAGTTCACCTGAAAGAAGGCTTTTTTTCAATTGCTTTCTATTTTGTATTTGTGGCCATGTTTTTAATACTGAAGTTTAAAGTTTCTTTTTTCACCTCTTTCAAAAGTAGCTCAGGGAGATTGTCACTGACTCTGTACACTGTTCTAAATTAATACATTAGTTGATACTTTTCTTATCTTTGGCCCTGCCGAGTTTCATTAACAGTAGCTGATATAATTGATACAATAGTTGCTAATATTCCACAGGTGCTGCTGAGAAATGTATCAACTAATGTAGCAAATTATAAAAGTTCAGAATCTGCACCTGGATTACTGAGCTGCCAGACAAACACCAGAGAGGAATATTAAAATTACATTTTGGAAAAACAGTAAAAAATAAAAAGCAATTGAAAAAAAGTCTTTATTTCTGGTGAACAATCTGAAAACAACTGAACTGAAAAAGTGTTTGGAAGGTGAACAACCCCTGTAAGTGTTTAAGGTTGATGCCACACAGGGGCTGATCTCGGCCTACGTAAAAGTGTAGGCCGGCAATTAGTCCCCACACTGGGATTATCTTCTTATCACCTGGAACCATTGACCATTGTGGTGGGCCAGATGCAGCACATGCAGCAGATTTCTGCACTGAAATGCAAGAGGTCACATTTCCATGCTGAATCTGTCACGGCCAATGCATTGGTTCCGGGTGCAGGAAAAGAAGAAAGGTAATACCATTGTCTGGGCTGATTCTCATCCTTCGCTTTTTCACAGGCAGCTATCAGTCCCTGTGTGGCATTAGCCTAACAGTCATGGCTAGTTGAAAGGTTGTTGTTGTTACTATTTACAGTGAATGGCGAAAATGTGTTTCCAGAGGCAAATCAGTTGGGGCCATATAAGAACACTGACGGAACTTAATGATAACCATTAAGTGTGGGTCTTACAAAGCTATATTAGACTGAAGGAAAGCATTTTGTTCTAACTATACTGCTATAATTTCCCTGGAGACTAAGCATGTAATATGTAGAATGGCATCTGATATTTATTTTATTAACCCTTGGATCACTTGACCAGCAACTCTGAGAGACAGTCGTAAGGCCTCTTTATAGAACTATAGAAATGCTCATTTATTTTAAACGGTTACAAAATAGATACAATTACATAAGTCCTAATTTGCTTTTTATTTCGTTCCTTTTGGGTTTAAATGAACGTTTGTGTAATTGTGCTTCGACACACTAAAAAAAAGCCTTACTTTTTCAACATACGTGTACAAAACAATCTCAGGAGAAAGTGATCCATCTCTGAGCTTTTCTGTAAGTTCCTGCAATGACAAGTTCAGGATTCTTCCAGAATCTACACCTGGGTTCTGCAAACAGAAGCAGTATTGTGTTAAAACATGTTTAGCACTGAATAAACTTGTATTCCTGGTTAGGCAAATAGAGTACTTATTACTTATCAGGGGAATGCTGTATTACAGTTACTGTGCTTTCCTGACCACGATCAGCATATCATATGTAATTGCTCATAAGAAAAATTGTATCCTAAACTGAAGACAGAGAACATAGTTGTACAAATACCATGGAATAGACAAAATAATAAATACCAACACACACTCAAATGTGCAACGGAACATTAAAACTTGTATTCTAGTTGAATAATCACGTTTACTTTACAGTGCTACGCAATATGTTAGCACTATATAAATACATGTTAATAATAATAATTCTAATGTGAGAAACCTTACAAAATGGAATCCACTTCTAACATTTAATTTTGACAGCCAATTATATTTCAAAAGGTGCTATAAAAGACAACTTTATCTTTCTGTGCAGCATGTGAATTTTTCTTCAAGTGTCTTCAAGTGTTGGCAGAATTTCCTTTACTGCATCATTGGTTAACTTTTGTATATGTACTGTTTACATTTGTGACCTCATATTTACTGTGTCTCTATTCATTTTCTTTAAAGGGGTGGTTCACCTTTAAGGTAACTTTTATTATGTTCTAGATACAGGGGTAGGCAACCTGAGGCTCCGGAGCCTCATGCGGCTCTTCATCCTGCTTACTGCGGCTCGGTCTTGCCTGTCACTCCTGGGACGTCTATACAGCCGTCGCACCTGCTGGCGGCTGCTTGAGTGTGTGACCGGGGTAAGTAAGTGGTTAGCTTACCGCAGTCGTACACTCAAGAAGCCGCCAGCTGGTGCAAGGACTATATAGACGTCCCAGGAGTGACAGGCAAGACTGAGCCGCAGCAAGATGATTCATCATGGTCCTTACCGCTGTCACACATTCAAGACAAGAGAGGGAAGATCAGCATAGAGCTTCAGAAACAGAAGTCACATTAAACAGATGAGAACACTAGCATTTAATAGGGCTATTCAGTGTTTAATTTATTTTAAAGTAGGCCTACACACTGCACTTCTGTTTGTTGTATTCTGTTGTTGTAACAGTTAAAATTGAAAAAAGGTTATAATCTGTTTTATATTTTGTGGCTCCAGACTATTTTTCTTTAGTGGGAGAGGGGCAAAATGGCTCTTTTGATAGTAAAGGTTGCTGACCCCTCTTCTAGAACGACCAATTCTAAGCAACCTTTCCCATTGGTTTTCCTTATTTATTTTTTATAGTTTTATAGTTATGTCTTTTTCTTCTGATTCTTTGCAGCTTTCAAATGGGGGGTCACTGTCCCCTTCTAAAAAACAAATACTCTGTAAGGCTACAAATGTATAGTTATTGCTACTTTTTATTGCTGATCTATACAGACTCTCTCCGTTTCATATTCCAGTCTCTTATTCAACTCAGTGCATGGTTGCTAGGGTAATTTGGGCCCTAGTTACCAGATTGCTTAAATGCAAATTGAAGAGCTGCTGCTAAATAACTCAAAAACCTTCAATAATAAAAAATGAAAACAAATTGCAAATTATCTCATCCCAGTCATGTTTAAGCAGTAATCAGGGACCACCTTCAGTCTATGGAGATTTGGGGAAAACACTGCTCCAGTGCATGCATGCATGCAGTGTTCTCCCCAAACCTTAAGCTCAGCCAAGCAGACTCAGGAAAACACCTGAAATCTGAAAGAGAAATCTCCATAAGGGACCTTTACGTTCGTCGCAGAGAATTCAAAATACATGGAGGTCAGATTAGTGATAACACATCTGATTAGGGATGGGCGAATAAATTCGCCATGGTTAAATTCACGGCGAATTTCTGCGTTTCGCCGCGGGCGAATTTTTCGCGAAATTGCGGCAAAAATTCGCCTCGCGACTCGTTTCGCCGCGCGTCGAAAACTAAACATCACCCACAGCAGCCAATAAGATGTGAGCCAACCCACTGGCTATATAAGGAGCTGCAGAGGCGGCCATTACTCGTGGCATTTCTGGTAGAGGTAGAGAGAGCAGGATAGTGAGAGATTTGTGTGTGATTTAGCTAGTGGAGTTTGTGCAAGTGGAGGTTGTGGATTTCAGTTTACTGTTTTCCCTCTTCTGCTTGCCTGCTCACCACCCAATAGCCCTTTTTAGGGCTAACTGTCTTTGTCTTTGTCTGTGCTGGTGTGTGTACTCCTTGTGGGTGCACACTTCTGCTGAGGGGATTTAGTTGAGGGTTTTATTTTTTTCTCCTTTCCTTCCCCGAAATATCCAAACCCCCCCCTTATATATATATATATATATTTTTTTTTTAAGTTTAGTTGCCCAATATGACGGGCCGTGGGAGAGGGGGGATGGGTGGTGGTGGTGGTGGTGGGAAGAAGGGTGGGTTAGGGATGGGTGGTGGTGGTGGTGGGAAGAAAGGTGGGATAGGGAGGGGTGGCCGAGGAAGAGGCCGTGGTGCTGGCCGTGGGCATCCAACCCCACAACAGCCATGTGCCATGCCCAGTCTGGGCACTGTAAATCAGTCGCAGCACAAGCTGCCATCAAAGCAGCTGCCATCACAGCAGCAGCTGCAACAACAACAGCAGCAGCTGCAACAACAACAGCAGCAGCAGCTGCAACAACAGCAGCAGCAGCAGCTGCAACAACAGCAGCAGCAGCCGCAACAACAGCAGGAGCAAATGCCACAGCAGCAGGTGGTTGTGGGTCGCAGCAGCGGGGCAACTGGTCCACGTAGGACTGTGCCCGATTTTTTTGTCACTGCTTCGCGACCCATACGGTCACAGCAGGCAGAGGCAGTGGTAGACTGGCTGACCCAGGCTACCTCATCTGCAGCAGGCACCAGTGAGCGGCAGGAGGTGGCATCACCTGCTAGCTCAGTGTGGGATGACACCCCATCCCTCTTATTTGATCCTGAGGTGGACTTGGGCCCAGACACCCTGGATCTTTTTGATGATCAGGCAGGAATGGGGGGGGACATTCATGTCTGATGAAGAGGAGGAGGTGGTCATGTCACAGCCCACATCAATAGGGGATATTGGGCAGGGTCCCCTTATGGCAGGGCAGCAAGTTGCTGGTGTGGGGTCAGACACCAGCATGCTGGATGTGGGTATTGATGCCATGTATGAGGCAGGGTCTGGTCTGGGGGAGGACGATGACAGGGACAGACCCTGGGAGCCGGCTCCAGAGGATAACAGCAGCAGTTCAGGGGGGGAACTGTTTGTTGTTGATGAGGATGAAGAGCCGGCTCCACCGACCACTGCTAGGGGGGGCAGGCAACAGGGCAGCACTGCGCCTAGGTCCAAAGCCTATGTGCGTACGGGTGGGGACCATCCTCAACCCTCCACAGCAGGCAAGGCAGTGGCCCGCACTTCAGCAGTGTGGGCTTTTTTCACGTGCCAGGCAGAGGACCAGGCAATAGCAGTGTGCCAGCTCTGCCGGCAGAAGGTTCGAAGGGGGCAGGCAGGGTCACATATGGGAACATCAGCTTTAAGTTCCCATATGAAACGTCATCACAGGATGACGTGGGAGCAGCACCAAAGTGGCAGGGCACCGGGTGGCAGTGGTGCTTCCTGTCCACCTCCTCCCATTCCTCAGGGAAGAGGTGCTAGCTCCCCAGACCCTGCAGCAGGTGAAGAGGATTCTGGGGCTCACAGTCGGAGGCAGCCACTGTGTAGCTCAGCCTCTTCTGCAGCCTCCTCCTCCTCAATGCGGCCCCTGTTCCGCCAGGTTTCCCTCCCCCAGTTCCTCAGCCGCAAGACGCCTCTCTCCCCCAGCCACCCCCAAGTGCAGAGGCTTAATGGCTGCCTGGCAAAGCTTCTGGCAGTGCAGCTGCTGCCCTATCAGCTAGTCGAAGCAGCCCCCTTCCGACAGCTGATGGCTTGCGCTGCCCCTAACTGGCGGATCCCCAGCCGCCATTATTTTGCCAGGAAGGCTGTCCCTGCCATCCACCAGCATGTGGTTGAGAATGTGTCCCTGTCGCTGGATCATGCTGTTGGCGGCAGGGTGCACTGCACCACTGACACGTGGACCAGCAGGCATGGGCAGGGGAGGTACATAACCTACACTGCGCACTGGGTCACCCTCATGAGTGCTGGGGAGGGTGCAAGCCGGGGCGCTCCCCTCAGGCTACAGGTGCCTCCCCGTGGGGTACAGGGCAAACCCCACATGTCCACTTCCTCCTCCTCCTCCACTATGGATGAGCCACCCCTGAAGCGTCCCCGCAGCTACGCTTCAGTGCAGCACAGGCGATGTCAGGCTGTGCTGCAACTCCTCTCCCTGGGCGAGAGGAGTCATACTGCACCTGAGCTCATGGCTGTCTTCCAGACTCAGGTGCAGCGGTAGTTCACTCCCCGCCAGCTCCAAGCAGGTAATATTGTTTGCGACAACGGTCGCAACCTGCTGGCCGCCATCCGCCTAGGGCACCTGACCCACATGCCTTGCTTTGCACATGTCCTCAAGCTTGTGGTGCAGCGCTTCCTCAAGAGCTACCAAGGGTTGGGTGACATGCTGGAGAAGGTACGTAGGGTATGTGCCCATTTTCGCAGGTCCCCCACCGCCAGCGCGTCTTTGGCACGGATGCAGCGACAGCATAGTCTGCCACCCCACCGGCTCATCTGTGACCTGCCGACGCGCTGGAATTCCACCCTGCACATGGTGGAGCGCCTCCTAGAGCAGCGCTGGGCGGTCAGCAATTACCTGCTGGAGCACAGTGCCAGGGGTACTCAGGGGGCGGATTTGGGGTACTTTAGTGCAGAGCAGTGGCAGCAAATGAGGCAGCTCTGCCAAGTACTTGCCCCCTTTGAGCAGGCGACACGCTTTGTTAGCAGGGACAATGCGTGTCTTAGCGATGTCATACCCCTGGTGTTCCTACTCAAGCGCACGTTGGATGGGCTGCTAGAGGAGGGTGACGTGCCTGAGGAGGAGGAGGAGGAGAGTAGGCCCCGTAGGCAGGCAGAGGGGGCTGAGGAGGAGATGGTGCCTGATGAGGAGGATGAGGGAGAGGAGGACTGGGTGCCTGTGCAGCATGGGGAGCAGGGCACATGCCACCCAACCACCCCAGCTATTGTCCGCGGCTGGGAGGGTACAGAGCAGGGGCAGGTCGAGCCAGATGACCTGCTGCATCTGGAGGGCAGTCAAGAAGAGGTTGGTCGGGGGCACCTCTTTTACATGGCTGCCCATATGCAGACTTGCCTCCGAAGTGATCCCCGGGTCTGTTCTATCAAAGACCGGGAGGATTATTGGGTGGCTACTTTGCTTGACCCACGGTACAAGGGAAAGGTGGGGGAGTTCCTTGTACCCAGCCAGAGAGAGAGGAGGATGGGTCAATTGAGGAAGGCTCTGTGCTCAAAATTAGTGGAGGCCTTCCCCCAGTCTGACACTTCTCAGGCCTCCACTACTCCACACACCCAGCAGAGACAGGGGCCTAGCAGCAGCAGCAGCAGCAGCAGCAGCAAGGGCGGAGATCTCATGGGTGTGTGGAAGAGCTTTTTCGAGCCTCAACGGCCAGCAGCAGGCCCAGTCAGCACCCAAAGCCACCACCAGCAGCGGGTGGAGCATATGGTGGCTGACTACATGGGGTCAGTCAGCGTGCAGGATGCCATTCGCCCTGACGATGACCCCATGCATTATTGGGTCTCGAGGCTCGACCAGTGGCCAGAACTGGCACAGTACGCTCTGGAGGTGCTGGCTTGCCCCCCTGCCAGTGTCCTGTCAGAGCGTGTCTTCAGTGCCGCAGGTGGGGTGGTCACTGAGAAGCGGACACGGCTATCCACTGGCAGCGTGGATAAGCTGACATTCATTAAAATGAATGAGGCATGGATAAGCGGGGATATCCAAGTGCCCATTGCAGACAGCAGAGACTAGCCTCCTCTCCTCCTTCTCCTCCACAGATTTATCCTCCTCTCTCCATTGCTGCCCATACTCTCCTCCTCAGTAGTATTGCCCATTCCCCATCTGTCTGCACCTGCTGCCCTTGCTGCTGCTGCTGCTGCTGCTGTAGCCTGCTACTAGCCCTAGTAGTACTGCTACTGTGCTGCATTGTCGGCAATTTTTTTATGGTGGGGGCCTATCAAAGCTCCTACTGCTATCGTAGATACTACTGCTGCATTGTCGGCAAATTTTCTTAGTAGTTGAGGCCTAACATGGCCTCTAAATATGTTTCTTCGAATACTGCCACATTGTTGGCTAATTTCTTCTGGTTGAGGCCTAACATGGCTTCTAAATATGTTGCTTATAATTTTGCCGCTAAGTTGGCTAATTTCTTCTGGTTGAGGCCTAACATGGCTTCTAAAAATGTTTCTTCGAATACTGCCACATTGTTGGCTAATTTCTTCTGGTTGAGGCCTAACATGGCTTCTAAATATGTTGCTTATAATTTTGCCGCTAAGTTGGCTAAATTCTTCTGGTTGAGGCCTAACATGGCTTCTAAAAATGTTTTCTCAAATACTGCCACAATGTTGGCTAATTTCTTCTCGTTGAGGCCTAACATGGCTTCTAAATATGTTGCTTATAATTTTGCCGCTAAGTTGGCTAATTTCTTCTGGTTGAGGCCTAACATGGCTTCTAAAAATGTTTTCTCAAATACTGCCACAATGTTGGCTAATTTCTTCTCGTTGAGGCCTAACATGGCTTCTAAATATGTTGCTTATAATTTTGCCGCTAAGTTGGCTAATTTCTTCTGGTTGAGGCCTAACATGGCTTCTAAAAATGTTTTCTCAAATACTGCCACAATGTTGGCTAATTTCTTCTGGTTGAGGCCTAACATGGCTTCTAAATATGTTGCTTATAATTTTGCCGCTAAGTTGGCTAATTTCTTCTGGTTGAGGCCTAACATGGCTTCTAAAAATGTTTCTTCGAATACTGCCACATTGTTGGCTAATTTCTTCTGGTTGAGGCCTAACATGGCTTCTAAATATGTTGCTTATAATTTTGCCGCTAAGTTGGCTAATTTCTTCTGGGGGTTGAGGCCTAACATGGCTTCTAAATATTTTTCTTACAATTTTGCGGCTAATGTCTTCTGTTTGGGGCCTGCCTCATTTAATTCTTCTGGCTCTAATATTGAGTTGATTAAAAGTTACAAGTTACAAAATGACTGTTGCTGCCACTGCTGTTGCTATTAATGCCTCGTTATTTGGCAAAAGTCTTCTCTGTTTGGGGCCTGCCTCATTTAATTCTTCTGGCTCTAATATAGAGTTGATTAAAAGTCGCAACATGACTGTTGCTGACGCTGCTGTTGCTGCTAATGCCTCGTTATTTGGCAAAAGTCTTCTCTGTTTGAGGCCTGCCTCATTTAATTCTTCTGGCTCTAATATAGAGTTGATTAAAAGTTACAACATGACTGTTGTTGCCGCTGCTGTTGCTACTACTGCCTCATTATTTGGCAAACGTCTTCTGTTTGGGGCCTGCCTCATTTAATTCTTCTGGCTCTAATATAGAGTTGATTGAAAGTTACAACATGACTGTTGTTGCCGCTGCTGTTGCTACTACTGCCTCATTATTTGGCAAACGTCTTCTGTTTGGGGCCTGCCTCATTTAATTCTTCTGGCTCTAATATAGAGTTGATTAAAAGTTACAACATGACTGCCGCTGCTGTTGCTACTAATGCCTCATTATTTGGCAAACGTCTTCTGTTTGGGGCCTGCCTCATTTAATTCTTCTGGCTCTAATATAGAGTTTATTAAAAGTTACAGCATGACTGTTGTTGCTGCTGCTGTTGCTACTAATGCCTCATTATTTGGCAAACGTCTTCTGTTTGGGGCCTGCCTCATTTAATTCTTCTGGCTCTAATATAGAGTTGATTAAAAGTTACAACATGACTGCCGCTGCTGTTGCTACTAATGCCTCATTATTTGGCAAACGTCTTCTGTTTGGGGCCTGCCTCATTTAATTCTTCTGGCTCTAATATAGAGTTTATTAAACGTTACAGCATGACTGTTGTTGCTGCTGCTGTTGCTACTAATGCCTCATTATTTGGCAAACGTCTTCTGTTTGGGGCCTGCCTCATTTAATTCTTCTGGCTCTAATATAGAGTTGATTGAAAGTTACAACATGACTGCCGCTACTGATGCTACTAATGCCTCATTATTTGGCAAAACTCTGGTGGGTGTCTATCAAGGCTCCTACTGCTGTGGCTGACACTACTGCTGCATTGTCGGCAATTTTTTTTGTAGTTGAGGCCTATCATGGCTTCTAAAAATGTTTCTTCGAATACTGCCATATTGTTGGCTGATTTCTTCTGGGGGTCGAGGCCTATCATGGCCTCTAAAAATGTTTCTTCGAATACTGCCATATTGTTGGCTAATTTCTTCTGGGGGTTGAGGCCTATCATGGCTTCTAAAAATGTTTCTTCGAATACTGCCACATTGTTTGGCTAATTTCTTCTGGGGGTTGAGGCCTAACATGGTTTCTAAATAGGTTGCTTGTAATTTTGCCGCTAAGTTGGCTACTGTCTTCTGGGGGTTGAGGCCTATCATGGCTTCTAAAAATGTTTCTTCGAATACTGCCATATTGTTGGCTAATTTCTTCTGGGGGTTGAGGCCTATCATGGCTTCTAAAAATGTTTCTTCGAATACCGCCACATTGTTGGCTAATTTCTTCTGGTGGTTGAGGCCTAACATGGCTTCTAAAAATGTTTTTTCGAATACTGCCATATTGTTGGCTAATATTTTCTGGGGGTTGAGGCCTATCATGGCTTCTAAATAGGTTGCTTGTAATTTTGCCGCTAAGTTGGCTACTTTCTTCTGGTGGTTGAGGCCTATCATGGCTTATAAAAATGTTTCTTCGAATACAGCCCCATTGTTTGGCTAATTTCTTCTGGGGGTTGAGGCCTGCCTCATTTAATTCTTCTGGCTCTAATACAATTGATTACAACAATGCTTGCTGCTTGGTTGTCAAATGTATTCACACTATTACCCCTGAAACGACTGCGGCCAAAAGTCCTTTGCCTCAGTCATTATTCTTTCTTTTGAAATGATAGGAGTGCTCTAAAAAATGTATACAGGGAGGGCATGTGTGTGTAGCAGTAACTGAGTGGAACATAGGTGTGAATTGCTGTTCCCATTGATTCCAAAGCAAAACATGACATATATACATTCATCACTGTGTACAAAAGTAAGGGAAATGTTTTAATGGTAGTCCCAAAGCCATGTCTGGTCTGGGAGTCAAAATAGGCCCTTGCATTCAAATTACACAGAGGCCCAAACAGGCCCCAAACATCAGCCCAGTAAATTTGACTGGAAACCAACCAACCTGGCAACCCTGGGTGACACAAACATAGCCATAAACTCTACTTAAATTCATGCTGTAAGTAATAATTTAGATTGAATTTGTCCTCTATGAATGCTTTTGTCCTTGAGTTAAATAAACGAGACAACACAGTTTGCTTAATGGAAAAAGGAATTTCATTCCTAGATGATGTCCATCTTACATCCCACTTTCAGCTGCATCTGCTATTTTGCAACTTTCAACTTCACAAGCAGTCTTGTCCCAGTTTGCTGTCCATAACCTTCAAAGAGAACACACGCCATCCTTTGTTTCCAAACACTTTACACAACGTATTCATAGATCCAGTGCAAAGCCCTTAAAGGGGTGGTTCACCTTTAAGGTAACTTTTAGTATGCAATAGTATGGCAAATTCTAAGCAACTTTTAATTTGGTTTTACTTATTTGCCTTTTTCTTCTAAGTTCAGACTCTTTGCAGCTTTTAAATGTGGGTCAATGAGTTTACCCCAACTAAAAAGCAAATACTATGTCAGGCTACAAATGTATTGTTAGTCATTGCTACTTTTTTACATTTAGGCCTCTCCTATTCATATTCCATTCTCTTATTAAAATCAATGTATGATTGCTGGGGGAATAATGTTACTTCTAATAGTGCCTAATTGCCAAATATAGTGTGACTTAATATCATAATTTATTTTAAAAAATCAATGTATTTGAGTGTTACAGTAGTCAATTTATCAATTTCGTCGCCGTCGCGACGAGGTTCGTCGCCGTCGCGACGATATTCGTCGCCGCGCAACGAGGTTCGTCGCGCGCCATATCAAAACTGTGTTTGCGCATGCGCGCGCGTGCGTCATGTGACGCGCGTCATGTGCGCGCACGCGTCATGTGACGCGCGTCATGCGCGCGTCAAAAATGGGCGTCGCCACTATAAATAGCCCCGCCCGTGCTTACATTTTTAGGAGTGCAGTTTGAAAATGGCAGGACCTGGCATGATGAACCGAGACCAGCTGCGGTACTTCGTCAGGTACCTGCACCAGGAGGGATACGACAATATCCCTCCTGGAGTGAGAGGAATCCAGGCGCTCCGGAGGAGCATAATGGAACGGCTGAGGCGCAGGCTGCGGAGGGAGTACCGCCTGCGCTTAAGTCTGAGGGAGCTCCAGAGGATCTGGAGCGATCTCAAAAGATGCCACAGCGCATTTGTTGATGAGCTGCGCATGGAAGTGGAAGGTGGAGTTATTTAAAAAGAAAACATCTTATAATGATTTGCTATTTTACAGCAAAAATGTATTTAAGTGAATACTGTAATTAGGATTGGAACAGTTGACTTTGACTGACTGACATAATTGCAGACAAGTTGGATAACAAGTAAATGAGCTGTCAAATGGAGATTATTTAAACAGATTATAATAGATTTATTTAAATGCAATACATGAGTTTCCCTTCTTAACTACAATAAAGCCACTTGATTCCTATTTATTTTTGTATTTTGGAGCAAATGTGTATTTGTTTAGGCCTGTGACAAGGCTAATAAGAATTTTACTTCACTTAAAGGTAGATTTATTTAAACGTAATAAATAGGTTTCCCTTCTTAACTACAATAAAGCCACTTGATCAGGCTCGGATCTGTGGAAAGGTCACCAAGGCCCGGGCCTAGGGCTGGAAGATTTTAGGGTGGCGGCATGCTGTCCAACCACACCCATATTGGTTCAGAAACATTGGGGATGCACAGGAGATACAATAGTTTCCCATGCAGCAATCCCCATTGCTCCTGTCCAGATGATAAAAATTTGCCCGAATAAAGGGGAGGGGACAGGGGCGACGAATGGCAGTGGGCCTAGAGGTGCCTACTATGTAAATCTTGCCCTGCACTTGATTCCTATTTATTTTGGTATTTTGGAGCAAATGTGTATTTGTTTAGGCCTGTGACAAGGCTAATAAGAATTTTACTTCACATAAAGGTAGATTTATTTAAACGGAAAAAATAGGTTTCCCTTCTTAACTACAATAAAGTTAATTTTCCTGTAGTTACAACATGACACCTTATCCTGTATAATTTATACTGTACAAATGCAATTGCTGTGTTACTCAAACTGAAATTTATTCATTGCCAGCTGAATGGATCCAAGATGATCCTGATGATGGGGAAATACCACCACCACCTGACCAGGCAGCACCGCCTGCACCTGATGAGGCAGCACCGCCTCCACCTGATGAGGCAGCACCGCCTCCACCACCTGTCCAGGCGGCACCACCACCTCACCAGGCGGCACCACCACCTCACCAGGCGGCACCACCACCTCACCAGGCGGCACCACCAGCGGACGACCAGGGGCTCAGTGTAGGCACTCAGACAGAGCATGCCTACTACGACCAGACTGAGCTCCTGGTCACCCTAGTTCATCAAGTAAATGCCATGCGGCAGGAGCTGGGAGAGGTTAGGGACATTGTTGACAACCTGCAGAGGGTTGTTGCTCCTCCTCCTCCTCCTCCACTTTAATTTATTTATTGTTTGTTATAGCACCAGTTGTGCTATATGTTGTGAATTAAAAATTTTTTTTATATCTCTATATTTTGAGTTCATTTTTCATTTGACTAAACTAATACTCACATGGTACTTGGAATTGTTTGGATTCTAATAACACAACGATGACTATTCTTAATCGGAGTCATTAAAATTACATTACATAGTATTTCAGAATCATTACAATTACATGATGTAAATATAAGGTTCATTCACATAAACATATGGTTTATTCATTTTTATCTGAGATACAAAGCATCCAGATACTATCTGTTCAGATTTATTAGTTGTACTTGTGTTAGTAATCTACTATTAGATATATGAAGTACAGATGGTACTTTTTGGTTAAACAGAGATATAGAGTAGTAGTAGATACCATTACCAGTTGACCAGAGGTAATGTGAAAAAATCCACAAACGTTAAAAGTTTAAGAAACTTGCAAAATGGGAGCCATTTTTTCAAGATAGGAGTCCTCTAACAATGCAGGGCATGTGTGTAGCAGTATACTAAGTGAAACACGCATGTGTATTGGTCTTCCCATGGAGTCCAATCCAATTCAGCACATTCAGACACAAAGCAAAAGATACCATGTTCATTTATCATCACAGACTACAAAGCTTGAAACTAAGGGGAAAATTTTTATTTGTAGAAGATGGGCTTCATCAAATTGCACTGCGCGTCAAAAATAACGTCGCGCGTCAAAACACATACTTGCGTCCGCGACAAAATATTTTGACGCGCGACAAAATCGGGCCGCGCGACTCGTTTCGCGAATTTTTCGCCGTTTCGCGAATTTCGCTGGAAATTCGCGAATTATTCGGCGAAGCGAAACGCGACAGATTCGCCCATCACTACATCTGATATCACTTACAACAACATCTGCAAGCAAACAGACAAGGGTATGAAGGAGAACTTCAGCGAAACAGAAATCGTTCCGGGGGTGCTTAGCATATTAAAGCCTGGACATTTTAAAGATACGTTCATGAACAATGATGATATGACAGTGGCTGAACTTAAGGGCTTCCTACAATCACACCTTGGGGAAAAGAACAGCACAGAGCAATTCCAAGAGCTAATGTGTACTCAACAGAAAGAACAAGAGAGTCCACTGCAGTTCTCATACCGGGTCATGGGGTTAAAAAGACGAGTTCTTTTCGCATGCAAACAAGTAGAGTCTGGCATCAAATATAACCCAGATACAGTCCAGGATGTATTTTTGCACACAGTGTACCAGAGCGAAAAGTGAGATCCCAAAACACAAATTTGCTGATTGGAATCCAGCCGAGTGAGAAGGCCAAAACAAATGTTTACTTATGAGACTCTTGGCCAGCCGTCAATACTCCCACATCCCACAGTTACCATGATGACTCATACTCAACCTAATGTAACTTGGTGAAATGTTCAACCCTATGTTCCATGCATAGAACCTTATTTTCCATACATGAATATGCCAAATGTACACTATGTACCTGTTTATTGAATGTTGGTTTGTTAGACATGTTGTCAGGAGCCATGCTCTTTTTATTGTCAGGGAGTGTGTGACCCCAGTAAATAATAGGGACTAGGGTTGCCACCTTTTATAAAAAAAATTTACCGGCTGCTGGGGGGCGGGGCCTCAAATGGGCAGGACGTGACGTCAAAAGATGCGGGGCCACGCAACGGAGACCCGCGGACGCTAGAAGAGGCAAAAAAAGGTAAGTTGCAGGGGAATGGGGGCAGGCCGAGGGCTCCTTTTGATTGTATTACAAATTTACCGGCAGCTACATTGCCGGTAAATTTGTAATACCGGCCCCGGCCTTGGCAGGTATTTTACCGGCTAGGCCGGTAAAATACCGGCCAGGTGGCAACCCTAATAGGGACACATTTATGTGAATAAATATATATATGTGAATGTATACTGTATCTGTGCATCAGACCATAGCCAAGTTCTGTGTAGTATGGTCATCTATTGACACTCAACCAATAGGGGTTACCCATGAGCCCACACTGTGAGGGAGTTTAGACACAGCGAGCTGCTGTTTTGTCAGTTGAGGAGAAGCAGCAAACCTGTAACTTTGCCTCTGTGTCTCTATTCATTTTCTTTAACAGAATAACTGTTGCCACGGCCACACCGTGTGCCTGTAACACATACAGCATTCATGCACTAGATGCCTCTAGCAGATCAAACCAGATAAATAGGGAAGAAGTCTGGCCTGGCAGTTAAGTTATAGATCAGAAACAAATTAACCAGTGGTTATATATTAACTACCCCAACCTTTGCTTTCATTCAAGTTATGATTATTAAGGCCAGCTCTAGAGGGATATATGTTTGTAACTGGGATTTATTTGCCAATGCACAGAATAAAGAAAAATGCAAAATAAATTAAATACCAAAATGAAAGAATACCTGAATTTTGTCTTTCAGAGTCCTGTCTATAACTGCTTAAAGGCTTTGTTACTTTTATATGGACAGGGTAGTCACGTTGCTTGCACTGCAGAAGTTGACTTTTTATTGTAGGATGGTATGTTGTAGGTCTATTATATTCTGTTGTATAAATGTTACCTCTATAAGTTATCCTTCTGTTTTAGTATTTTTTTAGTTAGGAGGAACTCACGGATACTGTCCTATTATTTTCCAGTCTCTAATATCATGTCAGCATCTGCTGTTTTGGATGATTGGATGCAGGTTACTACCCAGAGTCAAATGAGGTATAATCATGCCTTAAGGGTTACATAGTATTAGCTTCTAAATAAACACATTTGTAAAAATGTATATAGTGTATATATCATTATACACTATATATATATATTAGATACTTTTAAAATGATTTCATTATGTATATACAAGGCGATTGTAAACACATTAGAAATATGGCCAGGTTGGTTGCATGAATGTACCTGCTTCTTAAACTTCTCAGCCAGTTTCTCCATTCGTTGCAGACTCATTTCTTTTCTCTTTTTCTCTTGTTTTATCTTCTTCAAAATATGCCTTTTCTTCATCCATTTCAGCCCATACAAAGAGACTGCAACACAGATCCCCAAGGCTGCAAGGATCCTAGATTCCACCTCATGCTCCGTGAGGAATTCGTTTAACTTGTTACCCAGCATTTTGCTTTTCTAACGATCTACCGAGCAGCAGGCAGGATTTTATTGCACAAATCTGGCAGGGTTCCACATCAGGCGCTGAGCAGTTGCATTGGTATGTTCAAGCAATACACTAACAGTTGTGAAACTGATCTGTTTGAGCAGGTTTCATTAAACAGACCTTGCTAGTAATGTTAATAGAAACTGTTTTCTTAGAAATTGTTAAGTGAAACCAGCTGCAAAAAATTTAAGGAATGTGTTTTTCCCAATGGTTTACTCGTTTGTGACTTATTCTTACAATGTGGCACTTACATGCTTCAGAAGTCTTGTAGTTGGCCAGCTTAAATATTTTTCAATATATGGACAAACAATCCCTGATTTGTTTAAAGGGTAAGGCACATTTTAGTAGCTTAAGGCACAAAACGTTTCAACGTCTTTAATATATTGATAATGCGTTGAGTGCAGAGGACCTATTGTATTTATCTATCTGAATTTATTGGTCACAACCTCATTGCACCTCTGCTTAATGGTTTTAGAAATAAGTGGTGAGCACGACTTTCCCTTGTTTGTTATAGTTTATACAGGAGCAGTGGCCAGCTCCATGTTGTAGCTCCCACCCTTTCCAGCTATAGTCAGGTGAAAGATTTTGGTGAAAAGGGTAACTAATGGAATTTGTTAGCAGATTTACGATAGTTCTCTGGAATAAAAATTTACCCTGGAAAAATGCAGTGAAAGTTCGCCAGCAACAAGGTAATTCGCTAGAGAAGTGTGTTGCTTGTCTTTTAGTAAATAGGTGAATTGTCTTTTTAGCGAAAATTCTTCAGTAAAACACAGTGCTCTCTCTAGTAAATGTGCCCTAAAAACTAACTGCCCCAAGACACATGACTTGGGGCAGCTGGGAAATTGACAATATGTCTAGCCCCATGTCAGATTTCAAAATTGAATATAAAAAAATCTGTTTGCTCTTTTGAGAAATGGATTTCAGTGCAGAATTCTGCTGGAGCAGCACTATTAACTGATTCATTTTGAGAAATGTTTTTTTTCCATGACAGTATCCCTTTTAACTAAAGAAGTTGGGCAGAAATGTTGTACATTATGCTTTGGGCTTCTGTACCAGCCCAAGGCAATCACAGTCCATCAGCAGTAAAGATCTGTTCCTACAAAGATGCCCCAGTAGCTCTCCCCACCTTCTTTTCTGCTAATCCACTGAAAATGCTCTCTGCTGCTGTCTCTTATTGGGCTTACAGACTGACACACAAGATGACTATATAAAATATAAACATTACAAAATAAGGCTGAATAGTAAATTTTTAAGATTATCGGTAGCCCAGAAACCAGTACTGTTAGCACCAGAATTTAATAATTAGCCCTGTAGCATCTGTTTAAATGACATTTTCTGCTTGATGATTTGCAAAGACCCCTAAGCTTAGCTTCTCAGCATCCAAGATGGGACACTCCTGTGACAGCTTTGAATGCCTGGATCATTACTACATTACTACTATAGAGATACTGAACCTTTAGGCTGCTTCAATAAGTTCAATATATAAAATATGGCATTTCTAGCTATATTCATTTTTAGGGTTTAGTTAATGAAAACAAATAATTACAAATATAGCCCCCCCCCCTGTTATCTGATTATTACACCGTATAACCATAGTGGGGCACTTGAATCCTCTTTAGAATTATACTGTATACTGAAGGAAAGCACCACTAAGGGTTACTAAGGTCTAAGAGGTGTATAATATAATTTCCTTATGTAACGCTAACTTGGGCTATATAGGCCAAACGGGGTTAAGGTCCAGCTAGTGCTTACAGCATGGGTTACATGTGACTCAAACACTTCAGGCTAGGGCCTTTGCTAAGTGGAAGATTTCAGGTGCGGTGTGTTGTAGTGTAACTACAACTCCCACAGGCTACTGGGTGCCGGGAGGTTCCTGCAGTCAAACAAACTTTTATTTGTCAGAGACAAATGATCCACAGGACTGACACCCTGTCCACTGTGGTCCCTTCACTGTAGGCAAATCTTACAGCCTAAAAAAACAAAAAATGCTCAGGGTGCATTTTACATAATTTTTCTTTTTCAACTTCACAGTTTACGTTTTTGTTAACTAAATAATGAATTTCTTGCCCATCTCTTCGTATTACACTCTCAACATTACTCACCTACTTCAATGGGCACAAGCCAAATTTCTAGCATGGGAACACCTTCCTTTGGGTCCCACTGGGGGTATACAACTTATAAAAATGGTTATTGCCCCAAAAATTCTTTACATCCTGTGGCATGCGCCCATCAAGATACAGGTCCCCTTTTTTGAACATTTGGCACCCTTTCCCGGCAATTCATATGGGGGAAAAATAGAAGTAGACTGTCCATAAAAACACTACAAAGGCCTAAAACTGAAGGAGGCATGGCCCTTCCGGATATGCACCTGTATTATGTCTCAGCCCAACTCTCACAAATCTGTATTTTGAAAAATGCTCAGCCTGGAGATTAGTGATGGGCGAATTTATTTGGCAGGTGCGAATTCGCTGCAAACTTCCACATTTTGTGAAATTGCCGCGAGAATTCTGACATCCAAGACAATTCTAGGCGCCCATTGACTTTAATGGGCATCAGAATTGTCGCTAGCGTTTGAATTGTCTCAGAAACTCAGTTTAAAATGGTCTCTTCAGTTGGTGCAACCTGTAATATTGGAACTGCAAACCCCCTTATGGTATAACAGTAAGCTGGCCCCTCTGGATAAATTAACTCCCCCAAAAGAGTGGTTACAAGCTGGAGTATGGTCCATAGGCCAGGTTTGGTCAGACCAGGGAATGATACCCTTTAACGAATTAAAGCAACATATTCATTACCCACCTCACAGTGGCTTATATACCATAAAGTGAGAGCTGCGCTTTAGGGGCTGAACAAGTCCAAGCACCTGCAGTTTGGTACCTCCTCGATAATGGAGTTCTTGCAATCAGAGATTTCCAGGCACTCTATAACGATCTTTTATAAAGAGTTACAAAACCTCCTACTACGGAAAAATACAATAAAAGCAAGGGCACAATGGGAACTGTCTATTGACTTTATAACTGACGACCAATGGACCCAGGTGTTATTGACCAAATTGAATATTTCCCCCATAAATAAATACAGAATATTGCAACTATATTTGATACACAGGGCTTATTACACAAGATCTAGGCTGCACAATATCAACCCTAGTATCCCAGCAACCTGTGTGAGATGTAATGCAGCGGAGGGAACTTTAATTCATATGCTCTGGTCCTGTCCTGTACTTAAAGAGTATTGGTCCGAAATAAAAAAGCGAATCACCAAATTTCTAGGCTTTGAGCTTCCTCTTGACTCTAAATGGTATATTTTGGGTATGGACCCACCTAACCAGCTGCTCAAAAAATACTGCACAAAATATTATTCCAAGCACGTAGACTAATAGCACAACAGTGGAAATCTCAGCTCCCCCCAATATGCGGACTGGGAAAAGCCTTTTCAGAACATGTGTAATGTAGAACAACTAATTGCTAGAAGAAACAATAATTCTGATCAATGTATGAAAGCATGGCAGTTGTGGATTCTTGAAATATATAACTAATGATTTTTGCATGTATCTAAAGAGAAATGGAGAAAGTGTCCTTTTCATATGACTTGTTACCATAACACTTTTGTATCCTGTCAGTATTCGAATTGCAATTGATATGTTTGATATACCTGTGTGTGTATTTTTATCAACAAATAAAAATCTCATCTGAGTAAAAAAAAATAATAATGAATTTCTTAACAGCACCACCTGCTGGTCAATTCCTGTAACCAACCAGAGATACACCTTCATACGAAAATAGGGAAGTATTCTAATGTTGCTTTGCTCAGGAAAGTGATCAGCCTCAGATGCCCTTTGCTATCTCCATCCTATCCTGAGTAGAGCAACATCAGAACACTGTTTTCCTTCTGAAGGTTTCAGAAGGATAAAGAACTTTACCATTTCACTGGAGACAGTTACCACTAGAATCAAATGTTTCTTTTCCAACACCAGGCTGGATTTTCATTAGTGTATTACAAATAAAAACACAGTAGGACCTACACAAATCGAATGGAGGCTTTTCAGTGCCGAACTTGACTAAATACTACAGAGCTTTGAGACTTGCCCAATGGGTCCCTTCACATGCTGGTGAAGCTGCCCCTTTATGGGTCCAGATTGAAAATGACTTGCTTTACCCACACCTTACCAGTCATGTCCTGTGGCTCGGCAAAATTCCCCTACAAAGTTTTACGGAAGCGTCCCCCATCACATTAGACATGCTACACCTGTGGATAAAACATCGCAGGAGTTCCCAACTGTCTTCGCTCCCTTCCCTCCTCAGCCCTATAATTAACAACCCGGACTTTGCACCAGGTCAGTCTAAAAAAGCTTATGCATGGTGGCTCGGGAAAGGTGTGACCACGCTGGAGTCCTTGGTTTACCGAGGCAAACCACTCACTATGCAACAACTAATTCAAAAATTCGATCCACCCCAACAGGAGATATTTAGGGCTTCGCAACTCATCCACTTTGCCTATCGACAAGCCAAAAAATGCAATGACAACTCCTTCACGAAAACATGCTTTGAATCAATCTGCAGGCAAGCTCCACTGGCACCAGCCACCAGGCATTCTCAGTCTAACGTATAAACTACTTAACAAACTGCCCACTGAATCCTTCAAACATAAATATATGCTGCAATGGGAAAGAGACCTCCAAACTACACTCTCAACTCAGCAATGGTCTCAATGCAGCCTCACAGCAAATTTTGGAAGTACCTGTGTTTCTAATAGAGAGACCTCGATCAAGCTCCTGCACAGAATTTACCTTGTGCCTTCACGACTACACTGGATCTACCCGTCTTGCGACCCGCTCTGCTTCAGGGGCTGCCAAGTCACAGGCTCAATGCTTCGCATATGGTGGACTTGCTCAACAGTCTCAAAATTCTGGGATCGTATCACTCAACTATTGTCCAAAATCCTACACACTGACTTTCCCAAAGACCCAACCACCTTGCTCCTGGGAAAAAAAACAGCCAGATTAACCAACTCGGCTCATAGACTGCCACAACACATTCTCACAGCCGCCAGGTTGATTATTGCTCGCAACTGGAAAAAACTTACTATCCCTATACTCGTGCTTAAAACTAAGATAATTGATATAGCAGCTAACAAAAGAATGTCTTATATGTTGCAGAATGACTTGGAGGCCTACGATAAGATTTGGTTGCCAAATTGGTTGATTGCTACTGTATACGTTGCCCTTGCAGGCATTCTTTGCCCAGTCTTTAACCAAGTGCCACCTAGCTGTGTGAGCTTTTTCACATTCCGTGTCCAGAAACATCACCTGACTGTGACGTAGTGTGATTTCTGCCCTTTACAGCACAAAACGCAGCGCTGTGTCAACAATGTATTTTTCAGATACATTTTTGCCCTTGATCCCCCTCTGGCATGCCACTGTCCAGGTCGTTGCACCCTTTAAACAACTTTAAAATCATTTTTCTGGCCAGAAATGTCTTTTTTAGCTTTTAAAATTCGCCTTCCCATTGAAGTCTATGGGGTTCGCGACGTTCGCAATCCGTTCGCATTTTTGGACGCAAGTTCGCGAATATGTTCGCGAACATTCTTTCCGACGTTCGCTACATCCCTACTGGTTAGCATATGAAAATGATCCCTTGCTTTTCTCAGCATTGCATGTATAATCTGTTGCCTTTCCCCCTGGGTCTCGACACTGCCTATAACCTTGAAAATGCCCACGACCATTGCTTTTATTTTCTCTGATACCTAGCTCAGCTGCCGTCTCTACTTTATTTCCCTGTTTATTTATTTATTTATTTATTTTCTCTTTCTTTCCTCCTTTCTCCCCCCTTTTCTTTATTGTTTCTTTTACTATACATTTTACTACATGTTATCTTATTGCTCTCATATTCATGACTGTACTTACATATGATATCTTACGATTTTCTGTGACTGTACTCATGCAACAACATGTTGATTTTTTTTTTATTGGAAAATCAATAAAACATTTCAGTTTAAAAAAAAAAAAAAAAACACAGTAGGATGTAACCCTGACCTTGTGCGTCTATGGGGAATCGCGAAAAGTCGCCAGCGTAAAAACACACGCGGCGATCTTTTTTCTACTGTCGCTCGAAATTGCCTGCTAGGCGATTTCGAGCGACAATAGAAAAAAGATCGCCGCGTGTGTTTTTACGCTGGCGATTTTTCGCGATTCCCCATAGACGCCAGCGCAAAAGTTTCCCCAGCGATTGCGGCTTAAAAGTCGCGGCGAAAAGTCACCGCGAGTCAAATCGCGGCGCTATCGCCTAGTGTGGCCTTAGCCTTAGAGAGACTGGATCTTTCTCCTTCTGCAGGATAAGCAAGGCCAAAGTTTGATTCTGAATCATGATTGTCAAGGATACTTGCAGAAGGCCAGATCTAGTCGAGACTATCCTGCTAGCAGTACAAGATATTTTCTGGATCACATCCACTGTAGTTGTTTACAGCTGCAATTTGAGATACCTTTAGTATTTTACAGAAACCCCCCCCCATACTAGAATGTAAAGGTCTGTGGCCATAGACGCAAAGATCCGATTGTACGAATCCTCGATTCGTACAATTTTCAGACGATGCGTGGAGTGTCCCGACATTTTTCGTCCCATGGAGATCGGTCATTTGGACGATCGGTCAGGTTAAAAGATTTCTGTCGGCTGCCAATAATATCTCTGCATGTATTACCGATCTGACGATTTTCAGTGGGAATGCGTCGGAATGGTTATTGGCAGGTCGGGAGATGGGAAGTCCGATCGTTCCAGGTTTCGGACGAGGAAGGAGGCACATCTGTCCCTCTAGATTATTTCCAGTTCCTCCCTCTTACTAAAATAAAATGTATTTCACAAATTTTTGCAAATTATTAATCAATCCTTCTATAGAATGTAAATAAATTAAATGCCAGAGGGTATTTTATGAATTTCATTACTAGGATCCCAGATTGTCATATCATTTAGCATGGGCTGGCTAACTGTACAGTCAGAGAGATATACCTTTAGAAGGAAAAAGTAATTACTGTGAACTGCAAAAGTGTTTAGAAAAGCATCCTGAGCACCTTTTTAAAGGTTTAGTTACTGAAATTGATTGTAAAATTGCTCAGGATGCTTTTTAAAGCAGTTTTGCAATTTATTTTTAGTTATTTATTTTTAGTTATTTTTTTCGGTTTCAGCACTAATCAAGTTTTATTAACTGCTAATATATTGAATTCTGTAACAACTGTGTTGCCTTCAGATCAGTTAATATAACTGTACAATCAAAGAGATATATACCTTCAGAAAAAAACATTTTCTGAAGTTTTTTCAGAAGTTTTTGCTTTTTTCTTTGACTGTACAGTTACAGGAACTGACCAGAAGGTGACACTGTTGTTTCATATTAGCAGTTCATTAAAACTTAAATATCTCTGTAACTAAACAAAAATAAATAATTCATGTGAAAACTGCAAAAGTACATAGAAAAGTCTCCTGAGCAATTTTACTAATTTTATCTAATTTTGTAAGGTGTACTTATCCTTTAAACCCTTCCTTTTAGCATTAATGAAGTCATAGTGGCTGGAATCCACTACTAGTTTAAAAGCACCATCTTGTGGAAATTTTTGATCAAGCATCCTACATTTCAAGTATTCTTATACACTGGTTGCATATGTATGCTTGGTTATTATTTATATAGCATTAGAAAGTCATTGAATGGTTAACAGTGAGCTTGAGACAGCAAGTTAAGCATGAAATCCAAAGCTTTGAGAGCCAAACGTAACATAACAAAAGTGTTCATGATGAGCCAGATTGGGAGAAACTATAGTGTGCCAGACATCCTAAAGAGCAGGGTATTTAGGGAGAAACTGATGGTTATGAGAGGTGGTAACATGCCAGGAAATAAACAGCAATCATCCCAGAACGATTATTTATTTATTCTTCTTTTTTATTTATTTTATTGTTTTCTCTGTATTCTTCCATCAAGTCATGTGGTTTCCAATATAACCTCTATCCTCAAGTCTATCTTTCCTCTCCTGATCTCAACCCAGAGCTCTTAACTTGTGTCTTTTGTTGCTTTTCAGATATTTCTACTTGGATATCCTAATGCTGCCTTAAATCTTACCTCTCTAAGACAGATGTGGTTCTCTTTTTCACATCCAACACCCCTAACATACTTAAAGTCAGTGGTGTAACTAGATGTTACTGGGCCCCACAGCAAATTAATTTTAGGGCCCCAAACATATCCAGAGGTTGTCCTGATCTACCAATAGAAATTGACATTGCTCATTATTTGGGCCTAGTGGGGCCCCCTATACCTCCTGGCTCCCCCCTGCAACTGCAGGGACTGCTTCCTCTGTAGTTATGCCTGTGCTAAAAGTATCTATCACCATTAAATGAGAAGGAAAGGTTCAATCAGGTACGTGATTATAATCACTGGGGGTGCCTGACATTTTGCTCCCTCAGCATATTATAATCACTTACATGGTACCCTGGGCTAGTGTTCCTGTTAGCAGACAACCATTTTTTCTTTCTTCAATGGTCCGGGGTCGACGCATGCACAGTACAGTAAAAAAAAAAGGCTGTCTTTTTTGTTAAAGCTCAGCTTTTTATTCTACTGTGCATACACACCTGGCAGAGGACCACAGGCCTGACGTATGTAGGATACAATGTTATAATTCCAAGTAACGCATATAGGGATGATAATGTAAATAAAATGTAATATATATTTGAGAATTCATTTTAGTTTTCTGTATATGCTAAAAAGCATATATCATTAGGGCTCTGCACTTTTCGTGCATGTATGAGACACAGGTTTGACTGAACCTATATGCATCCATCTAACTGATTCCATTATATTCTGCCTATTTGTACTAATGTATTGAATAATATTTTATTGCAGTAGTTTTGTTGTATTTCTTAAACTCACAAAACTGTGCTTATAAAAAAAGTCCCTATGTGTAAGAAAGCTTATAGGGGTCATTCACTTTTAAATTAACTTTTAGTATGATGTGAGAGTGATATTCTGGGACAATATGCAATTGGTTTTCACATTTTTATTATTTGTGTTTTCTTGATTATTTAGCTTTTTATTCAATAGCTCTCCAGTTTGAGATTTAGTAATCTGGTTACTAGAGCCCAAATAACCCTGCACTGATTTGAATGAGAGACTGACATATGAACGAGAGGGCCTGATTAGAAAGATGTGTAATAAAATAAAATCCATTTTAGATGGGGTCAGTGACCCCCATTTGAAAGCTGAAAGTCAGAAGAAGAAGGCAAATAATTAAAAAAAAAGAAGGACAATTGAAAAGTTGCTTAGAATTAGCCATTCTATAACACACTAAAAGTTAACTGAAAGGTAAACCATCTCCTTATGATCTGTGTCTCGCAGCTGGAGATGCACATAAACCTTAATAATGGCTTAGCAGGCATGTACTAATATTATACGTGTTTGTATCCATAGGCAGGTTTACTTTTGCAGACACTCTGATGTGAATAAACCACAAGTACCAGTGAGTGCTTATCCTGACCTTCATTGTGTCCCTTCCAACAGAAAACCACTGGCTCATTTACAAATTAATCGGTTTGAATAACATACATATGCTGTGACAACAGATTTCACATGTTTACACCAAAACAATATTGCTGCAACTTAAATTCTCCATTAGGAATAGAGTATGAGTAGAACTTCATATGTAACAACATTCAGCTTTATAATTGTAATGATAAGCTATTCATCTATATCAGGTTTTGAAATGTATTTCTTGAATAGAAATAGAGTGCCGTCTGGTGGCAACAATGCAAAGCTAGTATAAACTTGTTTTTGCAGATTTAGTTTAGAAACCATAGTCAGAAGTAGGCTGTTCTCTCTATGAAACCAGAAAATGGCAAGCTTGGGGGGTGTACACTTGAACGTTGCAGGTTTTAATATTGATGCCTGGGTGCAAGCCCAATGAGAGCTGAGACCTCAACCCAACTAAAGACTGCTGGATGAACTGAAACACTAACTGTGAGCTAGGCTTGATCCATTAAGTGGTCAACCTCAAATATGAATGGAAGGAAATCCCACCAAGTATATTCCAGCATCTAGGGGAAAGCCTTCGCTGAAGAGAAGAAGGTAAAGGCTGTTCAAGTAGCAAAGAAAGGAACAATTTCATATTAATATCTTTGATTTTGGTGTACGATGTTGGAAAATTAATTTTGGGTCCTGTGAAGCATAGAGACTTACAGTCGCAACTGTATCATTGCATCAGAAGCATTCAAACAACAATAAAAAAGACTCATACAGCAGCTCAATTGAATAGTCACTCCTAACTGGGTTTATCCTTGCTGTTCAGCTTAGTTATTGGACCACGTCAGGGTGTCACAACAATATAGAAGGTTTCTCCACACTATATCATGGGGTGGTTTTGCATAAATGCCAATGAGTAGGGACCAAAGCCCTTACTGGCAGAGCCACAGAACTGTGACCAAGCTTAGGTTTGCAGATGGCCCACACTGTTATTCTGCAATATCCATCAGTCCACATCATACAGTTTGGACTATCCAGTCCCGCATATTATATATATAATTATCTCAATATTTCTGCATCGCTAGGCTTCTTTCTGTATTACCTGCTGTTTCAGATCCTGCAACAGGAATAGGACAGAAGATCTGGAATTTCTAAGCAGTTCACTCAAAAATAAATGTTTCTTGTGAAAACTGTTCCAGTAACTACAATGGCTGGATTATGCAATAGCAATGTCTTTAGAATATGCAATTACAACAGTAACGCTGAGCTTGCTGAACGATATCCACATTTACCAAATGTTATAGATTGCCCTTGATCCCCAAATGCCATTCTATGGCTTGCATTGTCTCTAACTCTAATGTATAAATTGAAACACATATTACATGCCATTAATCTATTTACACACAACATGGTATAATATATTAGTATAATCAAATATAATGTGTTCTGCAGTGTTCTCTTGCAGTGGGTTTTTATATGCTTCTGTCTATTTTTCCTAATGTATTTTGAGATGTATCAGTAGGCCTTTACTTTTACTCCTTACATATTTTTTTCTATATGTCAAGTAGGGCTTGTAAGGGGGTGTGGAGTGAAGAGTGAAATGTTCTATTTTTGACAAAAATGTGCATGTATGTAAAGGTGTATATATGTTTAAATGTGTTGGATGTAATTTCTGGGAATCACCTTTAGATGGCAGCAGAGGTCTTTAATTTATTTTAAGGTGTAGTTTTTACCCGGGCATCCAGAGGCCACTGTGGGTATGAAGGGTATAAAAGGAGGTGTACAGTACACATTTTAGGACATCCTGCAGCGAAATACCCTTCCTTCCTGCGATGTCCTATACCTTCTGAATGGCGCATCCGGTGCTTTTACCTTCACTCATCGTCCAAATCTGCAGTCAAACCTCCATCCTCTACCTTCCCCTCTCAGCTGTCAGTCATGATAACTCCGCCCTCAGCCCTCAGCCCTCCCCCTCAGATCTCTTTTCAGCCGACAGTCATATCCATAACTTTCTAAAGTGGTGAGTGAGGGTGAAGGAAGAGGACTGAAGGAAGATAACTGAGGGTGGAAGGCAGAGGAATGAGGGTGAAAGGCAGATGACTGAAGGAGGAGGAGGATGGAGGGCTGAGGGAGGAAGGCTGAGGGCAGAAGGCAGAGGGCGGAGTTTGTATGACTGACAGCTGAGAAGGGAGGGTAGAGGACGGAGGTTTGACTGCAGATTTGGACGATGAGTGACGGTAATAGCACCCGATGCGCCATTCAGAAAACATAGGACATCGCAGGAAGGAAGGGTATTTTGCCGCAGGATGTCCTAAAATGCGTTCCGTAGAGGTGCTCCACCCAAGGTGAGCTGTCTTGAGGGGAGGGCGTGGCCGAAGGAACATCACCTGGCTGGTGAGTGGAGACCCCAACGGTAGATAGGAGAAGATAGACAGTAAAGATCTTAAGTGAGCGAGCACTAGGTGCACAAGATAGTCAGAATATTTATCCACCTTAAAGCATGCCTACTTAAAGAGAAACTGGAAAGAAGAAAGTTGTGTAACAACATGTTTAACGAAGAACAAATGCTGGTGTGTATGTGTGCCTTATATGAAAAGCCTCTGTTGTGCCTGTAAATAAAAAACTTCTGTTCAACTTTTCCATCCGTGTGGTGCGTAACAGTTGTGTTTACTTCCCCATTAAAATCTGGAAGCCCCTCCTACAGGCTTCCATAGTTCCTACTAGTCTTTAAAAGGGCCCTGCACCCTAAAGTAAACTTTTTTCATAATGAACAATAATATGCAACCAGTCATGGTTTAGAAAGGAGGTTCCTTGTAATGGCAGCCTAATGCCAAGGTCCAAGTAGCACACATTAAACACAGGGCTTCTTATGAAAATCTTCAAAGATCAACTTCAAGATCAAATCTTCAAATATTCAACTGTGGGCAGATTTAGTTAGCACTATGTTTAATTTATGAGACATAGCGACAGTACTAAATATAATTATAAACTATATTTTAATGCTTATGGTTTATTGCAGTTAGTTAAATGTCATGGCTAAGCATTTTAATTGTGTGTTAGAGCTTACAAATGGGCACCGAGTCTCCCCATAGAAGAGAGATATACTGGCAAATTCACTATGATTCGTATTTTCGCCAGCGCTACGCAAATTCACTAAAATCCGAGGTTGCGCTCAGGGGAAGCGTAAGGTTGCGAAGTTGTGCTAGCGTTTATTCACCAAGCAAAGCGAAGTTACGCTAGCGATGGTTAATTTGCATACGGCGCCAAATTGAAGTTACAATGGAGGTATATGTAGCATCACTACACAAGCCTGGGAAACCTTCAAAACAGCAAATAAAATTTTTTGAAGCAATCCCTATCTACTCTATTGCACTTCACCTGGTCTGAGGTGGCGAAGGAAGTCTGGCGTAAAAGGTAGCGTTCAGAAAAATTTGCACGCCAGTGAATTTGCGCAGTTACCTCCATTGTACAAATTTGCCAGGCGTAAGGGTGCGAAGTAACTCTAGTGAATTTTCGCTAGCGTCCATTAGTGAATCGGCGAATTAACGAAAATGTGCTACGCTAGCGAATTAACGCTAGCGTTAGGCACTTCGTCCTTTAGTGAATTTGCCCCATGGAGTTTGGTTGCTCAAAAAACCTGCTGTGAAAAACTGACACAAAAACATCTTTGCTAAAATCAATTAATTAAACTCATTCCTGACAGGAAAGTGTTAATAACTTGCAGAAAATACCAAACTACTGGGAATCCCTCAGTTCGATACCTAGTAATTTTTTTCTACTGTGCTTCAGCTTGCTGAGTGGTGTGCTGAGCACTGCAGTATGTCTGAATATTCCATGAATTAATGCAATGCTGGTTAAATAAACTTGCAGATGAAGCTGCAGCAGTAGATCCCTTCATTGCTGGAGAGCAAAAGGACTGTTAGGTTTGAAGAAATAAATAAATGAATAAATAAAAAATAATTACAAAAATAAATAAAATATATATATATGTATACTGTGTGTATTTGTATGGGAGTTGGTGTTTCTCTATGAAAATGGGTCCTTTTATTTTTCATTAGTGATGAGCAAAACTGACCCAATTAAGCAAAAATATAATAAATGTTGTTGAAATGTAATTGGAGTTAATGGAAAAACAAAATAAGGGTTAAAACATTTTAAGCTCTGCAATAGCATATACCTGTATAGTTTATTGCCCTACTTTGTTAGAGGTAAACTACATGGGCGATTTTGTAGGATTGAGTTGGATAGACAGAAGGCATCCTATAAGTCGTATATAGTTTCATGGGTCCAAAAATAATGGGATTGATACAAAAATCTGATAAACTACAAGTAAGCTTGGCCATATGATGTGACATGCCTACAGTAAGTGAACACTCCATGCTGACTCTTCAGCTAATGAGATAAAAACTGATGTTGTCTGACAGACTTTTGCTCATTGAACTACACATGTCACACGTAGATGCATGAAGAAAAAATACCATCCAACTTTATTTGATCAAACTTAAATTACAGCAGAGGGATCAGATTGTGTTGTGTGCTGTTACATGACAAGATCTTGTGGGTCAGCTAAAGCCTAACTCACAAAATCTGATCAAAATCTTTCTTGGAGTTTGGCCCTTGGAGAAGTCTCTTTCTACTGTGCTACAACTGTTTTAATAGAAAAAAAAGAAAAGGTTCCAATGTTGCCAATTTTTTCCAAACATGCAGCACCTTGGATTGACAGGGGATGGGCTCTGATCTGATTTGGTTGATGTGAAAGCCAATGGATGCAAAATAATAATGTGAACCTTTTTTTTTGCATTTTTTAATGACGCAAAAGACACTTTTTATGCCTATTGTTTATTGATTCTCTTACCACTGGAGGCCCAAGTCTAATGCCCACTCTGTCCTACCCTAAATCTGGCACTGCAGTTAACAGCTGCTAAGTTGGCTCCCCCTTCATGGAATTATTACTCATGCAGCAGCTAAAAGGAAGGTGCCCTTCTTAAATAACTCAAACCCTCAAATTCAAGACAATGGGCAGATAATCATGAAGATTTAGGGAGACCAACTGCAATATGTACTGTACTGTATTGTATGTATATAAATTGTCCAGAGGAAAACATTCTATTGTTTGCTTCCTGAAACACCCATTTCACATTCCTCCTCTAATATTGGCCAATTTCTATGCAGATTAAACATTTAAGTATAAATAAAAATGAAAACCATGTAATGCTCGATTACCATAAGGACAACCCAGGCAGGGTTCTGGGGGCCTAGATTCGTTGAAAGTTTTGGTTGGCCATGGGCAGAGCTGGGATGGTTTAAGGGCAGGGTTGGTCAAGCGACCCAGGGCAGGAATAAGTTAATCTGCCCCAGGTACTATGTTTTATAGTTGTCAATATTCAACTCTGTCTAGACCAGGGAATCTAAGATCTACAGTCACACTGGTCTGGGGTTGGCTTTATCATCCTGTAAGTAAATAAGTAAGCAAATATGAACAGTTTCTAGTCTGGTGGGGAACTGCCAGCTCAAACCTCATTTGACTGACAGATCTGTACGGCGCAATTCTCTATGTCAGTGAGCACTGAGCCGGACCATGGGATAACACAGGGCTGGGGGCAACTATTGCAAATATAATTGCACAGCGTATACGGTATATATGTTTTATAAAACAACGCTTGTTCTTTACTAAGTCCTGTGAGTGCCACTTCCTTTTTTTGATGTTATTATCATGAACTTCTGACCAGCACACAGGCATTGCAGTATATTTGTCGTTGTGCACCAGATTTGCATTTTTGTATGTGTATATATATATATATATATAATCTTTGATGCTGATATGTTCCTATTATTTACCATTTTACAATTTGTCCGGCGAAACACTTGTCCTGGCCCACAAAGGGTGAAATGATTTAAGATTTGATAATGATAACCATTGCTTTCTGTGTCTTTGCTCTGATCTCTCAGACTGAACGAAAACCAGTGTATTCTGGTCAACAGATTTTAATTTTGTTGTGAACATTGAAACTATAAGTGGCTAAAAATATGACAGTTGTTGTTTTGCACAGCTGAATGGAGATAATTGTATTGGCAATTGTGAGTGATTACTGCATTATCTCCAGTCAGAGAAAGTTATTTTTGAATGCTAAGGGAATTAATGACACATAAAACTATTTTCATATTGACTGCATTCATCAGCAGAACTGCTTTCTCTAGCGTTGGCAGTTTGTGATTACTACAAGACACTCAGATGTAAGGTAGAATGCATTGAACAACAATTTGCATACATTTACATCCAGAGAGCCTCTGTTCTGGTTATGGCGGACGTACAGCAGCACCTTCAATTCTCTGTGAACTCCACTAATGGTTCACTCTTTCATTGAAATTCATGCATTTCATGCTACTGTATTACACGAGGACAGAATGACTTTATATACCTGATGGGGTCACTTGATTTCATCAATCTATTAGCCGTCATTAACTAGATTTATAAGCTACATAGAGACTTATTGCACTGCAAATCAGTTATTCAGGCAGTTGAACTATTGCAACTTTGCAGCAGAATGTCATGAAACAGTGATAGCATTGATTATTTCGTAATAATAGTTATTTTAATCATTTTGTGGGTCTCTAAACTTTAAGGTTTTGAAAACGTATGTCTCCATCCACCCTTAGCATAGGTGCAGACTGGATAAAACTTTGCTTTGACATGGCATGGCACAACATGTCACTGCTTTATTTCTATGATCTATTTCATAGCCATCAATATGAAAGCATTTTGTATGAATTTAAATATCATACATGATTACATTGCACTTGTAAATAAGTTCTGCTTCTAATAATAATAGTAAAGTAATTCAAGTCAAGCTGAAATGTATTGCCATTTGTTCTACATTATACAGGAATTCTTTGTGCAGCATAGTAAGACACACTTTTTCAATGTATACAAGAAAAGATAAAAGTGCATCGGGTACATAATGAGTGACGAGTCCTGAAAATGTTTTTTTAAGCCTTTCATGATATAGACAATACAGTCACAATAATTTATAGTTTATTCAGTATTCAGCCATTGTACTACACAACAACCAGGGTTGTTTTTTGGGTAAGTGCCACCCTGAAGCAGGATCCAATTTAAATAACAGAATTTTGTCTCTTGAAGTTATAAGGGGAGGCTTTTGTTGTTCCTGGGAACTTGCTGGACACTGCCACTTAGGGTGAGTTTCTCAACTCTGACATTGCTGACATTCCACATGCAAGTGGAACAAACCTACCATACTTAGCATACCTACCATTAGGGTTGCCACCTTTATGTCTGGCTGAGACCGGGTAGGGGCGGGTCAGTGACGTCAGTGGGTGTGTCTGTGATGTCAGTGGGCGGACCTGTGACGTCAGTGGATGGGCTATGACATCAGTGGGCGGACCCGTGACGTCAGTGGGAGCGGGGCTATGATGTGGCGATCAGCGATTGGCCGATCGCCATGTCAATCAAGGGAATCCCGCCAGGTTTTCCTTATTTGGAAAACCGGGCAGGAAGTATAGACCCGGGCAGTCCCTCAAAATACCGGGCTGTCCGGATCAAAACCAGACAGGTGGCAACCCTACCTACCATCCATACTTAGATTGTGAGCTCTACAATACAGGTATAGGATCCGTTATCAGAAAATTAGTTATCCAGAAAGCTCTAAATTATGGGAAGGCCATCTCCCATAGACTCCATTTTAACCAAATAATTACTTTTTTTTTAAATAATATCCTGTTATTCCTGTTTATTATTATTATATAATAAAACAGTACCTTGTACTTGATCCTAACTAAGATATAATGCATCCTTATTGGTGGCAAACCAATCCTATTGGGCTTATTTAATGTTTAAGTCATTTTTAGTAGCCTTAAAGTATGGAGATCCAAATTAGAGAAAGATTCCTTATCCAAAAAGTACCAGGTTTCAAACATTCTAGTCCAGAGTTGGCCAGATAAGAAGCCTGTTGGGCCCTGGCCCTAGTGGCCTCGCCAGCACATACCTGCTCCGCGCATGCAGCTGCTTCCAACCATCCTACATGGCCCTCGGAATGGCCACAAAAAGAAAAGGGTACGTGCCGGGGGGGTCAGAGGGGGGTTGCACCTTGGGAAGGGGGGCCAGAGGGGGCTTTGTGGCAGGGGGCCCAGGGGGTGTAACTGTATTTTTTATTTGTTTATATTTATCATTGTATTGATCCCCTATTGGTTGTATTAATGTATTGTCCTGCTGTACAGAGCTGCATACACTAGTCTCGTTATACAAATAAAAATATACATACATTAATTGAAATAAGTACCCAATTGGTAGATATTGGACATGAAATTGCTATTACAACTTATTTCCACTAGAGGGCATTTTAACCTTATTGCAATTCCAATTTAAAATACAAACGTTTCATAGTACCAAGTCTTTCTGTTTCGCTGCAAGATAAATTAGAAGCCAGTTTATTACGGAAGTATCGAATAACTAAATTAGGTTTTACAAAATATTTTGAGTGAACCTATATGTATCATTACAAAACTGCCGTTGATTTTCTGGCAAACTCATTAACTCTTTAAAGTAGTTGTGGATTGAATTAAATGTTCCTATATTTTTATTATTTTTCTCACGTAAAATACCAAATATGAGAATTGCGTTTAACCGGAGGCATGCCAGGATGCAGAAACCTGCCAGTATGGACTAGGGACGAAGACAGGCCTGGAGAAAATTTTAGGTATAGTGGAGGCATCATTTACTTACTGAAAGGCATTTTGCAAATTGCAAAAAATCAGCCACAATTGGTTAATGTTTTGCACTTTGCATGCTGCCATCCTCCCTCTCAGAACTGAACTAAATGCCTGGTTGAAGTAAAAGAGCATGGTAGTTAGGTCTAAAGTGGCAGTTTGGAGCACATTTTTAGCTTGCAGCTCAAGTGATCAGTGCAATGTGCTTATATGATGCAGCTTCCTGAATGTAAAGCAAGTGACAGTAATGAATGACAGTAACCTCAGAACTTCTTAGTAGCTATTCAATTACCTGGGATGTCCAAGAGGAAATCTTTTTTTTATTGTGGTGTGTTTATAAGGGACCAGTCACTGTTACTTTAGGTAAAATGAAAGTGAAAAAACACAGGAGCAACGCATCTATCACGTTGCCATGCTCTTTATTCCTAGCTTATACAATACATTATCCCATTTATGTGTTTCATCCTAGCCTAAAGCTGGCCATAGACAAGCAGATTTAGCCTTATGTTGGACGAACAATTGTTTGTTCAAATGTTCTGTCCTACAACTAACCATTCAGATAAATAAAGTAGTAAAGAGAACAAATTACACAATTTTCTGACCATGAATTGACAGACAGTAATCGAAAGTTATGTCCGACAAATAGTAGTGACAAATAGTAGTGACAAGCTCCCATTGATATGATCAGATAGGCAATACACGCAGAGTAGTGATGTGCGGGCCTACCCGTGGACAAAAAGAGGCGGGTTCGGGCCGACCCCTGGACAAAATGCGCAGGTCGTGGGCGTTTGCGTGTCGAGCTCTTCTCCTGCTCTCCCTGCCCACGACCTAGTACTGCCAGCTTCCTGCGCCGGAATTTATAGACTTCCGCCTGCCCGCCCCTTTTGTGACATCACTGCGGGCGCGGGTCTATAAATAAAGGCAAGCAGCGGGCCTGGGTCGGATGCAGGTAGGGAGCAGGCGGGTTAGGGTCAGGTGCGGGTCGAGAAATACTCAAACCACACATCACTAATGCAGAAATATTATCATTAGCCGACAGAGATCTTCTAACCTGACCGATCAACTAAACTATTGATCCCCATGGTATGAAAAATGTCTGGACGATTCCCACACGGTCCGAAAATTATCTTTGCTTCTATGGCCAACTTTAAGTTATTAAACCATGGTACAGGTAATATATCTGAGGCCTTGTAAGTCCTTGTATTTTGTTAATTAACCCCTTATATAGCACCAAAACACCAACATTTATAGGTTTAAGTGATCTTAACGTATAACCAGTGCCATTGGTTAATAGCAGGTGCTGCCTTAGTGCATATAAAATTGCCTGCCCTGTCTTCAAGCCAATACAGTCTATTTAAATGGGAGAGGGACAATCCTCACCTTTCCAATGGCTTGCAGCAGGCTGGGGGCTAGGACATTTTTTTCTGTTCAGGCAGGTGTGGCATGTCCTTGGGTGCCTCTATAGGAAATATATCCCTTCTTATAACTGCAAAGAACCCTTATTTCTGGAGATTCAAAAGGTAAGAAAAAATCAGTCAAAAATAATAGAAATTATAATTCAGTTGTAGTTCTAAGGTAAAGCTGTGGATTTTATGGTTTTGCCACAGCCTCAAATTTTCTTCCATCATTGGGGCTACTAAATAACATGAGTTGGATGCAGCATCTGAGCCTGCCACCTGTTAGATATCAGCTTAACGTTACTTTCTTCGGATAATGATGCGATCGCTGTCTTGGAATTGTGTCAACATGCTTTTAAAATGCCATTTGTCTGCAGCTGACAATATCACAGTATGAAAATGCTGACATGAAAGAGAATTTCCACTTGTACAGTCTGTAATATCTCATTTTATCCTGGTTATGCTTTATTAAATTCTCATAAACCTGTCAATAGGGACAGACATCATTTCACTATACCCCATTAACTCTTCTTTCTCTGACTCTGTGAGAAAATAATGTACAATGCAGCACTGGCTTACCCAGGAGCAGCCGGGGAACTGCCATGTAATTGAATTAAGTGGCTTGTGTTAATGACTCCGAAGATTTCCCTGTTTAAATAAAAATTAGTAAGATTATTGGATGGCAGATTTTGTAATGGCAACTACAGCAATATTGCGAGTTATGATTATAGTAGATATTACTGATAATTTAATAATAATGGAGATGACGTTCTGCTGCAAGGCACAGCTGGATTGTAATTTGAAAATCGAATGTTTTAAACATAAAAAGGAATCAAATGCTTCTGCTTGAAATTTATATATGTGAATTTCATGAGTTCACAAATAATAAATGTTTCTGGTTGGATTGTTTTTTTTTTTTTGTAAATCAGTTTCTAAAAGGACAATTATTTTATAAATAAAAAATACATATATGCTTTATAATTTGTTATACTGTACAGGTATGGGAACTTTTATGCAGAATGCTCGGGATCTGCGATTTTCCGGAAAAGGGATCTTTCTATAATTTAGTGCTCCATACTTTAACTCTGGTTAAAAAATCATTTAAACATGAATTAAACCCAATAGGAACGTTTTGCCTCCAATAAGGATCATTTATACCTTAGTTTGGATCAAATACAAGGTACTTTTTAATGTTATAGAGAAAAGGGAAATCATTTTTAAAAATGTGAATTATTTCATTATTATGGAGTCTATGGGAGATGGCCTTTCTATAATTCAGAGCATTCTGAATTATGGGTTTCTGGATAACGGATCCTTACCTGTACATTATTATTAATATATATGGAGTATTAAAATGTACACTTTTTTCCACAGGGAAATTGGAATGGCCAATTCTAGAAACTTTTTGATTGGGCTTCATTATTTTTTTTTTTATAGTTTTCTTTTAATTACTTTCCTTTTTCTAACTCATTCCAGCTTTCAAATGGGGGTCAATGACCCCATCTAAAAACAAATGCTTTGTAAAGCTACACATTTATTATTATTGTTTTTATCACTCATCTTTCTATTCAGGTCCTCCCCAATTCTAGTCTTTTATTCAAATCAATGCATGGTTGCTAGGGTATTTTGGACCCTAGAGACCAGATTGCTGAAATTGCAAACTGGAGAGCTGCTGAATAAAAAGGTAAATAGCTCAAAAACCACAAATAATAAAAAATGAAAACCAGTTGCAAATAGTCTCCAAATATCACTCTCTACATATACTAAAAGTTAATTTAAAGTTGAAAACGCCCTAATGAAAATATTCATGCTGTTATTGTTCCAATAAATGTCTTTTACAGAGGCTATGAGCCAAGGTTTTAAAAGTTGCCTTGATTCATGTTTGGAATTCTCTTTAAACAGCAGGAATGAGCAATAAAGGGGATGTGTCAGGAAGCAGAATTTCTGTCCAGTATCATGTGCTTTCCAACAGTAAAAGTATAGATTCAAATAATGATAATTTTGTGTTCCTTTGGGCTGGTATTGTTAACAGTGGGACTAGAGACTTCTTTACTTTTGGAAGATACTCAGCTGACACTATGTGGCAGATTTATCAAGGGTCTAAGTGAATTCGAGGGAATTTTCGAAGTTAAAAAATTTGAAATTCAAAGTAATTTTTTGGATACTTCAACCATCGAATAGGATGCTACGACTTCGAATTTACTTTGACTTCGATTTGAAGTAAAAATCGTTCGACTATTCGACCATTCGATAATCAAAGTACTGTCTCTTTAAAAAAAACTTTGACTTCAATACTTCGCCAACTTTGTATGATCGTACTACAAACGGAATATGATCGTACGATGAATAAAATCCTCTGGCTTCGAATTCGAGTGTCGGAGGGTTCTATTCAATGGTCGAATTTCTAAGTATTTCCCACTTCGAAATTCAACCTTTGATAAATCTGCCCCTAAAAGTGAAGGGTGCAGATAGGTGTTTATATATCAAATATACAGTATATGTGGGATATGGGTCTAACCTTGTGCCTATGGAAACAAACAGCATTTGAATTCCACTAATGTTCAAGAAAGGGCCAAATATGAACAAATTAACGTTTCATCCTTTTATTTATCAATTAAACATACTGCCAACAAAACATTAGCCAAATACATTTGATGCTACATCCTTGCCACATTGCATTTCAGCATATAGCTTTGGCTAAATGTTTTTTTATGAAAAAAAAAAAACATTGCTGTAAATAGTTTTTTTGTTTCAGGTGTCAGGCAGCCTGGGGATTTAAAATAAAGCAAAATGCCATCTGTTTTTTGAAAGTCAAGAAGACAGGGGGATCATATGTTGCTGAATGTCCTATAAGCATATAAGGTAGAAAACTGAGGAATAATTGGCAAAATAGCACAGCTAGATATTAGTGATGGGCGAATTCACAGCGAATTTCCACGTTTCGCTGCCGGCGAATAAATTCGTGAAACTCCAGCAAAATTCGGCAGCATCCAAAAAATTTGTATGCGTGTCCAAGAAGTCGCATGTCAACACTATTAGGACGCCCAATGACTTTAATGCTAGCGTCCAAATTGAGACGGTGTAAATTTTCCAGTTTCGCGTTTTTTATGCCGTTTGGCGAAGCGAAACGGGAGAATTTCGCCCATCACTACTAGAAATGAGTAATACCAACAACATTTCTAATAAAATATCATATTTGTAAAATAATTCCAAGGTAGTCTGAATAAGAATAGATATATCTAACATACATATACATATGTATATATAATATATGTACTATATGTTGAAAACATACAGTATGAATGATTTGTGTTTTTGATAATAATGGCTGTGGTGGCAGGTTTTTCCTTAAGGTGGCCATACATGGAGAGATCTGCTCGTTTGGCGATATCGCCAAACAAGCGGATCTCCCTCCGATATGCCCACCTTGAGGTGGGCAATATCGGGCTGATCTGATCGTGGGCCCTAGGGCCCAACGATTGGATCCTAGCGAACACAAACGGGTGGTTGGATCGCGGGAACGAAGCAATTTTGATAATTGAGCAAAATCAGTAACAAATTTTCAGAAAGTAAGAAAACAGTTCATGAACAGAATACAATCTGAACCGTCAGAGAATGAAAGGTAGACTAATTTAATCTATCAAATCTCTTGCATAATCTGTAAGTGATGATGACGCACTGTGAGGAACTTTGGCCATTGAAAGTAGATTTTTGAAAACTATCTTTAGTAAAAGTAAAAGCACTCTGGCAACTGCAAGACCAATTCCTCTTACTGTGATATCGTTAGCAGAAAGTAAAACTCTCCAACTCTCTCAGAATGTCATGGCAGCCAGTGTGTCAGTGAACTACATGTCGGTAGTTTGCTCATCTAATTCTGGAAATGTGAAGAACAATTTTCTCGTGACTGCCTTTGTTGTGAAGTGCATGTCCATGTGTTTCACTCTATTTCAGTTGTCCCAGGTTCAGAGGTCACGAAGTTCTTAATGTTTGTAGTTGTAATTCATTTTTACCATGCCTGAAAACAAATAAATATGGTAAGGTGGCATTTTTGCTCCCATTTGTGAATGTATGTCAGCTAAATGACAAAAGATTGCATAGTAAGCTATAAAGGAAAAACAACATCTTTTTTGTTTGGTCTTAGGTACCTATATTCTCCTAAAATTGTCCAAAATGCAAAATTCAGGTTCCTGTTCTGCAACATTTTTCAAGGACTTTAAATTAGTTTTTTACTTGTCCAACCCTTTAGGTCCAACAATGTATTATAATCAAATCAGCAGTAGAAAGATTTAGAGAAATTAGCATTGGAGGCGCCAGTGGATAAGGGAGTAATTAAATGCTTTTCAAAGCTTTTTGAGCTTGGGATAATTACATTAGGTCTTAGATTACATAGTAAGATGAAAATGGGATGAGAATTCTCCCCAAATCCCATCCTTTACACTTACTCCCCTGGACTCTCCCTGTGTGTAACTCCATAGCCTCTGACTTATTTAATTGACCACCTACCTGAAATCCATAGACACTAGAGGTGATCTCCCTTTGTTAACGTAATATCCCAGCAGTTTTACTACTGATTAATGGCCACCCAGAGAATATACCAAGGCAGAAAAAACAGGCAACAATAGAGTTGATGTTTTGTTTGCTAAAGTCAGTACAAGAAAGGACCATCACAACCATTCTGTTTTCAAAGATGTCGAACAGGTAACAAAAGGGTGAATTAAGCTTTATATTGTACTAGAAAGGGCAAAAAGAACGGAAATATCTTAAATCCATCAAATGGTCAGGTGCTTTTTTTGGGGGGTAGAGAGGGCAGGAGTGTGCGAAAGGTGTTCTTTTATAGACTACCTGTTTAATTCTTCCTTGTTGAAGTCACCTGTAGCACATCTGAGATAGCAAAACAAAGTGGAAATTAAAACTCATTAGATGAGTCATAGGACTGTAACTATAGAGAAACAAGGTGCAGTGTCAGACTGGGGGGGAATGTCTGGGGATCACCAGGGCTGCCACCTCAGGGGTCTGCAAACACACACCTCTCAGCTCGCTGCCCTAGCTGCAACGCCCCTCCACTTCAACCCCTTTGCACCCTAAATTAATTTGGTTGCCAGCGGGGAAGGTCAGGGTGCAGCACCTCTGACATTGAGTAGGTCCCACGAGAGCAGGACTCTGACCCTGACAAGGTGGCTCAAGAGGTAAAAGGCCCAATGTGGCATCAACTGATAAGAAGTTGCAGTATGAAGGTTTATGAAATATATCTTATTACAAAAGTCTAGAGAGCCTGAAAATTATTTTGCTGTCAGGCCAAGTAGCTTCTAGGTTACGCCACTCTAAGAGAGAATTAATATTTAAATGAAAGAGAAAGTTGTGTGGAGTTAGAACCTAAGAAGCTGTTCAATTATCATGCTTCGCTGACATCATTGCATTTATCTGCTTATGGTTCTTCTCTTCTCCTTTTCTTCCTCTCCATTCTTCTGCTCTCTCTCTCTCTTTTATTATTCTGGAGCCTACTGTAGATTCTTGAATGCTCTTTGATGTTTATCTTTATTCTATTTGGGGGATTTCGCCAAAGCGACAGTTGAAAGAATACAGCGTGGAACAGTGATGCCGAGTGGTTAAAAGAATGCTGGAAACAGGATTAGGATCATGTTCTAGCACTGCATGTCAGCTAGTCAATAGGACTAAAGTTCTTTATCGCCCCACAGTGGCAGGTCCCTTTGTCCTCAGAGGATTATTTTTTCCAATCACCTTTCACAGTGACGAGGGAAGAATATTCATTTATGGATTGCCATTATGAAATGTTGGGAATTCCAACTTGTAGTTGTAACTGGCAGAGACAGAGTGCAGTGAGTGTTTCCAGAGCATCAAAAAAGAAAAAAAGGCACGTTTGATTTACATTTTTCAAATGCTTTTATTTTATTATTTGAAATGTCAATGTGCAAAAATAGGCATAAAACATATCGCAGAGCTTAATTTTTAAATTTTTTTTGTAGAAAAGCTTCTAGCAAGGGGACCTATCATTTGAAGCTCTTGTTAGCAGGGCCCTATGATCCTCCTGTTTCATTCTGTAAACCGTTTTATTATATTGCTATAATGTTATTGTAACTTTCTGGCACAATATAAATAAATGACAATCTTTTTGATGCAGGAATGGTATGTGGAAGGATCTGAAGTACAATCACAATGTACCTAGTGTTACAGATAATCAACTTTATTGAGGATTACTTCAGGTTTTATGCATGAAAACTACTTGATAAATTGTGGCTAGATACCATTAGGATTGTGTTGTTTAACTTTTTCCATTTTGTGTTCAGTTTCAAAGGCTATCATATTTAAAGGTATTCTGTCATGATTTTCATGGAATAGTTTTTATTATGTATATTGCAAGTAATTCATTCTACCATTTAAAATGTTATTCTTGGATCAATAAATGTATTTTTTATTAGTAGTAATATTGGTGTGTAGGCAGCCATCTCAGGTCATTGTGCTGGTCATTTGCTTTCAGAAAGAGCCAGCACTTCACAATGGTACCGCTTTCAGATAAGTTATTGTTTCTCCTACTCAATGTAACTGAATGAGTATCGTCTTGGGTTAGGCAGACTTGGACTTTTACTACTGAGTGCTATACTCATATCTACCACTAGGTGAACAGGAGTATTTTTAGCAATGTAGGTGTCAGGGAGCTGTTAACTGGTTACCTTCCCATTGTTCTGTTGATAGGCTGCTGGGCGGAAAAGCATGAGTGATATCACTCCAACTTGCAGTGCAGCAGTAAAGAGTGACTAAAGTTTATAAGAGTGCAAGTAACATGGCCAAGGGCACATGGGAATCTAACAACATGTCTCACCCCATGTCAGATTTCGAAATTAATAATTAAAAAAAACGTGCTGTTCAGTGTAGATTACTGCTGGGGGGGAGCTATTAACTGATGTGAAAACATATTTTTCTATGACAGAATCCCTTTAAATGATATCATACAAAACAATCTGTAAAGCACACAGGCAGGCTAAGGGCCATAAAATGTCTTGAAAAGCCTTGTGTAGCCCATGAGACTCCAACTGGACAACATCACATTATGAGGTGTAACCTGACGGCAGTGGACTATTTTTACCATTCTAGGAAGAAACAATATTAAATTGGGGGATCACCAATTACTGCTGAAAGCTAAGTAATGAAAAATATCTATGTACTCCTATGGGAAAAATAAGAAAACAAACATTTGTATTAAAAATTATACAATTATATAATATATACACCAAGTGCTTTGAAGTCACTGCTTATTATTAGAATTATAATAACTGTAGCAAAAATAAGGAATGAATCAAAAGAATGAGTGGGTGGGGTTTGGTTGTAAAGGGGTAGGACTGGATGGATAGTGGGTACAGCCTTGCATGCACAGAGCATTTTGTGTTCATTAGAGTCACTGCCCAGTGGGGCACAGGTAAGCCAATAGTTAATAACAAGGGTTTCAGTGGGTGGATCCATTAATTGAGGCTTCATAACCAAACACTGGTGGTAGGAGTAGGCTGCATTGTATAGACTTCTAATTGCTGGATTATGTGCATCTAGCATTAATGGTTCAGTAGGAAAATTAACCAGCACACCCCTGTACGTTACAAGGTCCTTGACCAGTAAGATCATGACAAATGCTTGCCTTTCAATCCCAAACTGTAAATTTCAATCTATATACTATATTTCTATAACATTCTTTTCTCTTTAGATATTTAACTTGGTCATTTCTCAACAGATCCAACTACATCATAGCAGCCTTTCATATTTGCTCTCTTTTGTATAAATATGTGTGGTTTTAAGTGTCAGAGATGTAGATGGACTACCAGCTCAATTTCTAACCATGTTTATATGACAATATGACATTGCATCTATTAATTTGTGCGCCTAAAAGGTTTCTTGCTGTACATTAAAGATATCTAAACAGAACAACTAGGCAGTTATGTAATAAAAGGCACTAAGTTTGCCCAGGAGCAGTAACTCATAGCAACCAATCAGAAGGTAGAAATTACTGGTCACCTGTTCAAAAGCAAAGATCCTATTGGTTGCTATGGGTTATTGCTTCTGGGCAAACGTAAGTGTTTTTTGTATAAGGGGGATAGTGTTTAAAATGAATAAAGAAAGTGTGTGGGGGCACGTTTGTATTCACTGAGCTTGACAAACTATTCTTTTTACAATATAATAGGAGTTTAATCATTGCCCCAGGCTGGAATTCTTCTGTATAATTGAAGATGTATTTATCTGAGGCAGGTACAACATTATCCTTTGCTTTTATTTCATCAGATTAGCTTTCTATCTGTCTTTTTCTTAAATGGTGATATTGTCTGAAATCAATTACTGTGAATTTTAAACTTACATTTTCACACCCTAAGCTTTTAACCTCTTTTGTCTTCTTGCTATTTTTGACAATAATTTGGCACAAGACAATAACAAACAGTGGAGTTACTGACATTGCAAAGGGAGTTGTTAGCTTAGTGTGAAATCCAAGATGTGTATATTAAAATCCTCAGAGGTCATAACAGATATGGTGAATAATATAAACTATCAGTTTGGGTTCTTGGGGAATTTTGCTTATGTGTAAGATGATAGTTACAGGCCATGTTTTTCCTAAGCAATATAGTACTGTATTACTACTAAAGACGTATGCTTTTACCTGCAGAACATGTCTATGATTTTTAAATATATGATTATAATTATGACAAAGGAACCTTAGAGGTTGTAACTGTTGCTGTTTGTTTGGTCTTTCCTATGATCAGTTGCTTGTCACTTTTCCATTATTACTTGCATTTGGATTGGAGGAGGGGTTTGGAATAATAATAATGAGGATTATGAGAGAGGAAACTGTGACTAATACACAAGAATGAACTAAATCTGAACAGAGCTGCTTACTCCTATATATGTGTCTGGGTAAGCTCTATAATATTAATTTAAATCAACATTTTTCTACACGTTAAACACAAAGGGATTTGAAAAATGATTACAGGCATCTCATTATTCCTAAAAGGTACCTTTCCACTTTGTACAACTTGCTTTAGAGTATCTCTTGCCCATAAGAGTTGCTCTAAATGGGAGATTTACTAATATAGGTTACACTGAACAGTTGTCAGAGGGGCCAACGTCAACATAGTGAATACAAAGTTGCTCTTATCTGAGGTCACTATTCTTTTAGGGGGGTCTCCTACTGTTAAACCCCCCTATTTCTCCATGTTGGAGGGTAGGGCTGTTGAAAATAACTTGTGCTACAATGGAATCTCACCTTAGGTCCCCTATACCAACTTCAGCTTCAACATTCCTTCTTCTAGTTTGCACTCAGAACAATAAATATGGACCTATTATCTTTCTAGAACATTTACTTTAAAATAGTACTTATGTGGACATGCATAATATAGGGAATGGCATATTCCCTAGTGTAAAATGTAAAGATATTAAAAGACACTGAGTTCCATCACCATATAATGCCATATGGTGATGGTCATGCAACTACAAGGTGACTTTTAATTTTCTCATATTTTGCAACATATTTTTTTTTTATAAAGCACACATTTATTCAATCAGATCATACAAGTTACTAATTATTAAGGATGATATCACTCAGCACCATTTATAATGATGCAATAGAAGAGCCCTAGGGGGTGCCCCAGAATTTAGGAACATCATGCTTAAAAGACAACTAGAGCACATTGTACTCTCTATTTAGTTAATTACACAAAGTGGGCAGATTAAAGCTGCTAATATGGGTCTTTTAGACCAATTTATCTGACTGTGTGTAGGGGCACCCAACGGGTCCTCCCGATCTATGTCAGACCAAAAATCGGCCAGATATTGATCGGGCAAGTTTAATTTTTTTTCTGCGATCCAGGACTATCGGCTAGTTGATCATGCGACCCATCAGCGCCCATTCACAGCATTGTAATCCGATCCTTCGGCCCCTAAACTGAACGTTTGGATTAACCCGATATCGCCCAGCTGTAAGTGGCCATATTGGGTTCAGATCCACTGGTTTGGCGACCTTGCAGTGTATGGCCACCTTAACGTACCCGGGGGAACAGAGCTAGAGCATGCTTCCACTGGATCAACTCTCTGAACAAAATTCTCTGCAGCTCCAAATCAGCGAAACTGCACAGTGGGCATGGAAGAAAAAGCATTTAAGTAACTAATTATATTGACGAATCCCCATTATCAGGCTCGCATTGTATTTTTAAACTTGAACCATATGATTAGCTAATCATGCTTTGAATGTCAACTATATTTAGATGATTCAATATAAATCATTTATCACAAACAGCAATATTCACTCATATTATACATCAATAGGCTTCAAATACAATTATGTGGCAGAAATAATAGATTTCTGAGTCAACTTTATTCTCTACAAGGTTAATGGAGCAACCTTTGATCTACAGCCATGCCATAGACACTATGTAATATGGCCAATTATTCCTCTAAATCTGAATATTACCTAATGCCCATTCTTCTGTCTGACTGCCTGATCCCCTCCTTTGTTATTATGTACTTATTCAGGTTTTGTCTTAGCTAACAAAGACCTCTGATACTGCTGGCTCCAGCATTTAAAGGGAGGGGGAATTAAAGCAAGGTGTTATTGTGAGTTTAAGACAGGCGTCATATTACATGAAGATTTGTGCAAAGTCAAGCTGTTCTGTACTTGCAGCAGGTTAGTAGCAACCACATATAAAACATGGGCAACACTCTAGATGTTGTTATATCAGTACAATGGTGAATTTTTGGATTCAAGCTATTTACAGAGTCCTGGAATAATAAATCTTGAAAAATTAATTTTTTTAACCCAAAAATATGAATTTTGACCAAAAAAATTAACTATAAAACTTGATTTTTGTGGAAAACACAACTTAATAAATCTTCCCCTAAATGTTTTCATTACTACTGCACCTAATCTTTTACAGACTAAACAATATATTTACGTGAGGTAAGTAATGTATTCCTTATAATGGAATTATTTTGGTTAATAATCAAAGAGTATTACCAATTAATATATTTAATATGAGAATATTTCAACTGCAGTAGAAAACAATATTAAACCAAGTAAATAAACAAAAAGAATGATATACAGTAGAGCTCCCATTTTACATTTTTCAGGGGGCCAATGAAAAGTAGTTTGTATATTTCTTTGATTAAGGGTACACAGTGGTCTGAAACACGTTGTGTTATGCACATCTGCAATAAATGTACCAAGCACTATATCTGCACTTTAGTGCTTTCAGCTACATATATTTGAACCAAAACAAAGCTTAATGATAGATGAATGCATGTTGTGCCATATCTACTGCATTTGAAGTAGAACGTTGTCTACATCTATTCTGTTTTTGGCTATTTTAAGTTAAAATGAACTCATGTAGAACAAGGTTAATGAAACTTTCACAGCAAAATTCTTCACTAGCCATTTGGCTCTTAAGGGGTTAGGTTGTTTGTATCTTTGCTAGATTAACAGCTTCTGTAATTTATCCGTAGGATAATCTTCTGACATACTTTCTGGGATGGTCTTTTACACTCAACAGAAGATCATCTCCCCAGCTTTTTCATCACAGATCTTTGAGGATCTGAAGGTCTTTGTATTCAGCTTAGACGTTAAGCCTTTAATTACAATCACCCATCTTCTTTGGTAATGCTAAATTCAAGGACCACTTTAATGGTGGCCTTATTTAGTACCTTGCCAACTAATGTCAAAGTGTTGAAAAAGTGAGAAACGGTCGTCAGCAACATCTAGCCTTGAGGACAGAGTATTAGGACACAAGGCGATTAAGTGTTTTATTGCCCCAGCATTTTGTAGTTCTATGGGAAGGGGACAAAATGCTCAGAATCACCCCTTCTTTTCCTTTTCATTGAAATTACACAAGAGCCCCTAAGTGTGATTTTATGCATTTGAAAACACATCAGTAATAATTTTCATGTGATCATTGCCTGCATGAAAACTACTCCAGGTGCTTTAGGAGCTTTCCATTCAAAGTCAATAGTGGGAAGTGCTTTGTCCCTGCCAGTGGATGTGCTTAATGCAGTTTCAAAACACTCCAAATCTCTCCATGCACCATTAGATTTACGCAAATCTTATTAAAATGCTTTTACAAGAAATGTTTAGCAGTCATTAAGTCACCTACTGAGTCGGGCTGTGAGCTGCAGTGCTAAGGAAAGTGGGGTGTATTTATAGTTTCACTATCACTAGGATGAGCAATATTAATGCTGAGCAAGGGGTCCGTTTACTAAAGTGTGTTAAAAATATTCGCACAATATATAGACAGAGTTTTCGCCAAATATGTTATCGCCAGTTTACTAACCTGCGGTAAATATAAATTTGCAAATTTTCTTGCTCAAGAATAATTGTTCGCCAGTTATCGTATTTGCTGAAAATAACGCTACGTACACATTAACGCCTGGTTTACTAAACAGCGAAATGTGCTAAAGACAAAATTAACGCCAGAATAGTCACAAACTTTTACCGCCACCTATGTAGTGGCGTAAAAGTATTTTTTTCGCAAGAAAATTCTCAAGGGGCAGGAAATATCCCATAATACTGTTTTTTTTACCCATCATTCTTTGCTGACAGGAGACAGATCTGTAGCTATTGCTGACAGGATGTTTTGGCTTCTGCTTCTATCTGTTGCAACAGCAGCAGTTTCAGCTCAGAGTCGTATTATTGGCAGCGGGCATCACAGGCCAAGGATTCGTCAGCCTCTACACTTTTTTGGTTTCATTGTGATTGGCTACATTAAACTGTGCATTTCTATGAAGCAAAGAGATTGACTGGTATGATTTCTTGTTCATATGATTCTATTGACAGAAGGGTTTATATGATGCATACATGTTTGATTGGTGTTACTCTGGTGATGTTGTTGGATGGTATAATCATCAGTCAATAAAGTTTGAGTTTTGAAGATGCATTTCTGGCCATAAATGTCACAGTAAAAATTGCCATAATAACCGCCATAAAACAAGACTATTTTATAGCATAAATATTCGCAAAAACTTAATTTTTCGGGAGAAAATTCGCAACTCGCTAAAATTACCGCTAACGTAAGCTGGTTCCTTAAAGTAGTTACCGCAAGTGATCACAATGACTTCTGAGCGTATCGCTGTTTCATAAACGTAGTCGCTGCGAATATTCTGGCGTAAAAATATTCTCAGCGATAACATGCGGAAACTTAAAGTCAGATTTACCGCACTTTAGTAAACGGACCCCAAGTCCCTTGCCATTCTTGGTAATAAATCTTATTATTGTAAACTAAACCTTTCAATATATGCAACTTTCTGTATTTTCATCATTGCACCAAGGGCTTCTTACCAGTGCTAGAGATACCCCACTTTATGCTGCCGAATTGGGTTTCAGCCTTCTGCTTAGTTTTATGTGTTAATCTTTACAAGACTGTAATGGAATGTTTCTGTTTAAAATACACATCCACATGAAGCACATTTGTCGGCTAAATGCCCTAATAATCAAGAACTAATCCATGGGACTCAAGATAAATATTCGTCCTACAGCCCTAACCTTGGTCAAAGTACTTGGCTAGATAAAACATATATACATGTATTTTCAGATAATGTTGAAAATACCCTCCTACCATTGTTATTAATTGGAAATTACTGGATACAACTAATTAGAATGTGTCTATTCTCAACATCACGCAGTAGTTGATATCCTCCCCTCCAGGCCAAAAGTTGAGTAGTATACACGGACCTCTTTCTAAGTTCAAGCAGAGGTGAAACAAAACCAAGTCAATTTAAAAAATAGTTCTAGCCTGGGGGTGAACACAGCTTCTCTCACATTCAGCAGGTTACAGAGTTTATTGCATTTTTTCATTCTAATTTCCACCAGGAGGATGTTTGCACATGTCCTTCTAAAAAAGACAAGCCAATAACAAACAGAAAAATGTAGGGCAAAGCTGAATTTATACAACAGCAGTTCAGAAGATGTCACCTATTCATTTATTGAGCCAACTAGGGTAATACATATATAATAAATGCCAAAAATAGGACTCGAAGCAGCATTATAAACATTCTATTGTATTTCTTGCACCTTCTGCTATATGGTAAATTAAAATATATAACTACAGATGCAGCCACTTTGGTTTGTCTGTTTGACACAGAATATCTAAACACAGATATCCCATTTATCTCATTTAACACAGAAAACTGCGTCACAACATCCCATCTAATTAAAGCATTCACCATTGTGAACAATGGAGCTTTGGTATGCTAATGAAAAGGTTAAATGCATTAAATGAGTTAAGATGACTTAAGATAACACAGTTTCTTCAATTACCCCTGAGTCATGACGCATTTAACTCACAAATCCAAGTGGCTTCATCTGTATGAAATCCTCCCAGCACAGCTATATTTTCACACTTGAAAGAATGTCTTATACATAAAGAAATGCCAATAGAAATACAGATATTCAGAGAACTATTTTCTCAGAGTGAACAAAAATAATTGAAACACCTTGCAGAACTCCAAATCATAACAACATAAACCAGTACAGATTTGAATATATTTGTGGTATCAAAGACATCTGAATGTCATAACTATGATTTATTATTTTTATCAAAATAAGAGATCTAAGGGATTTGGAGAGAGGTTGCTGGCACCCTATATTTTTATTATTATACCCATTGTTTCCATCAATAGCAAACAATATGAAAATTAATAGGAAGAAAATCATTGTGAAATATTTAAATAATATTTTATAATAAAAAGGCATTTACAGACAATGTCATGTCATCAATGTTCCAATTCCCTGGACTTTCTCCACATGCTGTATTTCAAACACAGGTGTAAGTCTGTAATTCAAACATTTGGTATCCAAATTTAAAGCCTGGGCTCTCTGATATTACTGCTAGTCCTGATGGGAAGGAGCTGTCAACAAAACTGCACCAAAGACATTACACTGGGGGGCACATTTACTTAGCTTGAGTGAAGGATTAGAATAAAAAATACTTTGAATTTCAAAGTTTTTTTTTGGCTACTTCGATCATCAAATTGGATCCTTCGACCTTCGACCTTCGATTACAACCATGCGATAGTCGAAGTACAGTCTCTTTATAAAAAACTTCGACCACCTACTTCGCCACCTAAAACATACCGAGCACCCCATAGGCTTTCTAGGCAATTTGGGATCAAAGGAAAATCGTTCGATCGATGGATTAAAATCCTTTGAATCGTTCGATTCGAAGGATTTAATCGTTCGATCTACGATATTTCCTTTGATCGTTCTATCGAACAAATTGCGCTAAATCCTTCGACTTCGATATTCAAAGTCACAGGATTTAACTTCGAGGGTCGAATATCGAAGGTTAATTAACCCTCGATATTCGACCAATAGTAAATGTGCCCCAAGATGTACTCTGATGTGACAGTAGCCTACCTAGGGGTTTCCAAGTGCTGTGTATCCCCTCCAACCCTAGTTTGCTCGGGGAAAAAATCTATACAATTAAAATCTTGTTAGAAACAATTAGAAAAAATGTACCTGAAGTGACCTATTATATTGCACTCTAAAGAATGAGAACAGGGGAGCCAGTAGTATCATTGCTTATTTAAGCACAGGCCCAGTCTGGAAATGTGAATAAAGCTAGCCATACATGCAAAGATAAAACTGCATGAAATTAAGTTTCGTACAATTACCTATTGTATGTGTGTTTACTAGCCTGCCAATAACAACTGATGTGCATGTATTATGGATATTGTTCAGTTTAGGGATCAGCCATGTTTAAAATGTCATCTATCAATGCACATGCATCCAGCGCATGGTGCATCAGCAGATCAGTATATAAAGAGGAGCCACAGCTCCTTTTTACTTCCTGCTGCTCCCACCATTTGTGTGCTCTGCACAAACAAGTATCATGGATGCATTACTGAATTGTTCTGTAAACACATTTGCATCCCTTGTGTTTTGTAGCAAATCATGACAATTGCCTCAACCCTGCTAAAGTATTTGATTTTGTTCAATGGTAAGTTACTGCTATGCTATAATTGCTTTGAATCACCATGAAAGAGCTCCTGTGAAAAAAATCCAGTCTTCACTGACCCCATTATTGAGTGTTGAAAAGCTCCTCCAATCAGCACAGGTTAAATAAATCAGGATATATCCTCATATATGACAATATTAAACTGCCCCTCATTTTTATTGCCTCATATTTCTGGGGGGGGGCTAAGCATAAATATTGCAAAGAGTTTAGTAAATCATATGTCATTTCCAACTCTAAAACTTCTGCAGAAGCTAAAGGTAAAGTAATAAAAGCCAAGACACAGGCCGGGAGTTTTGCTAGATTAGAGGCCCCATTAAAGCTTTGGCCCAGCAGGAGAGTTTCTGCAATACACAGATATCAGTCCCAGTATGTTGCTAAAGTCAGTCCACTGGAATAACATAATAAGTATGCATATACTCTTGGTTTCTAATGTTTAGACACATACATTGTATGGTCTGTTGCTAAACAATGAAACATTAATATAGACAATAGCTTTATTTATTGAATCCTCCACAGCAAAAAGGATTTGAAGGAAAGAACATGTTAGACACTAATTTGTGATATCTTGCATTGACTTAAGAGTAGAGATAAGAGATCTAAGTGATTTGGAGAGAGGTTGCTGGCACCCTACATTTTTATTATTATGCCCATTGTTTGCATCAATAGCAAACAATGTAAAAATGAATAGTAGTGCATAGGTTTTTAGATCTGACCATTATCAGCATGTTCCTCTATATTCATGCAGAACTAAAGATGGACCAGTCAGTTTACAATGATTTGAGGAGAATAATTTTTGCTACTAAATGATCTATCTGTGCTGCTGGATGTGCAGAAAATATGCACTGCTGGAAAAGACTGGGGTCAGATATGAGAAACTTTCTGAGAGGGCAACACAGCATTCAGATCCATGGGATTGAATAGAGTGAGAATGGGCAGATACAGTATTATTACAGGAGGAATAGCATAGAAAAGACAAGCCAAATGCAGGAAAATGAAACAGAGGAACATTTGTGTTAAGTTTTCCTTGAAACAACAAAACTCTAGAGCTAATGTTTGTCTTGGAAGGAGGGTTTTATTTATAGGAGGAAATCATTGATGGAATCGGTAGTTTCAAAAACAAATTTCAAAGTAAGATTTAAAGGGGTTATGCAAAATTTGCTTCTGTTTTTATTGAATTCAGTTATGAAATGCATTTACAGCTGAAGTCGCTCCTTGCACTTCCACAACGTTGTACTCAGCACCACTGATTCATCCCACCACATTAAAGGTGGGGGTAGCTACAGGGATACCACAATGGCCTGCGTCAACTGATGCAGTGAACTTATGGAAGAAGCATCAGACACAGGCATCATTTTGATACTAAAAGCATCGATTACGGCATCTAAACCATGAATCTTTTCAGTGCAGTTGTGATCGCATGCAAATTCAAGTTTTAATAAGAACACATGCAAATTCAAGTTTTAATACCACCCGCAATTGTCTTCCCAACACACAATTAAAAGTGCTCTAAAATGAACTCAATGGAGTGTGCTTATTAACTAGGGATGCACCGAATCCAGGATTCGGTTCGGGATTCGGCCTTTTTCAGCAGGATTCGGATTCGGCCGAATCCTTCTGCCTGGCCGAACTGAATCTGAACCCTAATTTGTATATGCAAATTAGGGACGGGAGGGAAATCACATGACTTTTTGTCAGAAAACGAGGAAGTAAAAAATGTTTTCCCCTTCCCACCCCTAATTTGCATATGCAAATTAGGGTTCGGATTCGGTTCGTTATTCTGCCGAATCTTTCACAAAGGATTCGGGGGTTCGGCCGAATCCAAAATAGTGGATTCGGTGCATCCCTATTATTAACACAATACTTGTGTCTAACCAGGTTCTTGCACATGGTTGCCAAACTGCCTCTGCTGATGATAATGTGAAGCTACGGCTATTTACAACTATCGTTCCTGGGTATCTTTGGAGATAACTTCACCCTGGACCAAAGGGCAGCTCCAGGGTTCTAGAAATGGTTTGCTTAAAGGGGAAATCCAGCTTCCAAATCAAAATTTGTTAAAGAGGGCCACATAACACAGAACTCCCTAATGTATGCATCACAGTTACCTGTTTCTTGAAAAAGTATGAATAAATGGCATTTTCTATGCTGAAATCCAGCTGTTTAACAGTTCTTCTCTTTCTGCATCATTTTATATCCTGGCAGGGAAGGAGGGACTAAACACTGATGTTACAATTTGTAACAACTTTTCCTCAGCTTCCAGTATGCAGGAACTACATAACCAACAATGCATTGCACTGTGATGTTCCTTTCCTTATTGAAATCACATGTTCAGGGAATTGTGGGGTTTGGAGGATGCAGGCTGAGGACAGATGGCTGTTGATACAAAGTAACAGTTGTCAATCAGCTCAGCAAAGTAGTCAGAAAGATCAGCAGGAGAGCAGGGGGCTAGGCTTAGGGAACTGTCAGAAACCATTACAAATCATGAAAAAACTGCATTTTTTTAATGATGTATATTGCAAAGTTGCTTGAAATTATGTTTACTTTTCAAAAAGCTGAAGCTGTGTTTTTGTGGAGTTCCCCTTTAAACAGGAGTACCAAAAAAATTGTCCAGTAAGTTGGAACACAAACATGATTCAATCCGCAGTCTAAAAATAGTAGATGTACCTTACACAAAATTCCTGTTGATTTGGTGCAGTGGCCTCCATTACTGCAGATTCAACTTCTGAGCACATCCACAATTGCACTGCACATTTGCTTCCTAAATTGCCCTAAATACAGGTAGGGAACCTGTGTCAGCTAAAAACCTGAAACACTAATTAAACCCGATGGGCTGGTTTTACCTCCAATAAGGATTGATTATGTCTTAGGCTCAAGTGCAAGGTATTGTTTTATTATTACAGAGAAAAAGGAAATCATTTTCCTTTTGTTTAGTTGGCCTTCCCATAATTCGGATCTTTCTGTATAACATGTTTCCAGATAACAGATCCCATTTCTGTATTTGATTTAATATGGGGGAGCCCCATATTTAAAACACCAACACTTACCTAATTTGTGTTTCATTGATTTTTATTTTTTATGTATATATTTAGTTTGAACACATTAAAGACTCATAGAAAACCTGTTTTTTCAAACAACGCTGAAGCCATACAAGCCTTTTTTTATTGTTACATGTAAAATCTCAAGGTAAATCCATGAACTGCAATTGCCATTACATATAATTTATAAATAAACAGCACAAACAATTTTAACGTTAATTGAGCTGCTGCTGTACAAAGTATCCAGCCTGCTGCAGTTATTATGGTCAGTTATACATATATCGAATTCTAGTAGAAGAGACTCCTCTATGCTCAGGAATGAGAGGTATAAGGAAGCAGTTCCTAATTTGATCCTTTTATGAAGTGCTTGAGCAGAAATGAATTTAGTTCTGTAATTATTCATTGCTGGTGAATTTTCTGGGGATACTTCTGTGACAAAGTATTGTTGTATAAATACAGGAAATTTTTGGTCCAGCAAGTGTTTCATTCTTGTAAATGGGGATACATTTTGAAACATTCCCTTTCAGTGGCTGACTGCGTAAACCTCTTAAAAAAAATGTTTTTGTGGATTTTGAATATTATCCTTTTTTGTTTGACCCTTGAATGCATCCCAAGTATAAGCACTGCACCATGTAACTGAAGGTTAAGCTGAGATTAACTGAAGGGTTAAATAAATTCTATTCATTTTATCACTGACCTTAATGTTTCACCTCTTTCTGATAAATCTGATTCAAAGCAGGCTAGAAATGCAGAGCTACCACTACAACCATCCCCCCCTTGTCACTGCCCCAAAGTCATTACTGTGCAATATGTTACAAACAACCTGGCAGCAAAGGGACCAGATAAGAGACAAAATGACACTATTTCCAGAGCAACACTGACATACATACATGAAGGACATTCCTCCTATATACAAGCAGAGATTTATTCCTAAGAGAAAATGACAGCTCCTTTACATTTTATACAAAATAACTGTACAGGCCATTTAGTCTTCCTGGGTAAAGACAAATGCTTTCTGATCTTGGCAATACACTTGACAATTCTTCCTTCAGCTCAAGACTTAATATGCTCCTAGTAAGCAGAAAAGACAGGCAGCTAAATGCACCCTTTTGGCCATACTGTATCAGCAATAAAAAGTGCAAAATCAGATCCCCATTTTTCTGTTGAAGTATATATTTCAGATGAACTAATTCTATTTGGTGTTGCTATGTCATGTATATTTCTCATATATATATATATATATATATATATATATATATATATATATATATATATATATATATATATATATAATTATATATATAATATAAAGGAGTTTTCCTCTGTTAATTTAGGCCTTATTGTTGCAAATTCTGCAAATCCTGCAAGTATATATAATAGTTTATATATATATATTTTATATTTTATGAGTACACCCACAAATAGTAAATCACAGATATCAGAGACATGGCCTACTGTATGACCAGTTGCATGGTGCCCCTATTGCCCAAAAGAGAAGGCTTGCCAACAATGTTTTCTTTCGTAAAGCTAAAGCATTTATTTTTCCCAAGGAAGACTGAATGCAGTTATAAATGTTAGATTACTTGATAAATGCACCTTATACATTTTATTGGACCTTTTTTTTGCAGGATTGTATTACTTAAACTGCAATCTTTATAGTTCACATGTCAGTTCGTAATGATCTATGTCCAGCAGAATAGAAGGTTTTTTATGTAATGTTCTTCTTTACTAGGATATCACCAAAGGAAGGAATTGTGCAAGATTCTTGTTTGATTAAGTCACTTGATTTCAACGCAGAATGTACAGGAATAGTCCATGTCTGAGGCTGATGTATCATGTGCGGCATACATTTAAGAAGGGTCTGTATAGAACTGTGCCTGGGATTTGGCATAGTGGGGCAGTGCTTACAAAGCTTCTTTCTGGTTTTAGCATCCCTAAGAAATGATTGGTATCTACACAGTTTTTATAATCAGTAATTCAGTCAGTTAGGTAAGGTATCAAGTCCCAAGGATGCAGCATGTTGCTTTGCTCTGAGCCTCAAGTTCTCAATACTTGTAGTTTTGCTGTTTAAGTTTGGAAGGCCTCCTGAAGACTGCAGAATGGGGGAAGACCAGACCTGCTGTGCATGGGACAAGGACTGGTAATATGACTGGCAATGCAAAGAGCTCAGGGGAGCCATGCTGACATTCATGCCCAGATAAGGTACTGCTGGTGGATTTGCCATATCAAAAGAAGAGTAATGGACTAAGTTGTTGGTAGCTGCCATATGCTGACGAAACTGTTCTTGCAGACGGAAGAGGCTCAGGGGTGAAGACGAGTAGGAATGGGTTGGAGTGAGGCAACTGCTGGAGGAGGGTGTCATTGTGCTGCTGACTGGAGACTCTAAAATATTAAACAGTAATAAACAATAGTCACAAAATTACAATACAGTGATTTTAGATGTTCCAGTCTATAGGTAAGTAAATAAAAAAGTAAAAGTAAGCCAGGCTAAATGTGGTGGCTCTTAAACTGCACAAATTGCTCAAATACCATAATGTTTTAGGGAATAATTCTATAGCAAAAGGCGCACATGCTTGAGAGTTGGGATGCACTGAATCCACTATTTTGGATTTGGCGAACCCCTGAATCCTTCGTGAAAGATTCAGCTGAATACCGAACTGTATCCAAACCCTAAATTGCATATGCAAATCAGTAAAGGGGGAGGGAAAAAAAGATGATTTTAAGGAAAAGGGCCCTGAAAAGGGCCAATCCTTGACTACCGAACCAAATACTGGATTCAGTGCATCCCTTCTTAAGAGACAATAAATTAGCGGAATAAGAACAGCTATAGTATTTGGACTATAGATAGTTTTTGCCACAATACATAGGCATTAGTATTTACTTGTTGTTCATCAGCATATAAATTCTGCTAAAGTTATTGCAACTGAGCGCACAAACATACAATTAATTGGAACACATACCTGTTTTGGGACTTGCTTTTTTGGAGTTCAGAGTCTTGGTGTCTGCAATGGAATTTTTTTCAGTTTTGGGTTCCTCTTTTGGGGTTTTTGGCTCTTCTTCTTTGTCAGTCTGGTCTTCAGCAGCGGATTCGCTAGCAGACTGTTCTGATAGCGTGAGGTTCAGCTCCACGCTGGAGTCATTTACTGAGCTATGGGCCTTCTTGGAGTCATTGTTAGAAGTTGCAGAATCTGCAGGGGTGGAGTCAGTCTTCCCCTCACTGTTGCTCACCTCGGAGTCCTTCTGTTTCTGCAGCTGCTCTTTCTGAAGACTTCTTTGCTTCTTGCGGAACTTGGCTCTTCTGTTCTTAAACCAGACCTGTAATTCATAAAAACAGGACTTTGTACCACAATACAAGGAATAAGTACATTATGACAAGCATAATTAATTAATCTATGATTATAAAAGTAAGAGAAAAATTATAGTTTATTTATCAGTAGTATAACATATAGCTTTGGTGGGTGGTGAGAATGTAGGAGGGTGCTTCAGATATGAATTATAGCCCTAGAATTAATTTTATGTTAGGAATTGGTGTTAATGGAGTTAATGAAGTGATAATGGAATGCAGATAATTATCAAATCAATGCTTGCACTTATAACTAGGACAGATACCATGAACTTTAAGAAAGCAAGCCCAGAAGCTGGCAGTGCAGGAAGTGCTGTTTCCTGTTTGGATGAAATGGGTCAGTTGGCACAGTTTTGCAAAGTGAAATGCGTAATATTGTTATCTGTTACCTGCACTCTGGCTTCAGGAAGGTTAGTGCACATGGCTAGCCTTTCCCTCATCACCACATCAGGATAGTGAGTTTTCTGGAAGGTCTTCTCCAAAGCTTCTAGTTGCTGTGCTGTAAATGCAGTGCGACTGCGTCTCTGTTTTCGGTGCTGGGATCCATAACGGGCTTCCAAAATGATGTCTTGAAATGTACAGCCGTTGGAAAATAAAAAAGGGCCACTTTAATTATTGGAAAATGTTGGCACATAAGTTGTATCAAATACACAAAAAAGATATATAACTTCTTTCATATACAATAAGCAGGTTGGTCAGTCACAATAATAGCGTGGTCCATAATATATAATCTAATCAATGACAACAAGAACTTGCCAGCTTGGGATCTGTGATAAGCCCCTAAATATTGGTCACGTTATCCTACAACAGTGGATTAGAAAGGAATGGTGTCTAAATGTAATTTAAGGTATGAGGGAATACTCGTTCATTAACCCTAATTTCTAAAAAAAACTGACTCACAGGTTTGAATTACAAATTAAATAAACTAGCACAGCCTATAAACAGCAAGCTTATTCCACAAAATATATTGTCACATAGTTGTTCTTACCAGCCAGTCTCTCTGCCAGAGTAAGTGCATGTACAGAAGGCCTGTAGTCTGGCGCATGCTGTGCCTGCTGTGCCGCCTGTTGATGCAGGTTATACATGGCGCTTAGTGAATTCATTGCATGCAGGGAGTAGCCATTCACTCCATAATGCTGCATGGCTGGAGGCACCTGAAAAGAAAATGAAAGCATTAAAATAATAGCAATTGCATCTTAAGGAACATCTAATATTGTTAATTGGTAGTAATGCATTTTTATTGCATATATAAGAAAGTGTCATAAGTAGAATTGCTGCTTTAAGAAAGAGAAAAAATCTTTATAAGTTTGTTGTCCAACATTTTTATATACAATATATACAGAGCAGCACAGGGTCCCTAACGGGCATCTAGCAGGCCAAATTTGCCTGAAGCATAACCACAGATATTAATTTATTGTGAAATAACATCCTTTACTCATCCGAGGTCACTATGCATAAACAATTACAAAAGTGATGTATCAAAGTTTCATCTCCTGCATGAAAAAATACACTCTCATCAGACAGTTAAAAGGGTGTCTTAAAGTCTTCTCAGTCATGTAAGCTACCTTAGCCTTAATAATAAATGTTTCATACCTTAGAACTCCAGCTCATCATAAATAAACCATTCAATGTCAAAAATGACAAAGGTGTAAGCACCAAAACCACACACTCAACTATTAATTCTACTATTTTTTATTAATTAAAGCAGTATAATTTTTTTTTGGGGGGGGGCTGTATTATATTAAGTTATTAAAACTAATATTTCACCTTAGAAACACACTCATTTTGTGCCAAGCTCCCCCCCAATAAAAAAAATATAAAACATGAGTATGACCTTCATTGGGATCAGATATTACTATTACAGAGATTTTTAACAAGTAAAGTTGCAAAATAAAAAATAGCAAATATTGTCAGGAACGCTGTTTAAATATCTCTTTAGCATGAGAGATACGTTAATTGGTCTCACTATGCAATTGATTTTGGGTATCTCATAAAACAACAAAAATTGTAAAGAAAAATGGATCTGACGCCCAGCAGAGCCATCAACCCTTCTGATTGTGCTTACGCTGGATAAAAGAATCTTCATATTTCATTAGGCAGGCGAGTAAGCTGATCTTTGTAACCACAGACAGCTTGGTTGTGGCTATTGTACCAGTGCTTCTTCTAGACTTTTGTAGCTGGAAGGCACATAGTAATGAAACAAGCTCTATTTTATTAACTAGAATATCTATCATTAAAATGATATATATATATATAACAAACATGGTATATCGGCACTCTCGAAAAACAAATTATTTAAATGCCTGGGTGCAGGTTTGCGCCAAACTAGGTATTTATCATGGTGGATGTATTTACTGAAGAAGCAGCCGAAACGTCAGCATGTGCCAAATAAAAATACATACATTTTTTATAGGACCTGAGCAGTGCAGTTTTTCCAACTATATATATACACATATATATACATACATATATATATATATATACAAAATGTCGCTGTCTTAAATATATTGATAATGGGTTGAGTGCAGAGGACTCTTGTATTTGACTATATGTATTTTGTGGTCACAGCCTCATTGCACCCCGCCTAATGGTTTTAAAAAATAGTGGTGAGCACAACTTTCCCTTGTTTGTTGTGTATATATATATATATATATATATATATATATATATATATATAAAAAGGAACATTAGACTGAAATAAAATCCTTGTATATGTTTCTTATGACAATATTAATTTTGGCCACACTGGATTGATTTTAAGGATATCCTACAGCCCAGGCCAAGTGTCCAACAGTTGGATACTTTGCAATGTGGTCATGGACACAGAGTCAAATCACGGAAGATGCACCATCCTATTTAGATCAAAGCTGGCCAGTGACCTAATTTATTTACAAATGTGGCTGTTACTGGCCAACCTGATTATCTTCTTTGGTTGAAATGCAAAATATTTTAGACTCTCCACATATGATCTGGAGATTAAACTAGTACAAAGTGGCTTGGCTTTACAGCTCTTCCCATGCAAGGAACTCTAACTGCAATTGCTTATTCAAACCAACATGTTCAGTTTAAAGGGAATGCACAGTTGCATCACAGGTGCTTGTGTACTAAAACTGACGATTAGCGATTTCTGGACTTCTACTTATCACATTTGAAAATGTTAATCCCCACCAAAGATTACAGGAACACAACTTGTTTTGTCGCTGATTACAAAAAAAGCCTTTGATTCAATAAATTCAGATGATTAACTGCTGCAAATAATTGCTCCAAACAAGTTTTGTGGGTCTGGTGTCCAAGTAAACGCAATTAGTTGGGTCTCATCCCTCTCACAATTAGTTCTTTCATTTCTACAGAATGTTTCAGCCAATTAAGCAATGCCATCTTATCATCTATATAAAGTAAATAAATTTTAAGGAGTATGCCTTTAAACAGTATAATGGCATGTTGCCATTTAAGTTCCAGTAATACATATGCCAAAGGGAGAGAAATATGTCTTGGCCTGAGACACAAATTTGGCAACCAGCTGAAAGGCACTGTTAAGGGTTCTTGTTAAGTGTATAGCTGTACTGCAGATCTTACGCCACAAAACCTGTTTCTGCTGGCTGCTTCTCCTAAATTTTATACGGAAACTGTCGAAAGACTTGATCAAATTAACGAATACAATGTACGTTTTAATGTAGCGTGTAATTTAATGCTTCTAAGGTGTCAGCCTTTGCAAATTCTGGAAGTTACAGTCCCCTCTATTTTCATGACCTGTTACAGCTTGACCAGGGTCACTGCTAATCTATAACCAGGCACTGATTATATAAATTTGGAACATGTTGCATAAGGTTTTACTATTTATCTCTGTATAGGATGGTCCCTGCTTGTAAAAGACCTGCTCTTCTCTTTTTTTTTATTTTCCCAAGCTTTTTTTTTCTTATTGCGACTTTTTTGTCTCCGCAACATTTTTTTCTCTGCGACTATTTTGTTGCAGCAAATTTTTCTGGGGGGAATTTATGCCGCAGTTTCACGAAAAAAATTGCAGATGGTAAAATATGGAATTTCGCCAGAGTACATGGCTGGCAAAAAAGTTTGCACATCACTAGATCCACTAGATACTAGATACCAATACCTTAAAATGTAGCTCTAGTAAACTACACAACAAAATAATTTGATACTTAAGATACCTACCTAGGTCTTGTGTTAGAGAAGCTGAATGTTTTAGAACTACTGAATGCAGAAATAATCCTTAATGTCCCTTGTCGTGTGTGTAATTAAAATTAATTCAAGGTAACCCAAATCTCTTCTAGCTTTGTTATTGTAAGAGCTATACAAATGCACTCGCCATTTCAAACTTGCATTCTTTTCTACCATGAGTTTGCACAGCACTCCCTTTCAGACCACCCACTAATAAAACTAGTTTGTTAATGCAGGCAAGAAGACTTGTTAGTATTTGGCTAACCCCTCACTTGGAACCTTAGAGGGATTATCATTTTAATAGTATTAAATCTCAAGGAGGACAGAGACATAAAAGCCTATAGTTTTGAAACAGCCTACGATTTAGCATGTCTTGCATATCTGTTTTTATGTGTTTCAGAATATAGGTTTGAGTGTGTGCCTCCCCATTTTGCTTTTTTGTAGTCAACTGAAGAATATGGTTTAATCATCATTTGAATGATTGCCATTTTTACAGTGGCCTACAAAGTGTGGGTTTTTTGTTTGTTCTATTGACATGACCACTTTTGGTTATTATACTGCAGGGTGTTTTGATGGTCAGAGATGGATGAATTTACCAGTATGACTCTAATGCATTTAGTTGAGAAGTAGTTTCATTCACTTTGATTGGCTTTGAAAACGGTGTTGACAAAAACATCATCATCCTTAATATGTTATTGAACATGTTTGATATAACAAATATTTGATCTACTATTATTATTGTAATTATTACAGGTATGGGATCTGTTATCCAAAGTGCTTGGGATCTGATGTTTTACGGAATTTGAATCTCCATAACTTAAATGGTTGGTTCACCTTTTAGTTAACTTTAAGTATGTTACAAAATGACTAATTCTAAGCAACTTTTCAATTGGCTTTCATTTTCCTTTTTTAATAGTTTATGAATTGGTTTTCTTTTTCTTCAGACTCTTTCCAGCTTTCAAAACAGGGGTCACTGACCCATCTAAAAAACAAATGCTTTGTAAGGCTACAAATGTATTGTTATTGCAACTTTGTATTACTCTTTTTATTCAGGCTTCTTCTATTCATATTCCAGTCTCTTATTCAAATCAGTGCATGGTTACGAAGGTAATTTGGACCCTAGCAACCAGATTGCTGAAATTGCAAACCGGAGAGCTTCTGAATAAAAAGCTAAATAACTCAAAACCAAATAATCAAAAATTAAAACCAATTGCAAATTGTCCCAGAATATAAATATACAAATAAACAGAAACATACAGAAACCATCAATAACAAAAACAACAGGTAAAGGTGGGCCCTGCCCTGCAATATAAAAGGAGAAGTTGAGTTGAGAGACAAGATGTGGAACTGGGGTACTGACTGACTCTAGAAGTCCTTTTAATATCAATTAAAATGGACTTTATAGTTTCAACACAAAAAATGTAGTGGAAGGTGCCAGCCATATTATGTACCTATATATTTTTGCAGGAAAAAAATGTTTTTAGAAGAAATGGTAATAAAAGCAATGGTCTGATTCGTTGCTATTGCACTGGGGCTAGTTGTGTCCCAGTTGTTAAAAACCTAGTAAATTTTCCTTTTTAAATTTCAGGGGAAAATTGAGAAAACTCTAAGCTAATGAAAAAATGTAGTGAGAAATGGTTTGAAGTATGGCAAATTTAAAATTATTTAAAGAAATATGCAATTTAGCAATATTCAGTCATTATTTCTCACAATTTTTTATTCTCAAACTTTGACTAATAAAACCCTCTATGGTGCTTTGAATAAAAATCCACACCAGCCAGATCTTCAAGAGCTTGAGGATTGTGTGGTTTCAGCAGCTGTTTCCCCAGTTTTCCTTCCAAACTGCATTAAATTCCCCAGGGCTCCAATTCAAATGATTCCTATTGAATACGCTAATAACAGATTTATTTTCTCATTTACTCCATGCTCAGAGCACAGGGGCAAAACAGCCTTTGGGAAAGTGAGAGATAATTTCAAGACAAAAAAAAACTGTTATCCATTAACATCCAATTATCACTTGGTCCATGCCATTAATTATAAATCAGTCTTCTAATTGGGATAATTAGCTCTCTCTCGGCTAATGCAGCGTGACTGATGCGTTTTGAGAGGGTTTAATCACTTCATTTGTTTAGTGGCAGGGGAACAAATGCAATACTCAGTGTAATTTCATCATCATCCTCACCAGAATTAAAAGCTCTTTAAGCGGCTAATAAATGTTTGCAAATACCTCTTCTGGAGGATTTGACACATCAGATTGGTAAATCAATTAATACTGTGATATCATTATTACTTGACTTGCTCGTGTACTGTATGCCACTCATGTTGGTAAATATAAGAGAAAGCGCCCAAAATTTTACAGGTGCTTATCAACTATAGCTGAAATGTATTTTTACCTTGATCCACACTCTTACTAGCAGTGATGTAAAAACTCACCCTCCATTCTTAAATTCTCTTCGCTCTTATCAATGTATATTGAAATTGCCCATTCACCTGGCGCCCAAGACCTTCTACTTCTAGTCCAGCTCAGTTGATGTGTGTGCTGTTTCTTCTGCTATAACCATGTTTCATAAAGTCATAAAGGCACAGTCATCAGAGGGCCTTAGCTCAGAAGCAATACAAGAGCCCCCAATCAAACCAAGCCATGAGGTTCTACCAAGAAGTATAGCCTGCAGCATTTATTTACACCTTCCTGAACTGATTGTCCTGTGAAAACCAAACTGCTTGTTCTGTCTGTATAAAATAAATGAACAAAAATGATAACCTTCCTCAACACACTTATAATCTGCAGATAAAAACACTGTTTAAAACAGAAAAAAATGAAGCCACTGCCACTAAAGATCCCCTGCCATAGACCATGACCTTTGTGACCTGCAGCCAGATTTTGTACTGATTATGTAAAAAGCAAAAGAAAAATGGTATTCTGCACACTGCAGCTACCGCCTTGCATGCTGGGAAAAGTAAAGCTATCCATTCATAAAGGAACACTGCAACATGATTGGTTATACATTTGTGTTTTTGGGAAGTTGACCCAACACATAGAAGATTTGCCCACCTATTCTATTATTGTTTAAATACTATACAAGCCAATTTAATTCAAAAACCTTCATCAGCAACACTAAATGTGAGTGGGTCCTGGGGTGCAGGAAACAGATTAGACATTGGATGGCCAGCAATCGTTTTTTAAAAAATAAAAAAAATAGAAATAAGAGAGAGGCCCAGCTTAGTATTCTATTACTGTGGGAATATTATTTGTGCCAGTAAGAAAAGAAAAAAGTGTGTGAGTAAAAAATATATATAAAAAACAGTATTCCACTGAGTCTTGTATACATTCTTGCTGGATTGAATCACTTGTGATAAAACACGGAGGGGCCACGAGGTGTAAAGTAGGACAACTTCTGATGAGTAAACAATATTTGCACTCAGCATGACAGTAAATAATCTTCTTAGGGAAGCAGCGCACTCAAACTATCCCTTTTATTGTCTAATAATCCATTAATGAGGTTTGCTCAGGGGGTGGTATGGCTTCGGGACATGATTAAATATGTATTACTGTCATTTACATGGAAAACTTGGCGGGCCAACCAACTGGAAACCAAAGCCAATTTGCACTGAGACAGATCAGAGCCCTGAACAAACTCGGCTCTCAGAGATCTGAATTTGTGGCTAGAACTTAACCACTTCTTTGTCAAATTGCAGTCTTACAGGGTACCAGAGCATATATTCATGTACATGGCAGCCTGTGGTCTGCATGAACCAAAACAATCATCTGGATTATAATGTATTTTCAGGCCTGCTTATAAAGTTTAATGCTGCCACTTTAGTTTGATCTGTAGAACCACTATTTGATGGCAAAAACATAAGAGACTTACTGATTACTTCTACAGCAGGGATTCAACCTTCCACAGGATTTTTACAGCCTGCTCTTGCGCTTGATCTATGAAATCATCTTTTTAATATAATCCAGCTTGCAAAACTGTTACTTATCAGAAAAGTGTTCTACTTCATGGAGAAGCTGAGCAGCGCTGCTCTGTAGGATTCTGCAGTACCTTTGCTGGCACTCTAGTAGCTCTATATGTGAATGAAAACTCTATTATGAGATCAAGCCATTCATATCTACCTAATGCCTACTGCTATCAAAACCTTTACTTCCCTGCATCTTCATTTTTGACTTTGGAAACTACCATAACTACCTGTTTGTGGGGTCAAAAAGTCCATCCAGCCCCTCCATACCAACAGAGGATTAACGGAGCTAGGGGCTATAGATTGAATATATTTAGTATATAAAACAGAGATTTTAATTGTGACCAAAACAATTAACATTAAAAATGACTCTCTCACTTCAAAACATTTTGCACACCTTCATGGAGCCAAGAATAGACACTGATTGTATTTCTGTCACTTGGTATTTATTAGAATCATTCTAAACACTGTCTAAGTGTCTAAACAGGCCTCCAAGAATTAAAGTATCTCTCTGGGGTACCTTGGTATAGGCAGAGGTCTCTATACCAGACAGTTGTCCATCTGGGAAATAGTCTTACAACAAATGTTCCCAGTCTGTGGATTATTCTATACATCTATGCTGCAGAGGCTCCCAACTGCATTGCTGCCCCACCAGGGGGTTTTAAAACAACAGATAGAAGAAGGACAACATTTGAGTCTATGGTTACTGCTGTGTACCACTTGAACACTCCTAGAAAAATAGAGGGTGATATTTATCACAATCGATGCTTCCAGCATCCTCTGTTAGATAACTGCTAAGTGTATATCTTTCCTTCACAGAATGCTTTGTAACTTATCATAGCTTAGTACTTATCCCTGTGATTTGTAGACAGAGTATTACAGCATGGGACCTGCTATACAGAATGCTCAGGATAACAGATGGATCTCCATACCTTTAGTCTACTAATAAATGATGGAAACATTAATTAAATCCCATAGGATTGTTTTGCTTCCAACAAGGATTCATTATCTCTTAGCTGGAATAAAGCAGAAAGTATTGTTTCATCATTACAGATAAAAAGTAAATTATATTTAAAAATTAGAATTATTTGCTCAAAATGGAGTTTATAGAAGATGCCTTTCCTGTAGTTCAGAGCTTTATGGATAATGGGTTTCGGAATAACGGATCCCATACCGGTAGTATGTTTATATATTTTATATTGGTAATTAAAAGAGTTCAAATAGCAGGTGGTGTTGTTACTAGTTTCATTCATTGAAACACCAGCCAATAAAACCATTCAATTACAGTTAATAATATCAAATTATTTGTGAAACTACCGTGAAATCTCAATTTTACATTCCCTGATTTTAAATTTCCCCTTATTTTACAACATTTTTTGTCATCCCACCAATGTATAATGCATAATACATTTCCCTGATTTTATATTTTCCTGGATTTTCAACCATTATTTCTGGTCCCCTGAAAAACGTAAAATGAGGGTTCTACTGTAGAGCTAATTCAGAGAGCAAGCCTTTGATGTATATCGACCCTAAAATCTAAAATATAGCGATTCTTAAGCCCCTGATGTATGTGAACCTTTATATTCCCTGCTGTTTCAGTGAGAAGAGCTGGATGTATTTCTATATTAACATCCTATGAGATATACAGCCTGTTTAAAGTAATATATCCCTAGCCATAAAACTTTCAGGTATCATCTATTTATTAAAATCCCTGTCCAAACAGAGAAAATTGTCCATGAGGAAGACACCATGAATGATCTAAATACATAGACATTTTATATAAGCATAAAGCATAATGAAACAAATGAAATATACTTGTGAATCTCCAGCAAGTTGTGACAGTAAATAACACTAGTATATATTGGATGGGTCATAGCGCACAAATGATTTGTTGGTCTCAGCAGTTTGATCTGATTACCCAGGCTTATAAAACAAGCACCATAACAAGAGCTGCACTGTTGAACCAGCTTACCAAATCAGGCTTTTCAATGTAGGGCAACTGATGTTTAGATTTTACTGTGCCTTTATTGGTGCAAAATACATTGCCTGGCTTTAAGCAATTTAGGATAAATGAACATTTAACAATCTATTTGTGTTTTTGAAAGAGTGTGTTAATTATATTCCAAAACCATCATGCGGCCAGGTAAGTAAGATACTGTATTAAAAGCCACAATTGGTATTGTTTACCCAGTTTTCATATATATATATATATATATATATATATATATATATATATATATATATATACGGTACCCTCTGCCCCTTTTTTACACGTAACCCCTCTGCAGCTAATGTGGCATGACCTGGGGCACTCTGACTGTGATGTATGGGGATGCTTTGCTAAAATATGCGCACTGTTCCCTATTCTGCGCAGCATTTACTAGAGGTGACATGGGGTTTAAAAACAGACAGGGATATTAATTTATCATTAGCTATGACACCAGTACAAAGTCATTTTAAGCACAGAAAGGCATTATATGGCTGTTCCTATTCCCCACACGCTACACTCACAATAAGCACAAAGTTAAATCCTATTCAGCTTCCATAGAGAGCGCCAGACCCACTGCTCAGAGCAACTCAGTTGCACTATAGCTCTATGACTTGCTTGGGACATCCTGCTCAGCTAACAGCCGTAACCCTTCTTTTGCCCCCCAGATATATTTCACAGTGTCTTATTAAAACACCATTATGGAAATTAAATGGGATTTACAATCTGAGGCTTTGTTTGCCATAAATGAAGAGACAGTTGTTGGAATATTTGCCCTGAGGGTAGGAATAGATTTAATGGTGACAAAGGAATATTAAGCAGGATACTCAGGGGCTGTGACACAGCAAGTCTACTGACATAACCCTTTTAGGGAGATCCTGTCAATATCCATTGGGGAGAGGCGGAAAGAAACTACTTTCGATTATTTCTATGTTCAGCTGTTCAGATAACAGTAGAGTCCCAGAGGGAAGGACTAGTTGGGTTTTGTAAAAGAAACAGAAAGGGTAAAGGCAACATGACATATATGTGTGTATATATAGGATGGCTTAAGTTAAAAGTGGAAACGTTAAAATAAAAACTACGATTTTTTTCACTAGAATAAGACCCGTGAGTGTGGTTACAAAATATGTAAAAGAGGTGGAAAATATCAGATACCCCCTTCTTGAAATAATACTTTAACATATCTGAGACTCTCACAACTTCCATGGCCAAAACAAACCTTATCAGCTTTAAAGGGGATCTCCACTCAAAAGCTTTTTTTTTTTTTTTGTATATTGTAAGAAAATGTAATACTAAAAAACTTTCCAGTAAACATTAATTATAAATGTTCATTCATTTTAAAGTTGATTTCTATTTGTGCAGTATTAGTTTATCTATTCCTGATGCCAGTTCTGACTCTGATTGCAGAAGTTTGTTCTCTTCCAGGACTGTTAATCAGCTTGACTTTCAGGAGTCAGGGGCACAAATTCAGAAATTACAAACAGCCAGGCATATACTGTGTTCAATAGCAATTACATTCAAAGTATCTAAGAAAATGCCTTAGAGTGAAACTTTCTTGCAACAGCTTTAGAGCAGGCATCCCCTTTCTGTTGCTTGAATAACCCCTTTATGGACTGACATACTGTAAGTTACTCTTACGTTTTCAACTTTGACAGACATGTTTCTAAAGCAAAATCACTACCTGGTTCATCCACATAAAGCATAATAAGAATAAACTATAATAGAAACAAAAAAGTCGCACATAGATCCCGTGGCTACTATTCTATGGTGAAAGGACGATTACTAACACGTTTGCCGGCACATATTTAGAATGTAATGATACTAGATAACTCTGTTCAGAGGAGCATTTCCATTATCTTTATATATTACATGTATAGCATATGTGGAAGAGAAGAGAATAAAACAGTAAGGAGATACAGACCTTCCCAGTGCAGATGGCGGGGCACACACAGAAGCGTTTGGAAGTAGCTGTATCTGTTCCTCCTATGGCGACTGAAGTGCAGACTGAGGGTCAGGCGGTTGCTCAGTTCCAGCGCTGTGTCTGTCTCCTGTCGCTTCCCCTGAGCTCTGGCTGCGCCTTTACTCCATTCCCTTCTCTTAAACTCCCCACGACTTGTCTCCGGTCCAGGAGTCCATTCACTGGGGGCAGGACTGAGCAAGGACTTTTAACAGAGCCTGGCACCATCCCGCAACTGGCCTGAGCTCTTCTCACTGGTCCTCCCACCTGTCAATCATCGCTACCTATTTTTTTTTTTAGGACTTCTTACCACTCATTTACTCAAAGGCAGTCAGGTGTGAAACTCTAATTAAATCATTGAGAGATAATGGGAAGCTACAAGCTTTTGGCTGCTGGGTTTGTGACTGATGATAGATATGATACTTAATGCTGTTTCTCCTCATCATACAATATCTTGTGCAGCTATTTAACCCTTTCTCTTTTCCCTAGGCTATACCATGTATCTTGTAGGCGATAACACGTCCCACTGTGCTATAACACCGACTAATGTCGGCTAAAATTCCCGCAGAGAGAAAGAAAAAATTCTGCTGTTGGAAATAGAAAGTTGTTAGCAGCGCTAGTGTAGCTTCAGGTTTTGAGGTTTTAGATGACTATAAGTGGCATCAACTGTATAAAATGAAAGCAAGTATATTTCTATAGTGTATACAGGGGTTGCTCGTATGTGCTTGTGTACTGTTTATATAGCTAGAGATATATAGATGATAAACAGGCAGCTACATAGGTGATAAAAAATGATAAAAGTTTTCTATAGCGTAGGCGGGGTTGCTTGCACGTGATATAGATAAATACATATTAAATAGGTAGATATATAGATGATAAAAAGAAGAGTTTTCTATATAGCAGATCGATAGATGATTGATAGATAGATAGATAGATAGATAGATTACATAGTAATGCCTGAAGGGTAAAATAATTGCACCGCATGCTTCTGTGAAACTTCTGTAGCAAAGTTATTAGTATCTAATTGTATTGCCTCATTGGTGGAATATAAAACATCAGGTGAATTTGATTTGGGCATTGTTTGTTGAAATTAGAAAGTTTTTTTGTTTTGTTTGTTTTATTCTAAACACATTTAAGCTATAGATATAGTTACAGTGATGTGGCACGAGGATTGAGTCCAGGGATGTACAGTGTTTGTGAATTGAAGGAGCAGCATCAGCCTCTCCCAGGGAGCAGCTCAAGCCTTGAGGAGGTCAGTGCAGCCTGAGAGTGTGATGTGCAAGAAATAACCAAGTGGGGTGTTGGTTTTATTTGCTTTTCAGCTTTGTGCTGCAGAAAGAGCAGCTAAATAGACTTCAGGGCTCTGTTTGCAGATCTATCCCAGGCCAGGAGGATTTATGCTGAGGCTGGGGAGACAAGACGCCAGTTGAGGCTCAAGCTCCCCGTCTTAAAAAATGACTGCCGGTAAGAGGATTAAAACAATAATGCCCTTCTCTTCTTTGGGATTTTTTTTTTTTTTTAAGAAAAGATTTCTTCTCCTGGAGCAAAACCGTTTAGGCAGGAATTAAGGACATGAAAAAAAAGTACTTTTTAATTTAATCCTGAATATCTGGGTATGAATTCTGACAATGAAGAGTTGGGAAATCTCAAACGGGTTTATTTCAGGGTAGTTTGATTTAAAAGGCGCATCCCAGGAAGAGCAAATCGCTTTAAATATATTGCAGGGAGCTGACTGTGGGAATGATCTCAGTGAGAGGTTAATAGTGGCAATATACAGGAGCACAAGATCTTCCCCGGTGTGTGGATCCTTTCTCTTTCTTTCTCATGGATGAAATTTATATCTTTCAATTACTTCGAACGCTTCGAAAATGAATTTTAAAAAAAAGTTTGAGAAACTGAAAAAAAAACGACATTTCATTTTAACCCGATAGCCTGTGAATGATCACTGGAAATAACTGGATTGATAGGATCTTCAGTGAATGTAGTAAAAAGAGCACTCGCTAAAAATGAATTGAAAAAAATAATTCATAGACACGAATTATCACAGTTTCCTTTATTCATTTAGGAAATCAATCCCGAACGTAGAATCCACACGAAACACAAAACACTGGATCAAATCGAATTCTGCGTTTTCAGTCTAACCGTGGTTTTCCACCTGCTTAGTAAATATTAAATATAAAAAATAGAAGATGAGTTCGTTCGTTTTCCTATCACTCGTTCCTTTGATCTGTTATTGGTGCATTTATAAAAAAAAAAAATGTACACACCTGGTGCATTACAGAATATATCTAATCAACGCAAACCCCCCTACACTAACCTAATCCAGCGGTTACATACCTACAGACTGAGCTTCTGAACAGCAAATTAGCGTTTCTCAGCGTCTCAGTTTAGCTGGAACTGGAATCTCGGGGTGCAGATTTTAATTTTGCGCTATTTATTGTACATTCAGTGACCCCAATTATCCCCAGCTGCTGCGGCCCCCTAGGCGCATAAATTGTCACAATCACCACAAACCATTTAGTGAACCGAGTGACTAAGGCCTCGAATCTACACAATTTACCTGTACCTGAATACTTCACCAGTTACAAAAAGAAGAGATTACATTTAAAAATATTATTTTCCATAAATACAGCGAATCCAGCCATCTTCAGACTGTCTGTAGAAGGCTGGATTCGCTGTATTTATGGAAAATAAATATTTCTAAATTGAATCTTTTTTTTTTTTTTGTAATTGGTTAAGTCTGTGGATGGATAAAGTCTAGTCATAGCTCTACAACTCGAGATATTTGTTATAGGCTTTTTAAAGGATACGTTTATTTCTTAAAACGTAACAAAAAATGGAAAAGAGGAAACAATTACATCTTTTTAGCCTCATGTGTAGCACAGAAAACTTTCGGGTTATTCCAGTTTATTGTGCCAATGAATAACTTTACCAATCACTGCAATCTAATGCCGAACTTTTACACTACAACATGGAGAGCAGGGAGTTTTTTGTTTTACATTATTCACAATATTATTATCTAGTTGAGTAATGGGTATGGCACATTAAAGTAATACATTATTGAAGATTGTAGTCATCTATATATCTATATACTCAATCATCTATCTGTCTAAATGTATCTCTTTCCGTCAAATATATATATATATATATTTTATTTTATTTTAGATATATATATATATATATATATATATATATATATATATATATATATATATATATATATAAATATATATATATAAATATATATATCGCCAAGTCTACATAGAAACCATTATTTGAAGCTATGAGGTGTGTCTACAAATATGTATTCATTATTTCTGATCATGTTTGAACACAGGCTCTTTCTAGGTACATTTCCACTGTAGTATGCTATAAAGAACGAGGACAGATAACTGGACATTCAGAAGAGCAGAGGCTGGCTTCGTAAGCAAAGAAGAAAAAAAGAAAAGGAAAGACAGTAGGAAGAAATACAGGAAAAAAAACCTACACATTTTCTTTCCACTGTTAACACACAATTACACATCATCGCACACACCTTTCCACAGTGTGTCTGTCTCACCCACTCACCCACCCACACCAGTCACGGGCACTTTACACGATCGATCAGCCCCTTCAATAATCAAGGTGTTAATAGGACTCTCCTGCTTAACCAGGCACTGACCACCTTGTTTAGGGTATTTTAGGGGCTTTTAACAGCTTCCATTGTCCACTTTTTTTTTCGGCTACAGCCTTGGGGTGAGAATGAAAAGGGGATTAACTTGTGAACTTCTAAAAAAGCAGGAGTGAAACGAGAGGCAAATGTAGGCCAGCACTCATTGTGGGAACCATTTCTTAAGCAATTAAAGCGAGGAGAAATTCCTCTCAGCCTTTTTCCTTAAAGCGGCTTTCTGGGGGATTTAAGGAGGACTAGTCCAGTCCATCAAGGCAGATTTAAACTGCATAGTGATACGGTAAAGCTCTCACCGCTCTTATTTAAAGGACGATACAATTTATTGAGGATCCTTGACATTGTTACTTTAATCTTGTTTAAAAACCTAAACAGATTAGATACAATCCTTTATTTTTCTCCCGAATTTCTAAATATATACAAATATCCTCCTTTTAAAGGACTACTGTTTTTTATGTATAGAAAACTATTCAGATTGTTATATACAAGAAACAAATATCAAGTGCAGACATATCTATCTTCTACCTATCTCAAAGTCAAAGTAAACTTTATTGTCATCTCAGCAGTATATGTGATATTGCCTCTATCTATCTATCTATCTATCTATCTATCTATCTATCTATCTATCTATCTATCTATCTATCTATCTATCTATCATCTATTTAGCCATCTAACTATCTAGCCATCTATCTATCTATCTATCTATCTATCTATCTATCTATCTATCTATCTATCTATCTATCTTATCTATCTATTATCTATCTATTATCTATCCATCTATCTATCTATCTATCTATCTATCTATCTATCTATCTATCTATCTTATCTATCTATTATCTATCTATTATCTATCTGTCTATCTATCTATCTATCTATCTATCTATCTATCTATCTATCTATCTATCTATCATCTATCTATCTATCTATCTATCTATCTATCTATCTATCTATCTATCATCTATTTAGCCATATAACTATCTAGCCATCTATCTATCTATCTATCTATCTATCTATCTATCTATCTATCTATCTATTATCTATCTATCTATCTATCTATCTATCTATCTATCTATCTATCTATCTATCTATCTATCTATCTATCATCTATTTAGCCATATAACTATCTAGCCATCTATCTATCTATCTATCTATCTATCTATCTATCTATCTATCTATCTATCTATCTATCTATCTATCTATCTATCATCTATCTATCTAATCTATCTATCTATCTATCTATCTATCTATCTATCTATCTATCTATCTATCTATCTATCTATCTATCTATCTATCTATCTATCTATCTATCCATCTATCTATCTATCTCTATCTGTCTATTATCTATCTATCTATCTCTATCTGTCTATTATCTATCTATCTATCTATCTATCTATCTATCTATCTATCTATCTATCTATCTATCTATCTATCTATCTATCTATCTATCTATGTATCTATCTATCTATCTATCTATCTATCTATCTATCTATCTATCTATCTATCTATCTATCTATCTTACTAACTATCTTCTATCTATCTATTATCTATCTATATAAGATTGGTAATACATGTAATAAAACAAATCCTACAACAGCCATACCTTTACAGTGTTGTGGAAGTCATACAACAATAGGCTCTTCAGGCCCCTCAATAACACATCATGAAAATGTCTTTATCTCAAGGTTTTTTTTCTTAAAATTGAGATCCGTATAACTAATTAATAGCCTAATGATATTTGCTAACTTCATGAATACATAAGGTTACAGTTAAAAAAAAATGGCCTTAGCCTGTTGTTGGCTCAATTCAAGGGTACTTCAGCATCTGCTCATTTGAGGGCAATTAATCATTTTGATATATGGTTTAAAATTGACTGCTTCCTGTGGACCCTTTTTTGACAAGAATAACAAAGCAATTTGCCAGAAGCCATCTCCAGGACACATTATTAGCACAGACTTCATCTTTAAAGAGGGTTATTTTTAAAGTTTGGATTTAGGTAGCTGTTTCAATCATGCATTCCACCTTCCATTTTATTCGAATAAACCCTTTTTATCTACGACACCTGCATGTCTCTCAAAGCCCTTCAGCGGACATATCTAAATGGAATTACAAAGCCGTGCCATAGTATTTTTTCTCTTGAACTGTCTTGTTTTCCAGGCACTTGTGCAAGGTTACAGGAATGTCACATGACTGTTATACCATTAGTTTTAAATTTTACAGATTTAAAACAAGATTTATTGTGTAAGGTTTATCACTAAATAATGATTTGCTCTTGACAGACTGAAAATTGCTTAACTAATGTACCCAGGTTGCAGACCATTTATTGCCCAACCTGACAAGTGGTGGCCAGATTAAGTAATAGAAAGGACCATCAGAGGAATAGATTCTGAATGATCATGTTTGAATGTCCAATTGGACATTCTGATCATGTACAGTCTCAAGATCTGATTGGATCTTTGCTGAGTTTGGCTTATGTTGGACCACATGGTGGGTTAATATGACTGTATGGTTCCCAGACCAATAATGGGACCATATTGAGAACTTATGGAGCAGTCAAAAAAGGATATGTTCATGGTCTACAGTCTTCAACTGTCACTTTACAACTGACTAAGCTCTGTGGTTTTCAACCATATCACCATATTATTTATGTGGGCGAAAATACACATTGCTTCCAATTTAAATGCAGTAACTCCACCCAGAACTTGGCTTTAATGGAGAACTATTTCTAATTTCCTTGCGGAAAAACAGGTTTGGTAGCCTGCTTCCAGGTAGGTGATCTCATTTACCCTATTGTGTGTATTGTTATCACATATACCCAAAAATAAATACATTAAACGTTATTTATAACTGGCCCATTAAAATATTGTTGACTGTTTCATACTGTATATGACTTTCATTGTCCACCAAGAATATATTTTTCTTTGTCGAAGGGCCAAGTTATTTCTAATGAATGACTGAGCGATAGGGATGTAGCGAACGTCGGAAAAAAAGTTCGCGAACATATTCGCGAACTTGCGCAAAAATGCGAGCGGTTCGCGAACGGTTCGCGAACCCCATAGACTTCAATGGGAAGGCGAACTTTAACATCTAAAAAAGACATTTCTGGCCAGAAAAATGATTTTAAAGTTGTTTAAAGGGTGCAACGACCTGGACAGTGGCATGCCAGAGGGGGATCAAGGGCAAAAATTTATCTGAAAAATCTGCCTGTGTGTGCTTGGAAGAGATAGTGTAGGGGGAGAGCTGTTAGTGATTTCAGGGACAGATGATAGTAAGTTTGCTGGCTAGTAATCTGCTTGATACTGCTCTGTATTGGAGGGACAGAAGTCTGCAGGGATTTGAGGGACATTTTAGCTTAGGTAGCTTTGCTGGCTAGTAATCTACTGTTCTCTTTAAACAACTGCCATACGTTGCCCTTGTAGGCATTGTTTGCCCAGTTTTTTTGGACGCAGCCACTGAAGCACAGTTGCCAGAAAAAATATGCCATATAAATGCTGAAAATAGTCATTTTTCGCCATACGTTGACCTTGTAGACATTGTTTGCCCAGTTTTTTTTGGACGCAGCCACTGAAGCACAGTTGCCAGAAAAAATATGCCATATAAATGCTGAAAATAGTCATTTTTCGCCATACGTTGACCTTGTAGACATTGTTTGCCCAGTTTTTTTGGACGCAGCCACTGAAGCACAGTTGCCAGAAAAAATATGCCATATAAATGCTGAAAATAGTCATTTTTTGCCATATACGTTGAGTCAACGTATGGCAAAAAATGACTATTTTCAGCATTTATGTGGCATATTTTTTCTGGCCTCTGTGCTTCAGTGGCTGCGGCCAAAAAAACTGGGCAAACAATGCCTACAAGGTCAACATCGTTGACCTTGTAGGCATTGTTTGCCCAGTTTTTTTGGCCGCAGCCACTGAAGCACAGAGGCCAGAAAAAATATGCCATATAAATGCTGAAAATAGTCATTTTTTTGGTCGCAGCCACTGAAGCACAGTTGCCAGAAAAATTATGCCATATAAATGCTGAAAATATGCATTTTTTTGGTCGCAGCCACTGAAGCACAGTTGACAGAAAAATTATGCCATATAAATGCTGAAAATATAAATTTTTTTGGTTGCAGCCACTGAAGCACAGAGGCCAGAAAAATTATGCCATATAAATGGAGAAAATATGCATTTTTTTGGTTGCAGCCACTGAAGCACAGAGGCCAGAAAAATTATGCCATATAAATGCAGAAAATATGCATTTTTTTGGACGCAGCCACTGAAGCACAGTTGCCAGAAAAAATATGCCATATAAATGCTGAAAATAGTAATTTTTCGCCATACGTTGACCTTGTAGACATTGTTTGCCCCATTTTTTTGGACGCAGCCACTGAAGCACAGAGGCCAGAAAAAATTAAACCAGTAGGGTTTGCACCCTAGTTTGTAACGGTGGCGGAGGGAGGAGGACGCTAAAGGACAGCTGTGTGTGGAGTCATGAGGCTTGAAGAGAAGGACAGCTGCATAGAAGTCAGAACAAGTCTTCCGGCGTGCAGTAACCCTCCGAGATCCACCCCTCATTCATTTTAATAAAGGTCAGGTAATCGACACTTTTGTGACCTAGGCGAGTTCTCTTCTCAGTTACAATCCCTCCTGCTGCACTGAAGGTCCTTTCTGAGAGCACACTTGAGGCTGGGCAAGACAAGAGGTTCATGGCAAATTGTGACAGCTCTGGCCACAGATCAAGCCTGCGCACCCAGTAGTCCAGGGGTTCATCGCTCCTCAGAGTGTCGATATCTGCAGTTAATGCCAGGTAGTCCGCTACCTGCCGGTCGAGGCGTTCTTTGAGGGTGGATCCAGAAGGGTTGTGGCGCTGCCTTGGACAGAAAAACATTTGCATGTCTGATGTTACAGACCGGCCAAAGGGCTTTGTCCTTGCAGGTGTGCTCGTGGCAGGATTACTGGCACCTCTGCCCCTGGAATGTTGATGAGTTCCTGAAGTGACATCACCCTTAAAAGCATTGTACAACATGTTTTGCAGGCTGGTTTGTAAATGCCGCATCTTTTCGGACTTGTGGTATGTTGGTAACATTTCTGCCACTTTATGCTTGTACCGAGGGTCTAGTAGCGTTGCGACCCAGTACAGGTCCTTCTCCTTAAGCCTCTTGATACGGGGGTCCTTCAACAGGCATGCCAGCATGAAAGACCCCATTCTCACAAGGTTGGATGCAGAGCTATCCATCTCCGCTTCCTCATTATCAAGGACTGCATCATCCACGGTCTCCTCCCCCCAGCCACGTACAAGACCAGGGGTCCCCAAAAGGTCACCACTAGCCCCCTGGGAAGCCTGCTCCTGTTGGTCCTCCTCCTCCTCCTCCACAAAGCCACCTTCCTCCTCTGACTCCACTTCTGGCACCTCTCCCTGCGTTGCAGCAGGTGCCTGGGTTCGTTCTGGTGATTGCGACCATAAATTGTGCGCTTCCAGCTCCTCGTCACGCTGGTCTACAGCCTCATCTGTCACTCGTCGCACGGCACGCTCCAGGAAGAAAGCGAAGGGTATTAGGTCGCTGATGGTGCCTTCGGTGCGACTGACCATATTTGTCACCTCTTCAAAAGGTCGCATGAGCCTGCAGGCATCGCGCATAAGCACCCAGTAACGGGGGAAAAAAATCCCCAGCTCTGCAGATCCAGTCCTACCACCCAGTTCAAAAAGGTACTCGTTGATGGCCCTTTGTTGTTGCAGCAGACGTTCCAACATAAGGAGCGTTGAATTCCAGCGAGTCTGGCTGTCAGAAATCAAACGCCTGACTGGCATGTTGTAGCGCTGCTGAATGTCAGCAAGGCGTGCCATGGCTGTGTAGGAACGTCTGAAATGGGCCGACACCTTTCTGGACTGGGTGAGAACGTCCTGGAATCCTGGGTACTTGGAGACAAAACGTTGGACTATTAAATTTAACACATGTGCCATGCAGGGCACATGTGTTAAATTTCCCAGTCTCAACGCTGCCAACAGATTGCTTCCATTGTCACACACCACTTTTCCGATCTGCAGTTGGTGTGGGGTCAGCCACCGATCGGCCTGTGACTGCAGAGATGACAGGAGTACAGATCCGGTATGGTTTTTGCTTTCCAGGCACGTCATCCCCAAGACAGCGTGACAACGGCGTACCTGGCACGTCGAATAGCCTAGGGGGAGCTGGGGGTGCACAGGTGTGGAGGAGGAGAAGGAGGACCCAGCAGCAGAGTAAGAAGAAGAAGAGGAAGAAGACGAGGTAGAGAGCGATGGAGGAGTAGAGGTGGTGGCAGAACCGCGTGCAATCCGTGGCGGTGACACCAACTCCACTGTTGTTGTTGTTGTTGAGCTACCCATTCCCTGCTTCCCATTCCCAGCCATTACCAAGTTCACCCAGTGGGCAGTGTAGGTGACATACCTGCCCTGACCATGCTTGGAGGACCATGCGTCAGTAGTCATATGGACCTTTGGCCCAACACTAAGTGACAGAGATGCGGTAACTTGGCTCTGCACATGTTGGTACAGGTGTGGTATTCCCTTTTTAGAAAAAAAATTGCGGCTGGGTACCTTCCACTGCGGTGTCCCAATTGCTACAAATTTGCGGAAGGCCTCAGAGTCCACCAGCTGGTATGGTAAAAGCTGGCGGGCTAAGAGTGCAGACAAGCCAGCTGTCAGACGCCGGGCAAGGGGGTGACAGTCAGACATTGGCTTCTTACGCTCAAACATGGCCTTCACAGAAACTTGGCTGGTGGCAGATGACTGGGAATGGGAACAGGTGGTCAAGGTGGAAGGCGGAGTGGAGGGTGGTTCAGATGGGTCAAGGAGAGCAGAGGTAGAGCAGTAAGATGCTGGACCAGAAGGAGTGTGACTTTTAGTTTGCCTGTTGCCTTTGAGGTGTTGCTCCCAAAGTGCTTTGTGCTTGCCGCTCATGTGCCTTCGCATAGAAGTTGTACCTATGTGGCTGTTGGGCTTACCAAGGCTCAGTTTCTGACTGCACTCATTGCAAATTACAATGCTTTTGTCAGAGGCACACACATTAAAAAAATGCCACACTGCTGACTTTTTGGAAGTCTGCGATCTGGCGGTAACAGTAGAAGTTGGCGGCATTGGCGGCAATGGCGGGTGCGTTGGCCGGCTGAACACAGGTGCCGATACATGTTGTTGCCCTACTGATCCCTGCGGGCTGGCCTCCCTGCTTCTTCTAAGTCTTATTCTCCTACTGCCTCTCTGACTCTCCGTCTCTCCATCTGAACTACCCTCCTCTTGCTCTCTTCTACTAGGCACCCACAAAACATCAATCTCCTCATCATCATTCTCCTCAGATGCATCAATTTCTTCTGACACATCACAGAAGGAAGCAGCAGCGGGGACCTCCTCCTCCTCCTCATCACTCATCATTATGTCCATCTCTGTCGTGTTCTCTGCCAGAATTAAATCTGGTGTAACGTCCTCATCTCCTTCATCTTCTTCTGCCAATAATGGTTGCGCATTACTCAGTTCAAGAAACTCATGGGAAAATAACTCCTCTGACTCCAGTGAAGAAGGGGCACCGGTGGTGGAGGAAGTGTTACGTGGGGTGGCCATAGCAGTGGAGGATGAGGAGGATGTTGTGGTAAAGTTAGAAACGGTAGAGGATGGGGTGTGCTGTGTAAGCCAGTCAACTACCTCTTCAGCATTTTGGGAGTTCAGGGTCATTGGCTTTTTAAAACTGGGCAATTTGCTAGGGCCACAGGATTGCATAGCAGCACGGCCCCTAGCACGGCCTCTGCGTGGCGGCCTGCCTTTGCCTGGCATTATTTTTAAAAAAACAACAACAACAAAAACTCAGTTGGTTTTTCTGGAAACGATAATACACACAGCTAGATGGCAGTTTGAAGAAAACAGTGTGCAAATAATGCCTACAAGATCAACGTATACACTACTACAGCGGTGGATACGGATTACGTAAAATATATGAATGCTGCTTGAAAAAAAGTAACTCAAGTGGTTTTTCTAGAGACGATAATATTATCAATATTTAGACAAAATGTGAACAAGCTCACACAGCTAGATGGCGGTTTGAAGAAAACACTGTGCAAATAATGCCTACAAGGTCAACGTATACACAGCGGTGGATACGGATTACGTAAAATATAAGAATGCTGCTTGAAAAAAAGTCACTCCGGTGTTTTTTCTGGAGACGGTAATATTATGGATATTTAGACAGAATGTGAACACGGGCACACAGCTAGATAGCAGTTGGTTGAATAACACACTGGGCAAAAAATGCCTACAGGGCAAATAATGCCTACAAGGTCAACGTATACACAGCGGTGGATACGGATTACGTAAAATATAAGAATGCTGCTTGAAAAAAAGTCACTCCGGTGTTTTTTCTGGAGACGGTAATATTATGGATATTTAGACAGAATGTGAACACGGGCACACAGCTAGATAGCAGTTGGTTGAATAACACACTGGGCAAAAAATGCCTACAGGGCAAATAATGCCTACAAGGTCAACGTATACACAGCGGTGGATACGGATTACGTAAAATATAAGAATGCTGCTTGAAAAAAAGTCACTCCGGTGTTTTTTCTGGAGACGGTAATATTATGGATATTTAGACAGAATGTGAACACGGGCACACAGCTAGATAGCAGTTGGTTGAATAACACACTGGGCAAAAAATGCCTACAGGGCAAATAATGCCTACAAGGTCAACGTATACACAGCGGTGGATACGGATTACGTAAAATATAAGAATGCTGCTTGAAAAAAAGTCACTCCGGTGTTTTTTCTGGAGACGGTAATATTATGGATATTTAGACAGAATGTGAACACGGGCACACAGCTAGATAGCAGTTGGTTGAATAACACACTGGGCAAAAAATGCCTACAGGGCAAATAATGCCTAAAAGGTCAACTTATACACTACTACAGCGATGGATACGGATTACGTAAAATTTATTATGGCTGCTTGAAAAAAGTCACTCCGGTGTTTTTTCTGGAGACGGTAATATTATGGATATTTAGACAGAATGTGAACACGGTCACACAGCTAGATAGCAGTTGGTTGAATAACACACTGGGCAAAAAATGCCTACAGGGCAAATAATGCCTAAAAGGTCAACTTATACACTACTACAGCGGTAGTAAAATAAAAAAAAGTTAAATAAAAAAAGAATGAATATTAAAAAAAAAAAAATTAAAGTTGGTGCTGCTGAACTACTAGGAGCAGCAGATTAGCACACCAGTCCCACTCCCCAACACTGCTAGACTAATAGCACTGGGCTCTTATAGTAGTAGTAGTAGTAGTAGTAGTAGTAGTAGTAAAACAACAAAAAAATAAATAAAAGCAGTCCTTACAAGGACTATTGCTATTGCAGCAGTCAGCAGATGAGATCAGAAGCAGGACAGCTGCCCACTGCAGCTACATACAGAGCACTGCAGTAGAAGGTAGATTACTAGCCAGCAAAGCTACCTAAGCTTAAATGTCCCTCAAACCCCTGCAGACTTCTGTCCCTCCAATAACAGAGCAGTATCAAAACGATTACTAGCCAGCAAACTTTCAACTGTCCCTGAAATCACTAACAGGCAGCAGCTCTCTCCCTACACTATCTCTTCAGCACACACAGGCAGAGTGAAAAAACGCTGCAGGGCTTCGGTTTTTATAGGGAAGGGGAGTGGTCCAGGGGAGAGCTTCCTGATTGGCTGCCATGTACCTGCTGGTCTGGGGTGAGAGGGCAAAAAAAAGCGCCAACAATGGCGAACCCAAAATGGCGAACGTCGCGCGACGTTCGCGAACTTCCGGCGAGCGCGAACACCCGATGTTCGCGCGAACAAGTTCGCCGGCGAACAGTTCGCGCCATCTCTACTGAGCGATGCTTTCTACTTATATAAGATAATCTTTCCAATAAGGTCACGATTTTACATTCAAAATGTTACATTTGAAGAGATTCCATATTTTGAAGTAAATATAAATGGTTGAGACTTGTCAAATCTATGCTTAAAACTATACTGTCACCACATTATGTCCTTGTCGTTCCAACTTGTCGTGCCATAACTATTTTGGCATCAGAACTCGTAAGAATATTGCTACTTTTCTTTATACATCCTTTCTAAGCTAGCTCTTATCTGATCTATGCGGACCAGGAAGAGTCAATGCAGCATGGACTTTCAATATGGTGCAAAGCTGCAAATGCTTCTCCAGGGTTTCCATGAAACAAGATTTTCTCTTTCAAATCATACATTTCAAATCCAGCTGATCTGTCTGAGTCAAAAGTTATATTGGTAAACAAAACTAGAAAGATGGGGCATATCTGCTTTGAGCCTTACTTATGGATTATGGGGGACAGGCATGATGCTGTGTGGTCATGCTGAATTTGGATATTCGTGTACAATCTGTGGGTATCCACAGATCTGCTTGGGAAGAATTATTTTTGTAAAGAACTAGAACTATTAAAATTATTATATGTATTGCTCATCCTCTGTTGATTTAGGTAACATGTTGGTGTCACAATGTGATAGTAGGTTTATAAATAAACACTATTGGAAGTACTTGTACATGATACATGGAACATGGTACATCAAGTACTTGTACATCAAGTAACATTTTATCAGTCAACCACAATACCTGCTGCTGACCATCCTCAGGACAAAAAAATGCTGCTACCCATCTTCAGGATAATGCTTTCCCTGCATTTAGCTTTTTTCAATGGGGCTGTACTCACACAGGCGCGTGTAGGCGCCGAACGCAGGTTGAGAAGCAACATGCTGCAAGAGCCCTTAGTCAGATCCAAATACATCTGGAGTTCAGCTGAATTCCAATATAAATTCTTGATTTGGTGCATCCCTAGTTATTGAGGCTTATGGAGCACATTTTAGGGATTTGCTTTAATATTTTAAAATAATGAATAACATGACTCAAAGTGCAGTTACACGGAGCGCTATCTGTTGATTGCAAGGGTGCACACAGCTGTCTGCTAATTGTGGGAATGTAGGAAAGCTTCACCATTCAATTCAGAGTATGTTGTATACAGAGAAGGCACTAATGCACTTTTAGGGGCAGAATTATGAAAATGTGAGTTTAGAGCTCACGTCAGAAAAAATTCATTCATTTTCTATTCATTTCTGTGTGATTTTTAGAATTGTATTTATCAATGGGTGAAAGTTAAGAGTTCAGCATTTGATAAATATGCTTCTAAAAATCCCATAGGAATACTAAAAATGTGAAATTAGAGCTCACCCACTTTCTTTTAAGTATGGCCCTTAATGAAATGGATAAGATAATAGAAGATAATACTTTCCCATTAAAGCGCCAGCTGCAGACAAGTTTGGTTTGTGAAATTTACAATAAATATATATTTTCTGGCTGCATACTATCTTCAATAAATAGCAATACATATATGAGCACAAATCATTATTTTGTAGTGAAAATACAACTAGGCATTGTTTACCCAAAATTATAAGCAATGTCAGCAAATCAATAAATACATTTTGCAAGCAGAAAGTCCAGAGGTGCACTTGTCATCCCGGTTAACCCTTGGGTTTATAACTTTACCGGAGCAAGAACATCTTTCTATATGTTCCCCCTTGAGAGATTTAGTCTTTGATTGAGGGTTTTTGAACATGTAGTTTGAGTGTAAACACTGGAAATGAAGGTTGAATGCAAAAGTGAAGGAATTACACACACATTCTTTGAAAAAGCAGATCTTCACTATGGTGAGATGTTAAAGGGTGGCCACAGAACAATTACAATCTTTCCTGTGACTATTGGTCGTGTAGACGTGTAGAGCTGAATCATCAGATGTACAAGTAGAAACAATAGAATTCTAACTGTATCTGACAATTCAGCACTAACAATGACAGATGTTCAGGTGCCATTAATGGCACCGATCAAAATTTTCTGGCCAGCCCGATTGATGAGCTGGTCGATATCCAAGTCATCATCATCATTTATTTATATAGCGCTGACAAGATACTCAGTGCTTTACCTTAGTTATAACAACAGGGAATACATGGCGGACACCAAACAAGGGTTACAGAGTACAAAAGGATTAGAGGGCTCTACAAATTAAAGAGTACAAAGTAAAGGTTAGGGTACAATTGAGACATTAGGATTTTAGAAACAATTTGTGATTTTCGATACAGCAATGATTGATTAATTAAGGTACATTGAATAAGCTTCTTTAAACAGGTGGGTCTTTAAGGAGTGTTTGAAAGTTTGGAAAGAAGGAGAAAGTCTGACAGCTCGAGGCAGAGAGTTCCAGAGAAAAGCAATGTGAGGGCTCACCTCCCTGGTGGTCCGGTGGGTCAAGGGGGTCGGCGGGGATGCCCACTGTCTCCTCGGCAGGGACGCCCGCCGTGTTAACCGTTCCTCCATCCTCTTCTTAGGTGCGCGCAGCATGCCGCTTCCTGGTTTATAGCGCATGCGTGCTGGCGTGATGACGTCAGCATGCAGTAGCGCGAAATTCAAAAGGTATTAAAGGGACATCAGTGTGTAAATCAGTGCCTGTGATAGGATTTGTTCCTGGTGCTATTAGCTTTTGCTATTTTGCTTGTTTACTGTTCCTGATTACCTGTTTTGACCCCTGCCTGGCTTTTTGACGATTCTACACTCTGTATCCTGACTCCTTGCCTGTTGTCTGACTCTGATCTTGCTTAACCCTTTGATTGACTACCTGGTTTGACCCTTGCCTGCCTGACTACATTTATTCTCTGCCTGCCCCGACCCGGCCTGATTTGACTACTCTATTGCTGAACGCCTTGTACTACGACCTTCCGTCCAAAGACTTTTCTCTACAGTCGTGCCTTTCTGCCTATCCAGAACCTTCATCTTGCACCTCTTGTTTAAGTCCAGGTGGCATCCAAGCAAGCCGGGGGCTCCTCCCGAGGCCCAAAGGCAGTCCCACTATTAGTGAAGCACCAGCCGAGACCAGGGTGCCTGGTGTTTGTTCTGGTGGTGTGTGTCGACCGTGACAAGCAGAAGCCTGAGACAAGTCTTGTAGACGAGAATGGGCAGAAGTGATGAGAGGAGAAGTGAGGCGAAGATCAGAAGCGGAGCAAAGGTTGCGTGAAGGAGTGTATTTGGAGATCAGAGATGAAATATAGGGAGGGGCTTCGTTATTAAGGGCCTTGAAAGTGAGTGTTAGTAATTTGAATTTGATTCTAGAGGAAATTGGGAGCCAGTGAAGGGTCATGCATATGGGAGTAGCTGATGTTGAGCGGTGAGATAGATGAATGAGTCTAGCGGCTGCATTTAGAACAGATTGGAATTGTGAAAGATGACTTGTTGGAATACCTGCAAGGAGTAGGTTGCAGTAATCAAGGCGGGAAATGATGAGAGACTGAATCAGTGTTTTAGTTGATTCTGAACTGAGATATGGTTGTATTCGGGCAATGTTGCGCAGTGTAATGGGAAAAGATTTTGCAAGTGTTTGAATGTTTGGTGAAAAAGACAGATGCGAGTCTAAGATAACTCCTAGGCAGCGTGCCTGTATGGTGGAATAAAAGGTGGTGTTGTTTACTGTGAGTGATATCTGAGGGACAGGGGAAGATCTTGGAGGAAATATAATGAGTTCTGTTTTTGAAAGGTTCAGTTTCAGGTGTCGCTGTGACATCCAGAAGGAGACAGCAGAGAGACAGTCTGTAACTTGGGAAAGGACAGAATTAGAAAGATCAGGAGTAGACAAGTAGAGTTGGGTGTCATCAGCATAAAGGTGGTACTGAAGTCCAAACGACTGAATACGTTTTCCTAGCGAGGTTGTATAGAGCGAGAACAGCAGAGGGCCTAGAACAGAGCCTAGAGGAACTCCGACAGAGAGAGAGGGAACATAGTAGAAGTAGAGTTAGAGAAGGAAACTTTAAAGGAACGGTCAGACAGATAAGACGTAAACCATGAAAGAGCAGTGTCGCGAATACCAGATGAGTGTAGAATGTCTAGGAGGAGTGTGTGGTCAACTGTGTCCAATGCTGCAGAGAGATCTAGAAGGATTAGTATGGAATAGTGACCTTTCGACTTTACCGGTAGAAGATCATTGGTTACTTTTGTGAGTGCAGTTTCAGTTGAGTGTGTTTGGTGGAAGCCAGATTGCAGGGCATCGAGAAGGGAGTTGTGAGTGAGATGCTGGATCAGGTGTTTGAAAACAAGCCTTTCTAGTAATTTGGATGTGAATGGAAGAAGGGAAACTGGACAATAGTTAGTGGGAGAGATGGGATCAAAGGAAGGTTTTTTGAGGATAGGACTGATTAGTGCTTGTTTGTATAAGGATGGAAAAGTACCAGTAGAGAGTGAAAGGTTAAATAGGTGAAAAAGTGCAGGAGAGAGTGGTTGATATCCAAGTCTTCTGCCGATGTTCGCCCTCCATACACACGATATGGATATTATCGGTGTCTATGGCCATCTTTATTATATTAGTGATAAGCAACCACTGTCAGGAATTTGGGCTATTGTAGAATGCTGGATGAAATAAATGTGCCATATTTAATTTACTGCAATTAAGAAAAGGTCATTTAGAGATCATATTAATGCTGAGGGATAAAATCAAGATGCGGAGACATTCCCTAGACACACTATTTAAAGCAGGGTACGGAGAAGGCGTGCATCTAAATAAGCTGACACACCAAACTTTCACCCTGGAATTTGGGACACAGAAGCCTGGAATTATGCTTGAACAGTATCCCAAGACCTTTAAAATTCACTTCATAACACTGTGTCCCAGGAACCAAAACCTAAAAGGGCATATAAAATGCTTCCTGGCAAAATATTTTTATAAATAAATAAGTTAAACTGGGCAATTACTCACTGTGCCATGGAAAAACTCTGTGGAGAGTTCAGTGTAAAGTACAAATGCTACGTAAGCATAAATACACAGTATTATATATTCTGCCTTATCAGAGTATAATTTGTCATTTTTACTCACTTTGAGAAAAGGTTTACTGGGTTTAAAAATAACTCACAGTGCTTTGATTCAGTGGTTTGTGAAACAACAAAGTGATGCTATGGAGCTAAACAAAGAATAGATACAGTAGCAGCAGGTTTATATTTCTTAATACAATTCAAATTATATATCAGAAAATAATGATCTACAATCTAACCTAAGAAAAGAAGTTAATGCATGAATTTAATGCTACAGAATGAATTGAATCTCCCAGGCAGTGACCAGCAATCTGGCCGTTCTTCTAAATTAGCGGGTGGGAATTTAAATGGTTATGGAACTTTTTGGAAACACTCACCCTGAGTAAGATGCTTGATTTCATGACTTCTAACTGAAATGTAAGAGTAAACTGCTGGTTATTATCTGTAATAAGTCTACTGCCATTATTTCCTGCTGATAACTATATAAAAATACTGTTTATGTGGTATTACTGGCTGGGCAACACTGGAATCAATCCATTTTAATAGTAATTTCAATAAAAGTTATGTTTTATATTCCTTTTATCTTCCCATAGGATAGGTCATTTGACACAACTGCTGAACCTCTTTGGGAACGTTTGCGTGTAATTCAAATTCTTGAACTGACATTTCCTTGGTTTGTTTTTGTATTGTGATCTGGCTATCTGCAGCACTATGGTGACACAAGCCAGAATTTTGAATCAGGGATATGGCAATCCAGCCTGATTTGGTGCCACTGTCAGAAGAAAACAATTAAGCGTTGTTTATAACATAAGATATAAGATAAAATGTTGTCCCATCCAGGGCCGCAGAAAAGCCAATCCAGTCTTGTACAATATGATGGAAGATGAGAGATGCAGTTTCCTGCAAGGTAGAAATTTATTCTGATTTGTCACAAAGTCTGGTGCTAAGAATACTATTTGTCTTGGATTGTTGACCTAAGGCATTATATGAACTGCCTATTTATGACAGTGCAATCCATTAATAGAATATATGGTCTCCTCAGTTTGGCTGGCAACACTAACAATGCAAGCGGACACTCAGTAATAAAGAACAAGTTCATAGGCATGACACAAGCTTGCAATGATAAGAGCTTTCTATCATGCTACATTAATGATATGTGTACTGTCTGGCCCTGTTCAAACATGACAGAAAACACGGAAGGCAATTAAATATATTACGGCAACTGATACTGGAAATCACAACACAATTGCAGACGCTGTAGCTCCTTATTCACTCCTGTAAAGGAGACAAAATATCGTACAAGTATTTCACCTACAGGTACTTTGCTCTTCATTACCGACTGTGAGTGAAATCAATAGTTTTCTGTAACAAAGCCCGTTCTTTTTCTTCCTCAACCATTGTTTTTCAGCACTGGGACCATAGCTAAGCCAGCAAAGCTATGATTAAGAGTTATGGACTCTGCTTGACCATTTATTGTATGGTGAGGTGTATCAAGACCCAAAGCAAGTTTTTTTGTGGGGGTGAGTGATTTATAGACCAAGCACTGAGCCAAGAACTATAGACAGGGCTGGAACGCTAAAATAAAATAAATTAAGCCAGTTTATAACTTATGTGTTGTATATGTGTGTATATTTACATTCATATTTATCTCTATCTAATTCACAAAAAAAAAAGGGGGGGGGAGTTGTGGGAACAATCCAAGGCTAAATTATAATGTTGGAATGGGAGAACTTTTCCATAATCTCTGCAGTAAATTTGAAAGCTTTCTTTATGTAGGTTATTCAGAGAACTAAAGTGTGTTTGTGGAAATGTTTTTTTGGGGGGTATTTGGGGATGGGAGGTTTGTTTATTCAGGAAAAACGCAAGACAAAATGACCACTAATTTCAATACATTAAGCTCTCTTGACTACAATTTGAGAAATAAACCCCCATTGCTTCCAACTATTTTGATTACATTTTGCATTTGACACATTTTGTTCATGGTTTTGCAAATATTTCAGTAAAGCAATATAGGATAGATTTGCAACAACTTTATTGTTACATTTTTGACCAATGATTGCTTGGGACCATGTTATTTTGCCTTTGTTTTGGATCCATAAATGATTAATGTAACAATAATGAGAAAAGCAAAACTGATACTGCAAGGTCCCATGCATACTAGCAAAATGTTAACAGGAAAGGCAAGCACTTCACCACTTCTTGCTGTGCAGTTAATCCTTTATTTAGGCCAGTTTTGCCACTTCTGACCTCCAGTTCAATACTGGGAGTAGCAAAACTGTCTTAAATAAAGAATTAATTGCACAGCAAGAAGTGGGGAGGTGCTTGCCTTTCCTGTGAACATTTTGATAAGGGTTGATGTGGCCGTACGTCTAAAGAAAAGCACCACCGTATGCAACAACGCCTGAAGAGTGTAAGTAGTGCACCCCATTTCCCTTATTTCCCATGCATACTAGCACATGGGATGGATTTGTGCAATTCTTGGCACTTCTTGGCACAGTCAATTTTCATTCTGCAATTAACATCGATTCAACTGATATGCAATGTTACTTAATGCTCTTTCAAGCTTACCTACCAAAGGAAGGAATTCTATGTATGTGATGGAACCTCACTCAACATAAATTTAACAGTGTGTGCCACAGGCTTTAAGTTTGGTGGTTGTTTGTAACAGATGGTGTTCAAGCATGTTCCTGTGATTGATAATGCATTTGATCAGTGCTTAAATTCTTCTTAGGAGATTCAAGATATGAAGAGTCAACTGTGTTCTCCTCCTCCTAGTGTCAAACATTGCTTGCTGATCTCTGACAAGTGTTTTAATTCAACCAGGATTTTTCAACTTTTGATCTCTTGGTTTACTTTTTTATTTAAACCATTTTTATTTTTTCAGCTTTTATATAACAATATAAAGGATCTTAAAAAAAGGTAAGAAGAGATCTGAAAAGTAGGGGAGAAACAGCTGGGGAGCAACATCATAGCAGTGCATACAGACATTCTGTTACACACAGTAGAATAAAAGGCAGTCACATTCTCAGTCATAACCAAGACTCCAAATTATCAAGAATAATTTGGGGGCAGCCTCTAGCAATATATATGTTAAGATCTGATATGGTTGTAAGTCATCAATACGTTTTCTCCAGTAGTTGAATGTGGGAGCAGAAGTCCTTCTACATGTCATCTGTCATGCTGGGAATCTCTCGCTCCCAGCTTGAAGCAGTTTTGTGTAACACCAGGATAATGGCTTGCATATTTATTGGTATGCATGGTTGGGCCCAGATAACCTTTTTAATCAACTTCTCTAGAGGAAAGACTTATAGTTATTCTGTCATAGGTCAGATTAGTAATCCCTGTTGTTGTATTCAGGGCCGCCATCAGGGGGGGCACATTTGTACTGGGCCCGGGCCTAAAGGGGGGCCTGGTCATTCTGGGCCACCTTGACAGTGCCAAACACCCTTTGAGCTGAAAACCTGAAGAGCCAAAGATCCGAAGTCCCAAAGAGCAGAAGTCACAAAGATCTAAAGACCTGAAGCGCAGAATACCCGAATCGGCAAACGAATCGAAGCAGCAATGTCTGTGTGGCCTTTTTACTGTGGTGTGGGTTGGACGGGATCTGGGGTGGGGATTGGGGGCTAGGCTGGGGTGGGCAGGGACCAGGGGGCCAAGAAAATATTGTTGTACTGGGCCCTGTGATTTCTGAAGGCGGCCCTGGTTGTATTTATTCTTACAACATTACGCATTGCAACTTTACTGTCTTGCATTATGTTTCTTATCATCACTTCTGTACTATTCAACCACCTTTTTTTCATTTTCATAGCCCCACCATACTTTGTGTGCTACCAATCCTAAAAATAATTCATGTTTTTTTAATAATGCATTATATTCAAGAGATGTTTATCCAAGAAAACACACTAGAGCGCATATTTTTAAGGTGTGTCTAAAAATATTTCATGCCTAAAATAGGCCTAAAAGTTTTATTGAAATAAACTTTGTATTTTGAAAATCCCATTATTGCCTTTATGTGTAAAGTAATAAGGAGCAAGTGCAGTAGTAGCGCATTGTACAGTGCACAGACTGAAGGGGAGACAAGGGAGAGTAACAAACGTTAGAACTGCAAAGCACAGTTTTAGTAGCTGTTAATTTTGAAAACAATTTGTTTGTTTTTTTTAAAAAAAAAACAAGATTAATCAGAAAAAGGCATTTAATGACATGGGTTGATCATATCCTCTCCTCATCTCCTTTAAAAGACATCCCCCACCCCCTCTGAAAGAAAATGGTTTTTAATCAGAATAAGTCACAACTCTTGTAGCTGTCCGTTTCAAAAATTCCCAAATATCTGAAAATAGACTCATTTGGATTTTGAACTATCTTTCATGGCTGTTTGCAAAAACTGGAGATGCCAGAATTAAAGGTGCAGTATTATTTTTTTTTTATTTTTTATAGTTTTTCAATTATTTGCCTCCTCCTTCTGACTCTTTCCAGTTTAAAGTGGGGGTCACTGACCCCATCTAAAAAGCAAATGCTCTGTAAGGCTAAATGCATTGCTATTGATACTTTTTATTACTTGTCTTTCATACTTCATACATCACATACTAAATTAATTTCAAGGTGAATAACCCCTTTACGTATGTGATGATGTGAGCACATTTCCTTGTTGAAAACATTGCCAGTGGCAGGAAATATATATATTTATAGTCCAAAGTAGATGCATACCATGATCAATAACTGTCAAGGTGTGGTTGCTAATTTATGACATAGAAGGTACAGGGAAATGACAGTACCGATAGGATGTTGGTCCGAAACCCCACTAAAATATTGTATGTGGCTTATTGTTCAGCATATGAAGACTATTGTCATGAAAACCTTAACATCAAAAATCCCATCTAGGTTTTGGTGCAGTTTTCTCTATTGCATAAATATATATCTGGACTGCCTAGCTGGTCCCCCTTAACTCCTGCCCCCAGCAATTGCAGGGTAGGTCTGTTTCCTCTCTATATTTAGAGGAAATGTACCATTCAGAGCTGGGTTGTTTCCCAGTGTAAGCCAAGGCTGCCCAAAAAAAGGTTGAGTAAGATATGGCAAGCTAGCAGGCTCATAGTGACTGGCTGCTCCATAAGCTCATTGACAGGAGCATACTTTCTCAAACATTTATTCACAGCAAATAATAAGCACATATTTGTCTGATTTGTTTTTTTTTGACTATTGATTTATGCACTTCACTCCTAAGGGGCCACATCTCAAATACTTGGTATCTCTTTCACCATTGGACATATTACAGTGATCAAAATTAGGCAAAAAGAAAAAGCCACAAAACAATAAAAAGATGAAATAAGTAGAAATGCATTTAAAATTGGGACAGAACCGAGAATAAGGAACGGAACTTAATATTTAATTAGACTTCCCTATGGAAACGCAACTGTTCTTTTCAAAATTGATTTTGATTTTGATTATTTTTCAAAACTAGTTTACTTTGCCAAACATTACACATGTTTGTGTTTTGCACTGAAGTGTGAAACAGGGAGTATGAATGTTTGAGTGTATTTATATAGGACTATTAGGCTATGCAGCTCTGTACAATTTTACAGTGTAGAAAAGTTATATAAAGGGAGGACAAACATTATAATAAATGAATACAGTGATTATGTACCATGGGGCAAGAGACACAGTAATAAGGTGATCTCTCCAGTGTTGAGTTTGCTATCTAAGTGGTATACAACATACAAATAATATATACGTATGTGTATGTGATCATATACATGCACACACTCAGGAAATACAGTAGGTTCTCTCCATTATTCTCTGCATTATTAGTCAACAGGGATCATCAAAAACAGCAGCATACAGTGTTTGAAACTATTCTACCAAGTATCCCAATGTCAGATCAGATGTATCATTTATTATGATATGCTATATTCAAGCAACAATGTTCCATTTCTGTCTTTCTGTTGCGCATAATTACCCTTGTTAAACTTCAGTGTGAAGAATATGTATTTATTTATTTTAGCTGGTACAGAAACAAAGCATTTGCCTTTTTTTTCATTCGGGCCTCAGCTCAGCACAAGCTGCACTAGGAATGATGGGATAGGATGCACCACTTGTTCAGACCTTTGATCAGGTCTTCAAGCTATAATCTGTTTTTCTTCTTTCCACTTGAGCAGATCCTATTTCGCTGTTTGCAGATGAGGGCAGGGTAGTGACCGGACCATGTGTTCTGTTTGTCATCATAGAGGAACGCCCGTTTGAACTCCAAAGTCCAGTATTCCCACTAGTTGTCTTAGAAATCTTACATTCAGGAGGTGTCCACTGAAGTTTGTGTCAGTGGAATTAAACTCTGGATTTGTGACCAAGGAGCTCTGTCACTGCACCCCTTCCTATCCTTCACTCTTGCTTGTGAAATAGCACAAGGAGACTCTTTGTATGCTCCTAATCCTGCTGCAACACAGCTTTAGCAACATCCAGGGATAAAAGCACCATCAAACCACAACTTTATGAGGGCAAATCTTTTCTAATCCTTCGCTTTAGCTAAACAAAGCTCCTCGCCCTAATCCGCTATTGCTTGGAAAAAAAAGCTCAGATTTTGTTTTTAGTAAGAAGATGATCCAAAGGACTAATTTTGAGAGAGACTAACCAACTCTGACAGCCTTTAAAATAGCCCGGGTAAAATAGATGCAAACTTTACTCTCAATTCATGGTTTTTTCAGTACATGCAATAAGAAATATATCCAGGGTTTAACTGTTTTCTCTTAAGATCACTCTTTTTGTATTAACTGCTCTGTCTCCCAGGACTGGACATAAACTGTGTTTGATGCTCACATACTGTAGAATGAGGGAATGGCAAGCAATAAAACGTTAATGAAAAGATAAATATATATATATATATATATATATATATATATATATATATCCAGAAACAAATGTGCTGTTTTAGCTTATTGTTGCTCATACAACCATGCCTTTCAAAGAGCAATAGCATTTATTAGACTTTTTCTGGATTTATATCTAATGCAACATTAGACATGTTCAATATCGCTCTCATTTGCTGTGCTGTCCTTTAACGGCACAGCAAGTGAGAGGGGACCCTCATTTTAGTTCTCATTGCACTCTTACTGATTCTAAATATTAAATTAAACAATCTTTTGTCAATTTTCAACCTACTTCATTAATAAAAAGACACACAAATATATATATATATATATATATATATATATATATATATATATATTTATATATATATATATATATATATATATATATATATATATATATATACACAAGATCTTTAATTGTTTAACTTTAAATGAGTGGTTAATACATTATGTATCTATTAACATATTTTAAGAATGTTACTGTTTGTGTAGCAACCTGTAGCAAATGCTGCACTTAATGGAAGATTTGACAGTAATCGTTTTATAGAGTGTTAGCACTCTATCCCAGTGGTTTCCTTCGGCACTGTCTCTTTGCATTTTGCATAGCTGATCCTCCTTCACCTAGCAACAATTTAGGAATGAGTGCTGAAGGAGTTTCCATGCTAATGTGAAAAAGTATAAGAAAGGAATATTATTGTCAGCCATGCAGGCAAGCCATGGAACTCCTTCGAAAAACCCCTTTGAGTCAATATATCTAATTTTATTTGCTTGCACATATCCTGGGGGTTCATCAGACATTGGCCATATTTATTAATGGAGTAGGTTGAATTTAGTGAGAAAGACTTTTCTCATAGACTTCAATGGAGTTTTCAAATAATGAACTGTGAAATAAAGTTTTCACATCAAATTTAATCTGGCTTATTTTCAGTACTTGAGTGCCAAAAATATCAAGAAGTGTTAACCTTATTAATTTTTATGTATAGATGAGGTTTTTATTTTGTCTGGTAAGAGCAGCTACATGCATTTTTAATGCAAAGATGCAGATACATAATACTAGGATTGGTGTACAACCTACACTATGTTTTAATAAATAAATAGAAAAGGTGACAGTAAATGGTACTTACAAATAAGTACCTTTTCTGGAGATGTTGACAAGTGAATTGAAACCAAGCTTTCCTGGACTTTTCACAATTATCAAACATTGTATTTGTATGAATATGCTTAAAAGTCGTATTGTTATCAAAGGTTCCCCTAGATGGTGAAAGGGTTGAGGAATCTGCCTACTAGTATGTGTATTTCCTTAAGGTAAAACATGGTATACAGCTTTGGAGAGGTCCGCTGTGCATATGAGATACTATTTCTAGCGTCTGTGTGACAAACTAAACTCTAGTAAAGGGATACTTATCTTTAGACAATGAAGGGTAGACAATAGAGCCACATGTCTAGGGCATAATTGTAAGTGGGCTGCAATTTCAGTCTCCTGGAGGTAGAGTGAGGTAGCAGATTAACAAGTGCACAAGCTTTTCTTTTTCAGGGGACACATACTACTTTTCTCTGCTTTTACACAAACATGTTTTTTCTTACCTTTTCTGTGTCTGCTGCTCTGTGTCCTTCACTAGTTCTTATAGACAGGAGGTAATGCTGTGGATGGGCAGTGGTGGGAGAGGGTATGGATTGCTACCATTAACTTTGGTGCCAATGCCCTTTGAAGGTCTGGTCTGGCAACGCCTTATTCTAGTCACCACCCTTCATGTCATATGTAGGGGATCACTATTTATGTATGTATCACTGTATTTGTAAAGTGCTGTTAAGGAGCCACAGTGCTGTACAGTGCATACAAGTACATATATACATATATATATATATATATATATAGACACAGGGAAGACAAATCACATAATAAATATATACAGAATCATATCAGGACAAAGAGCTATGTGGTATCTTTCTTCTCTAAACAGAGAGTGTAATGGAGATGTGTTGCTTACATCATAGATTATAGCATTCAAATCTGTATTTTTAGTGACAGAAGCCACTGACAAACTCCACGCAACATTGTCATCTCTCCTGAAAAACTACTTGTGTACTGTCATGTAAAATGCCTTTGCTCTGGAACTTATGGAAACCAGCTCAATTTTAACGGCATGGCGAAAGACAATAATTAAAATAACACTATCAATATCAGAGGGCTGCGTTATATGGCGACACCATGAACAACTGGAAAACAAAATGATGTTCAGAGAATTAACATTATGACTGCCAACCTAAGCTGTGGATAATCTATGATGAGCTAAGAAACAAATCATTAAACACCTGTGTGAGAAATAACAAGGGGAAGCTGAAATTGGACTTAGACGGACAAGAACACCAGAGAGCCCTGTGCTTACTAGGACAACTGTAACATTGTGGACATGCATTCTAGTCTATGGGGCAAATTCACTAACCTCCATAAATTCGCCAGCGAAGGCTTCGCTCACATTGCAACACTTCGCCAGGCATAGATTAGTCAGGCCAACGCTAGTTCACTAAAATCCGAAGTTGCGTCCAGGGTGCCGAACTCTGGCGAAGTTGCGCTAGTGTTACTGCGCGAAGCAAATCGATGTTGCGCTAGTGTTGGCTAATTTGCATACGCCGGGAAGTTAAAGTTGAATGGACGTATATGTTGCAGCAAATACATTTCACTACACAAGCCCAGGGAAACCTTACTAAAATGAAATAGATGTTATAATGCCCAACAAATGTGTATAGTTTATGTGCCATATGTTATAAAATGTAGGGGGAAGCCCGGGTATCCAAAAAAATTTTTACGGACTTTTGCAGCCTATCACCCTGAAAAAACTAAAAGTCGCCAGCGTTTTTTGGGACTTAGAAAATTTTTCAACTAAAAATTGAAGAAGCCCTATACATTCCATTGCACTTCGCCTGGTCTGAGTTGGTGAAGGCAAGTCTGGCGGAACAGGTAACGTTGAGTAAAATCCGCATCTTAGTGAATTTGCGAAGTAACACTCTTTCACCAGGGCGGAACTTCGTCTGGCGTACGTCTGAGTGCGAAGTAGCGCTAGAGTCTAGCTCCTTCGCTAGCATAGTTATGCAGGTTAGTAAATTGGCGAAGTACCGAAATGACATCACGCTGGCGAATTTTCGTTGACTTTACTCACTTCGCCCTTTAGTAAATTTGCCCCTATATTTTAGCTCCAGGGCCAGATTTCTGTGCCTGGGGTCCTAGCGCCCTCCACTTTTACGAGCGCCCCGATCCCAGCACGAGCATGCGCACAAGCATGCGGCTGCTCGCTTGGGAGCTGCGGCTCCCCATTGCTAAAGGAGAATGTGGCTGGGTGGCCCTGGAGCTAAGATATAGGGGCAAATTTACTAAAGGATTGAAGGTAGAATAATGCAGGTCTGGGAATGAACTGCAGTCTGTATTTATATTCAGACAGTTTATTGTATTGTATCTATATATTTTTATAACACATCAAGGGGCAGACTTATCAAAAGTCGAAGTGAAAATTCAAATTAAAAAAATGTGAATTTCAAGCTAATTGAAATTAGTCCTATAGGAAATAGTCCAAGTTCGATTCGAATTTGTAAAAAATTAAAAAATTCTAAAACTGACATATTCGATCGAAAAAAAACTTTTTCTGATTTAATTTTGTTCTAAATTCAACACTTCATAAATCTGCCCCCAAATGTACACAGTACTTTACAAGCTGTAAACATAAACAAGGTACATTCATAAAACACAGAATAAATGTGTTTTATGAACTGTAATACACAGCTGGAGTGAAGTCCCTGCCTCAAAGAGCATGCAATCAATGAGTTTAATGGAAACAAATAAGCTATTTCTCAATATCACTTGTAATGTATACTTGAATACCAAGGCTTGTAGGGGAAACTGAGGTTTGGTATAGCCCATGGAATACATTTCAGCTTGTTCCATTACATGATTATATTATTATCATAGCTGCCCATGGTTCAAGCAGGACAAGCTTATCTTTCATAATTGTGTTAATCTGCTTTTGAACCTGATCATTTCCAACATGTGGTATGAGCCTCCATAAGTATTTATTACACATTATTTGGAAGACGACTGACTGCTAAATTGGCTGTTACTGTCACTAATAATTAGTTGCACAAAAGCTGCCATAGGAACAATTATTGACTGGAGCCTTCCTAATCTGTTCAGACTATTGTACTTTCTTTATGTGTTCAATCGAGAGGCATTTAATCTGTCTGAAATATAAATTGTCAATTGTTTGTCTTGGTGCTACGGCGAGAGAGACGGTGAGAGAGATGTTGAAGTCCCAGCTCTGTAGTATCCGTCACATATGGACTTATTAAAGGATTAACACAAAACAAAAGTATGGGATTGACTTCTAAGTATCACTGGATCTTGGTAGCAAAGTGTCTGCAGTACAGCGACACCGTAAATGCACCCAGTTAGCAGCAGGTGGCAGAAGAACAAAATGGATTCTGAAAATCACTTTTCTTAAAACAAAACATGTTACTTGGTAGCTACAAAAAAGTACTACAATACAGGCATGTTTCATATTTGTTTTCTTAGGCTCAATCCATGATCATCATCTGAGGTCTTCGCAGATTTTTAATTCAGTGCTAGGTACAGGGCAGCTTGCAGGACCAATCCTACATGGGAAAATGTGGATGGGGCCTTGTGCACCCCGTATTGCCCATCGGATGGGCAATACAGAGTGCACATTTTAATGTCTTCAGTATTTCAACACTTACATAACAGAGCCACATAGTAATAGTAACACATGACCTTATTAGTAAGGATTTCCCACAAGTATGTGTAATGATTACTAGCTAAGGATGAGAAAATTAGCTATATTACAAATGGCCTTTCTCCCTGTTGGTGACTACTAGGTGAAATTCCACCTGGACTTGAGTCTTGGGCCATATGAATTCAAAAAGCTAGGGGTATCCATTTTAGCTGCCCTTAGCCAGATCAATTCAGAACCATTTCTGTTATTCCTCAGAGATTTATGGCCAAAGCAATTCTTTGCAGACAGAAGAAAGCAGCAAAAATGCGTTTTTTTGAGAGGTCCATAGTGTCAGTTGTTAAAAATATTTCTCTTTTTCTCTTCTCTTACTTGGCTGCATGCTACTTCAGAGTTACAATCAGCCTGAAATATTTTATAAAATAGCATTTAATGCGATTAAGTGAAAAACATAAAAAGCATTAGTAACAAATGATATGGAAACATCACCTTTCCGGTGTTATCACAGGTTGCAGTGACTCCACAATATTGCTATTTTCTCCTTCTGCTCTAAGTGCATCTTTTATAAAGAGAATGAATTCTGAAGAACCAATGGAACCGCTCATGTAACCTAGAGATGTTAAAGGTACAAGCAATTGGCTTGGAGGACTGAGGGCCACATAGAGATGTCACAAATGAAAATGCAGAATGTGTATTTGTTTTTGTTTGTTAAAAGAAAATGGCTTTTGGGCAACAACACTTACAACATCACTGTCCTTGCCATAAAGAATAACTTTCAGTACTTCAAATAACAGTTCAGATCCTTATGTCTAAAGAGGTAGTTTCTTGTTCTTTTATCTTTTCTGCGTGAAAAAAGATGCCCCACTATTTGCCTATAATGTCCTAATGTACTTGTAAAGAATACACATACTCTTTTCTCCAGAGAAAAATACCCTTGACAGTCTACCCTCTACTAAATACCAGTTTAGTTGCACGTCTCTGCAAACTCTCTGCTCCTTTCTCGTTTTTAAGAACTGGAGCCCAAAACTGCACTGCATACTAAAGGTGAGGCCTTACCAGAGACCTATAAGGAGGATAAACTATGTTTTCATCCCTCAAGTTAATTTTTTTATACAAGACAGTACTTTAATTGCAAGACAATACTTTACTGCCTAGAGTTACTCAGTCTTTTATCCACCAAAATGAGTTTCTTATCTTTATCATTGTAATGCAACCCCTCACCTTGTTTAATTGTGAAATGATGGATTCTGGGACTCAAAGTTCTGGGATAATCTGTGCACCGCCGACTGTAAGGATTCGGGTCTGCGTTCTTACCGGCGCAGGCGCGGGCGCGTTAATGCGCGTCGGCGCGTGACGCCGGGCGCTGGCGACGGTCGCGGGCGCGGAGGCGCCGGCGACGGTCGCCGACGCAAAGACGCAGACGCGAGCGCCCGAGACGGACGTGACGTCAGCACGCCGACGCCGGCGGAATGACGCCAGTTGGCGCCAAATAGACATTATTTAAACCTGGTTCTGTTAGAGATGCATTGCCTGGTTATTAGGTTATCTAACTGAAACCCTAGCATCTCTTCTGTTGTGATTTCCTGTTGTTGACCTTCGCCTGTTCCTGGATTACGAATTCTGCTGCCTGTCTCGACCCTTCGGCCTGTCTCACCGTTTACGAATCTTGCTGCCTGCCTTTGATCTCGGACTTCCTGACCACGACTCTGCCTAATCCTCTTGTACCTCGCTATCGTCTCATTGGCTACTCTCCACATCCCTACTCCCTGTTCCACTCCAGGTGGGTAGTGGTTGTGTGAGGCGCTTGTGGGTTCACTATCTACGGTTCAAGCTCCTTCTACGACTGGATTATACTGGTAAGCCTGACAGTATAACCAGGCCAAGATGGATCCAGCTGAGGGAGCGTCTCCATTTGCCGTTTTGACCCAGCAGCTGTCCTCCCTTACGCAAGCAGTCCGGGAGTTGCAGAGTGGCTATTCACAGATGCAGGAGCATATCAGAGCTCATCCGCCAGCTGTCCTTCCTTCCACGGCCGCTCCTCCTCCAGCTCCTACAGAGGTTCAAGTGATCACCTCGGAAATCTCCGAACCTAAAGTTGCCTTCCCGGAAAAGTTCGCTGGGGATCGGAAGGTGTTCCGGAACTTCAGGAGCAACTGTAAGTTATTATTTTCTCTAAAACCCCACACGTATCCCACTGAGCAAGTCCGGGTTGGGGTCATCATTTCTTTCCTGACGGGTGAACCACAGACCTGGGCATTCCGCCTTATGGATCGCCAAAGTCCTGTGTTAACCTCGGTAGATTCCTTTTTTGATGCAATGGCGGTCATATTCGACGATCCTCACAGAGCCACCACTGCTGAGGCTGCCCTGCGTGCTCTGAAGCAAGGAGACCGTCCTGCGGAAGATTATACGCTGGAATTCCGGCAATGGGCGGATGACACAGAGTGGAACCCAGCTGCTTTAAAGAATCAGTTCCGTTTTGGACTTTCTTCTGAGCTAAAGAATGAGTTAGCTCGTACGGGCATCCCTGATAGCTTGGAAGATCTCATTCTCCTCTCCATACAATTAGATCAAAGGCTCAGGGAACGCCGGGAAGAAGAAAAAGCCGAAAAAGCAGGTCTTCTTCCTCAGACTTGGTTGTTACCGTCCGCTCCTCCTCCTGTCCGATTGCCCTCTCCGTTTCCTTCTTCATCCACCTTTAACGTGGTTCCAGAGCCCATGCAGATTGGTGCTATCAGGTCTGCATTAACACCTGAGGAACGCATTAGACGTCGCAGACTTAACCTCTGTCTCTACTGCGGACAAGCTGGTCATCTGCTCCGTGGTTGCCCGACCCGTCCAACGGGTAAGAGGATTTTTGAAAAAGACTTTTCTGGGTGTCATGTTCCTGTGCCTCTCCTGACTATCTCCTTGTCCTTACAGTGGGGAGACAAGAGGGTCGATCTCCAAGCAATCCTTGACTCTGGGGCAAGCGGTTGTTTCTTGGACAATAGAGTGGCGTTACAATTCCAGATTCCGCTCCAGTCTAAGAAGAATCCCATAGCTCTTCGTGTGGCAGATGGTTCTCTGATTACTTCTGGCCCTGTGGTGCAAGAGACTATCTCACTTTTTGTTTTGTTAAATAAAGGGCATGCTGAATTCTTGAATTTCGATGTGGTTTCTTCTCCTTTGTTCCCTATCATCCTGGGATTACCGTGGCTGCAGAAACACAATCCGTCTATCAACTGGGCTACCGGTGAAGTAACTTTTCTTTCTAACTTTTGTCGTTCCCAATGCCTCCTCCCTTCTAATGGTGTGTGCTCGTTAGGGATGTAGCGAACGTCGGAAAAAAAGTTCGCGAACATATTCGCGAACTTGCGCAAAAATGCGAGCGGTTCGCGAACGGTTCGCGAACCCCATAGACTTCAATGGGAAGGCGAACTTTAACATCTAAAAAAGACATTTCTGGCCAGAAAAATGATTTTAAAGTTGTTTAAAGGGTGCAACGACCTGGACAGTGGCATGCCAGAGGGGGATCAAGGGCAAAAATGTATCTGAAAAATCTGCCTGTGTGTGCTTGGAAGAGATAGTGTAGGGGGAGAGCTGTTAGTGATGCTAGATGGCAGTTGGTTGAATAACACACTGGGCAAAAAATGCCTACAGGGCAAATAATGCCTAAAAGGTCAACTTATACACTACTACAGCGGTAGTAAAATAAAAAAAAGTAAAATAAAAAAAAAATGAATATTAAAAAAAAAAAAATTAAAGTTGGTGCTGCTGAACTACTAGGAGCAGCAGATTAGCACACCAGTCCCACTCCCCAACACTGCTAGACTAATAGCACTGGGCTCTTATAGTAGTAGTAGTAGTAGTAGTAAAACAACAAAAAAATAAATAAAAGCAGTCCTTACAAGGACTACTGTTATTGCAGCAGTCAGCAGATGAGATCAGAAGCAGGACAGCTGCCCACTGCAGCTACATACAGAGCACTGCAGTAGAAGGTAGATTACTAGCCAGCAAAGCTACCTAAGCTTAAATGTCCCTCAAACCCCTGCAGACTTCTGTCCCTCCAATAACAGAGCAGTATCAACACGATTACTAGCCAGCAAACTTTCAACTGTCCCTGAAATCACTAACAGGCAGCAGCTCTCTCCCTACACTATCTCTTCAGCACACACAGGCAGAGTGAAAAAAACGCTGCAGGGCTTCGGTTTTTATAGGGAAGGGGAGTGGTCCAGGGGAGAGCTTCCTGATTGGCTGCCATGTACCTGCTGGTCTGGGGTGAGAGGGCAAAAAAAAGCGCCAACAATGGCGAACCCAAAATGGCGAACGTCGCGCGATGTTCGCGAACTTCCGGCGAGCGCGAACACCCGATGTTCGCGCGAACAAGTTCGCCGGCGAACAGTTCGCGCCATCTCTAGTGCTCGTTATCTCCTGTATCCGAGACCCAAACCCTTCTTCCTCAGGCATATTGGGAATTTTTGGACGTCTTCAATAAAAAAGGGGCAGACAAGTTACCCCCTCATCGTATTTATGATTGTCCTATTAACCTTCTTCCAGGGGCTCAAATTCCTTTCGGACGAGTGTACCCATTATCTGAATCTGAACTTTCGGAGCTTCGTTCTTATCTGGATGAAAATTTGGCTAAAGGATTTATTAGGCAGTCTTCTTCTCCAGCAGGAGCTGGAATTTTCTTCGTTGAAAAGAAGGATCATTCTTTAAGGCCATGTATTGACTACCGAGATCTGAACAAAATTACGGTCAAGAATCGGTACCCACTTCCTCTCATTCCAGAACTTTTCCAACGCCTGGCTGAAGCTAAAATTTTTTCTAAATTGGATCTTCGGGGTGCATATAATCTAGTCCGAATAAGGGAAGGGGACGAATGGAAGACGGCCTTTCGCACTCGTTACGGACACTTTGAATATTTGGTCATGCCCTTTGGCCTTTGTAACGCCCCTGCAACTTTTCAGCACTTCGTCAATGATGTCTTCAGGGACTTTCTTGATATTTTCGTCATTATTTATCTAGACGACATTCTCATTTTTTCTAATTCTTTGGAAGAACACAGGGTACATTTGAAGAAGGTCCTGACTCGTCTACGCACTCATCAGCTTTATGCCAAGATCGCAAAATGTGTTTTTGAACAAACCTCTGTAGATTTTTTGGGTTTCTTTGTTTCTCCTCAAGGGATTCAGATGGACTCCAGGAAGATTTCTGCAATTCTTGATTGGCCGATTCCATCATCTAAAAAAGCTGTCCAACGTTTCATCGGTTTTGCAAATTTTTACAGGAAATTTATTAAGAACTTTTCTCAAGTCATTCTTCCAATCACTGAGCTGACACGTAGTAATCAAAAGTTTCGTTGGTCATCTCAGGCTCAGGGGGCTTTTGAGGAACTAAAAAAACTTTTTACTTCTGGTCCAATTCTTCACCATCCAGATGTTTCTCTTCCTTTCACCTTGGAAGTTGACGCCTCGGAACTCGCAGTAGGTGCTATCCTGTCACAGAGAACTGGGGTGTTAGACGATCTTCATCCTGTTGCTTTTTTTTCCCGTAAATTGGCCAAAAGCGAGTGTAACTATGATGTAGCTGACCGGGAATTACTTGCTATTAAACTGGCACTGGAAGAGTGGAGATATCTTCTTGAAGGGTCTAAACATCCGATTCTTATTTTTACAGACCATAGAAATCTGGAGTATCTACGCTCTGCTAAAAGGTTGAGACCGAGACAAGCAAGGTGGGCCTTGTTCTTCATGCGATTCAATTTTCATCTTACTTATCGACCTGGGTCAAAGAATGTTAAGGCAGATGCCTTATCCCGAATGTTTTTTCCTGAAGATGAGGTTCCTCTGGCTCCCGAGACGATTTTAAGCCCTGATAATTTCCTCTTGTTGCAGTCTACTTTGGTAGATGGAATTAAAAATGCATCTTTAACTATTTCCGAATCGTCACTTGTTCCCAAGGACGGATTTCTTCTTCATCAAGGCAAGATTTTTGTTCCTGAACAGATGCGTCTAGAGGTCCTTAAAAACATCCATGACTCCAAGCTGGCGGGTCACCCAGGTATCAAAAAGACTGTCATTCTGGCTAAAAGATTGTTTTGGTGGCCTGGGATGGCTAAAGACTGTTTCAAGTTTGTCTCGTCATGTGAGGTTTGCACCAGATCCAAGGACTCTCATTCAAGACCTATTGGCCTTCTTCAACCTTTACCAGTGCCTTCTCGTCCATGGGGGTCAGTTTCTTTGGACTTTATTTCGGAGTTACCATTATCATGCGATTGTTCCACCATTGCTGTTTTTGTTGACCGTCTAACCAAGATGGCTCATTTTAAGGCTTTACCAAGACTTCCTTCTGCCTCTGAGACTGCTGATACTTTTATTAAGGAAGTAGTAAGGCTCCATGGTCTTCCTGATGAGGTGGTATCTGATCGAGGTCCACAGTTCACATCGCAGTTTTGGAAGTCTTTGTGTGGAGCACTCAAGATTTCGGTGTCCCTGTCTTCCGCTTTTCATCCCCAATCCAATGGCCAGACTGAGCGAACTAACCAGACCCTGGAGCAGTATATAAGATGTTATTCCTCGTACCTCCAAGATGACTGGGTTAATCTGCTTCCTCTTGCGGAGTTCGCTTACAACAATGCTCATCATTCTTCCATCCAACAATCCCCTTTTTTCGCAAACTATGGTCTTCATCCAGTCACCTTTCCTGCTGCCATTGTTTCTGATATTTTGGTTCCTGCAGTTAAGGACCGATTAACTTTCTTGTCTAATAATTTTCAGAAACTTCAAGAGAACATGAAGCGAGCCCAACAAGGTTTCAAAGTTTATGCTGATCGTGGACGGAGAGGGGATCCCAAATTCAAGGTGGGTGACCGGGTGTGGTTGTCAACTGTTAACCTCAAGCTTTCCTGTCCCAGTAGGAAGTTGGGTCAACGGTTCTTGGGCCCTTTTCCCATCATTCGTCAAATCAATGCCGTGGCGTTCCAGCTTAAACTTCCGGCATCCTGGCACATTCACCCAGTATTTCATACAGCACTTTTGAAACCGGCCTCAACGTTTCGATTTCCTGGACGTACGGCTCCTCCTCCGCCTCCTGTCGTGGTGGATGGTCAGGAAGAATTCGAGGTTGAAGAGATCCTGGATTCCAGGTTGAGAGGTAAACGTCTTCAGTACCTAGTTAAATGGAAGGGCTTTGGTCCGGAAGAGAATTCATGGGAACCAGTGTCTAACATTCACGCCTCTGATTTAGTGGAAAAATTCCACAGAACCTATCCTGTAAACCTTCTGGTGGTCGCGTCCTGAGGCCGCTCCTTGATGGGGGGCAATGTAAGGATTCGGGTCTGCGTTCTTACCGGCGCAGGCGCGGGCGCGTTAACGCGCGTCGGCGCGTGACGCCGGGCGCTGGCGACGGTCGCGGGCGCGGAGGCGCCGGCGACGGTCGCCGACGCAAAGACGCAGACGCGAGCGCCCGAGACGGACGTGACGTCAGCACGCCGACGCCGGCGGAATGACGCCAGTTGGCGCCAAATAGACATTATTTAAACCTGGTTCTGTTAGAGATGCATTGCCTGGTTATTAGGTTATCTAACTGAAACCCTAGCATCTCTTCTGTTGTGATTTCCTGTTGTTGACCTTCGCCTGTTCCTGGATTACGAATTCTGCTGCCTGTCTCGACCCTTCGGCCTGTCTCACCGTTTACGAATCTTGCTGCCTGCCTTTGATCTCGGACTTCCTGACCACGACTCTGCCTAATCCTCTTGTACCTCGCTATCGTCTCATTGGCTACTCTCCACATCCCTACTCCCTGTTCCACTCCAGGTGGGTAGTGGTTGTGTGAGGCGCTTGTGGGTTCACTATCTACGGTTCAAGCTCCTTCTACGACTGGATTATACTGGTAAGCCTGACAGCCGACTATACAAAGCAGAGGGCCTTCAAGTCCCAGTGCCCATCACTTTACAATGGAACAAGGTGAGGGAGGGGTTGGATTACAGTAAGAACCAAAGGGCTGGTCGGAAACAGTCTATTGCTCATTTTGACATGAGTGAGAGAAATGAGCAGAGAAGCATCAGGAGATACTTACTGCAGCAGCACCTTACGTTTCTGGAGTTGTGACAACACATAGACATAAGAGTAGACAAAAGCTCCTATTTTAAAATTATGATCTTAGCATTGTAAAATTGGTAATATTTTGAAAACTAAAATATCAAAATCCATGTAAATTGTTCTGTGTGTATAGTTCATCTTTAAATATTTCCTCATTTTGTTTCATCTGTGTAGTCAATTTAATAAAAAAAAACATGTTTAGATATGGCTATTTAAAATAGCAGAGATATAAGGTTGGGTGAACAATCAAACATTGAATGAAATCAAGGCAATTAGATATAAAGGAATCACTTGTTTACAGAAAAAATTCTAAATATAAGAAATAACCTTCCATTAGATGTAGTTGTGGCTAGTTGAGTAAGGGAATTGAAACACATATGGGATAGATATATATTCATAGGTTTAAAAGACATGTCTAATAAAAATTTTAGATGGACTAAGAGGTTTTCCTATGAAGTATTTGGTTTCTAAATGCGTGCTTGAATGATTAAAGTTAAACTCCATGTAAATCCATTGTAGCTGGTTCCAGGATGTTGTATAGCACATATTCACCCACAGCCCAAAGGCAAGTTCAGTACAATATTGATCCAGTCTGAAAGCAGAGGGGTCTAGGCTAAAATATGTGTGTTGACCAGTGCATGTTTAAAGGCTAGGTATATAGGTTAACCATGTCTAATCAAGTTGTAGGATATAATATAAATTAAGATGAAAAATGTTCCCAGCTTGCCTAAGATGTCATTATCATTTGCTTTCCTTCAGTCCATCTTGAATTATTTTGCACACCATATATAAAGGAGATAAAGTACATGTTTGAAGTGTCCACTTATTAATAATAATTACAATAACAGAATAAAAGTGGCTCTTTGTTTCAATGCAAAAAAATGTGTTACAGACCCTAGTTATATAGAGATATTATATTTTATAGGAAACATACAATCAATAAGTAGATCTCAGTAACAGCATAAACAACATAAAATTGCTGAGTCCAAATTTATTGCAATATCGTCTGAAAAAAACTCTGACCAAATCTGCATAGGTTTTGTGGGCTTATTTATTAATATACATTCCTGAAAATGTTGTTTGCTGGAAAAAATCTGAAAAAATTTTTCGGATTTTTCACCTGAAAACTCTGAATTTTGCCAAAAACCCAGCGCACATTAAAAAATGAGTGGGACTTCTCTCATTGACTTATATGCAACCTCGACAGGTCAGAGATGCCGGATTTTCAGATTCTGACTTTTCCCCTCCTCTGGGTTTAATAAATTCCGAAAAATGAGTGAATTTTTTAAAAGTCCGATTTTATTTAAAAAAAACACACATTTTTCGTGATTTTTGCATTAGTTGTTTAGTAAATAACCCCCATAGTGTCCTAAGGCAACTGTATAAGGTAACAGCATCCAAACCAGTAAGTGTAGGTACTAACTGCTAACTGTTTTGTAGGATATTCTAGAGGTGTGTATTTTTGCATCTAGATGTATGCATTTTAGTTTGTAATTCATGTGCAAAAACACAACCACATTTTCTTATTTATAGCATTTAGATTATATATATATATATATATATATATATATATATATATATATATATATATATATATTTCATCACAAAAATTCATGTGCAAAAACACAACCACATTTTCTTATTTATAGCATTTAGATTATATATATATATATATATATATATATATATATATATATATATATATATATATATATTTCATCACAAAAATATAACTGTTGTAGCAGCAATTTTTGCCCTTCTAACATAGAGGAGAAATAGAACGTGTCTTTGGGCAGGTGTTCTGGAGTGGAACTCACTAACCAGACAGAATGGACCAGTGGGGTTGTCGTCTGACATGGAAAAAACATTGTGATAAATAACCCACTGTGACCAATGGTTCCAAGGCCAGAGGAAAAAGACAGAAAAAAAGAAGTCATCTGCAGTCAGTCTAGGAAGATTACTGACATAAAAACAATGCTAGAAGGGGATAGTTATCAAGTGCAGAGCAGGAAAGTACAACTCTCTCCATGGCTACTAGATTTAGGGGGCTCTGGATGGAAGGTTTGCACTCCAGTGGGGCCATTAGGACTGTGCCAGAAATGGATGCAATAATCCATAACGTATTGAGCCTCCGATTTACCATGAAATATAATACAGAGAGGACAGCATGAATTATTGCTGATGGAAAACTGCAGGAAGAGTTCATTTTTCTCCAGTGCAATGTAAACAGTCCTTGCTTGTTTTTAATGTTGCTTTCTTAACCCGTGTGTGGCATGTAGCATCATACTATGGAAATTATATGCATGATGTATTTGTATGTTAAACTTACCAGTGAAACAGTTTTTATAGTTTACTTCATATTTGCTTTGCTAATTGAACGCCAGTTACAATGTGCTTTGCAGTACAAACTAAATATTCAGCATTAATACTTGAATTGTTTCTTGTCAGCCATTTTACAAAAGAAACATTTTTGCCACGTTCCATCACACAGGAACATGTTATATTGCATGGAGCAAGGCTGTTGGCAAAATGCTATGATTTGCAAATCATCCCATCGGCTTGTTTGGCAATCTCACTTCGGGAAGGCAGGGCGGGAGCACAGGGGGAGGTATCTTCTGTCCATTACTTCCCCTTATTGGTCACTGAGTTTAAGTCCCAGTTGAGCTGTTCAGGGATTGGATAGCTGAGGTTTGAACTTCTCCTCCGCTCATCCAAACACCATGCAGCTTTACCAGGACTTGAAATTCTATCCCCAATAAGGGAAGAAAATGCTGTCACTGGAAGAAGATGCAGCCACCTGTTCTCCCCTCCTCCCTTCTGTAGTTGGCAGCTCACGGACAGCAGGTGGGCCACACTAATGAAGTAAGTGCAACATGGCAGGGCCCCCCTAAATGTAACCCTTTGTGGTCTCTGTTGTGTGGTGGGGCCCTGGGCACCAATTTTTTTTAAACTTCTGGAGGGGCCCTGACCACAAATGTTTTTTTCAATGGGGGGGCCTTGACTATCAATATTTTTTAATTTTTTTATTAACATGTGGGAACCATAGCCACCAATGTTTTTTTTTTTTTTTTTTTAGTGTGTGGTGGAGGTGGACCTGTGGGGTGGGGAGGGCGGACCTGTAGGTGGGGCTTGTGGTGGGCGCAGCCCAGGGGGCCCAGGAATTTTTTTCATATTGGGCCCTGCGATTTCTGATGGCGGCCCTGATTGTAGGCACACTGAACCCTCTGCAGTCTGTCTGTGATACCGAGGGACAGATTTATTAAGGGTCGAAGTGATTATTCAAATTACTAATTTAAAAATTCCAATTTTCGAGTTTATTTTAGTGTAATTCGACCAGGGAGTAGTTAAAATTTGATTTGAGTTTTTAAAAAAATAAGAATTTCGAAATGTATCATGTACTGGCCCTTTAAGAATTCAAATTCAATTATTTTCCACTTTAAACCTGCCAAATTAATGTTTTAGCCTATGGGGGAAGTCCTGGAATCAATGATGGCATCCTGAAAATTGTGTTTTTTTTTAGAAAAAACTCAAATCGAATTTGATTCGAATTCTATTCGAATTTGTTTCGAGTTTGCAGGATGATCCCATTCACCCGAGTTGAAAAACAAATTGGTAATTTTTACTCAAAAATCAAAGTTTATGGGAGTTTTTATAAGCTCCCATAAACTCTAAGGGGCAGATTTTTCAAGGGTCGAATTTTGAATAAAAAAAACTTTGAAATCCGAATAAAAAAAGACCAAGTTTTTTTTGGGTGAATAGTCTGTTTTCGTTTGAATTGGAATCATACTAATCAAAGTAACATCGTATTCGATCAAATTCAATTCAAAGTTATTTCTAAAAAATTTCACCAATTGACTCCAAATGGGTTCTAGGAGGTCCCCCATAGGTTAAAACAGCAATTCAGCAGATTTTAGATGGCGAATGGTAGAAGTTACATTTTTAAAGAGACAGTAGATGATAAATTTTGATATTTGAAGTTTCAATTTTTTTTCAAATTTGAATCGAATTTGGACTATTCCCTAGTCGAAGTATTTTTTTAATTCAGAGGTGAGTGAATTATTTTGCTGAACCACTACATTTAATGCAAATATATTTATATTGCTTAGAAAACAAAATAAAAATACCAGCTTTCAGTAATTGTTCGAAAAACAATTATGGGTTTTAGAGGTATTCATATATTTTCTTTAATCTTTGAATAACTTTCATGGTATTCATGGTTTTAGAGTTTCATTGTGGTTTCAAAAAGCTTTAATATCACTAAAATTCGACCTTTAATAAATGGGCCTTGGCTACTCATGTTGATGCAGCTGAAAATCTGCTACTGTATATATTACAAGCTGAACAGATAATCAAAAATCTGATCAACGTAGCATAGCACATACAGTACTCATGTTGACTACAAAAATTGGATAAATATAAATCCTTCAAGAACAGGTTGCTTCAAATGTGGAGACTGCTTGGCATGCCTCTGTGTTAAACCATTTGGGCTCTACTATTCATAAAGTAAATTCAATATGCTTCATGCTGAAGTAATTTTATATTAACATCTACCTGCTTCACCTGTTCTGCAACAAGAAAATTAATTACACTTGTATTACCACTGTGAAAATCATTTATATGGTCAGCAAATGAAATATTTATTTTGTGTCTTACATCTCCGACATGTTCCAGAATTCTTTATGAAACTCTCTGAGAGTTATTCCCACAATTCATACCACAGCTGCATTTCATTTTACAGTAAATGTGGATTTACAGGTTGTATAATTTTTTATTTTGTAGTTAATGTTATCAATTCTGCTTTCCACCGTGTATGCTCTTTTAACATTGGCATGCCAAGCAGTCTCCACATTTGAAGCAATCTGTTCCTGTGTTTGTTAGTCAGGTAATTTATCATGGAGCTGTATAATGAATGCGTCTTAAAATTGATCATGTAGGTTTCTGCGCCGTCAGAAGGTTATTAGGGGGTCTATCTGTCAAAACCTCCTTGAACTCACTGCCTTGTGGCAAGATATGCCAGTGTTTAAAGAGAATTTGTCCAATATTATTGTGTTTTAAGTTGTAGTGACATATTGCTATGATTTTTTTTAGTATTCTCATCCCTCTCAACGAATCCTGAAAAATTAAGAGAGCTGTTATCTTTAGTATCCTGTGATGAATACTAATTGTTCCCGGACCTGTACATGTTCCAAGTCTCCTTTAAATTTCCTCTGGAGGGACCCATGCATAAGTAAATGTATTACTAAAATCAGGTCTATTAAAAAGTAAACCTAGCTAGTTCCTTATTTGTGCAGACATGCAAAATAACAGTTCAGAATCTCTGCTTTTTCCCATTTCTCATGAAGCAGCTGACCCCACTTTGATGATAAGTATCCCACCTCTTCCTGTTTCTTTTTTTTACTATTTACATATTTAAAAATAATTTTAGATTAATTATTCTCCTCACTGTAATACTGATTTGCATCTCTATTATAGCTTGTCTGTTAGCTTTTTTGCAAGCTTTATTGGCTTCCTTGTACCTGATAAAAGTTTGAGCTGTCCCAGCTAACGTGAATCATCTTTTTTCTTCCCAACCTCAACACCAACACTATCAAACCAAGTATCGGCTTTAATGTTTCTTGCTTACAAGGGGAAAATACTGATGTATATTTATTAAGCAGCATTTTAAATACATCCTGTTTTCTTCTGTGTTTAACCCTTTAAACAGCCTTTTCCAGTTATTTTATTACAGAGATGCCTTCACACTGGCAAAGATGGCCCATCTAAAATTTTGAGTTTTATCTGCAACATCAAAGAAGAACATGTTATGATCACTATTCCCTAAATGCTTCACCCACGCAAATGATAGAGATGAGTTCAGTATTATTAGTTATTACTAGGTCCAAAATAGAGTCATTCCTTGTATGTTCTTGAATGAGCTGACATACAAAGTTGTTGTTTAGCAAATTTACTGACTTGGCAACCCCATTACTCCAGTCAATGTCTGGATAATTGAAGTCACTCTTATAACAACTTGACCTAGTTGAGATGTCATGTCCATTTGTAATAGTAGTTGGCCTTCATACTCCGCACTTATATTGGGTTGTTTGTAGCATACACCAAAGGGATTTTATTTCCTTCAGCATATTGTATCCCTTACATGGTGTGTTTAACACCTTAGCTTTGATAAATCCAAAACATAGTTTAGTCATCATTTAGGAGTTGGTATTCGACTGCTTCTCGTCCTCCCTAGGTTCTGGCAGGGCTAGTATCATAAAAAGGAAAAGAGAACAAACAGAATGCAGTTAAACAATGTCTTTGGGCAGTGATCGGGTAAATTAATAAAGTGTACAAAGCCTCCACATGCAGAGAAAGAGAATATAAATCATATTATGGGTGTGGCAAACCCCAATGCCATCTCGTGATTTTGTCCAAGGACATGTCTTGGGGGACAGTGATTTTGGCCACTGGCGATTTTTCGATTTGGATGTCCCCTTTCCACCTGTCCCCCCTTTTACATTTTTCCCTTCGTATTATATACAATAGTAAACCAATAAAATATAGAAAATTAGGAAAATAATACATTATAAAAAATGGGCAGAAGAGTAAAAGGTAAAAAATTTTTTAAGCAGATATACAGATGGGCAGATAAAGAATATTCATATTTCATCTTTGAAAGCAAAGTCTACAAATTGGCTGGGCTTGAGAAAAATAACATAATAGTCTCTAATAATCAAAACAGAGGTAGGGTGGTTTGATTCACATAGAGATCATTGATCATTAGAATAAGCCAGGGTTGTGTGGAGGGGATCCACTGGTAGAGGATGAGACATCAGTAGGGGGTAAGAATGACCATTCCATGAAACTAGAAACTACATATTGTTAATGATACTTCATTAAACATTATAAAATCATAACTGAGTAAATGAAGAACAGAGCAAAAAAAGATACAGTATATGATAGAGGGGTGGTAAAAGTGCACCCTTAAATGCAACAGTGTCAAATTTAGCCAGTGTTGTATTTATGAGGGTAGCTGTAGGTCTCTTAGCACAGAAACAGTGCATTATTATTATTTATTTATAAAGAACCACCATTTTCCATATCAATGTACAGAAGGGTACATCATTTACAAACAAATTTAAACAATAGGTAATGAAGGCCCTGCCAGCAGGCTTAAAAATTCATATTGATGGGGACAGTTGCTGCACAAGGAATGAAATTACTGATTGTGTTGAAATGCACACACAGTTCCACCGATTGGGGATGCAATCACGTAGATGCAGTGCAGTTGCACCAACGAATTTCCCCTTTATGCCCACAATGTCACTAGAGTTCTGGGAAAAACCTCTGCATTGTGGGAAAATACATGGTGATTGTGCTAGAAATTGCATCAGGGTAAGTGAATGTACCTTCATGTCTTCAGATGTCACAGCTATGAGGGTGACACTGAATGGTATATATTTTATATATGGTATGTATTTTATCATTATACCAACAGTACCAGGATGCTATGGCTGCTATAACATTTTAGCCAAACACATAATTGTTTCACCTTTATGAATAACACTAGCCTAAGACCCACCTTAAATTTTTTAAAATGGAAATTCGCCTGTAATAGTGCAGAGAGCTCAATAGCGCAGGTGTAATTTAACGGTTTAAAACCGGACAAGGGCAAAGTTGCCCTTTTTTTCTTTATAGAGAATATGTGCAGGATGACATGAGACACTCAGGACATTGTCCTTAGCCCCATGGCTACTGTATGTATGCTTACAAATTTCACTACCCCATTGTGCACAAAATAGTGGGAAGACAGGGTGTGATGGAGTAGGGGGGCACTGATGCAATCGAGTTAGGGGTCCCTGAGGGACCCATTAATGTAATTCAGATTAGGTTATTCTGAGAATAAAATAAGTGGATACTTCAGTTAGTTGGCGTCAAAGGCATCTTTAAATCAGTATATTACCCACTATATTATACACTGTATTGGGTAAGGGCCAAAGAGGTGTCATGGCATGATCCAACCAGGTTAATAAATTATCAAATGAAGACATGACAAAGTGCAGTTACTTCAAACTGATATTGATTGATTTTGATTAATTTAGAACTGAACAGTTCTATGTCACACCTTAGTGAAAAGTAACATCAAACTGCATTTAGTCTGGGGAACTGAAATGAACAGGACAACTGCACTGACCTTGTTAAAAAGGTATCATTATGTTCTCTGGCCTTTGCACCTTGTGAGCTGCCAATGTTTTCACCCAACTGAAGATCCCAGCTCACAGCCCCACCCCTCAGTAAGCTTGAGTACAGTTTATTATTGCACTCTAGACAATAGGAGGATTGCACCAAACTCAGCCCTTTATATATAAAAGGAACTGCCCTTGCTACTTAATTTTCACAGAGTATCTGGAGTTGTTATTGTGGCTGGGCTTTGGGGAGCTTGGGAATTAAAAAAAAAAAAAGAATTGTGTAGTTCCCCTATGAGTTACAGGAATGTGATAGTATTGTTTTAAAACACATTATCAATTTAACAAACTCAATCTACACAATCCCTAAACCTTAATTAAGCAATGCCATTTTTCCCAAAATTGAGAGTATAGGATAGATAAGGGGCCGATTCACTAACTTCGAGTGAAGGATTCGAAGGTAAAAAACTTAAAGTTTTTTTTGGGCTACTTCAACCATCGAATGGGCTACTTCGACCTTCGACTATGACTACGACTTCGAATCGAAGGATTCGAACTAAATATCGTTTGACTATTCGACCATTCGATAGTCGAAGTACTGTCTCTTTAAAAAAAAACTTCGACCCCCTAGTTCGCCATCTAAAAGCTACCAAAGTCAATGTTAGCCTATGGGGAAGGTCCCCATAGGCTTGGCTAACTTTTTTGATCGAAGGATATTCCTTTGATCGTTGGATTAAAATCCTTTGAATAGTTCAATTCGAAGGATTTTATCGTTCGATCGAAGGAATTATCCTTCGATCGTTCGATCGAACTATCTGTGCTAAATCCTTCGACTTCGATATTCGAAGTCGAAGGATTTTAATTCCTAGTCGAATATCGAGGGTTAATTAACCCTCGATATTCGACCCTTAGTGAATCGTCCCCTAAATGTCTCCTTTTGGGGTATTGGGTCCTGTTGATGAGGACACTAGGATTCTTGATGCAATTTCACTATTCAAGCTATTTTACCTGTATGTTTCATTGTGCTTCACTCTCTTTTTTCACTGGGAATATATATCTACAATAGTTAGTGTAAACTTTATAAAAGTCCTGTATTGCCAAAAATGTGTTTCTGTAATAAAGTAATTACTACATTTCATTGTAATTCTGCCTGTTTTGTGCTACAATTTTATAATGGCAAAATGCATGTAATCTGTTCTGATTATTTAGCTGTTCTGGGTTGTGAAGGGATAAATCTATTTCCTCCAGTCCAGCTCTCATATGCCTGAACATTTTAAAAGATCAAGTCAGCAATCTGATACTCCCACTATGATACAGAAAAATATTATCCAGCTTCTTCTTCTTGAGCACAATATTCATGTTTGAACAAGAAAATTAGACAACCAGTACTACCATATTCATTTCATGGAGTTGTTGAAATCAATGTGTGTTTAGGAGGAGCTGATTGGATCTGGTTTGAAAGCCCCTTGAATTTACTTTACTACAGGTGTCAATAATAAGTGAAATATATATTTGGAGTAAGGGGAGTAAGGGGACTCCCACCAATGGCTTTCTAGGACATCATTCCTGAAGTGGATTGCATAAAGTACATTGCACATGACGATTGTAATGCCAGCTCCCTGCATGCCCCTTTTGCCAGGAATTCTATGGAACCAAAAATATACAGTGTCGGCTTTACTCTTAACTCCTATACATAGCCCCAATGTCTTCTGTGCAAGCTAGAGCTCTAGATGTAGGAAACAAATTGTTGTGCTTCTAGCATGCCTTGGAAACAAATAGTGTTTCCTATAAATGTGTCACTCTGTGTAAGACAATGATTGAGATACATGGCCTACAGGTTCTTCTGTCTCTCCATTTTTACTAAACACATGTTATTTGAGATCAGTAGAGACCAGTGACTAAATGCAGTTCTTTTGGCACAATAAAGGCACTGCAGGTCAATAATTGTATTATCCCAGCTCTCTTCATTAGCTTAATGAGGCTAGTTGTCTTTTTGAAAGGAATACTAAAGGTATGAATATTTATTATCTAGTGCTTTGAATGTGAGTTTTGTCCTTGGGAAATTGTAGCCAGAGGAAATCCAAACAGAGAGTTCATCTGGCAGGGAATTGTCCACTGGGACCCTTTCTCATCCTCTCAAATCAATCTCAGTTACTGATACAAAAGGATCTCAGAGGGACCATTGATAAATCTCAGTGTGAAAACTAAACATGACGGCCGCCTGTCTGCTGGTGATCCCAGAGCAAGCTGAGAATGGGTTAATTAGAGCATAATGGGCTAACAAGGCTTCATTTCTGCTTTCAAAGACTTAATGACGAATTCATTATAGCACATAAACAATGCATTCTTTAGGGAGAACCATAATCAAACAAGTGATGGGCTTTGTAGACTTTTAATGGACAAGCTGATGGAACGTTGTTGACCTCACAAGAGAATTCAAATATTCTAACATTCATAAAAATGTATGTGCAATTCATACGTATATATATATACAAATAGACAATTTATTATACTTTATTTAGTTTAACGTCTCATTCACTAATAGTTGTAAATATGCAATAATCCACCAATGTTTATACCATATCAGTGTTGGAAAAATAGATCATTACTAACTGTACTTTATACTGAAGAGATCTCCTGAAAGTAAAAAAAAAATAAAGGCAAATCTTTCCTAATAATACAACCAATAAATAATGGTATTCAAATAATTTAAACAAATTGACTGCCCTGTGCAAGTGCAGGATGTATTGTGTGCTGGGCATACTATGCAGTAGAATGCACTGAAATGCATTACATGGCATGCACTGTGCAAGACAAGAAGCACCATATAGTATTCACTGACTGCCTTGTTTTTCCTTGTGCTCCTTCTTCATGAGTCATGAATGATGCTCAAGGAAGGGAAGTCCCAACCAGATGCAACCAATGTGGCATGTAATGTCAGACACAGATGGGGCAAATGTATTGTTTCAATAAAAATAGTGCTTTGCTTGCCCGGCACTGATAAAGCCATTATGTAAGTAATGGGTCATATGATGTCCTGTTGGTGTGGAAACACTAAGGGGGTTATTTACTAAACTCCGAATGCAAAAATCATGACATTTTTTTTTTTTTTTAAATAGAATTGGACTTTTAAAAAATCACGAATTTTTAGGAATTTATTAAATCCCAAGGATGGAAAAATCAGAATCTAAAAATCCGGCATGTTAGACCTGTCGAGGTTGCATGTAAGTCAATGGGAGAAGCCCCAATGATTTTTTGATGTGCACTGGGTTTCGTGCAACACCCCAAAGTTTTCAGAGTTTTTCGGGTGAAAAATACGTAAAAATCATGAAATCCGATGAAAAATCCGAATTTTTTTTAGAAAATCTGATTTATTTCCTAAAAGTTAATTTTCAGGAAAATGTAATAAAATATAAACGCAAAAAAACAGAGCGGATTTGATCGTTGTTTGTAGCAGAAAATATTGAGATAAATTTGGACTTAAATAACCCCCTAACATGTAGAGTGATACCGAATAACCAAGGTCATCCAATAGCCTTGTTTACTATATTCAACGTCTGTCCCAATATGAACAGACTTTCATGAATGAATACTACAACCCTGCCACCAGGAGACAACCAGGTCATCATGAGGGGAATGGCCACAGGAATCAGGACTCGGAGCCATGAATATTACTGAGAAGGGATTTATAATTGGGGCATTATAATATAAAGTGTTTGTTCAAGTGTCAGATAAAGGATAAAATTCAGTAAGCATAGATAACTTGTTCTTTAAAGTAGTGCAGCATAGCAACCAGCCAACCATTATTAATATGGTAATCTGGTATCAGATATATTAACTGGCTAGGCTAATAATGGTGACACCTGCACAGATTTGGTACAGTTTGATTAGTGTCCAATGAAAAATGATCATATGAGTGTGGGTCTCATTAAAATAGCCAGTTTAGGCAGTTAACCTCTGGTGCAATTAAACCAAAGTCAAGAGTCCAATGAGCTACCTTGGTGCATGCGCTGGAAATGCACAAATTGTATTCACAGCAGTAAGTCAAGTTATCTGACTGAGTGCAATTTAACAAGGTCCATTTGTGCCTGATGAAATAAGAAGTCCAACTACTTGCTGTAGGTTATTATGAGTAATTCCAAAGTAAAGTTACACTACAAATTCCTCTGTAAGAGCATGTTGAATAGCTCACAACACAATCAAAGTAAGATTTTTTTTACTCTCTATTTCAGTATAGGTCGATCCTGTCCAGGTAGGCGGCATATTGATGAACACATCACATATTTGCAGGCATTTATTTATAATGGCATCTGTTGTCCAGAAACCTGTTATTCAGAAAGTTCCTAATTACATGAAGGGCATCATTTTAATGATACAATTACATGTTTTCAAATTGATTACTTTTTTCTCTGTAAAAAACAGTATCTTGTACTTGATCCCAACTAAGATATTATGAATCCTTATTGGAGGCATAACAACCCTATTGGGTTTAGTTAATGTTTTTATGTTTTTTTAGTAGACTTAAGGTATGAAGATCCAAATTACAGAAAGAGCCCTTATATGGAAAACCCCTGCTGCCAAGCATTCTGGATGACAGAAGCCATACCTGTACATCATTTAAATGTAAATTATGGGGAAAAAAATGATGTCACTATGGAATCCTGACACTTGACATTATTATCATTTCTAATGCCTCTGTATTTTATAATAGGATTCATTATTCCATGTATAATCCAGGTATTGAATACAATGTTTCTTTGTAACTATTTTAAGCCTCAAACAAAATGCGTAAATCATCATGTGTTAGGCCCCCTAAACCAAAAAGTTAGCTCTCCTGAGTTCAACACAGTAGCTCATGTCGATATATTTTGTATATCATGGCATTTTAAAGTATGGCAAAGAAAAAGGCAGCTGTGCTGAAGCTCGATAGATTACTGGTGCAGCTATACTTCTCTGCATTGTAGTGTGAATTTGTTAGGAGCCCCTTTTATTCTGATGCATATTATTGTTATTGTAAAGAATGATTTGGTGCTTAAATATATTTTGCAGTGATAGAGGGAAGCCTGCCTGAGCATATATCTTAGATTCATTCTCGTGGATATGAAATGACTATTTGCCTCTGGGTCCAAAAGATTTAACAACAGAATATCGTCACAGCTGTGCCTCTAGCCTGTTAACAGAACCTGGCAGATTTGCAATGTTTAAGCCCCAGATGGGGCGTCTTTTCATCCCGACTCTGTAAGTTAATGGCCTCTTGCTGGGATCAAGTGGGCATGCAGAGATTTGGGCAGAATTCACAGCAGTGGCTCACAAGCTTCTTCCCAATACACCAGACAAATCTTTGTGTAACTCACCCCCCTGTGACTCTAATTTGCTGCCAAAGGATCTGATTATTAAGAGCTGCATTAATTACAAGGGAACATGTTTGTTTACTGCTTGGTAGATAGATGACAATACATCACAGACCACCAGCAGACTGGTAATTTTGATGCATTGATAAATAATGAATCTTAATAAGCTGACCACTATAATTTGGCAAGTACTTTGAGCACCTAAGATAAGTAAGTATAGTATGATCCAGTGAACTAACTTTTACTGTTAAAACAAATACAACTCAAAACATAGTTTAGAAAAAAATTGCTTTCATCGACCTGCACTGCAGTTTTGCAGTTGGCTGCATGTTAAAATTATACAATGTGGCTTAGTCTGACATGATTTATATGGCGTATGTAATAAAAGTCTAAAGTTCAGTTAGCAACAAATAAGAGGCTTCTTTTTTTAAACAACAATGAAATGCTACTTGCTGATTGGTTGGTGTGGGTTACTAGACTTGGGGCAGACTTTGTGACTTTTATTACATTTTACAGTTAGAGCCCTTACACATGGGCTTTTCAATACGGTGTTCCTAACAGTTACAGATACAATGTAAGAATAATAATTTGTACAGGTATGGGATCTGTTATGTGGAAGCCCATTATCCAGAAAGCTCCGAATTACAGAATGGTCATCTCCCATAGACTCTATTATTATGAAATAATCCAAAATGTTAAAAATTATTTCCTTTTTCTCTGTAATAATAAAACTGTACCTTGTACTTGATCCAAACTAAGATAAAATATATATATATATATACATATATATATATATATATATATATACACACCTGAGTGTACTGAATTGTGCAGTTTGAGCTTCCTAGCAGGTATTTCGTCTTGATACTCTAAGTTTGCTGATAAGTGAACCAGTGTAAGAATGCAATTATTTGCATAATTGTTTTGCATGCCCTGTATATGATAAAATACATTGGGGGTTATTTATCAACTTTGCGCAGGGCAGATTGGTTCGCAAAATGAATATATTTGCCCTGCGCATGGTTATATTTATAAAGCTGAATAAGAGGGTGCAAACAGAATTGTGAATTTTTTGTTCACAATGCGAATGTCTAAAGGGGCTTTATAAATATGTCACAATTCGCAAATTGCGAATCTTTATGCGCACACTCTGCGACTCAATTACGCCACAAGTTTTGTGGCGAATAAAATATTCACAAAACAGTTTCGCAAACTGCGAATTTAAGATACTGTCAACACTATTTTCGCGCACAACAACCTCGCACATTGGGTGCGCTTGCGCAAACTACTGTCTCATTTGCACACCATTTGTGAAAATTTATTCACACTTTAAATTCGCAAAAAACGGAAAGACGGGCAGAGCAGTGCAATATATTAGCGTTCAGGAAAAAACATGCACAATACAACAATTTGTGAAAAATATGCGCTGTGCGAACTTTATAATTGACCCCCATTATTTCCTCCTTTCTTATAGGATAGCCATTATTTTCTATAGATACTATTTGATTTACACATTTATGTTCCTTTATTAAGTAATTATGGTAGAGTGAATGCTAATGTGAAAACAGTCTTTGTGGCAGGTCATAGTTTAATATTAGAATTTGTAACATGGTGAGAGAGAAGATTACCATTCTTGGGTCAGCAGCTCTTTAGATTTCATATGGAGTTAAATCAGTCATTGTTCTCACATGCAACATTAAAACATTAATCAGTAACAGCTTCCTGTGTATTCAATTCTTGACACAGTGTGCCATGATGGATTGTTTGCTATGTATCATTAAACCTCATTGTTATGGCAAAGATAAATAATATGCATCATCCATACACATAAATAAATGTTTGGTTTTACCAAGCTGGTAAAAACTGGAATTTAAAAACCATGTGGTCTTCAGGCATTTTATGTATCAATTAAGCAAACCAGCTCATTTAAAAATAATAAGGAATGCATATATAAAATGCAAGTTGCTAAAAGTTGATACACTGATTGACTTTTTTTCACATTAATCTGTACTGTGCAACCCACTGATGTCACGATGGCTGTGCTGGACACCCATATCATCATGACTGTGATGCTGTCACAATATGTCACTGTACTGAACCACCATTCGTTTTAAAATAACTAGAAGCCAGGAACCCAAGTTCATTTCTCAATTCTAGGTCTTCGTTTATTAGTTCCCAGGTATGTTATTTTCCTCTAAAATCTATAGTCTGCACTCATGTTACTGGCTTTCTGCCTGTGCCCAAACATTCTTATTGCTGCCTGCCCTGATCTGTACCTGAATTTTGACCAAGCTCCCGCACTATCCTTTTGAGACCATGCCCCTGGATTTATGCCTAAACTGCCTGTACTTAAGTACCAGACTCCTCCTTGGCCCTTACTTCCTTATACAGACAGCCTTGTGGCCCCTTGTGGCCCTAATAATCTTAACTCAAATTTAAATCTTTGGTAGTTTGATAGATGCCCTAGATATCCTAGAAATGTATTAAAATGCTGATTTTAATAAATCAATATTTATGTAGGTTTGAAAATATCCGGTAGAGTAAATCTATTGTTAATAGAAGGAAAAAAATCAGATGTTTGCAAAGTTTCTTACCTTCTAGCCAAAGATGGGAAATCTCTTCTAAATTAGCCTCAGACTGGAATTTCTAGGATAGCAAATACATGTTTACCCAAATCCCACCCTAGCTGCCTTTATGCTGAACCCTGTATTGAATGATTTTGTGCTATCCCCACAGTTAAGATACCACTCACTGCATTGCTGCACCAAATACCTTAAAATTCCAATGAATTATTTACAGAAAAAAAGTATACAATTTTTCTTGCAGTCTTGTTCAAGAATAACTGTACATTGACTGATAGAATTAACAAGCATTGCATTTCATTGCCCAATGGATGAATTCAAAATACCATCATAATGTTGTGTTAGTTTCTCTGGTCACAGAGGGTATGTTCATACAATATGTTCAAGCTTCCACAACAATAACAGAAAACAAACCAATTTAATATACTGTTACAAAACATTTTATTGTCTTTCTGTTTACCAATAGGCGTCCAAACATTTTATATTTTAAGGGGCCACTATACTCCCTTTTAACAGGAAAAGAGTAAACCTGGGGAGCCCTTGCTTTGAAGGGTTATGCCATGAGCCCAATCAGTTGATTACAGCTCCAAGATATAATGATATGACAATGGACTGTCAGTCCATGTCTTCCCCATGCTTCTTGTAATGGCATTGTAAACAAATTAGGAGGACTATCGAAGGCTTAAGGAACTTGAAGCCAGCCTGGCAGTAAGTTGAAGGTTTAAATTGCAAGGTAAGCCATTAAACTGCAAAAATTAAAGCAAAAGGAAAATATAGAACATGCTCAATTATTAATATTTCCATAGAGAAACTTAACAAATGTAGAACTGGACTGATGCAATCTAGCCATCAACATCTACAGCCAAGTTGCTAGGCCTCTGGGACAAATGATTGGACCAGACCACGCATGAATGCTAAAACTGATCCCATTTGGCCTTTTTGAAGGGCTCAAAATCAGTTCTACACTTGTTGTGCTTTTTCTGGCATTGTATAAACAATGACACAATGAATGGATACATAAGAAGCATTTTCTTGGTAAAAGGAACATAGAACTTCTTTGTGGTCTTGGCCAGCCACACACACAAAAACACACGTATAAATCTTGCCTGTACCACCTTCACTTGGCAGAGAAATAGGATCATTTTATCATACTGCTCCTGGCAGGTGTGATTGCCATAGGGCATTCATACTAATAGGTGAAATTGGTCAAAGGGAAAATGGGACATTTAACCAGTTCATTTCTACACACGGCTGCACAGAACTAGTGAGAATAATTAGTCTCTGACTAATTATTCTGTCTGAGAGATCCTCAGTGAAAATACTCCAGTGAATATGATTTCCCTTTCCTCTGGTATATATGATTATGTACTGTCTGCTCTATATAACTATTAATTCTTCACATTAATAAAGTGACTATATGTTAAATAAGCTATATAAGTGAAATACAGGACCCGACTATCCCAAATAATTCCTCAAGGTATGTAAGTTAGATTTTCTGAACTATATTTTGCAATAGGGGTACTTTATTATAATACACAAGTTTCAGTGAGTCATGTGACAGAAATGACATCATTAAGCTCTGATTATAACCAATGACATCGCTAAGCACCGTTTATAAGGATATAATTTACATGATATATACCTGTATGGCTCTTGTGGATTATAATGATATTAACTTCTTAGGATACATATACCAACTGACATCTCTGAATCCAGTCTGGAAACTATAACTGCAGGAGTTCCCATAATATACTTTTAACGATGTTTTCCCATTATGATCTACATCCATAAAAGCATTGTTAGCATTATGTTCCATGAAAAATATTACTTACATATTATATTGATTTATGAGAGAATTTATATTGCTATATTTAACAACGATTTCCTCTGTAACCATAACCTAATACATATCTAAATGAAAAGCATGAAATAGGAGAGTGATTTAGACAAGCTTTTTGTTGACAGTGTCTTGAGATCTACTGATCACCAGCTAAAAGGTCTACTGGTAGATCCCGATCTACTATTTCGGCACCCCTGTTCTAAGGAATCAATTGGCATAGTCTGCACTCCATTTATATTTTCCACCACTATACAGTATATATATTCTACCATATGTATGTGAAAACTAAAGAAAAGTTGAATCAAATTTTGATCTATAAATATCCACTATTGATATATAGTGAATAAAGTACCCCCTTTTGTAAAATATAAGGACATTATAAGTTACCGAGGAGTTTCATGACCATATAAAAACACGAGGCCGAAGGCCGAGTGTTTTTATAAAGGTCATGGAACTCCGAGGTAACTTCTAATATCCTCATATTTTGCAACTGGGGGTACTTTATTTATTATAATACACAAGTTTTAGGGAGTCATGTGACAGAAATGACATCAGAACTCACCGTTTATAACTGATGACATCAGAACTCACCGTTTATAAGGATATAATTTACAAGATATTCATGGCTTTTGTGTATTATAAAGCATTTCAGGATAATTTAGTCATTCTTCTGCATCAGATATATAACAAACCCAGACCTTTTATCCTCAGCACATTGTCTAGATGTGGTTGCTTGATGATGAGTACTCAGCGCACTGAAAAACAGCATTGCTAGGAGGTCATAGAACAAGTCAGTCTTGGTCTTCTGTAATGTAGCTCTTGTGATAAATGGACTGGAGAAAAAGATAAATGCTTCTAACCTGCATCTTCTTATAAATTAATCAAGTATGAGAAAGCGGTTGACATTGTAAAATTAAAAAAATTATATAAAGGATTCTGTTCAGGCAAGAAATAGATGAACCTTAGCATTCAAAAGGATAATTTTCATTGTAATATGCACTTGATAGGACAGTATGCTGGAATAAATGGTTGGGGGATGTGTTCCCAGTGCATCTAAGGCAGTGTGTGCTACCAAGAGCATTTAGAATGAATATACTTTTTCAGTACAGGTATGGGATCTATTATCCAGAAACCCATTATCCAGAAAGCTCCAAATTACAAGAAAGCCGTTTTCCATAGACTTCATTTTAATCACATAATTCACATTTTTCAAAATAACTTCTCTTTTCTCTGTAATAATAAAACAGTAGCTTGTACTTGATCCTAATACATAACAATCCTATCGGGTTTATTTTATGTTTGAATTATTTTTAGCAGAGTTCAGGTATGGAGATCCTAATTGCAGAAAGATCCCTTATCCAGAGAACCCCAGGTCCCATTCATTCTGGATAACAGGTCCCATACCTGTACTAGAATTCTAAATAATTGCACTCTTTTGTGGAATATTGATTTATAACAGAGCTGCTTGATAAAATATTCTAGGGCTCATTTACTAATGCTAATAAAAGTGGTAGTAGTCTTGGCAAGGAATATCTTCATGAGTATGAGTAGCTGTGTTCTTTAAAAGGTATACACCAATCAAGTATTTGGTTTTGGATCTGGTCAAATTCCAGCCCTCTTTGCAGGATTCAGACCTAGTGCTGTCAACCATTAAGTGGGCAGTGTAATACAAGTTTCAACATTTGTGCCAAGTCTAGTTTGCATTTAAATAGGGGACACTTGATAAAGGGCCTTGAGCCCGAAACATGTTGTGGCAATAAAGCACAATTAGCAGCAAGCACTGCAATTTTGGCTGTTTCTCTCAGTAACTCCAATATAAATTGAGCGGACTAGGAAATGTATATTTCTAGTTACTATGGGCCTAGTGCAAACTTAGTGACTTTTAATATATTAGACCCTAAAAGTTATGTGGCAATAAAAGGAAACAGGTATTTTTTTGCATGTTTGTCAAATCTGAAGAGATTTATATTTCTCATATCTTATAGAGAGTTAAGGATGGGAAATCAAATTGACTTTTTACATCCAGGTCCTGTCAGATGTTTGGGGACCTGTTCAATTACTATGGCTTTATGAAAACTGACTAGGTAATTGTTTCTTGTAAAATGTAATGCCAGTGGGGTTTTTACCTTCTAGTAATTTAGTCTTCTTCAGTAGTGATGGGCGAATTTATCCGCCAGGCTCGAATTTGCGGTGAATTCCCGCGATTCGTCGCCGGCGAATAGATTAGCGAAACCAGCACAAAAATTTGCCAGCAAAAGTTCGCCAACGTCCAAAAAAAATGGACGCTTTATGATGGCGCATTTTCGACAGCAAACGTGCGCCGGAATAAAAAAAACGGACGCTGCTGTGAAGAAAAATGGACGCCAGCATTAAAAATGAGACGCTGGCGTCGTTTCGAGAATTTTTCGCTGTTTTGCAAATTATTCGGTGAAGTGAAACGCCACAGATTCGCCCATCACTATTCTTCAGTCCCATACAGGCAGTTTTTATATGATTTTTGTGCTTCAAACTGTCCTTTGGAAACTGTCTTCTCTGTGTATATGAGTGAAAATGACCATTAAGTGCAGAGACACACTTGAAGAATCAAGGAGATTTAGTTGCCCGTCGACAAATTGCCTCTTCTTTGGGCAACTAATCTCCTCGTACAGCCTTCCTGCCAGCTAGAATCGAAATCACCGGTGGGATGGCTTCATTTTCCGAAGTGGCCCGGAGTTTCCTCGTGAGGAAAAAAAAAATGTGTAGTATATTATCCTGCTGTTTTTTTACACCACATAATAAATATGCCCCTAAGGGGCATGTTTACTAACATTGGAGATAAATATATGGAGAGATTTCTGGAGATGTTGCCCATGGCAACCAATCAGCAATTAGATTTAAACAGCCACAGTCAAGTTAGAAAACAAAAGCAAAGATCTGATTGGTTGCTATGGGCAACATCTCCGGAAATCTCTCCAGATATTTATCTCCAATGTTAGTAAACATGCCCCTAAGTCTGCTAAAACACATGTAAACAATAAATAAACCCAATAGTATTATTTTTCTACCAATACTGATTTCTGCAGCTTAGTAAGAATCAGGTCCTGTTTTAGGTAGTTTATAATGTATTGTTTTATTACTACACAGGAAAAAAAAAATTGGAACTGTTGCTTAAAATGTACTCTATGGGTGTCAGGGAGCCGGGAGCTCCCTCCAGGGAGGTTGTCAGGATCAAGGAGGAAGCCCTCTTGAGGGAACAAGGTCGCGGTGTCCAAGGGGTTAATCCAAAAGAGTGGTCAGAATCCAGGCAAAAGTTCAAGGCAGGCGGATAACAACAAGTCCAAAGTCCAGGCAGAGGTCAAGGATATAAATCAGGAACAAGTTTAGGAATATCAGAACACAGGGAACCCAGGAAATACTTATAGCAAGGTTTCCTATACTTGGGCGCCATTTTGGCGTCTAAAATGGGTTTTTATTTCAAATTTGGCGCCATGTGACGTCATTGACGCCCTTGCGCCGATGTCGGCGCACTGACGTCATCGCGCCGGCGCCGCTTACCCACGTGGCGGCCATTTTGGGAGCGACGCCGGCAGGAGAGGACGCGCCGCCCGGAGCTCCTGGACCTGCTCCGGGCAGCGATCGCGACAGTACCCCCCCCTCATGGGGGGCCTCCGGACCACCAGGATTTGGTTTCTGGGGAAATTTGGAGTGGAACTCCCTCACCAGACGAGGAGCATGGACATCAGAGCGTCCCTCCCAGGAACATTCTTCAGGGCCAAAGCCCTTCCACTTGATGAGGTACTGAAGAGATCCCCTGGAGATTCTGGAGTCAAGGATCTTCTCCACTTCATATTCTTGTTGACCATCCACAGAGATAGTAGGAGGAGGAGGTTGGACAACAGAAAAGCGGTTGGAGGTAGCGGGTTTCACCAAGGAGACATGAAACACGTTGGGAATTCGCATCTCAGGGGGAAGCTGAAGTCTGACAGCCACAGGATTGATCACCTCCAAGATGGAAAAAGGACCTACAAACCTTGGACCCAACTTGGGAGATGGTACCTTCAGCCGAATGTTCCTGGAAGACAACCAGACTTTATCACCGACCTTGTAGGGAGGAGAGGGTCTACGTCTACGATCTGCAAACGTCTTATGAACCAGAGCACTCTTCTCCAGGTTGGACTTGGTTGCAGCCCAGATAGCAGACATGTGGGCTGCATGGTCATCAGCGGCCGGAACATCGGACAACACAAAGTCTTGTGGGAAGGCTTGAGGATGTTGGCCATACACCGACATAAATGGGGACCTTCCAGTGGAAGTGTGGCAGGCGTTGTTATGAGCAAATTCTGCCCACGGGAGGAGATCAGACCAGTCATCCTGGCAGAGGGATACGTGGTTCCTCAGGAACTGTTCCAGGGCTTGGTTGACACGTTCAGCTGCCCCATTCGTCTGCGGGTGGTATGCAGATGAAAACTGAAGAACAATTCCCAGGTCTTTGCATAGGGAACGCCAGAACTTGGCGGTAAACTGGGTGCCTCTATCGGAGACGATCTCCACCGGGAAACCATGCAGGCGGAAGATGTACTGGATAAATAGTTGGGACAACTCCACCGCAGAGGGCAACTTCTTCAGAGGGATGAAATGGGCCATTTTGGAGAAACGATCAATAACAACCCAGATCACAGTGTTCCCACAGGAGGGAGGAAGTTCGACAATGAAGTCCATGGACAGGTGGGTCCAGGGACGGGAAGGAACCGGCAAGGGCTGTAGTAACCCACTGGGGCGGGAGTGGCTTGACTTAGATGTGGCACAAACATTACAAGCAGCAACAAAGTCCTTCACATCTTTGCGGATATCAGGCCACCAGACCAGGCGTCGTAAGAGTTCAAGAGTCTTAGCTGGGCCAGGATGTCCGGCTTGCCTGGAGCAATGGGTCTGTTGCAGGATAGGCAGACGCAGCTCAGGAGGAACAAATGCCATTCCAATGGGAGTATCTGAAGGAGCAGAAGACTGACCAGCCAGGATTTGGTCGGCAAACTGTGGATACAGGGAGGCAATAATCTTGACTGGAGGGATGATAGGCTCTTGTCTCTCAGGAGAGCGGTCCACCGGAGTGAAGCTACGAGACAAGGCATCGGCCTTCCGATTCTTGGAGCCTGGGCGATAAGTCAAGATAAAATTAAATCGAGAGAAGAAGAGAGCCCACCTTGCTTGTCTGGGGTTTAGCCTCTTGAGGGACTGGATGAACTCGAGATTCTTATGATCGGTGTAAATCTGAACAGGAATCAGAGAACCCTCCAGGAGGTGATGCCACTCTTCAAGGGCAAGTTTAACAGCCAAGAGTTCTCGGTTCCCGACATCGTAGTTCTGCTCTGCGGACGAGAACTTCTTGGAGAAATAAGCACAGGGGTGCAACTTCCCATCAGCGGGGTGTCTCTGAGACAGGATGGCTCCGGCGCCGACTTCAGAAGCATCAACTTCGATGCAGAAGGGTAGTTCAGGATTGGGGTGTCGGAGGACAGAAGCAGACGTGAAGGCCTCTTTCAAGGACTGAAAAGCTTCAATGGCAGATGGAGGCCACAAGCTGGGTTTACCCCCTTTCCGGATGAGGGCCAGGATAGGTGCAATGCGGGAAGAGAACCCCCGGATGAACTGCCGATAGTAGTTAGCAAATCCGATAAATCTCTGGATTGCCTTGGTACTCAGTGGGAGAGGCCACTCCTGGATGGCAGACACTTTCACGGGGTCCATCTCAAATCCCTCAGGAGAGATAATGTATCCTAGGAAGGGGATCTTGGACACCTCGAAGACGCACTTCTCCAACTTGGCGAAGAGAGAGTTCTTCCTCAGACGAGAGAGTACCTCCTTCACCTGGGAGCGATGGCTTTCTAGGTCTTTAGAAAAGATCAGGATGTCGTCCAGGTACACGACTACGAACCTTCCTAGGAGATCCCGGAACACATCGTTAACAAACTCCTGGAAGACGGCAGGGGCATTGCAAAGGCCGAAGGGCATAACGAGATATTCATAGTGCCCGTCACGAGTGTTGAAAGCTGTCTTCCATTCGTCACCCTCACGGATGCGAATGAGGTTGTACGCCCCCCGGAGATCTAACTTAGAGAAAATCTTCGCCCCCCTCAGCTGGTCGAAGAGCTCTGCAATCAAGGGTAGTGGGTACCTGTTTTTTACAGTGATTTTATTCAGGCCCCGATAGTCTATACATGGCCGAAGGCCTCCGTCCTTCTTCTCCACGAAGAAGAACCCAGCCCCTGCAGGAGAGGTAGAAGGGCGGATAAACCCCCGCTGGAGATTTTCTTGGATGTATTCCTTCATTGCGGTAGTCTCTGCAGGAGAGAGAGGGTAAGTGCGGCCTCTGGGGGGCATGGCTCCTGGCAGGAGTTCGACAGGACAGTCGTAGGAGCGATGTGGAGGAAGGAATTCCGCAGACTTACAGAACACATCAGCGAATTCCTTGTAAAAGGGAGGTAGAGACTTCAGATCCAACAAAGAGATATTCACCCTCCGGAGGGGTTCAGCAGGAAGACAGTGCTGCTGGCAAAATGGACTCCAACGGGAAATCTGTCCTGCGGTCCAATCAATTGAGGGATTATGCAGGCGCAGCCAAGGGAGACCCAACACAACTGGAACAGATGGGCAGGAAATAATTAGGAACGAAAGTCTTTCTTTATGCAGCGTCCCAACCTGCACAGGCAATTCCCCAGTCGTCATGGAGACAACTTCAACCTCCAGGGGTCTGTCGTCGATGGCAATGACACGGAGAGGAGTAGACAATGGGAATAAGGGAACTTCCATGTGTTTGGCGAATTGAGCGTCCATGAAGTTCCCAGCAGCTCCAGAGTCAATGAAAGCAGAGCCAACGATAGTCTTAGAGGCTAGGCGGATCTGTTATGGAAGGAGAAACCTGTGAGAGTTCTCTTGAGACTTTGGAGTAGTGCCCCCTACATGCGTTACCCTAGATATACCTCGGGGAACAGAACTCGTGGGCTTCACCGGACAAGAGTTCGCAAAATGAGACTGTCCGCCACAATACAGACATAAGCCGGCCATTCGTCTACGAAGTCTTTTTTGTTCGGATAGACGAGCCCTTCCAACTTGCATTGGTTCCTCCGGAGGAGAAGGAGGGGCTAGAGTAGCCGGAGTCTGCAGGAGAGGTCTCTGGAAGCGAGGTGCCAACAAGGGTTGAAATCTTTTACAGCGCTCCCTCTCTACTTGATGCTCTCTGAGCCGAGTGTCCACCTTGATAGAAAGTGCGATCAGATCCTCCAGCAGGTCAGGGGACTCCCTGGAGACAAGATCATCTTTAATGCGAATAGACAGACCTTGATAGAATACGGCCTTATAGGCATTGTCATTCCAGGAAGTCTCAGCCATCAAAGTTCTAAAGTCAATAGCATAGTCACTGACACTGCGGTTTCCCTGCCGGAGTTGCAGAAGATGAGAAGGAGCATTAGTGACCCGACCCGGGGCATCAAACACAGTACGAAATGCTTAAAGAAAGGCCTTGGCATCAAAAGTCAATGGAGAATTCTTCTCCCAAAGAGATGTTGCCCACTCAAGCGGTTTGCCCACCAAACGAGACATCACATACCCCACCTTGGAACGTTCATTGGGGAAGTGCGAGGGTTGGAACTCGAACTGGATCTGGCACTGTGTAGCGAAACCTCTGCAGGCTTGTGGGTCCCCACTGAAGCGAGGAGGAGGCGGAATGCGAGGCTCACTTGACGAGGAACCTGCGGTGGACGAAGCGGCCGCCAAGGAAGGATTTACCGCAGCTTGGGATGCACGGGGTGCTGGAGGCATCCGAGAGAGGAGGGTATCGAGTGCCTGCCCAATGCGGTACTGCTGGGCTTCATAATCCTCCATGCGGGATGCCAGTCCGCGGAGCGCTCGTCCGACATCAGGCGTAGCTTCCTCAGTAGGATCCATGGCCCAAGTATAATGTCAGGGAGCCGGGAGCCGGGAGCTCCCTCCAGGGAGGTTGTCAGGATCAAGGAGGAAGCCCTCTTGAGGGAACAAGGTCGCGGTGTCCAAGGGGTTAATCCAAAAGAGTGGTCAGAATCCAGGCAAAAGTTCAAGGCAGGCGGATAACAACAAGTCCAAAGTCCAGGCAGAGGTCAAGGATATAAATCAGGAACAAGTTTAGGAATATCAGAACACAGGGAACCCAGGAAATACTTATAGCAAGGTTTCCTATACTTGGGCGCCATTTTGGCGTCTAAAATGGGTTTTTATTTCAAATTTGGCGCCATGTGACGTCATTGACGCCCTTGCGCCGACGTCGGCGCACTGACGTCATCGCGCCGCTTACCCACGTGGGGGGCCATGGGCGCCGCCATTTTGGGAGCGACACCGGCAGGAGAGGACGCGCCGCCCGGAGCTCCTGGACCTGCTCCGGGCGGCGATCGCGACAATGGGTACTCCTGTAATTTGGGGATTTCTGGATATTGGGTTTCTAGATAAGGAATACCATACCTGTACAGTAATAGGGATTGAGTTACAAACATAGGTCTTAAATTGCTCAAGTACAGCAACTAGTCAGACCTTTGCTTTAATTTTGTAACTCGTAGTAAACTGTTCAAAGTTAATTGCTAATTGAATTTTGTACCTGAGGGGTGTTCGGTCATTGGCTATTAACGAGTGCCCTATCAGCACTATCACATTAGGATTTTTTTAAATGGCCTAATAAATAATTTTCTCTTATTTTTCATAACTTGCCACCTTCCTGTATTTTATTGTGAAACGTTCACAATTTATTGCTGCAAGATGTTATATCCATAAACTGGGGTTCATAGTTATATGCTTCTTTTCATTTCATTTGCATTATAATTGGGTTATTTCATATTTGGGACAGTAGTAATATTGCATAAAGCTCTGTATTTTATAAATTGCTGATTGACTACTAATGGCAGCTGCACCTTTGTTCTTAAATGAGTCTTATGATCTTCACTCATACAACACATAGTGCAGAAGATGAAAGTAATACTATTGCCCTCCCACGAAAACTATTCAACTTACCCAAGGGAGTTCCAGTCTACTTTAATGCAAACTCTTCCCCTACACTGCCAATAGGTCTTCAGTCAAGGTATAAGCCTCATTAGTATGTAAGACTTCCACAATTAAAACTGAAACTTTATATACATCTCCACAAGTCGGGCATGTCTTACATTTCTTACGTTTGGCCTTTGATAAGTTGTCGGATCATATAGACATCACAGAGGTAACGGAAGTTTGTATTGCTCAACAGATAGCGGTAATCATTCAGAAAACTATTTAAAAAGTTGTCAAAGGGGTTATTTATTAAAGGTTGAGTTGCTTTTTTTCAAAAAATTCAAGCTTTTCAATTTTTTGGGTTATGAAAAAAACAAAAATATTTCAAATTTTATTATGCCCCAAAATTGCTAAAAGCCTGAATCCGAAAATACTTCAGCTAAAACCTGTCAAGAACATGTAGAAGTCAATAGCAGAGTGTCAGACTCACCAGTATAATCCAGTCGTAGAAGGAGCTGGAGCAGTAGATAGTGAACCCACAAGCGCCTCACACAACCGCTACCCACCTGGAGTGGAACAGGGAGCAGGGTTGTGGAGAGTAGCCAGTGAGACGATAAGCGAAGTACAAGGGATTAGGCAGAGTCGTGGTCAGGAGGTCCGAGGTCAGAAGGCAGGCACGAGATTCGTAAACGATGAGACAGGCCGATAGGTCGAGACAGGCAGCAGAAATCACAGTCCAGGTACAGGCAAGGGTCGACAACAGGAATTCGAGAAGTGTAGAGACGCTAGGATTTCAGTTTAAACAACCTAATAACCAGGCAATGCATCTCAGTCTGAATCAGGTTTAAATATTGTTACTTTGGTGCCAAACTGGCGTCTTTCCGCTGGCGTCGCAGTACTGACGCCAGCACGTCCATCTTAGGCGTTTTCACCAGCGTCTTTGTGCCAGCGACCGCCGCCGACGCCTTCGCGCCCGCGCCCGTCGCCGGCGTCCTGCGTCACGCGCCGGCGCGCATTAGCGTGCCCGCGCCTGCGCCGGACAGAACGCAGGCACAATTCCTCACAGCAGAGGTCCCTTGAACCATTTGAAGATACTGGATACATTCAAGTTTTTCAACCTATAACTCATTCAGTTCGAGGCTTTCGAGTTTTTTTCCTCAATTGCATTCAATTGCATTTTTTTACATTTGGGTTTATTGTTCATAAATATTCGAGTTGTGAGTTTATTCGAGGTAGAAAAATCCTCTCAAACTCAGCCTTTGATAAATAACCCCCTTAGTGTTCAAGGGGTGGTTCACCTTTAAGGTAACTTTTAGTATTTTATGGAATGGCCAGTTCTAAACAGCTTTTCATTTGGTCTTCAGTATTAATTTTTTTTATAGTTTTTTAATTATTTGCCTTGTTCTTTTGACTCTTTCCGACTTTTCAATCTAAGAAACAAATGATCTGTAAGGCTACAAAAAATGTTTTGTTTTTGCTACTTTTTATTACTCATCTTTCTATTTACACCCTCTCTTATTCATATTCCAGTCTCTTATTCAAATCCATGCATGGTTGCTAGGATACATAGTGACATAGTGATTGTTTTACTAGCTCATATTAGCAACCTTCTAGCACTGGCCAGCTGTTATGCCTCTTTACCAATGATCTGCCACTTTTAATTCTGTAGCTCAGTTGATCATCCTCAAAAAAAGATAGAAAAATCTGAGCTGGTTAAAAAAGAGACTCCATATACATGGAAACTACAGTTCTGTAGCTAATATAACCCTTATATGTATTTTATTTTATTTTATCTGGTGACATAGGTAAGACTTCCCTTTCAATTTTTTTTGTATTTGCCTTTTAGGAACATATTCTTTTTTCATACAATAGGAAGTGTTCTCCTCTTCTGACATTTCCTCAGGACGGAAAATCTTGTTCTTTGCATTTTTGTTACCTTTGTTTCCCTATTTGTTCTGACATGTGTTGCACACGGGCTATTAAAATCACCTTCTCTAGGGGTATATGCTTCCTCCTATATGCACAGGCTCATTCATGATGGATCAATGGATTCAAATTTACTTTATGACAAGCTGGACAGACCTTTGATGGATCAGAGGGAGCCCTGGTATAGGCCAAAGACTGTTGAAGTCAAGGACAACTGACACATTTGTTAAAGAGCTTATTGACCTCTAACCCTTGTGTTTCTTACATATTGATTTTTTTGGCCTACTCACAATTGGACTGAGAGCAGATTGGTATAGAAATGCATGCTTGTTGGAGAGACAAGACCTTAAGAAAGGAACAGATCGATGAGAAATTATTTCGCTGTGAAAAAAATGAAAACTGAAGGTCTGGCGTGAAAGTTGAGCAATAATAGACTTTGAGGATTCACGACCTTTCCAGACTAAAGCAGGCTGTCTTACTTAGCAGTTCTAAAGAGAGGCAGTGTGAGGGACTGTCAGTTTAATTGTGAGGATCAGACACTGCCATTAACACTTTCCTCAGTGGCACTGCCTTTCATGCTAAGCTTTCTACATGGCCTGTTCACTAGTGCATGGTTTTATAGAAGCCAGTATGGCTCTAGCCCATGCAACAATGTGGAGACTGGATAAACATAGATTGGAAAATAGTAATAAAAAGAATACTGGGATTAAATTAGTATGAATAAAGCAGAAATAATAATTTGTCAAATTCTAGACCACAGAAATCTGAGCAAGTAATATTGTGCAGATGAATGCAGTTCTCTAAGATGCAATTGCAAATCCATGCCATAATACAGCTTTTTTTCTATAAAGATGCCATCAGCAAGTTGTTTCTTAGTAATGTGACACATTGCTTCATTTATTCATATTAGCTGCCTAGCACTTTTTAGTTGCCGTGGCACACAGACATGTCAATTCTGATTTGGCCCAGTTAATTTAAATGAAAAACCTTGCTCCTAATACTCACTAATTACATGTTTTTTTTTTAACATGGAAAACATACCACAACCAAGTTTGAGGAGGAAGCACTTTTACATTGGACTTTTTCATTAAAGAGTCTTTATGTGCCAGATTTATTTCCATATTCAAGTTTTTGAGGGTAATTTTGAGTCAAAAATCATTTTTCTGGTGTTAAAAAACCTATTTATTTTTTTAAAAAAACTAACATTTTTAGAGAATGTTTTTATACTTTGACCCTGGTAATAGCTCGTATCTGAAAATACATCATCTTAAACCTGTCAATGTCATGAAGAAGTCAATGGCAGAGGTCCCTTGAACCATTTGAAGATGTTAATAGCCTTCATGATGTTCGAGTTTTTTTTCAGTGTGTTTTGCTTGAAAACTTGATCAATTTGAGTGATTCAACTTTATCCTGTGGAAAACACAATCAATTCGAGTTCTCGGGTTGTTAACCCCGAATTCACCAATTTGAGTTTTTAACATTCAAGTTTTTTCTTAAAATTGGAAACCATTAGAACCATAGCTCTAAAATTCAACCTTTGATAAATAACCCCCTATATGAAGAGATAAGTCCAGATTTATTTCTCCCTGTATATCTTTCAAATATACAATACAGGTATAAAATCCATTATCAGGAAACCCATCCTGAAAGTTCTGAAAAATCTCTAATATTTAATCCAAATAATCCAAATTTCTAAAAACTATGTCCTTTTTCTCTGCAATAGTAAAATAGTTCCTTGTACTTGATCCAAACTAAGATATAATTAATCCTTACTGGAATCAAAACTAGCCTTTTGGATGTATTTAATATTTAAATGATTTTCTAGTAGACTTAAGGTATGCAGAGCCAAATTACAGAAAGATCCATTATCTGCAAAACCCCTCATGTATTCTAAATAACAGGTCCCATACCTGTACTCTATTGTTAAATCCTTAAAAAATCCAAAAATCCAAAATTCGCCAGTGACGGCTTCGCTCACATGGCAACACTTCGCCAGGAGTAGATTCGTCAGGACATAGCCAATTCACTAAAAGCCAAAGTCACATCCAGGGCGCCGAATGCTGGCAAAGTTGCGCTACCGTTACTGCACCACGGGAAGTGAAGTTGCACTTGCGTTGCCTAATTTGCAAACGGCGGGAAGTTACAGTTCAATGGACTTATATGTTGCAGCAAATACATTACACTACACAAGCACAAGTTGTTTTATTGCTCTACACATGAGCCCAGTGTATAGTTTGTGTGCCATATGTTAGGAAATGTAGGGAAGAAGCTGGTTACCCCCCAAAAAAATTACACTCTTTTGCAGCCTATCATCCTGTAAAAAGGAAAAGACGCTAGCGTTCTTTGGGACTTCCATTCGCCAGAGCACAAATTCGCCTGGTGTTAGGTAGGAGCGAAGTACCGCTAGAGATCTCCTTCGCTAGCGAAATTACTCCAGCGACCATTAGTAAATCAGCAAGTTCTGAAATGACGCCATACTAGTGAATTTTCGCCAGCGTTAGTCACTTCGCACTTTAGTAAATTTGCCCCAGAGAGAGAGAGAGAGAGAGAGAGAGAGAGAGAGAGAGAGCATACTCTACTAAAAGCTATACTTTAACCAGATGTAATTAACAAAACTGTGCTTGGATTTGGTAGAATTAAATTATTTAAAATCCATTTAATACCAAACAGAAGGAAACTCTCTAGGCTTGGTTTGACAGATGGGGCAGAACTGATTACAATTTCATGTTTGCCTTGGCTCCTGTGTAGAGAGAAACAACGTCCACTTATAGAGAAAAAATGATGTTTTACATTTATACACTAGGTACTATTTAACTCATTCCATTTTCTACATTTCTTCAGGGGGCTTTGTGCGCTGTATTGTAAACTACAAATATCAGCAAACATATAGAAACCAATGTATTAGAAATTGACTATCTTTATACAATCTATCAGTTGTGGACTTTTTTTGTCTTAAACACGAAGTATTGATGCTGCCTTGCACCCAGCACTCAAGAGGGTCCTAAAGATGAGTGACAGATGCAAAGCAGCCCTGTACCTACTGCCTGTCATTATACATTTACCTTATTACCTGTTTTATAGTATTATATCAGCAGTCCTTCATTATAGGGATTCTGTCATGATTTTTATGATGGAGTTTTTATTTCTAATTTGTTTAGCCCATGACAGTTTCCCTTTAAGTGAATTTACAGCAGCTCAGTTTGTGATTGGCTATAGATTAAAATAGACATGAAATCTTGTCTGGAGGTAGCTTCCAGACTGTGTTTGATTTTGTATTACACAACAGCTTGGGCACTGAAAGTGTGACATTCCTAAGCTTGTTCAACCTCTGGGAATCCAATAGCTTTTTCTGAATACCAGGAAAAAACACCACACAGACAAAAGTATTTAAAAGTTAGGGTTCTGACCCTACTAAAGCAGACACTGTTCATTTTTCCTGGTGTTCAACCTAACCTATATATTGTTATGTGGTAATGTCTAAAGTTTCTAGTTATTGTTTCATACCATTGCCATGCTACTGTTGTAGAAGTAACTGCAAATGTTCAAACACTAACTAAAAAATATAAAAGATGATTTCACAACTCTAATATCATAAAACCGAAAAAGAAAAAAGGATTTATGTGCCTAGGGTGCCTACAGCTTTAAGATCCAAGTTGTAACTTCACACTAAAGGACACTGTTCACTTTTACAGACTGTATTTATTGCAGAACAGCGAGCTGCTTCAGGGCAGGAAGGATGCTGTTAGATAAAACTGAATGATGACATCTTGTTGTACAGTGCAGATATAAAACATGATGATATGGCTCTGTTGGCTTTAAATTGCTCATATATTTCATAAAGAATGGGTTGTTAGGTGTTGGAAAGCATAATGAAAATTCACAGTGCTGCCTATTTTTTTTCATTACAATGACAAGAATCACAAACTCTTTTACAGGTATGGGACCTATTATACAGAATGCTCGGAACCTGGGGCTTTCCAGATAATGGGTCTTTCCATAATTTGGATCTTCACACCTTATGTTTACAAGAAAATCATGTAAACATTAAATAAACCCAATGGTTTTGCTTCCAATAAGGATTAATTATATCTAATTATATTACAATAGAGTAAAAGGAAATCATTTTAAAACATTTGGATTATTTGATTATAATGGAGTCTATGGGAGACATCCTTTCCGTAATTCGGAACTTTCTGGATAATGGGCTTCCGGATCACGGATCCCATACCTGTACAGTGAATAAATACAGCAATGCCACAAACCCTGTGGTATAAAACAAAATAACACTAAATATTGTTATAAAAGAAAGCTTTCATTTGCTAACACGTGCTAAATTGCACCAGTGCAGTTGCCAATACTTTAGTTTAGAAAATTAAAGAAAAGATCCCTTTGGTCACTACGTATAATTACATTTGGGCAATTTACCACCTATGTTAATCAGCTTAAACTGGTCCCTTGGGTAGCTGATTCTGCATTTACTAACTTCAATATCTTCTACAAAGATCCTTAATATTAAAGAAATCTTATGGTTTTAGTTGCGTAGTATAATAACACATTTTGCCAACCACATCTAGACACTCAATTCTGGTCCTCTTATTTTTGGCCTACATTGCTCTTCATAGTGCAGGGAGATGCCCCTGCATTACTTTACTCTATAGTACATATGAGTAAACGTCATATGATTGTTTAAAAAGAACATTTCTAATGTGAGGTTTGGCAATATATTAATTGAACCAAGGCACTGAATTCAAACCCCAGTCTCATGGGCTAGTATTTAGTCACTTAACCAATGAACCACTTCTCCAGGAATGGGGGTTCCTTCTGATAACATAGTCAGGCTCGGATTTGTGTCGAGACCACCTGATGAAGGGGGAACGCCCTCCGAAACGTTGTTTGACGCAATAAACATACCAGGGGTAGGACCCCGGTTTAATTCGCTCCGTGTGCCAGCCTTTTGTTTCCTTACATGAGACCACAAAGGCCTAGGCCTAGGACAGCAAATAGTGATGGGCGAATTTATTCACCAGGCGCAAATTTGCGCGATTCGCCACCAGCGATTAAATTTGCAAAAACGCCACGAAAATTCGCCAGCGTCAAAAAAAGGTCACATGTAGAGATCAGCATAAAGCTTGTCAAGTTCTGAAATTTTGTAAACAACGGCACAACGGTTTAAAAAGTTAACTTGTGAAAGATAGCGGGTATTTTAAACAATGTATGCAGCTTTCAGGGTTAAGGTCTCCCTCCGATATGCCCACCTTGAGGTGGGCAATATCGGGCTGATCCGATCGTGGGCCCTAGGGCCAACGATCGGATCCGGATCGGATCGTCGGATCGCGGGACCGCATCAACGATCCGCGATCCGACTGGATTTTTTGTCCCATCCGATCGAGATCTGGCCGACTTTCGGCCAGATCTCGATCAGTGAAGCCCGTCGGGGGGCCCCATACACGGGCCAATAAGCTGCCGACACGGTCTGTCGGCAGCTTTTATCGGCCCGTGTATGGCCACCTTTAGAGCTGCTCTCAATAGTAACTGAATTCACCACTGTGTGTCCCAGTATTTCTGTCCAGATAGTCAAGATAAAAAAAGTGTGGTAGGAGGAAAAAGGCATGTCGCTTGGTGGGGAAGAGGAATTCACAGATTTATCTGGTGCTACATATTAAAGACTCTGTCACACAAGATTTCAGCATGTCTCTTCCCACTGATGCAATACAGGTATGGGACCTGTTATCCAGAATGCTCAGCACCTGGATCTTTTTGTAATTTGTATCTTCATACCTTAAGGGGGTTATTTATCAAAGGTCGAGTTTTATATACCTCGAATGAACTCAATTGAACTCATAACTCAAATGGATTTTAACTTAAGAAAAAACTTGAATGCAAAAAACTCAGTTCAGGGTTCAGGGTTCAAATGCGAATTTCTCAAATTGATCGCGTTTCTGGCAAAAAAAGTAGAATCTCTCAAATTGAATGTGTTTTCGGGCAAAACCCTCCTAAAAAACTCAAACATCATGAAGGCTATTAACATCTTCAAATGGTTCAAGGCATCTCTACCATTGATTTCTACATGGCATCTACAGTATATTTTCGGATTCGAGCTATTTCCATGGTTGGGGTATAATAAATCTTGAAAAATTTGAGTTTTTTTTTAACCCCAAAATGTGAGTTTTGACCAAAAAAAAATCAACTCAAAAACACAACTCAAACCTTAATAAACTTGACCCAAGTTCACTAGAAAATCATGAAAACATTAAATAAACCCAATAGGCTGGTTTTGCTTCCAATAAGGATTAATTATATCTTAGTTTGGATCAACTACAAGGTACTGTTTTATTATTACAGAGAAAAAGGAAATCATTTTTAAAAATTTGGATTATTTGGATAAAATGGAGTCTGTGGGAGTTGGCCATCCCTTAATTCTGAGCTTTCTGGATAATGGGTTTCCAGATAATGGACCCCATGCCTGTACAGCCTAATACACTAGTGCTGTGACTAAAACCCAGATAATACTTATTTTTAGATGGTGGTTAATTTGGCTTAATTCAATAATAACAATGATTCAATGATGAAAAAGTTACAACCCTATGTATAAATAAGGTTTTATATCAGGTTTTGGGAAGACCCATCTGAGGTTTAATTTTTTTGACAGACTTAAACCCTGACAATTCAAAGTACCAGTAGTACCGTATATTCAAGAGAAATGGATAAAACACATAAAACTCTTTATTTTGTGATTACAGTGAAGCTGGTGAAAAATAAACATCTTGCCATGATTGCTCATATAAATATGCAGTAAAGTGCAAATGCAGCCACGTCATCTCCCACACAAGGGGGAAAAAAAGCACCTTTGAGAGGGAAAGACTGAGGGGTTAATGAAACTTGAGTCTAATCTGTTCTGAACATACAAGAGATGAGCGGCGGATTTTTTTGGACACTTTCAGTGACACAAATCTACATAATCGTTTTAAAATTCTCACCATTCCTTACGATTATTTTCTTTCTGTCACTTTAGGAAGCTGTAAGACTGATTTTCTCTCCATAATCCCCCTGCATTGCTTAGCACCCAATCTATAATATTTTAAGAAGATTATTTCATTTATAATTGATTGAGTCTATTTGCCAGATTGCTACTTCAAAGATCTCGTCCTCTAAGACAGTCAGGTACAGTACTTATCAGAGCAAAGGAAAGTTCTGCATGTCAAATGTAATACCATGTGGAAATTGGCACAAGATCCAGTGTTTGTTGAAACATTTGCCTTGGCAACAGAAGACAAAGACAAACTATCCGTGCTGCACTGATATAACCATTATAGGAATGTCTCACGTGCTGGCAGTTTCTATATTCTGTAATTCCTTAAAGGGAAACTATTATCACATTATTTTGATTTGTTTCTAATCCTGTTTAATTGAATTCAGAATTAATTGGTGCTTTATCATTTTCTGTTCAATTACTATGCTCCTTTGCAAAAAGGCCCATATTTTCCATTTTCCTATGGATTTGTCTAATAAAGGAGCTTGAAAGAGCTTGAATCATACTTGTTTTCCTTTTACTGTAATTCGCCAAGCTTCTCTGAAGGTATTAAGGGTTTGACTTTATTATGATTAGTACCAGTTAGGGATGGCGCGAACTGTTCGCCGGCGAACTTGTTCGCGCGAACATCGGGTGTTCGCGCTCGCCGGAAGTTCGCGAACGTCGCGCGACGTTCGCCATTTTGGGTTCGCCATTGTTGGCGCTTTTTTTTGCCCTCTCACCCCAGACCAGCAGGTACATGGCAGCCAATCAGGAAGCTCTCCCCTGGACCACTCCCCTTCCCTATAAAAACCGAAGCCCTGCAGCGTTTTTTCACTCTGCCTGTGTGTGCTGAAGAGATAGTGTAGGGAGAGAGCTGCTGCCTGTTAGTGATTTCAGGGACAGTTGAAAGTTTGCTGGCTAGTAATCGTTTTGATACTGCTCTGTTATTGGAGGGACAGAAGTCTGCAGGGGTTTGAGGGACATTTAAGCTTAGGTAGCTTTGCTGGCTAGTAATCTACCTTCTACTGCAGTGCTCTGTATGTAGCTGCAGTGGGCAGCTGTCCTGCTTCTGATCTCATCTGCTGACTGCTGCAATAACAGTAGTCCTTGTAAGGACTGCTTTTATTTATTTTTTTGTTCCAATACAGAGCAGTATCAAGCAGATTACTAGCCAGCAAACTTACTATCATCTGTCCCTGAAATCACTAACAGCTCTCCCCCTACACTATCTCTTCCAAGCACACACAGGCAGATTTTTCAGATACATTTTTGCCCTTGATCCCCCTCTGGCATGCCACTGTCCAGGTCGTTGCACCCTTTAAACAACTTTAAAATCATTTTTCTGGGCAGAAATGTCTTTTTTAGATGTTAAAGTTCGCCTTCCCATTGAAGTCTATGGGGTTCGCGAACCGTTCGCGAACCGCTCGCATTTTTGCGCAAGTTCGCGAATATGTTCGCGAACTTTTTTTCCGACGTTCGCTACATCCCTAGTACCAGTACATTTCTTTATAAAAACCTTCACATATTCCACAGGAATGTACATATGGATAAATGACAAACTGATACAATAGGTAATGAGGGCCCTGCACGAAGCACTTACAATCTATAGAAGTGGATGAGTTAAGAGAACAGTTTGAAAATATGTAGCTGTGTGGGAAGGTTTATTTTGGAGAAATATTAATATTATTGTTATGACTGTTAGTAAGGAGGTAATGAATCAGCAGGATGTGACGTGTGAAGGCTGATTATTTATTCGATTACTTATTTGGGAGTTGATGACTTGCTAGAAGTTATTAGGTTAGTGTGTAAGCATCACTGAAGAGATGTGCTTTAAGGGACATTTGTAGAATAGGGTAGTGTGTGTTGTTGTGGGTTAATGAATCCCATAGATAGGGGACTGCTCTGGTGATGTCTTGTAGGCAATGATGTGAAAAGCTTACAAGGTAAGAGGAAAGTCTAAAGTCACTGGAGAAACAAAGTGGTCAATTTGGAGAGGATAAAAAGTGACACCAATAAGGAGCTTGCTATAGTCATAAATAGTTTAGTGTTTGAGGAGTATTAGTTGAGGAGTATTAGTATAAAGAACTGTCCTTTAGATTTAGCAGAGAGAATGTAATAGGAGACTTTGGTTAGTGCAGTTTCAGGGAAATGTAGAGAGTGCAAATTGAAGTGAGTCAAGGAGAGAGTTAGTAGACAAAGTGGGTTAAGAGGCTATAGACAGCACTTTCTAAAGGTTAAAGGGAGTTCAAGGGAAGTGGCCAGTAAAGTGGGACCTTGAATTGCACTTTCAATTGCGTTTTTTCTCTCATAGGCTATACAGTATACAAAGTATAATCTTGCAGTACTTACTGTATACTTCAAGAAAACTTGAAATATTTTTTAGCTTATCATTACATATTGTTGTTACCTGATGCTCTCTCTATAGGGAGCAACAGCATATGGCTAACTATATTCAGCAGATAAACTTTAAAATTTGATGCTGCCCATTATTAGAAGAGTAATCGGCTGGTTATTGGATATAATTATGACAGTACACAAAATTAACTCAAATTTGACAAAGGTCATCTAGACTATAAACACGGAAAGGCCTATTTATCTAAAATTTAATTTGTGAGGTTTTTTCAACTTTGAATAAACTCATAATTTAAAAAAAAAACTTGAATGTTTGCTTATTTATTGTCAGGGAGCCGGGAGCTCCCTCCAGGGAGGTAGTCTGGATAAAGGAGGATGCCCTATAGTGGGAGCAAGGTCGCGGTATCAGAAGGGTTAAGCAGAATCAGTAGTAGTGGTCACAAGCAGGAGTTAAGGAGGGCAGGCAGAACAGATACAAAAGTCCAAAGTCCAGGCAAAGTTCAATAACACAGGCAGGTAACAGGAATCACGGACAGGGAGCAGGATTCAAGGCTGAAAGCAGGAATCAGGGCTGGGAGCAGGAATCAGGGCTGGAGCAGGGATCAAGGCTGGAAAACAGGCAGTACAGGAACCCAGGATCAGTAGTAATTTGAATCCTATTCTTGGGCGCTATCACAGTGTTTTGGGCGCCCTTTTATGATGAGATCCCGGCACCAGTGATGATATCATCATGCAGCGACGCTGCAGCCATGTGTTCAGCATGGGCGCCGCCATCTTGGATCTTCACTGACCGCCGAGAATGTAAACAGCGCCGTCGGGTACTTCTGGCAGTCCTGACATTTATTAATCAGAATGTAAAAAACTCGATTGAATACAAAAAACTCGAATACCTTGATTTTGTTGAGTTTATAGGCTTAAAAAACTAAAATTTTACAAGCTCAAAAAAACTTGAAAAACTCATAAATTTCCAATTTAAAATGGCTTGAATTTTGCCTAGTACAACTCCCATTGACTTCTAGATGAACTTGCCAGTTTTCAGATTCTGAAGTTTTACATCTGAGTTTTTCGAGTTTTTTATGCTTAGCATAATTTGAATTTCTGAGTTTTTGTGGAAAAAAATAGGATTCACCCCCAAAGTGTTTGAAATGACTAAATTTAAAAACTGGTTGAGGAGATAAGGGAAATAACATGATAAGACAAATAAAATGGTAAAAATGAAAGTAAGATAGTATTCAGCACTGACAAAACATTTGGTCACATGTTCCCAAACAATGGATCAATGGTTAGCCCTGTTGTGTTGCAGCCCTTTGAACTGAGAAGTTACTATTTGCTACCTCTTAGGGCTATTCCACACGGGGAGATAGCGACGCGTTTGCGGTCGCGGCGACAAAGCGCCGCGACCGGCGCAGGCGACAGTTTTGTATGGGCGCCTATGTAAAAACGCCTGTGCTAACCACACGAGGCGATGCGCTTTTCAACAGTCGCCTGAAAATGCCTCGCCAGGCTTTTTCAGGCGACTGTTGAAAAGCGCATCGCCTCGTGTGGTTAGCACAGGCGTTTTTACATAGGCGCCCATACAAAACTGTCGCCTGCGCCGGTCGCGGCGACTGTCGCGGCGCTTTGTCGCCGCGACCGCAAACGCGTCGCTATCTCCCCGTGTGGACTAGCCCTTAGGGGCATGTGGTACAGCATGTGACAGAAGGAGAACTCCTGATGATGCAGATTCGGACAAGGAAAGGCAAACAACCTGGGGGGAGAGGGTGCCAGTTTGTAAGAAACCCCTTGGCCTGGGTCTATTCTTTTGCCTGTTTATTATGTTTCTGCTTTAAAATCAGCACATCCCATCTCAGTGGAAACTATACTTGGGAGACAATAACTACACCTTCTAATAACAGAACACAGCCAGTATATTTTTAAAGTATAGCTACACCAATCTTGCATCTCTGAGAAGCAACTGGGATCACCATTGGGGGGAATTACATATTTTGTAATTTAAACTGTTAGCATTACTGATATTAGGCTTAAGAGTTTAATATGAAAAAACACTGGCTTGCCTTAAATACAACATTATACATCTGTGGAACTGTATTAACAGTACCAGTTTAATAAGCAATTAATATTCAGAATTGCACAGGTTAATAAATATAAATCCCTACCCTGAAATCTTTAAAATTTTAGTTTTAGCATATTCAGATATGTGCTGTGCCTACTAAGATTAGATCCTTTTTTAATGTTACTCTCCTATATCTGATGAAATCCAATTGGGAGATACAAATCCCCACTAACTAGCTAATTACTTCTTGATTAGCCCAATAAGTCATTAAATATATGAGTTCTTCGGGCTTCATGAGAAAGCTGCATGCTGGTATAATTAGATTTATTCTCTGGGATGTTCCGTTTCAAATCCATATTTTAGTTAAAACGAATGAATTAATTTCCAGGTCCTCAGAGAGTCTCCAGATATTTTCTCAATGTTCTGATTATATTCACACAGTTTCTTCTTCTTCTAACACACAGGTAACCCTTATACAATATGATTTACTGACATAGAAACACGTGTACAGCCTTTTCTACTATATGGACCTGTTGTGCATATGTTAGTTTTTTTTCTAACTTTAAATTCTGCACTATAGAACTCACTACAGTCCCCCAGTGCCCTTCACTTGTATGGGATTTTCAGGTTTCTATTTATCACAGGGTGATAATAGAGTTCTCTTATGGATCCATAATGATTTGGAGAATGTATAAATTAAATTAAAGAATTATACCCAAATCTAATTCAGATTAATGGCTAATATCTATCAGTAATTATAAATGCAATTTTTATTGATTTAAAAGAAATAAAATGTAAAAATTATTAACTCTGCCCCTAATCTACAATGGGATTTGATGCTTCAAGCCATTTGTTCTTTTGGAGGTCTAAGATATTGAATGTTTGGAGGGTTTGAAGAAACACTGATTTTGATTGAACCCACCCTAACTTCAGCAAAGTCGTTTCCTATGCTTGTTGGCCCTGGGCTTTCCAAACAAGTAATGGATTATAGTCCAAACAGATTATTAGGTGATACACTGATATTGATATAATGGTCTATTAACAAATAGTCAATAGATGAGACACACCAGCAAGGACTAGTGAATATGTCATTGTTTGCTAAGCAAATCCATTGTTTGCTAAGCAAATCATATTCATGAAACATTCCTCATGTATATCACTGACAATTTAGCCCTGTCTTGGCCATGTTTATTCCATTATCAAGGCTATGTAAGAATCTAGCATCTCGGTCATACATTTTTCCCTTGTAGATGTCTCTGATTTTTGCCGGTGAGTTCTGTGGGTATTTGGAGCAGAGAGCGGTAGAGGCTGATGATACAAAGGTGTAAAGCTGACACAGTCTCAGATTTCAGAAGGTCTATTCACAGCCCTGGTTCTTTTTGATAATGCTCCAGGAACAGCACTTGCAGACAGGCCACCTTGTTATCCTTATGAAATAAAAAAAAATGAAAGCTCAGTTTGTTCTGTTGCAGACTCAGACAGCATGATGAGAGAAGTTGCTATCTTCAATGACTTTGTGTGTTAAAAAGAAAGAGCTGAGGCTCACTTTGCTCAGTTATGACTATTTGAATCCATCACCTGGGATTTTTCACATACCTTTGATAATATTAATGTTTATCCTGGCTCAGAGATAAAATGCTGGAGCCAGAAGCTTCTCCTTTACAGTTTTATGTCTGTTAAAGTTATGTAAATATATTCACCTGAAAATTGGCAGTGTATAGGTTTGAGGCACTCAGGCACAGCACTGTAATTTATCAGGTGGATTATCTTTGAGCACCAAAGATTTGTCTTCTCTTTCTCCTTTATTTATAGATGGAAAATGGCTTGTTCATGGAACGGTCATCTTTTACAACAAATGTAGAGATATGAAATGTGGTTTGTTGAATGATACCTTTATATTGGCCCTAGACTGATGAAGGGTCAAGCGCAACTATATTGAAGTTCAAGAAGCCCCTTTGGATGCAGGTTCCTTCAACAAAAGGAATTTTCGGTGCAACTACCGCACCCAGCTTTGAGCAACTGCACTCACAGTAGGTAAACAAACCCCTCATGTCTCTTTTAAACAGGATGAACATTAATTTTTTTAACATTTTTTAGGGGTAATTGTCATAAAGAAGGTAATATGTCAGAAACAGAAAAATATTGGCAGGGCAGTGATCATTCTGAATTCCATACTTACTCTGGTGATCAATATTTTCCTCCAAGGGTTCTTAAATGATAAATTAGTGGTCAGAATAACTCCTGCTATTGCTTTCACATGGACATTAGTGTAGAGGCCTGCTCACTGGGAAGCACTCAACTTGTAAATTGGATTTGCCTTATAGACTATACCTAAAGTGGCAGCCTCTTTTACGAAGTTTTACACACAATGCGGTAGCGGGCTATTCATTTCCTACCTGTAATTTAAAAGGATCTAAAAGGCACCCAAAAACGTGTTAGGCATGGAGATCCCAATAATAGATCCCTTATCCAGAAAAAACCCAGATAATAGATCCTTTACCTTTACATCACACATGTCAGATGTATGTGCACAGGAATATCAAAAGATTGACATTATAGCGTGCTAATATAAAAAGTTTCTGGTGTATCCTTAAAATATAATGTTAATAATTAATTTTTAATTGGTAAAAGCATTCCTTGCTTTTATTTCTAGTATTTATTGTTGGTATAGCTAGACAAATCAGTAGCTGCCAATTGTAATCATGGCTTTTAATCCCAATTTAATTCAGTGCAAATAGGCTGTCAAGGGATGATTGATTTATTTTAGTAATTTGCCTTGATATATGTTACAGTGTGACAGAAGGATAGGGATGAAGGGGCCTGGATGGCATGAGTGAGCCTAAGGCTGGTTTCCAGGAGGCGTAAGGCCTAAATATTCAGTCCTCATCTGTCAAGCCCACTGCTGAGTGAGGTACTTTTCAATCTATATGAATGTCTTTCGGAATGGGGTCCATGGAAGAAGGTTTGTCAAAGCAAAAAGACATCCCAATTTCAAACAATTAGCAAGCAAGCCATGGGAGAGTCAATTCTTTGCTCATTTTGTTCCCCACTGAATAAAAGATTGACATATCAATGTAGTTCATCAACATGTAAATTAACCTGAGATTAATTGCTTAATGGATTTTAAACACACGTATCCTTTCCTGTACTAATGAAATATAAATATAAATATACTTTTGCAACTCAAGATTCCTGATCACTTTCCGTAAACAAAAGCAGAATTGTATATGTCAACAAACAATAAACAAGACGTTTTATATTACATTTATAAATATATAGACTGGTCTTAGTTATAATAGAAACATGAACTAGAGTTAATTAGCAGTTCACATCACCTTACAAATACTGTATAGTTTACTTTGACCTTCATTATTTTGTCTGACAGCTCACAGACATTAGATATTGTCTACAACCTAGGCTAGCCAGGCATGCAGCTAATATAAAAAGTGGGCCTTCTTTTTTCAATCTGGATAATTGAGACATGTTTTAATTATATGGAACGGTGTCTCCCAAAGCAAGAGATTACATGTTATTTCTGCAAAGTCTGATGTAAACGCTTAAAGGGCAAAATTCACACTTCTAAAAGGTTAGAAATAAACTAACCCAAATAAATAACTTAAATATAATTAAAGGGTGCTACTGCAGTAGGTTCACCACAATAAACCCATCTTCCCCCTTCTCAGGCATTAATGGTAGAACTGATATGCTACCACTTTAAGGAAAGAGCACCCAGGACACTTTGAACCCTTACGGGAGCAATGAGCTCACAATGGTTTCTCACACCGAGCTATCAATTGCAGACCATATGCAGCCTGCCAGAGTGATATCTAAACAAGCCTAACCTAATGTTAGCTAGCAGCCAATGTCTCATCATGTACAGGCACACCTAATGTCTGTACCCTACATACAAACAATGAAGAAAGTCTGACAATGTTTAATAGAATCAGTCTAATTATTTAAAAGGTGCTGAAACTTTTATTAAATTAATCTGTTGCGCAAATTTCTTTTCTCACAGTAATTTATATACAGTTCCTCAACCAAACCGTTTTTTTCTGTAGCTGCCGCTACGAAAAAATACATAGTGGGATTTACCGTCCAAAATAGTTGCTGGGACTTGTGAACAAATTTTACCTGCTCTAACTTACTGACTGCATGAGTCAGCAATAGTGATGGGCGAATTTGGGGCGTTTCGCTTCACCGGAAAATTTGTGAAACGGCGAAAAATTAAGAAACGGCGAATTTTTGTGGTGATTTCGCGAATTTATTCGGCCGGCAACAAATCGCGGAAATTCGCAGTGAATCGCGGAAATTCGCAGCTAATAAATTTGCCCATCATTAGTCAGAAATATGTAATGCACTACTGATAGTTACCTTAAAATGACTAACGTTAATAGTAACACTTTTATTTTGCTTTGTAGCTGCAAGTATCCCTTTGATGTAGACACTTTCTACACTTCTGAAAAGATCAGAAAACAAATAAAAGGGCAAGCAGTGTATAAGTGTATTAAAAGGTATCACTAGTACAGCAGTGATATAAATGTGGTCATTATGTGGATCTCAGATTGTCTCAGATAATAAAGGAACGCCCTGCAAAGCATTTTCTCAAAATGTTTTTTTTGTAATCAAGTTGAAATTAGAATAATGAAGGTATTTGCAAAAATGTTGGTTTACTAGAACAGAACAAGTAAAACACTAATGTAACAACTCTATAATAAACGGTGTCAAGGTAAAACATATGTTATTGACACAGTATTTATTTGGGTCACCAGATACATAATGACTGAAATGGGATTGCAGCATGCATCTACATGGGTTTTACTCTTATCCCTATAAAATCATCCTCTTTAGGCAGGAATGAATAGAAAACATAACTTCCTGATTAATATTAACTGTAAAGAGTATAAGGATGTATCATTGCCTCAGGTTGTGGCAGTGCAATAGTTAACCACTCTAATGCCAAGGGATAAGCTATGAGTAGCTAGCCTTTCTGGCAGCAGCAAGGTTAAAGGTGACCTCATAAAGAGCCCTTAATCTTTCCCTGAATACACTTGGACCTTGGATTTAAAATTTTCAGCAATCTGGGTTTCAAAATCCTGGCAGCTTCTAAAAGGGCTTGTCTATGGAAGGATCCTTTAGAATAACGGCTTAGAGTTTAAGATGAAGGAAACGCAGGCAGCTAAAGTGAAGATTTAGGACTTTCTAGAAGGCTTGTGGTGCCTAAGCCCTGCTTGCTTGAGCAGTCTGAGGGTCCTTTTGCAGCCTAAGAAGGATTAGGATCCCCTAAACCGGCAGGCCTATGCACACATTGGGAAATTTACCAGGCTCCCGCTAATCGCTTCTTCGTTCCCTAATCCACAATCATTTTCTTGCGAATTATCATTTTTATCACAGTCAAATAAGCACATTCTTTATGCGATCCTGCAAAAAAATAGAAACATTTCAGGATGGCTTTCCGAGCCAAAGAAATGCAGACGTTGTAGCAAACTTTTATTAAATCTGAGACATAGACTCTCATAAACAGATGCGACAAAACATCATTTGCATGTGGAGCCTGAGAGCAGATTTTCACTCTTTCAGGCACGGAATACATTGCCCAGTGTAGTTCTTTAGTTCTCAGACATTGTTTAGTGCAGTTTTCCCCAGAATTCAAATGCTTGTAAAACTGGGGTGTGCATATTCTGGTCCTCTGACCATTGATGAACTTCCAGTTCTTACTTAGCATCTCTGCCTTTCTCCACACACTCTGAACTGAATTTATGGTTCAATAAGACCATTAAACTGCAGGTTTGTTACATTTAAGTTCTCACATACTTGTACATATTGTAAATATTTCCCTGTCTAAATTATCATCAATAATACAATAAAACATCTATATTATCATCAATAATACAATAAAACATTTTCTGAAAAGCAAGAACATGACTCATCTAATGAATTGAGTCCATGGAATTCCGAACACATAATAAAGGATTGGGGTGACATTATCTACTGCAGGGAGCCCAGACCGAGAGGCTGTTTACAAAAGGAATTCTTTCAAAAGTAATCACATAATTTGCTGTGGACTTATTGGGCTGATCCAATGTAGATCAGATTATGTTTGAATTTATTAGGATTTCTGGGTAGATTGATGCCTCTGAGTTAATACAGATGGCTAATTTATCAATTACAGCTGTGCGGGGAAATTCCGCTCCATTCTTCAGCCAGAGCTCTTACTCAGCATGATGAATACTAACTAAAGGCAACGATTAGTGCAAATAGAAACACGTCTATACTACAACTTCCTTCGCTATATTGTACAGTTCACCAACTGCAAAAGATGGAACAATAGAAGTGTTTTCATCTCTTTTTTTTAACTCATCTTCTATAATCAAAATGTCAAAATGTCTGATGTATGAAACAGGAGGCTGTAGAATTTACTTCCGTAAATTCACTATGTCTGAAATACACTGGCAGGATAAAAGCAATCATTTCCCTCTGCCACAAGTGAAATAGTACAAACTGCAATCTAATAATTTATAACATATTAAAGGAATCCTATCATCAGAAAACATGTTTTTTTTTAAAACACATCAGTTAATAGTGCTACTCCAGCAGAATTCTGCACTGAAATCCATTTCTCAAAAGAGCAAACAGATTTTTTTATATTCAGTTTTGAAATCTGACATGGGGCTAGACATTTTGTCAATTTCTCAGCTGCCCCTGGTCATGTGACTTATGCCTGCACTTTTGGAGAGAAATGCTTTCTGGCAGGCTGCTGTTTTTCCTTCTCAATGTAACTGAATGTGTCTCAGTGAGACATGGGTTTTTACTATTGAGTGCTGTTCTTAGATCTACCAGGGAGCTGTTATCTTGTGTTAGGGAGCTGCTATCTGGTTACCTTCCCATTGTTCTTTTGTTTGGCTGCTGGGGGGTGATATTACTCCAACTTGCAGTACAGCAGTAAAGAGTGATTGAAGTTTATCAGAGCACAAGTCACATGACTTGGGGCATCTGGGAAATTGACAATATGTCTAGCCCCAAGTCAGATTTCAAAATTGAATATAAAAATTCTGTTTGCTCTTTTGAGAAATGGATTTCAGTGCAGAATTCTGCTGGAGCAGCACTATTAACTGATGCATTTTGAAAAAAAATTTTTTTCCCATGACAGTATCCCTTTTAATAACATATTAAAGTTTTACATATTTTTCATTATAGCAATAACTCTCATCATTGCTATTGAAGCTATGTTGTTGAAGCTATGTATACATTGTACTGCTCCTGTAGATTTTATATCTATACAGGTATGGGATCCGCTATCTGGAAACCCATTGCTCAGATAGCTCAGAAGTATGGGAAGGTCATCTCCCATAGACATTTTAATCAAATAATTCTAATTTTTAAAAATGGTTTCTTTTTTCTCTGTAACAATAAAACAGTACTTTGTACTTGATCCAAAATAAGATATGATTAATCCTTATTGAATTAAAAACAATCCAGTTGGGTTTAATTATTGTTTAAGTTATTTTTTTACTAGACTTTAACATATGGAGATCCAAGGCTAAAAGGCTGTGAATAGGGATGTGTGAATTTTTTGAAATTTTTTTCAATGATGTTTGCTGCAGATTTACCATATGTTTTCCTGGAAAAATGCAGTTGGTACATGAAATAACCTATTGACTCCAATACATTTTGCACAAAATTATGCAAGAAAAAAAGGCAATTTTCTCCAAAGCACTTGGTGCTAGAAAAAACCTTTATTGACTTCAATACATTTGGCGTGAAAAGAACTCCAATGAATTTGATGCAAGAAAAAAAATGCATATTTACTCAAATGAAAAATAATGCAGCCAAAAAATATGAATTTAGCAAAATCTTACAATTTCAGTCATTTTTCCATGGTTTTGCTAATTTTTCACTGAAATAAAATGAGGACGTTTCACTGATCACTATTTGGGAATACTGAATTCACTGGTTACAGCATCTGCAATGTTCCCCAGATGTTCAAGTTACCAGGTATGTCCCACAGAGGCACAATTTCCAAAGTCCAAGATTGCTGGTCCATACACTTAAAAAAGTACTAGTACACTAAAGTTCTAATACAAGATACCACAAATAAATAAATGGTAAATTTATAGTAGAATTTAACAGTTTGACATTATAGCTCTGCACCTAGACAAATACATGACCAAAGATTGCACACAGCTGAATATTTTTGCATTAAATTATATTGTTTAATATTTTTGCTACTTATCTAGTTTGCTTCCTATTTGTAATTCAAAAAATAACCTCTTTGCTGTATTTTTAATCCATTTTTTATACTTATTAACAGAAATAAAGCTCTGTGATCTTTTTAAAAACAAAAATAGGGCCATAGGCCTCCTTGTCCCTGTTTATGGCCTTCGGACCAGTTTTCTTAGCTTGTTGCGGTTTGCTACATTGTTTGTCAGTTACTGCCTCAAAACTAGAAAAATTCATGATACATGGTTAATCACATAGAAAAATAATTACATTTAGTCATTTGGGGGATAATATAACAAACAATAAAACTGCAGCTTTTCTTAATAACTCACCCACTGGCAAAATTGTAGAGGAAGCAGAACCTGCAGTAGTGGGAGGGCCTGGTTTGTAGGGTCTGCTTCTTCTTTAGCTGTAGGGGACTCAGGTGGTGTGCCAGCCAGGAATGCACCAGGCCCCTCCAAAGATTTTTTGGGGGACTTGACGCAGGACAGTTGCTGGATAACACATACATGCCATACACTTTCACCAAAAATTAAACAAATCATTAAATCTGACAAACTTTAGTAAAGCACTGGCTTTACTGTTTTTTTTTATCGCCTCATATATAGTTTTTAAAGTAATTTGTTTACTGGTTGTGAGTCCATTTCTTCACATGTGAAATGTAAACCTATTAGTGACATGTCTCTTACCTCCCTAAATTCTCCTCGAAGTAATCAGCTTTCAATCCCCCTAAATCCCAGATAAAGATAATAAATGAGAGGTTTAGAGTCAGTGCAGAAAAGTAGTCTTTTCCTGTAGAATTAAGCAGGGCCTTGGGGTAGATATTTTCACATGTCGCTTTCTTTCACTGTTAAAATCCAGAAGTTTGTAATATATCACATATCACAGAGGCTACACAACTCCTTTGCATTTTTGGAAATTGGCAATACAGAATAATTTACCCAAGGCAATCCATAAATCCTTATTTAACCCTACCTCAAAAAATGTTTGGTGAAAATAAGGAAATAAATATTTAGTTGTCCCTATTTGCAGCCTGAGCTGAATTGATTTAGTATGTGCAGTCATGTTAATCCCTTAAACCACACGGGTGCTTTGTTGGTAGTTTTTAGTGACATATGGGGCTCATGGGTAGAAAGCACGATGGGGGACACCTACAAGCATCCCCCCACCCCTCTTGGATAGACCACCCCCTAATAATGATGAGGGAATCTGACGCAAAATGCATTGAAGCCATCCGGGTGGTTATTTTTGCAGTGTTTTTTGCACAATATACATACAGTTTTGCTCATCACTACTCCCTAACACAGAGAGTGCCCTATTCAAAGGGCAAGCCAGAGGTCTCTTCACTCCATTCTCTCTTCTCTTATATTTGAATTGTCATTAGCATGCCAGGGGTTCAGAATGCTAATTACTCAAAAATGACTAATTTTGAAAACATATGCATGGGCACTATCCTAAGAAAAGCACCAATATTATGTAACAATGAACAATAATGTTCATTAGAATTTGTCCAGGATTTTGTAATCCACCATTTCTTTCATGTTGCCAATAATATCTGTTGTTGGGTAATTCATCCTTGAACATTTTTCAGTGGCAATTTAAAAACCTGTCAGGACCCTTACTGTTTACACAAATTGCTGCTCGTGCATGTCCTCATATATGAGTTGTTGTGCTCAGTTGCTCGTCCATACACATACATATCACTCAGAGGCTATTGCCTGCACCAGAGAACTTGTGAGTGGTGATTTTTTTCAAGGTGAACAGTAGTGATGGGTGAATCTGTCCCAAAAAATTTAAGTCAATTGGAGTCTGAATAATTTTGACATGGGAAAGTTTGATGTGCAGAAATGTTTTTTTGACATAAGAAAGCATGCCTGGCGAATAAATGTGATCATCACTAGTGAACAGCAAGCTGTAACTCTTTCTTTCAAACCATGGGGACACTGTATATGAGAACCTTTTACAAGATTCTACAGTGGAGGCAGCCTTAAGATCCCAATGCAAAAGTTTTAACTAGTAGAGGACTTTGTTGCAAAAGTTAAACACTAGGTTATAGATACTCATATGATAATGCCCTTAAGTACCAGATTCACATAAGTGTCACAGACTACTTAAAGGATGAATTAGCTCATGTTGGTATTCTGGATCAGTCTGAAGATCCTAATTTGCAGTAGTCTATATCTAAAGCCCAGCATAACTTCCAGTTTTATGCTGAAAGATGATGCAATTTGGGTCCTGAATCTAAGGTAGGAGATAACATGATTTTTTAGTCTACTTTTAACATTACGTACCACTAGAAAGTTTGGGTTGAGAGTTGTGGGTCCTTTTGCCATTATACAAAAAATTAATGACTTCAGGTTTGTTGTATTTTTGTATTGCTCTAAATCTTGAGATTTATTAAGTGTAGAAACCACTAAAAACTCTTTGCCACGTATAAGCAGTCAAGGTCCGATAGAATGAGTTTAATAGTGGTTTCAAAAACCTTTAATACCAATAAAATCCGACCTTTCATAAATGGGCTTCTAAGATTGGGGCCTATTTATCATGCTGTATAAAACAGGGGAGAGAAACATCAATTGTGATGTTGCCCGATCTTTGCTTTTGTTTTCTAACTAGGTAACTGTTGAAATTTAATTGTTGATTGGTTGCTAATGAGTGCTCTCTCCACTGTTTTACACAGTATGATAAATAGGCCCCTTAAGTATCCCGGTGGTCCTTAATTTTACCACTTTTTTTATCATTTTAGAATTCTGTTACTTTTAGAAAAGTAAGAATGTAGTGTGGAAAGGTTTAATGACCTCAAAGTACAAATCATTTTAAATATGTAAACATATTTAGGGGGAAAATTGTGAGTGCATAATTGTTTTCTTTTTGTTTCCCCCTTTAGCTGCTGGCTCATGTTGAGCAGCACACTGACACGAAAGTAAGCATAGGTCTGATTCCAGCCAGAGCTGGAGTGCAAGGAGTTTCTGTGTTCTCCTTGTCCTTTCATTGGTTTCCTGCAGCTCAACAAAAACATATAGTAAGACCAAGTGACTCCTGATAAATTGACAATAATTGTGATTGGGACTAGCAGTGAATGGTGTAAAATCATTGTAAATTGCTGCTAAATATGTTGGCACTACAGTATAATAATAATAATGTTACATATTATCCTCGACTAAGCTGCCACTGTCTTTTAGGCTGGTCCAACCTTCTTCGTCACCTCCTGTAGCGTTATAATACTATAACAAGAAGACACAAAAGGGTGTGGCCAGGATATATGAATAGCTGAATCTTGCCATAATGGAATTATTTTCAGTAGGACCAACTCCTAGTTTCTCTCTTAGTCTATACAGGGAGATACCATAAAAAGTCAGTTAAGTAATCCTCTGTGCTAAACACAGTTCTGCCTTAGTAGAAATATCATCTGCAGACACAAAAAGAAAATCATCATCAAGTGGTAAAAGCAGAGCATGTTGTCCTACTTCTATGAATAAAGAAAGTGTTAAAGCTTTAGGCAAATAAAACAGCACGCCATATTTTATAGAAATGCAAATGTAAAGTGAAATGCTTGGTTGGTGCTACCAATAAGCTATCGCTGTATGTTGCTGTCTATTTAAGAAAACATAAATAAAAGGAATACACATATCTATATATCTACACATACATACCAACAAACGAGGGAAAGTTGTGCTCACCACTAATATTTAAAATATTAAGCGGTAGTGCAATGAGGCTTTGACCACAAAATTCTTGTATTTCTCTACATATATATATATATATATATATATATATATATATTAGGTCCGGACTGAGAATTAAAGGCCCTGGCATTTCAGGTACACAGAGGCCCAATCAGCCCACACAGAAGCCCAAACAGTATATATATATATATATATATATATATATATATATATATATATATATATATATATATATATACTGTATAGTCCATTAGTTAGATCAGCACCCCATCTTAAGGTGGCCATACACGGGCCGATAAAAGCTGCCGACAGACCGTGTCGGCAGCTTATTGGCCCGTGTATGGGGCCCCCCGACGGGCTTCACCGATCGAGATCTGGCCGAAAGTCGGCCAGATCTCGATCGGATGGGATAGAAAATCCCGTCGGATCGCGGCCGCATCTATTCGTTGATGCGGTCCCGCGATCCGACCGCCCGTTAAGGCCTCGTTAGGATCCGATCGTTGGGCCCTAGGGCCCAAGATCGGATCGGCCCGATATTGCCCACCTCAAGGTGGGCATATCGGAGGGAGATCCGCTCGTTTGGCGACATTGCCAAACGAGCGGATCTCTCAGTGTATGGCCACCTTTAGATGACCACCCAGGTGCAAGGTAAGTAAATACTTATGTAGAAAAAACACCAACAACATTGGTTTTGAAAGTCATGTCGGTTATGCGTTATAGTGTTGCTGTTTTATATATATATATATATATATATATATATATATATATATATATATATATATATATATATATATATATATACAGTATATGTATAGTTGGCATTTGAGAGGATGCTCTGGGAGCATCACACCACATAATAGCAAGTGATTAAGAATTTCTTGAAACCCTTCTCTGTAGTATTTTTATCTTTAAGAAGTCAGTAATAGTTTTGTTCAAGGAATCCATGACCTAATTCTCACCAAGTACCTGATTTATTAACCACAACTTATTATAGACCTGAAGAAAATGCATTAGAAAGAAGAAGGGGTTTACTTAAGAATTAGCTAATTGCTATTCCTATTGAAGGCTCATCAATGACGGATAATTAGCAGGGATTGTTCAAACTTATAGCCTTAGTCTTTAATGACCATGGTATATTAAGAAGGTTCTAAATTATTTAGCAATGTCCTCTAATCATTGAACACCATGAATTGTTAAAAGGAGATAATAACTTGTGATTTTTTTCACACAGTGATACTGGAGGCAAAGAACTCATCAGCTCAGCAAAGGGGTGTTTTGTTTCTCAGTATTTTGTTTTAGTAATTAGCCTTACTGGATTATCTGATGCAAATCTTTATTCAGTTGACTCTGTCAAACCTAGTTTTGCCTTTAAATAGGAAATTTAATTGGCATGTTAAGCAATCTATCTTTTAACCTAGTAAAAATGCTTGTTTTGAGAAATACTGGGAAGATAAATCACTGCCAGAATATAGTCTCCATTTAAGTTTAAAACACATTTACAAATAAAATGTTAAACTAAGTAGGCCTATAGAATTACACTATGTGACCCATGTTTTAGCCAACAGTATTCTGTCAAAAATGAAATGTCCTCACTGCTGAGTTCCAGACTCTAAACTACAAAGCAATGCAAGCCCAAAAACTATTCATATGGAGTGTGGTGTTTTTATGGGTGATCGCAGGTAAACAAACTGAATGTATAGACAAATACAAGAGGTCCTCTGCACTCAACCCATTATCAATAGATTTAAGACATTGAGACATTTTGTGCCTACAGCTGCTGAAATGTTTTCTGTGTAATGACACATTACAGAGTAGTGCAGAAGGTACCACTGTTGGACTTTTGAGCACTGCAAAACTACAAAGCAAATATTTACTGTAATCTATGGGAACTAAATAAAAATTAAAAACAGAAGAAATTTATTAAGAACACTATTTGTTTACATTCTTCTGAACACCTGAATGAGCAGTCATGGTCCTTGTCTCTTTGCTGTATTCTAGGTTGTATAAGAGCAGCTAGATGAAATCCATCTTGTAAGATTGCCTCAACCATATTTAAAGTAAAACTGTCCCATTTATTCCAAACAGATTTGACTACGGCTTTTCTCAATATAGAAAAGTGATTCAAACGTTTCTTTGTGACATGGGAGAACTATGTTGGTTCCTCCATATGAAAAGAAAACAAACAGGTGGTCATGCACTCCTTTAAGAAAATCTCATAGTGAAAATAAAAGGAAGATTATTATGTAATAATAATTATTATGTAATGGTCCACCATTCAGAACCTCCCAATCTGTTAGCTGTAATTAAAAAAACAATAATATACTTTATTGTGCAAAACTGATCTGGTTAGCAAAATGTGTCCTTACTATGTGACAGCAGCACAAGGAACCTGATTAAAAATATTGTTTTCTGTTTGGTTTATGAATTTATCTTCTTATATTAAAGCCATTAGTGTCTAGTGATGAGATGAGCAACGGAATATATCATAGCAATGCATTTTCTACCATCATTTCTAGATTTAATTAAATAATATAATCAAATGAGGCCCCTTGGCAGGTGATTTTCTGAATCCTCACCATTGAATGTACTGGTGAGGTTTTATATATTTAAGTAGTACAGAAGAAAGGCACTCACAGAGTTTGCTGAATTAGTCTTCCAACTACAGGGTATAGGATCCGTTATGCAGAAGGCTACAAATTTCTGAAAGGTCATCACTCATAGATTCCATTTTATCCAAATACTCCAATTTTTTTAAAAATAATGATTTCCTTTTTCTTGTAATAATAAAACAGTACCGTGTACTTGAACCAAACTGAGATATAATTAATCCTTACTGGAAGCAAAACCAGTTTATAGTTTTTTTTGTAATGTTTACTTCATTTTCTAGTAGACTTAAGCTATGAAGATCCAAATTACAGAAGACCCATTATCCAGGAAACCCCTGGCTCCAAGCATTTGTATGTGTTTAGAGTGAAATAGTGCAACCCTGAGTCCTGAAGAAGGTCCTGGTGAAGGACCAAAATGTTAAGCAAAATATCTTTTTGGAAGACTAATTCAGCAAATCCTGTGCTATTATTATACATAATTGATGTTGGTTCCCATCTCTCTGTTTCTTTCACTCTCTTTCTATATATATTGGTAGAGCATACTAGCAACATGGGCATATTATTTACATAAGCAGTGTCCTGGCATGTTAATGTGCTTATGGGGCAGGCAGGGAACTGTTACACATGTACAACTCCATGGAGAAAATGGCATGTTTGCCCTATGTCATGTGTACAGGAAGTCCACCAACATTTTTTCACAAAAGACAAGAGCAACAGACTATATACAACACACACAACTAGACAATCTAATGACCACCTTCAACCCATGTCAGTGAATGACATTTACTGCTTTTAAATAGCAATAATTACATACACACAAGTCACTGCAAGTGGCCAATGGACTTCCACCTTAGTATAGGGATGGGAGAATTTTTTCGCCTTGTTTCGCTGCGGAAATGACGCCCATTAACTAATAAAAAAAAGACGCATGACAAAAAAAATTTCTCCACGCGTCAAAAGTTTTTTGACGCCCATAGACGGCGGCGAATTTCTGGTGAAACGAAGCGGATCGCCAAACCCATTTTTTAGTTACCATGAGATTTAAAAATGCTTAGATTCTAACTGTGTCTTTGACTTGCTGCCTACTCATTTAGTGTGCCTCATTACTTTTTAATAAGAAATAGTTTTTGTGTCTTCGTGTTTTGCATCACTAATACTGCTGAATAATAATTATTAAATCCACAGCGCAAGCAAACATCCCACCTGGATCACTCAATACCACAGACAGGTTGTATGCAAATAAATGAATATTATTGCAAGTTATATCATCTATCTTCTGCTTTGCCTGAGATAATATAAAGAAAGGACAGCATATTTTACAAAGTCAAGATGAGAACCGCTAAAGTCATTTATAACAAAGACACATCCCTCTATTACTGCTCTAAAAAGTGTAGTGAAAGGCAGTCTTTAACATGATAATGTCACACAATTACCTCTTTACTGGCAAAACAAATGTCAGAAATGTAAAAAGTGAAACCAAATCAAAAATGTCACAGGTGATCGATTTGTGTCATCTAACATCCTTGCCCAGGCGAGCTGCAGAGGGAGGTGGTGATAGCACAACGCTAATATTATATTACAGCCTTCATGGTGCTGAGTAGCAAGTGATGAATATGTGTCAGTTTGTGTGTCGCTCTTTCTCGGAGCCTGGGCGGGCAAGCATGGAAAATGGAGTGTTTAGGATTAATGATATCAAAAATGATAGAGAGGAGATTGAAAATTCCTTCATTCCTGAACCATGCAGATTGAAACATACCTAGGAGCTATCTTTGTCTCTCACACTCTCTCCTACCTGATTGTTAGAAGGTCCTTTTATAACCTTCCACCTTTTTTTTATATTATTGTTGTTTTCGATGATATTCCCAAAGTCATTTTTGTGATTGTGTTTGACTAGTGACTAGGAAAACTGGATGCTCTCATATTGGAGGCATTTTCACCTCTATAAGTTTGTACTGTGTCTTATTGCAGTCATAGAAATGTTAACCCCTTTGTCTCAAAGCAGAAAACTAACCGCAATGAAATGTGTTAATCCAAATGAAAGGAATTATTTCTTGTGTAATGCATGTTTAGCACCAAAATGCAATTGGGTAAGTGACAACGAGAGTATATGTAAAGTTTATGTAAAGCGATAATGCTAATATACAATAGCTGAAAAAGAAAAAGGTACTCTTGTTGAAAAGAACATTGACATCTGGATTTCAAAGAGCAAAGAGGAGGAAAGGTTAGCCAAATGCATGTTGCCCCACAGCCAGGGCATCCATCAGGGGGGAGAGTTGTAGGGGGCCTGAGGGTAAGAGGGGCCCGGCCACGCCACACATAGTTGATTAGCCGGGCCCCCCATCTTTCTGAGAACTGCTGACTTCGGGAAGGCATGGACATTTAAGGGGTCCTGGCCACCAATTTTCTCATAATGTGGGGGGGGCCCTGGGGATCCTAGCCACCAATATTTTTTAATGGGGGGCCCTGGCCACAAATGTTTTTTTATGGGGGGCCCTGTCCACCAATATCTTTTTATTTTTTTTTAACATGTGGGAACCCTAGCCCCCAATATTTTTTTTTGTTTTTTTACAGTGTGGTGGGGGGCAGACCTGTGGGGGTGGAGAGGGCGGACCTATCGGTGGGAATTGCGGTGGGTGCAGCCCAGGGGGCCCAGGAAATTTTGTCATATGGGGCCCTGCAATTTCTGATGGCGGTCCTGCCCACAGTATCTAAACAACAGTTTTCTTCTACTGACTTTGGCAATTAGAATTACAAAGCAATTAACATCGAATTGGTTGCTATAGCTTACAAGGCTTGGGGACACTTTGGCTTTTTTGTGCAAAGCTCTATTTTCATTAATTTACGGAATGCTTTATCACTGTCAATTCCAAGGGGTCTGAAGCACACCCATGCCCGATGTGTATCCAGAATATCAGTCACTGACTACAGGGAAGAGGCACACCAAGCCCCAGTGAAAAACATTGAAGGCTCATTCACCAGCACAAGGTACAGCCACAAACAGCACAAATATCAGCACCATGCTCCAATATGCTGGTTGTGCTTGCTTTGCAGAATTGTGCACAAGATGCCAGGCGCAGAACACTTTGCCATAAGGGAGCCCTGAACTGTATACCTGCCTTGACCAGGACCTAACTTTTTAGAATGCCATTTGTGTGTTATTGATGCAGCATGCTAGGGCATGCAAATAACAATGCTGTTGCAATGAGAACTTGATTTATAAAACTAGGCCATTGTATCATTTGGAGATTCTTGACCTGTATAAAAAGCTTTCAGATTCATGCCTTTTTATGATCCTGGAACTCCTAGAAGTAATAGTAACTTTTTATTTTTGTCCTTTGTTGGTTAGTTGAGCTATACTCTGTTTCCTCAAATAATGATGTTAATTGTTGCTAAATTAAATTAGCTTACCAACACCGGGAAAGCAATTAAACTGCACATAGTTTTTTTTTGTGCTGGAAGGAAAACAATTTTGCTTAATACAAATGCAGGTGCTATTCTATATTAGGAACTTGTGTTCAACCGCTTCTTGACTGGGTACTGACTATAGAGATTTTGCTGAAAAATCACATAAGTAACAGAGGCAAATATTGTGAAAGTTCACTGTCAAATTAATTAGCTGGTCCCACAGTGTTAGACAGTGCAGATTAGAGAAATTCTGGGGCTGTTGGTGACCACTAACATGGCAACTCTTAGTAACTGACAAAATGAATGCAGTCTCTAGGACTTCTTAGTCATAATGAGGTTACATTTATTCTGAAAAGTCACAGATTTTCCATTTCAATTACAAAAAAAATATTCCTGTCCTGAAGGCAATTCATTTATTTTTAAAAGAAGCTTACTATGAAATATATACATAGCCTTGTATAAGAAAGGTTGATTGCTTTCACAGGATATTTCCATCCAGATGAAGCCATATTATTATTATTTAATATTTTTTATAGTCCGTTGCATTCTCTTGTTCCTTTCTGTTGATAAGGCATGTCCTGGGCTATTTTTCTCTTATTTTCTCTATCTTTCTTAACACTTGGTTGTATTTTGCTCTCCATTACCCTTAAACTAAATTCAGTTAAGATTTTAAATATTTTGCTGTGAATTATGGAATCAGAAATGTCTCAATGATGATGTCGATCCTGGGTGAATTCATAGCAGGAAACATTTATTCTAATGAGCTGGTAATAACATGCAAATTAGCATCATGCTGCAACCAAGATTGTTATATTATGAAGGGTACGAGACAGTATGTTGCAGGATGGCATGGATCAATGAACAATACATACTAACATACTATAATATCATGCTGAGTGCTAGCACAATTAAGTTGTAATATAAACATGCATATAAACAAATGTATTTGATTTGTGGAGACAAATCATTTCACAGTTAAATACCAGGATGGTGTCTTAAAATCCTGATGTTAAATGCCTTTATTTAAACATGCTATTCTGCTATCTGTAACACCTACACACATTTAGAAGTTCTGATAGTATCTTATCACTGAAAAATGGTAGTAATTGTAATAATAATCACTTTGTACAAGAATGAAAGTATTAAATGTGCTGCACTGTCGGAATAATTACAGAACTGCTTAGAATTACATTTTCCCTGAAGTTTTTATTTAAGCAACATAATTTATGATACAGACATAGGGTCCATTATGTGGAAACCCTTTTTACAGAAGACTCAGAATTATGTTAATCTCCCGTAGACTCCATTTTATCCAAAAAATGACAATTTTTAAAAATGAGTTCCTTTTTACTCTGTAATAATACACCTGTGCCTTGTACTTGAGCCAAACTAAGACGTAATACTCACTGAAAAGCAAAACCAGCCTATTAGGTTTATCTGATATAAAATGATTTTCAAGTAGACTAAAAGTATGGAGATAAAAAATTATGGAAAGATCCATTATCCAGAAAACCCCAGGTCCCAAGCATTCTGGATAACAGGTCCCATACCTGTATATTATGCTTACTTATTCCAATTTAATTTAATTCATGCTGTTATTATTATTATTATTACAAGTAGTATTAATATTCAACATATTCCATAACACTGTATAATAAATGGGTGTATAAACTGGTCATAGAAAATTGCATAAAAGGCAGCTAATAACTCATACAAGAGCCCTGCCAAAAAGAGCTTATAATATAATACATCTGAAATAGTGGGAATTGGTTTTCATAATGCACCCAGACTAAATAACAAAACATATACTGTATATAAATGAACCTGAAATTTTAAAGGGAATACTCAGTGCTTAAAAATGTAACTTGTAAAAGTAGAGAAACTCAAAAATTCTGTAGGGTGGAAATAACCAACTCAAATGGTTTATAAATTAGACACACCTTTATTAAAACAATATACAGGTATTGTTTTATTCTTGTAGTTCCCCAAAATGCCACATAAGGGCCATTTGGAACGTGTATGTTACTCATACTGATCGTCCCTCAGCAATAATACTGTAGATGGATGAGGGGTCATACACATATATGGGGTAAAATAAAAGATGCGAGTAAATGGGAATTCAAATATATGTTTTTATGATTAACACAGTGGCTGTATGAATGCAATGAGTTATTTGTACCTATACACACTCCTTGCCACTTGCAGCTATTGTTAGTTTGCAAGTTCTGCCTATTTGAATGAATTGCAATTGTAAGATATGTATAGCTTTATTTATATAGCGCTACTTGAGAAAAAACAATACAGCAGAACAATAAAATATTAGAACAAATAAGGGGCCATTAAAATAATAAATACAAATAAGTACAAAATACAATAAAAATAAATACAGAGCAAAGTTACAATAAAGATTAAAGGAGTTGTTTACCTTTGAGCTAACTTTGGGTATGATGTAGAGAGTGATGTTCCGAGACTATTTGCAATCGGTTAAATTTTTATTTGTGTTTTTTGAGGTATATAACTTTTTATTCAGCAGCTCTCCAGTTTGCACTTTCTGCCATCTGGTTGCTAGCTAGGGCCCACATTTTCCTAGCAACCATCCACTGATTTGTATAAGAGACTGGTATATGAATAGAAGAGGGTCTGAATAGAAATATGAATAATAAAAAGTAGCAATAACAATAAATGTGTAGCCTTACAGAGCATTTGTTTTTCAATATGGGGTCTGTGAAAGCTGGAAAGAGTTTGAAGAAGAAAGTAAATCATTTAAAATCTTTAAAAAAGAAATAATGAATAAATAACAAATTGAAAAGTTGCTTAGAATTGCCCATTATGACATACTAGAAGTTAAGTTCAAGCTAATATAACCAGGAAGAGAACTATCAGAAGAGTTATAATGTGTCACACCATCCATATACCGTGATAATATTGTAATTAGAGAAAGTTAAATAGATGTATTTCATATGTACAAAATTAATTTGATGATCTATTTAACTTTCTCTAAATTGCAGTCTCTGCATAAAAGAGCCGAATTTCCGGGTAAAAAAACTGAAATTTGGCTCTTAATTACCAGGAGCTGCATTTTTGCCGCCCCTGGCAACCCTGACTTAACGTTACCTCTTTCGCCAGACTTGCCTTTGCCAGCTCAGACCAGGTGAAGTGCACTGGAGTGCATAGATCTTCCTCAATCTCCTGTTACTTACATCATATTCAAAATAAATATATGTATCAATAAAAGCATCAAAGTTAAAAAAAATGTTGGGGTCTTTTCCTTTTTTCAGAATAATAGCCTGCAAAAGTCCTAACCAGTTAACCTGTTTCCCCCATACATTTTCTAACATATGTAACATTAACTATACAGTGGGCTCATGTGTAGGGCATTATAACAACTCTATTGTCTTTATTAAGGTTCCCTGGACATGTGTAATTAACAGTGGAAATGTAATGTATTTGCTGCAACATATAACAAAAAAACATCCATTGAACTTTAAATTTACTGCCGTATGCAAATTAACCTGACTGTAAGACCTCTTGCGAATTTTTGCTTGGCAGAAATGAGTGCTAGCGCATCTTTGCTTGGAATTGCTTGCATAGCCGAAGTAACGATAGCGAAAAGTTGCCAGCGTTCAGCGCCCACAGCGAAACTCCGCATTTTAGTGAATTAGCGTTGTCTGAGCGAATTTTTGCCTGGCGAAGTGTAGCGATGGGTGCGAAACGGTCGCTGGCGACTTTTTCGCCAGTAAAGTTAGTTAGTAAATCTGCCCCTTTGTGTCAAGGAGGCAAGAGGATGGAGGTCCCTATAAGGTAAAGTACATAGTATATACACAGGGCCTTGGAATGAACACTTTCCTTGAGGAGTTATTGCCTCCATAGTTCCCAATACAATGCAGTATTAAAAATATCAAAGGCAGTACCAACAAATTGCAGAGTTACTGAATAATATCTTATATTTCTTATATATATAAAGTTATATACAAGGGAATTTACAATCACGATTAGCATCTATGTATGCATGTATCTGACATGTATAATGGGAAGTACGCATCTTTCAGATAAAACACACAACACTATCTACTCCCATCTACTATAAAGAGTTGGTAAAATATAGAAGGAATTTGTGATGGATAAGTAGTAAGGCTGTATGTAACTGGAGATGTTTTAGGTGGAGTGAGGACATATCACCCAGTTTTCACCATTGCAAGCATTGTCTATCACAGACTTACACCTACACTCCACTATGGATCTAGAAATGCACAATCCATCCGTGCCAGCAGAGAAATAATGTTACCACCCATTTATTAATTTTTTTTTTTTTTTTATCATGGTGGTGTTTATTTAATGACAAAGGGCCAAAACAGAATTTTTTCCAAAGTTTTGGAGTGGCTTTCAATAAATTAATTAATCAGGCAGATTTTGGATGCAAATACATTTGTAGGTAAATCAAAACTGAATCTGTGCATTGGATTGTTATTTACAAGAACATCACTGCATCGTTTCTCTGTTTATAATCCTAAATGTAAAGGTGTAGCGCTATAGTAAATTGAGTGCACCTGACTCTACTATAGGCTTCACTCCTATTACATATGCTCCGGATGAGACCTTAAAACCTTAGGGAGTGAGCCTTCGCATTGAGGTGGAAGCAGGGTGTAGTGCAACTGTAACTGTAATCAGGGTGCAAAGAATTGGGCGCCAGTGGTTCTTATAACTTAACCAAATAACAGTTTTATTGAGCACAGTATACAATCCTCAGTGGAGTGTACATAAATGAGAACATTGCAGGGTCATACAAGACATTGAATAGGCAGTACTCACACCTTTGGTCAGTATGATTCTCCTCAGACATAGGAACAATACATGCAGCTTTGAGGAGGTACACCCAGCTTTCAGCCTTTTCCCTAAGGGGAACCTGAGGGGAATCTATCTACCCTAGGTCTGTACACTTAGTCCCTACTTCTGGGCAATGAGTACCCTGGGATCCTGATCCCACTACAATCCTCGTAGGAGCCTCAAGCTGCTCAACTAAATAATCTAACTGTCTGTCACTCCTAGAGCGACCTATTAAAGATATAAACTATACTGACTAGACTATACTGACTTTTATATCCCAGCACAGTGCCATCTGCTGGTAACTGTTAGAAGTAGCAGGGGCCTAGCTTAGAGCAGAAAGAGCAAAACAGTACCCCTCCCAACTGGACCCAATTAGGTGTCTATAACATGGAGGGACTGCCTGACAATAATACTAGGGGTGGCTATTCTACACATCCCTACATTGGGATTCTTGTTTGCATTGCAAAGTCACCACATCTAGCAGGGCCCGCCACAGGAACTAAAAGTTGTAGCTAAATGATGAAATATTTTATGTTTGAGGAGAAAGAGAATACAGTCATAGTGACAAAAGAAACATAAGAAAAAAAAAACTTTTAAAAAAGCATAACGGTACATATACTGTGAACTGCCAAGGCCCAGCTGCTATTTTCCTTTCCAACAGCCATTTCTCAGTATCAATATGACAGACTTCATTACTGCAGTATAGATTTTCTTAGGTGGAGAAATATTTAAAATCATGAAGCAATAGAGATAAAACCGAGTTATACAACTACTGCAGATTTAATTTGTTGCTTGTTAAGCAGATTTCAGTACATGGAAACAATCCAAAAATCCTTCGTTCAGGCCTGTGTTATTATTATAATCACATATATACACTTATGGTCAGTTTTATCAGGAGTCAATTGACCTGTGTGGGAGGAAACCTGAGGAAACATCTTAAAAAAACACAAGAAGAATATAAAAAGTCCCTGCAGATAAGGCCCTGGCTATAACTAAAGCTAGAATCCCAGCAATGCAATGCAGCAAGGGTACCACCAGGCAGGGCTGGAACTAGGGGTAGACAGAAGAGACCAGGGCCACCATCAGAAATCACAGGGCCCCATACTACAAAATTTCCTGGGCCCCCTGGGTTGCACCCACCACAAACCCACCCACGGGTCCACCCCCCACCACACAGTAAAAAAAACAAAAAAACATTGGTGGCTAGGGTCCCCACATGTTAATAAAAATATATTTTTATATATAAATTATATATGGGTGTGGTCAGGGCCACCATTGAAAAATATTGGTGGCTAAGAACCCACAAGGTAAAAAAAAAGAACTGGGCCCCCACTATATTAAAACATTGGTGGCCAGGGCCCCCCTTAAACGTCATGTAGCATTTTCTTCCCTTATTGGTCACAGAATTTCAAGTCCCTGTAAAGCTACATGACGATTGGATGAGCTGGAGGGGAAGTTCAAACCTTAGCAATCCAATACCTGAGCAGAACAACCCGGACTGAAGATATCTCCCCCTGTGCTCCCGCCCTTCCTTCTAAAGTCGGCAGCTCTCAGAAAGCAGGGGGGCACAGCTAATCAAGTAAGTGCGGCTCTGCCGGGCCCCCCTTACCCTCCAAGCCCAGTACAACTCTCCCCCCTGTCTCCCCTGATGGCGGTCCTGGAAAAGACATGTGCCTATGGAGAAACGCTAGTGGGGCGCTGGATAGGTACCCTAGTCCAGACCCTCACATCCCTCCAGTACTGGCCACTCCCTGCCCCTAATTCTGCTGCTCCCTCATCTCTCTGCCCCCCAACTCCCACTGTCAATGCTAGGGGCGGTGGGTGTGGAGCAGGTTGCTGGCTGGTTTGCCTAGGGCACCTGGCCGGCATGGCTCGCCCCTGCCACTAGGCAGAGTCATGTAATGTATTCTGATACAGATTTATTTATCAAGACCCGAATTTATCTCAATATCGGCTGCTACAAACTCCGATCTAAGCCGCTCGGGTTTTCAATGCTTATTTATTATTACATTTTCCCGAAAATTACGTTATCGGTACAGCCCAGATTTTGCCGATTTTTTCGTGAATTTCCCCCTGAAAACTCAGAATTTTTTTCCGAGTTTTCACCTGAAAGCTCTGAAAGCTGTGAAATTGCCTGAAACCCCCGGCACAACCAAAAATCAATGGGACTGTTCCGATTGACTCTTATGCAACCTTTTAAAAATGCCGTGTTTTTATATTCGGGTTTTGAAGCCCTCTGGGTTTAATAAATTCTGAAAAATTTGTGATTTTTTCAAAAGCCTATTATAACACAAAAAAATCACGAATCGGATTTCGGGGATTTTCAGTTATTCAGAGTTTAGTAAATAACCCCCCTAATTTGAGTAACATGAACAGACAAAGGTAGTATGGTTAATGCAAAGGGGTTAAACTCATTCTTAGGTTGGAATGATATATTATGGAAATAGACAAATTACAAACTATTCATAATGTTTTTAATGCCAGAATTTTAATGAATGCAATTTGCTAAATGTGCACCTTCATTTTAAATACTATTAAATACTATTAAATACTATTACATAATACTATTAGTACAGCGGTTGACATTAAGTGATGTACAATCCACTGGAAACAGAAGGCATGCATGAAACAATGTACATAATTAATTTCTAATTCAGCACTAGATGCAAAGCACAGTCAGGTCTGGGACAGAAGTTCACTTGAACACTATTCAGTAGAAGGACAGACATGTTGGTGCTCAGCACAATAATGCAAAGTGCAAGGAAAATGTTTTATCAAGTTATGAAAATACATACTATGCTTAAGTGTCTTCTAACCAAGGGAGTGGTCTCACAGGGCTTAATCATCCCATGCCATAAGCTTTTAAAGGCTATAAGAAATGCTATTATGCAGGGAGGTGCCACTGCCAGCCTACGAAAAAAGAAAGAAAGAAAGAAAGAAAGAAAGAAAGAAAGAAAGAAAGAAAGAAAGAAAGAAAGAAAGAAAGAAAGAAAGAAAGAAAGAAAGAAAGAAAGAAAGAACACTTCTCCTTATTTTAGACAAGTAACAGAGAAGCCCATAAATATATATATTCATTTTACAGGAGAGATTTCAATATAGAATGAAACATATACTGGACATTTCCTTTCCATTACTGGAGCTAATAGTGATCGAGCTCATGAATTGTCATCCTATGTTAATCACATTGTCTTACACACATTTCAACAGATTGAGCATTATTATCCTGTATTAGAAAGCTGGCTGACTTCATTGGGTTCTCAACATGTCAGGGCTATAACATTATATTGGTTTGTGCTTCCCTGCTGTTTCTATCTGGACTGATGCAATTCCCTCATTCAAAAAGTCTCAGTATTGTAAGCAAGGAGGTCAAGGTGCCAATGAGAAAATCAGCTCTGATCTCTTGAAGTTCGTAATAGCCTAATATTAACCCCTTTTACTTCTAAAGATAACACAGCAGCTGCTATTAAGTAGCGGGATCTTCTTTAATGTCCGCGTGTTGGTCCCATTCCAACGTATTACTTGATATCCTTGTAAATATGTTTAAAGGACAGTATACTTAAATAACGAAAGTATAGCTTTTCAAGCTTTTTCAAGAATTAGGTTCTTAAATATAGAGGAACCTTATAATATACTTCATTAACATTTATTGTTAAAAGATGCATGCTATACCATAGTAGTACCAAGTGAAAGTATAAATTAGGAAGGAAGCAGGAATTGATGAAGTCAAAGTATTCTATGACACAATTGCACCCAAATGACAATATGGACACAAAAGTAGGGTTGATTTGGTACATTGTTGTTAAATTGTAATGAAAACAAATTTTTACACTATTTCAGTCAAATGATATCACTTCTGGTGATTACCTTAGCATGGGATTTGCGTAGTTGCCCCTATTGATAAAACATACTAGTGGATTTCTGGAACTACCCCTATATCAAGACTGATGGTAATTCCTCAATATCCATCAAAGCAGGCTTATCAGGAGCTATGGAAGGGTGCAAGTAGTGTGTATGGGTGAGATTACTAAATGCCATAACAAAATTAGATTTGCGACTGGGTCTTTACCTAATTGGAAGTCTGAATGTTGCATGTGCTCTACTTTTTGAAAAAGGATGGCACAATTCATTATTAGGGGTTGGCAGACTTAGCAGATGAATGTGGCACAGCAGGGCCCTCTCCACCTTTATCTTTCACTATACAGGCAGCAGTGCTATATGTAGGGCACTGTCCTACTGCATCTTTGCTGTGGGAGTGCCAGAGGCATTCTCAATGCTAACTGCTAATATATGTGCTTGCTATCCCAGTATGGATAACAAGGGACTAGAAGAAGAATTGGCAGAATAAATAGTAATGTTTATATATTTCTGTTATTGCACATTGAATTGGATACATATGGTATAGACATGAGAGAGTGCAGAGTGAGACTTAAAGAAAAAGAGAGCTGCGGAAATGTGTCACGCTATCTAAATACAGGAAATAAATGATACTTTGTGACATCTAAAAAAAATTATAACAGTTGACATCACTAGACACAGCTTATAAGAACCTGCTTTTGTCAGGTTCCTTTGGACGAATCTAATCTGGGTTGCAATGTGAGGTTGAGATCACCCCCAAGAATCAAACAGCCTTCTCTAAAAGAGTCTAAAGCGGACAGCACCTTCTTGAGAAATGAAGGTTGTGATTTATTAGGAGAGTATACACTCTCAATAGTGCATTGGGTATGGTGAATAAACCCTTTAACAAAAATATATCTGCCTTCATCATCCTTCAACACATCCATTAATTAGTGCAATCCAATAGCTACTCCCCTACTTTTTTGAGAGGCATTATTACTATAATACCACCTGGAATAGCCGCCATGCTTAATAGGAGCACACTCATCCCCTTTAAAATGCGTTTCCTGGAATAGAATAATATCAGTTTTGCCTTTATACATTGCATGCAGGATTTTGCGCCTTTTCTCTGGAATATTGAAGCCATTAACATTTAAAGATGTCACAGTAATATCATCCATTTAAACAGATTGTAAAAGCATACTGCCTTATATAGCCTTGCCTAAGACAAATAAAAAAAAACAACTGAACATTGTAAAACATGTAACAAAAAGATCAAAATATATGGTAAACCGTGTGGTAAACTTTTCAAAATGGAGTATAGAAAAAAATCACCATTGCAGGTGAGATGTAATAGGCACTAGAAGGATTGACAGCCAGTGTCTTCCCTAGTAGTTACCAAATCCCCTGGGGAGGTGGAGAGTTCAGTATGCTGAGAGGACTGCTCCCCAGTAGGGATGTCGCGGACTGTTCGCCGGCGAACTTGTTCGCGCGAACATCGGCTGTTCGCGTCCGCCGCAAGTTCGCGAACGTCGCGCGACGTTCGCCAATAGGCGTTCGCGTCAAAATCGTTCGACCATTCGACCATTCGATCGCTAAAATCGAAGGATTTTCGTTCGAATCGAACGATCGAAGCCATTGGATCGAATGAAATCATTCGATCCAATGGCTTCGATCGTTCGACTCGAACGAAAATCGTTCGATCGAACGATTACAATCCTTCGATCGTTCGAATCGAACGATTTTCGGATGATCGAAGTTCGCGAACAGTTCGCGAACTGTTCGCCAATTTTGCCGGTGTTCGCGAACGGCGTTCGCGAACACATCGGCGGCGGTTCGCTACATCCCTACTCCCCAGTCACCCGATCCAAAAACAGTGTAGAACCAAACATGAAAAACAGTACCATACCGTCCAGCAAAATCTAATCAAAGTACATGTTGAGGAGAAAACGGAGAATAAAAAGAAAAAAAAAACCAAACGTATCTAACTGAATTCTTCCGTCACAGTTGACAAGATATTGCCAATTGCAAATGACTCAAGTAGCTGGTAGGCAGTATAGTACATGTTGAATATACTCATCCCTCTGGCGATTTATCTTTGGCCGGGGTGGCTTTGGTCTTCTTTTTTCATTCTTTGGGCGTAGTCGCCTCGGTCCATGGTTCCTGAGCAGGCAATAACGGCATCTTTGGCAGGTAGCAAAATTTTATCCATTCCGGTAGATCCACATTAGAGAGCCCCAATCCTGCAAGAAAGGGAGCCAAATCATCCGGCCCAGTGAGAACAAAGGATTGGCCATTGTTGGTTACATGTAGACTGAACGGATAACCCCATCGAAATAAGAGATTATTTTCTTTGAAAGCAGTTATAAGGGGTCGTAGTAGTCGTCGGTGTTGTAGAGTTGACCAGGATAAATCCTGGAGGATTAACAAATGTGTCTCCTGGAAGGGAATAGTTTGCATTTTCTTCGCCTTCTGCAAAATTTCCTCCTTCACCGGAAAAACAAGTCAGGCAACAGATTACATCTCTAGGCTTATCCGTCGGTAATCCTTTAGGCCTCAAAGCCCGATGTATCCTCTCAAACTCTACCTTATGCGTATCCGGCTGCTCAAGTATATGGTTGAAAATTTTCACCGCTGTAGCCTGGAGGCTCACCCCGTCAACTTGTTCCGGGAGGCCTCTAATGCGCAGATTACAACGTCTACCTCGATTGTCCAGATCGTCTATCCACTTCTGCAGAGAATAAAGCAGTTTGTTTTGAGCAGACTGTGACTGAATCAAGGAGTTAGTAGCAGTTTCCACCGTGTCCTGGCGTGTTTCAGCATCTGCGACATGCGAATGCAAGGTAGCCATTTCCAGCTTAAGATCTGCTACTTCCTCGCGTACAGTTTTTTTAATTTGCGACACCAAATGCTCAAAATCCCTTTTAGTCGGTAATGATTTAAGGTAAGAGAGCGTGGTAGTGTCAGTACTCACAGACTCCAGTCCACAAAAGTCAACCATTATCCATCATCTCCCATTCCTGTCAAGTGCTAACCTTATGGCTCACAGTGGAGTGGAGAATCATCAGATAAAAAAACATCCATCCATTCAAAGTGACTGGCCAGTAAAAATGATGGCTAATCCAGATGTTATTAATAGGGAAAAAAGATAAATATAAAGAAAGGCTGGTATTTTTTCCAGAAAAGGTGACAACCCTATATCCAAACCATAATTCTTACATATAGATTGAAGGAATGGATGTTGTTTTTCTATATAGTGCTTTTTTCCATTTGCAGTCTTGTACACTTACATGCCCAACACAGTTTTGCATATACAAATCACTTATACAATTTGTTTCTTTTTATCTTATTAACATATCTGTTAGCAGATATCACAGTTACTACTAACTGGTATTGCTTACTAGCTTCTCTTCTAATATTTTCAATATAACTTAAGAACAATTTCATTTTGGCCATATCGCACATCATTACACATGAGTGCAACATTCAGCATAAAGAGATTTTCCACTGGGAATAACTATAGCGATATACAATGCAAACGGAGGAATAAATGATACATTGCTGATTCTGTATAAAAGGGAGATAATGTCATTGATGCATCAAGTATAATATTTTCATTAAAAAAATCAGTTCAAACATATTTTATTGACTCAAGTGTAACTAAATCTGGGTATTCTGTTTTCAACCTGACTTCCATTCCTATGCTCAAATTGTAGTATGCAGATTTATTTTCTGGAAAAAAAGAGATGTAAAGAAAACTTTGGGTTCCACAGAGAAATGGAAAGGACCTGCGTCTCACTCATTTGAGTAGTTACAAATGTCAGCATTTGTGAATTTAAGGGTGAGTTTAAGTAGTAGCAACTTATTATGCACAACATCTGATGGGCTTAATTGTTCCTTTAAATTTCAAGCACTAATACAGCTAAATCTTGGTTTCTTAGTCACCATTTAGCTTCAGTGGTATGTCCAGAGCTATTTAAGTGTACTGTCTGTGTTATGTGTGGTATATAGTTTACACACACATATAAGGACAAGTAATACACAAGAAGGAAAAATAAACTTTTCAAGGAAACAGCATTTTTTAACAAACAGGACATAACCCAATGTTGCATGCCATTAGATCCGGATAGTGTGAAAACACGAGGTGGAGACTAGGGATGTAGCGAACTGTTCGGCGGCGAACTAGTTCGCACGAACTTCGACTGTTCGCGTCCGCCGCAAGTTCGCGAACGTCGCGCGACGTTCGCCAATAGGCGTTCGCGTCAAAATCGTTCGACCATTCGACCATTCGATCGCTAAAATCGAACGATTTTCGTTCGAATCGAACGATCGAAGCCATTGGATTGAATTAAATCATTCGATCCAATGGCTTCGATCGTTCGATTCGAACGGAAATCGGTCGATCGAACGATTAAAATCCTTCGATCGTTCGAATCGAACGATTTTCGGATGTTCGAAGTTCGCGAACTGTTCGCGAACTGTTCGCAATTTTTGCAGGTGCGAACACATTGTCGGCGGTTCGCTACATCCCTAGTGGAGACATAAGCACTAAGCTTCTAAAATCAGAGACATTTTGGATACACAATCTGTGTTGTTTGTGTTGCCCCAAAGGGACTAAATGTGCAGGTGTTCATAAGATGTTTTTTTGCTATAATACAAATAAGGGCGAGTAAACTAGAAGCTGAATGAACAAGTTTGTTCTGGTACTTCAGTTCAGTTAATTTTGTTTATAAATATGTTTTACATTTTGATTAAATATAAGTATCATCTATGTATTTATTTGTTTTTGCAGGAATCTCTCAAAAAGATATGCCAATGATAGAAAATCAAAGTTCAGATTGAGGGCAAGTACAGATTGACACTATTGGGGGAATGTAGTGTGTTTCATTCAAGAATCGTTTGCAAAGACCATTTGTGTCCTTGCAAAGTTTGCAACCAAATGGCTTTTGCAAACATTGGCAGTGTACTGTATGTAATAACATTTCACAAAGCATATTTTGCAACAAAATATTTAACAAAACTCTAGAGCAGGTGTTAATGCTAACAATCATTGAATGATTAATATATATATAGGTGTGGGATTCCTTAGCCAATATAGCAGGGATCCCCAACCTTTTGGACCTATGAGCAACATTCAGACGTAAAAGGAATTGGGGAGCAACACTAGCATGAAAAATGTTCTTGGGATGTTAATTGGTGCTGTAATTGGCCATTTGGTAGCCCCTATGTGGATTGTCAATCTACATTGAGGTTCTGTTTGTCAGTGCACCTGGTATTTATACAACCAAAACTTGCTTTCAAGCCTGGAATTCAAAAATAAGCTCCTGCTTTGAGGCCACTGGGAGCAACATCCAAGGGGTTGGGGGTGCAAACATGTTGTCCAGGAGCTACTGGTTGGGGATCACTGCGGTATAGGATCCCTTATCCGGAAACTGAGTCTATTTTAAGCAAATTATGCTAATTTTAAAAATTCATCTCTTTTTCTCTATAATAAAAATGTACCTTGTATTAAGCTGTATAAATAAGCTGCATAAATCCATATTGGTGGCAGAACAATTCTATTGGGTTTATGTAATGTTTAAATGTTTTTTAGATGTTCTAGGGTATGGTGATCAAAATTACACAAAGATCCCTTATCTGGAAAACCTCAGGTCCCAAGCATACTGTATATATATATATATATATATACTGTATATATATATATATATATATATATCCAACATTTCGGCCCACATTTGGGCCTTTTTCAAAGATGAAAAAGGCCCAAATGTGTGGCCGGAACGTCGGATTTATGTACTAAATAAAATCACTAATTTTGAAGAAAATAACTTTGGTGTGCGGGTCATTGCAAGCAAATCTCTATATGAATTTTTTGACCGAACACCCACAAAGATTAAGCTTAGTCCGGTCTTCAGAGTGCGGTCGCTTGACGCTTGACACAGATAATATATATATATATATATATATATATATATATATATATATATATATATATACTAAGAAAGATCAGCAATACCGAGATTTTCTTGTAATACTTTGTAATTGCATGTAATACACCCATTTTGATTTTTCACAAGAAATCTCATTGGTGCTGGTCTTTTTTTAGTATAAATTTGGAATATTTGCCGTGCACCAGAGGCTGATATCGAAGCGAAGTGCTGCCCCTGGTATACTATATATAAGAAATCCCTTGCCTGTATATACAAGAAATCCCTTACCTGTACTGTATATATACTGCACCTGTTTATCTATGTATCTGTCTATGTGCTGTGAATAAATTATGTGCATTTGTAATGAAGGCTGCAAAATAAAAAAGTTTGGAATGAAAAGAGGGATAATGGAATCCCCTTTGCCTGTGGCAAATGTGCATAATTTCTCACATTACCCAATCTTATTTTAATATACTACCCTGTTCTCCATTAGTCACAACAAGGACTGTGTGTGACAGATGAAGAAGCATTTGTATTGGTAAACTGTCACAAGTGAGAGCTGGTATGCATAAACAGTGCTTAATGGCTTATTCAGGGACATTTGTTACCAACATATGTGTGAAAAATCACAAACAAGACAAATACAAGTTTAACACTAGACTCTATCATGGTAAATATCCTTTGTGCATGCCAAGAGGCTGAAATAATATTTCCTCCTAACAGAACTTAGACACTGATTGGGGAAATAAAGTGTGATAATAGAACTTGCTAGAATATAAATAGCCTTCCTTTCTCATTTCATTCGCAATGCACTTGAGAAAATTGTATTCTATTGAAAATCTGAAAGAGAGCAAAAGTTGGCTACTTAATAGAAGAATAGAGAAGAGAGGGAAATTGAAATGTATGACATTGAAAATATCCAGTGAAAAGACACAGGGCTTTTTTTTTTCATTTTATCTGATTCCAACCTTCTTGTGCAGAGCTGAGGTAAAGACACTGCCTGCTTTAATAGTAGTAAGATGGGAAAGTAAGGTGTATGAGAGGTGAGACCTAAACAGTAGGAGCGGGAGGTGGGACATTAGTAGCAATAACATTGTCACTCGAAATGTAAATTGACATGCTGCATAGTCAACAGACACAGCTGGCTGCCTGCAACTAGGACACACTTAAATCTTGGCACTGATAGATGAAAATTTGTTAAGGAGCTAATCAGAGAAATAGACTTTCATCAGGCATCAGCGATATCTCTCTGCTCCGCTGCACATACAGAGAAAATGATTTACACAAGCAAGGGGATCTTCTATCTGAGGCTTGTAGGCACAGATAGACAGACAGACAAACATAGATATTTATCTGCATGAAAAGAAATCTTGTGTATTTATACACACTATCTATTGATACATACAGTTTCAAATGTGTGTTTTAACATGAATGCATCCATTAGTACCTGTCTGCATAAATACAATTAGAAACATGATTTGAAATGCTATGTAGTAATGCTAATAAAATAATGATAGAAATAATAGAAATAAGGTAATTATTTAAAGAAAAAATATAGCTGTAAAATAGCTGTTTTAAAGAAAATATAGCTGTATATATTTATATTCATATCAATAGATAAATATACATAATTTGTTCATGTCTAGACATTAGTTAACAGAAAAAGTTATCTCTTGATGCGCAGTACATAAATATATGTCTTTTCATGGTCCCCAGGATTCTTGCATGCAAGTCATGGTTGATAAATTCGTCAGCGAGGGCAATAGCGTTGGCACAAATCCTCAATCTATGGCCTGCTGAGCTCAGCTGGTTCAGTATCAGGACAGCTAATGTATCTTGGTAAATACTAATAAACCTCTCTCTCCTCAGGAGCAATCAGTCATCTCCCCTCTTCCCATTGTTTACTGTGGGCATCTAACCTGTTCATTGGCTTTTAATTTGCAGTAATATATATATATATATATATATATATATATATATATATATATATATAAATACACAGTAAGGGGCAGATTTATCAAGGGTCGAATTTCAAATTTGAAAAACTTCGAAATTCGAATTCAAAAAGACCAACCAAAATTAAATAAAAGGTTTTTTTGAGCGAATAGGTGAGTTTTCGATTGAATAGGTCAGTTTTCGATCGAATTTGAATCGTACGTTTGATCGATCAAAGTAATAGCGCATTCGAATCATACAAGTCCACCAATTGACTCCAAATAGGTTCTAGAAGGTCCCCCATAGGCTAAAGCAATTTGGCAGGTTTTAGATAGCGAATGGTCAACGTCGAATTTTTAAAGAGACAGTACATGATAAATTTCAAAATTCGAATTTTCTAATTTTTTTCAAATTCAAATCGAATGTTTACTATTTCCTAGTCGAAGTACACAAAAACTAGCTTGAAATTTGATTTTTTTTAATTCAAATTTTCACTTCGACCTCTGATAAATATGCCCCTATATATTTAGGTTACAGTGTATTTCATAATGTATTAACGTGATTCTTTTTATATCTGATTTTGTGGTGAACTTTTGTTTTTTGACTTAGTCTTAACTTATTTTGTGAGTTGATATATTATTGTTGCCTTATACCATATTACCCTTCTGTCTTTCAGAAAAATGCTAATATTTTGTAGTCTAGTTGCATATAACAGGGGGAAAGAGAAACATCATAAAAAGCAACATTAATAATTGTGCAATCACATACAATCAATAAAGGAATACAGTTATCAACTATGCTAATTTTCAGAGGCAGAACTCTAAAAATCATACTGGGAAATCCAGTGACAAGATTAACAGCTGAACACTTTTATTATTAGACCAAACTAAATAGTAAATTGCACAGTCTGTTCTATATAACATGCAAGACTAGCAAAAATGATCCATGGTTGTTGTAGTTTCCCTTCCAGCAACTCATTTTTTATACATTTAACCTAACCTATCTTGACTCGTGTATCACAGTTCCCTAGTGAAAATGAATACCGGATTGCTTTGCATTGCCATCACTTGGAAATTATACAGTACATGCATCTGTGGACCTTTTTAAACATTGCAATAAGACTATGATTTGCTTTAAATTTCCATATTTATTTCACTTTATTCCTTCGGCTAGAATCATCTCTGTATCAATTACTGTAGTATTTTGGGGACTTAATCTATGAATTAGAAATGAGTTTGTATATCTTTAAAATCAGTGGAATACTGTAACATATTCATGCAAATTAAAGTAACTATTCATTGTTTGAATAAACCTTTTCCTTTTACACTGCACAATGCACTGTATAATGTCTCGGAAGAAGGAATTAACTATTAGAACTGATAATCATAGTGGAACTGATAATGTCTCTGAGTCCTAAGTGACTATACCAGCATGTCAAATTACTTATTCGATTCTAAAACGTACTTACTACCTAGAACATTAATGATGATACGTATAACAGCAAGCCATGATTCCTATGGTGGGACAGTAGTATATAATACGACAGTTTTTTTTAGCAATTGAAACTAGATATCACTACTAAGGGTTTGTACGCATCAGGATACCTCACGTAGATCAGCATCTAGCACTATAGACAATTATCTTAGTTCCCAGGCATAAATGCATACATGTATATACTGGGCACTTTGCAAGGGGCTTTTGTCTCTAAGCTGTGAATCTATGTCCTATAGGATCCCTCCTAGATAGGGGTATTTCTGCAGCTTTACTTCTTACTTCTTACTGCACTACTGTGGGAAGACATCTAGCTCAGAGCAATAAAAAACAACAAATAGGTATTTGAAATTTCCTGTCCTGATGAGGGCCTGTCTCTAAATCTTTTACTGTAATGTTCATCCCCTAATGTCTCCCAGAGTGCCAATTCACCATTAAAAAAATCAAGATGTGTGTGCACATTTGTCTTAAAAGTAATTTAAAACAATTCTGCATTCTATAAATGTGTTTGTTTATTCCTCTTTGTGACTGGCTGGAATTTACAATGTGTAGTGGAGTTTCAGAAGAAAGGTGGTAGTTCCCTGCCTGATTATATAGAAGAAAAGAGCTGGGGAGATTGTTATACTATTTTTTCAGTTGCCATTGGTGTTCAGGGGCCCCCCTGCAAGTAAAAAAAAATTGGCCAGATCCCCCCAAATTTTTAAAAAAAAATGCTTGCCAGGGCTTTGTGTCTAAGGGGAGCCCGGCCATGCTTCACTTACTAAGTCCCAGGAAAGCTGTACAGGGATTAGATAAGGGGATCCAATCCCAAAGCAGATTTACCGGGACTTATTCCTAAAGGACCAATGAGAATACAGGAAATCTTAATAGGAGTGTCCTATTTTATGAAGCTGGCAGCACGAAAGCAGGGGGGCCTGGCTAATCAAGTAAGTATGGTTGCCACCTGGCCGGTATTTTACCGGCCTTGCCGGTAAAAATGATGGTTGATCCCAATGTTATTAATAGGGAAAAAAGTTAAATATATAGGAAGACCGGTATTTTTTTCCAGAAAAGGTGGCAACCCTACAAGTAAGTGAAGCATGGCCAGGCCCCCCTTAGACACAAAATCCTGTGGGCCCTGTGACCCCCTGATGGCGGCCCTGTCCATACATGATAATCCCAGAATTTTGAGATCAAAACAAAAGGGCCTCATGGATGAGGATTACCTGGTGTAGCAAGGTACTGCTTGTAGATGCGACAGGAACATAGGATAAAGAACATATTAAATAAACAGCTTCTCACTGAGAATTGGTCATGCTCTGATCCAGCAGTACATGGAATCAAGTGTAGGTAAAGTTTATTGATGGCCCCCTGACAGTCCACTCTAATTAATTTCTCTGGGATGCTGTGGCTGGAAACCTAGTATAAGTACTGTATCCCAAGAACTATTGGAGGGTATCTTGATATGGAATCTGAAGATTTTATCTACTGTGGCTTGTATATTTGCTCTGTATTCTATTATTAAACTATTTGAGAACCTCTGGCAGGCAATAATTGTGTATGAAGCTGTGAGACTCTTACATCATCATATTATAATGTAGGAACTTCACTACAACTTATTTTCTGCCTCCGATATATTTAATTATGTTCCATAAAAAGAAATTACAAATATGATACAACATTTTTATAAAGCTCTGATTATATCTGTGGCTTAAAGGGCAAAGGACTTGAGAATCATGTGGCAATTCCTTCATCTACTCACTCATTATTCTTTCCCTTTGTTTACGCTTATATAGGGTGGTAATGGGTTTCCACACACTTGCAGGGAAAATGCGAGTATATTCATTATACATTTTTACTTTTGACTTTTATTGCTCTGTTCTACTATTTTCTTATCTCAAATTATTTGATTTGCTCTATAAACCTACAAAGAACAGCATGAAACAGAGAAATTTGATTTATGAACTAATTAGAAAACAAAAACACTCAATGGTTTACATATAATCGCTGAGATGAACCAGTCTACCAAATGCTGATCCCTAGCCCAAATTGACCTATCGTGTTTCATGTTCAAACTCCTGAAATGGGTTAAATTACGAAATAATTCCAACTTTATGGATAAAAGATAAATGGGGGCATGTAGTAAAAGTTGGTAATGAAAAGTAGGGATGTAGCGAACGTCGGGAAAAAAGTTCGCGAACATATTCGCGAACTTGCGTCAAAAATGCGAACGGTTCGCGAACGTCGCGAACCCCATAGACTTCAATGGGAAGGCGAATTTTAAAAGCTAGAAAAGACATTTCTGGCCAGAAAAATGATTTTAAAGTTGTTTAAAGGGTGCAACGACCTGGACAGTGCCATGCCAGAGGGGGATCAAGGGCAAAAATGTTTCTAAAAAATCCATTGTTGACACAGCGCTGCGTTTTGTGCTGTAAAGGGCAGAAATCACACTACATTTCTAAACCTGTGTAATAAAATGCTTTAAAACGTCCGGCGTCTACATGCCAATCAAGTCGTGTAAAGGTTACAGCCTGTTCACACGCAAAGACGAAACGCGGTGCTTACTGCAACGCAAAAAGACGCAAAGAGCTTTAATGAATGATACCGTCAAGTGAGCAAATAATAGTTTTTAATTACTAGTTGCTTGTCACCTCCAGGATGTTCGTCCTGTTGGTGGCAATATTTCTGTAGTGGTGTGTTTAGCAGTCACCGTGCTTGTGTGCACGGTCAGGCAGAGGTAATTCAATGTACAGTGAAGTGAACCAAAAAACACTGATTCTGCAGTGTGGGCCCAGTTTTGGTGTACTTTATTGATCACCTGCGGTGACCATAAAAGATGCGATTTTGCCACTGTTGCAGAACCCTGAAAAATTAGGCATGTGTACTTTCCTGAAAAATTATCTTTTTTTTGTCGCAGCCACTGAAGCACAGAGGCCAGAAAAAATATGCCATATAAATGCTGAAAATATTAATTTTTTTTGTCGCAGCCACTGCAGCACAGAGGCCAGAAAAAATATGCCATATAAATGCAAACAATATTAATTTTTTTTGGTCGCAGCCACTGCAGCACAGAGGCCAGGAAAAATATGCCATATAAATGCTAACAATGTAAATTTTTTTTGTCGCAGACACTGAAGCACAGAGGCCAGAAAAAATATGCCATATAAATGCTGAAAATATTCATTTTTTTTGGTCGCAGCCACTGAAGCACAGAGGCCAGAAAAAATATGCCATATAAATGCTGAAAATATTCATTTTTTTTGGTCGCAGCCACTGAAGCACAGAGGCCAGAAAAAATATGCCATATAAATGCTGAAAATATTCATTTTTTTGTCACAGCCACTGAAGCACAGAGGCCATAAAAAATATGCCATATAAATGCTGAAAATATTCTGTTTTTTTTTGGTCGCAGCCACTGAAGCACAGAGGCCATAAAAAATATGCCATATAAATGCTGAAAATATTCATTTTTTTGTCACAGCCACTGAAGCACAGAGGCCATAAAAAATATGCCATATAAATGCTGAAAATATTCTGTTTTTTTTGGTCGCAGCCACTGAAGCACAGAGGCCAGAAAAAATATGCCATATAAATGCTGAAAATATTCAATTTTTTGTCACAGCCACTGAAGCACAGAGGCCAGAAAAAATATGCCATATAAATGCTGAAAATATTCCGTTTTTTTTGGTCGCAGCCACTGAAGCACAGAGGCCAGAAAAAATATGCCATATAAATGCTGAAAATATTCTGTTTTTTTTGGTCGCAGCCACTGAAGCACAGAGGCCAGAAAAAATATGCCATATAAATGCTGAAAATATTCATTTTTTTGTCACAGCCACTGAAGCACAGAGGCCAGAAAAACTCAGGATTTACCTGGATTCAAATTAAACCAGTAGGGTTTGCACCCTAGTTTGTAACGGTGGTGGAGGGAGGAGGACGCTAAAGGACAGCTGTATGTGGAGTCATGAGGCGTGCAGAGAAGGACAGCTGCATGGGGAGTCAGAATCAGAAACTCAGCACAAGTCTTCCGGCGTGCAGTAACCCTCCGAGATCCACCCCTCATTCATTTTAATAAAGGTCAGGTAATCCACACTTTTGTGACCTAGGCGAGTTCTCTTCTCAGTTACAATCCCTCCTGCTGCACTGAAGGTCCTTTCTGAGAGGACACTTGAGGCGGGGCAAGACAAGAGGTTCATGGCAAATTGTGACAGCTCTGGCCACAGATCAAGCCTGCGCACCCAGTAGTCCAGGGGTTCATCGCTCCTCAGAGTGTCGATATCTGCAGTTAATGCCAGGTAGTCCGCTACCTGCCGGTCGAGGCGTTCTTTGAGGGTGGATCCCGAACGGTTCTGCCGCTGCCTTGGACTGAAAAACATTTGCATGTCTGACGTTACAGAGTGGCCAAAGTGCTTTGTCCTTGCAGGTGCGCTCGTGGCAGGATTACCGGCACCTCTGCCCCTGGAATGTTGATGAGTTCCTGAAGTGACATCGCCCTTAAAAGCATTGTACAACATGTTTTGCAGGCTGGTTTCTAAATGCAGCATCCTTTCAGACTTGTGGTATGTTGGTAACATTTCTGCCACTTTATGCTTGTACCGAGGGTCTAGTAGAGTCGCGACCCAGTACAGGTCCTTCTCCTTAAGCCTCTTGATACGGGGGTCCTTCAACAGGCATGACAGCATGAAAGACCCCATTCTCACAAGGTTGGATGCAGAGGTATCCATCTCCGCTTCCTCGTTATCAAGGACTGCATCATCCACGGTCTCCTCCCCCCAGCCACGTACAAGACCAGGGGTCCCCAAAAGGTCACCACTAGCCCCCTGGGAAGCCTGCTCCTGTTGGTCCTCCTCCTCCACAAAGCCACCTTCCTCCTCTGACTCCACTTCTGACACCTCTCCCTGCGTTGCAGCAGGTGCCTGGGTTCGTTCTGGTGATTCCGACCAGAAATCGTGCGCTTCCTGCTCCTCGTCACGCTGGTCTACAGCCTCATCTGTCACTCGTCGCACGGCACGCTCCAGGAAGAAAGCAAAGGGTATTAGGTCGCTAATGGTGCCTTCGGTGCGACTGACCATATTTGTAACCTCTTCAAAAGGGCGCATGAGCCTGCAGGCATCGCGCATAAGCACCCAGTAACGGGGTAAAAAAATCCCCAGCTCTGCAGATCCAGTCCTACCACCCAGTTCAAACAGGTATTCGTTGACGGCTCTTTGTTGTTGCAGCAGACGTTCCAACATGAGGAGCGTTGAATTCCAGCGAGTCTGGCTGTCGCAAATCAAACGCCTGACTGGCATGTTGTACCGCTGCTGAATGTCAGCAAGGCGTGCCATGGCTGTGTAGGACCGTCTGAAATGGGCCGACACCTTCCTGGACTGCCTGAGAACGTCCTGGAATCCTGGGTACTTTGAAACAAAACGTTGTACTATTAAATTCAGAACATGTGCCATGCAGGGCACATGTGTTAAATTGCCCAGTCTCAGTGCTGCCAACAGATTGCTTCCATTGTCACACACCACTTTTCCGATCTTCAGTTGGTGTGGGGTCAGCCACCGATCGGCCTGTGACTGCAGAGATGACAGGAGTACAGATCCGGTATGGTTTTTGCTTTCCAGGCACGTCATCCCCAAGACAGCATGACAACGGCGTACCTGGCACGTCGAATAGCCTAGGGGGAGCTGGGGGTGCACAGGTGTGGAGGAGGAGGACCCAGCAGCAGAGGACGAAGAAGAGGAAGAAGACGAGGTAGAGAGCGAAGGAGGAGTAGAGGTGGTGGCAGAACCGCGTGCAATCCGTGGCGGTGACACCAACTCCACTGTCGTTGTTGAGCTACACATTCCCTACTTCCCAGCCATTACCAAGTTCACCCAGTGGGCAGTGTAGGTGACATACCTGCCCTGACCATGCTTGGAGGACCATGCGTCAGTAGTCATATGGACCTTTGGCCCAACACTAAGTGACAGAGATGCGGTGACTTGGCTCTGCACATGGTGGTACAGGTGTGGTATTCCCTTTTTTGAAAAAAAATTGCGGCTGGGTACCTTCCACTGCGGTGTCCCAATTGCTACAAATTTGCGGAAGGCCTCAGAGTCCACCAGCTGGTATGGTAAAAGCTGGCGGGCTAAGAGTGCGGACAAGCCAGCTGTCAGACGCCGGGCAAGGGGGTGCCTCGCAGACATTGGCTTCTTACGCTCAAACATGGCCCTCACAGAAACTTGGCTGGGGGCAGATGACTGGGAATGGGAACTGGTGGTCAAGGTGGAAGGCGGAGTGGAGGGTGCTTCAGACGGGTGAAGGACAGCAGAGGTAGAGCAGTAAGATGCTGGACCAGAAGGAGGGTGGCTTTTAGTTTGCCTGTTGCCTTTGAGGTGTTGCTCCCAAAGTGCTTTGTGCTTGCCGTTCATGTGCCTTCGCATAGAAGTTGTACCTATGTGGCTGTTGGGCTTCCCAAGACTCAGTTTCTGACTGCACTCATTGCAAATGACAACGCTTTTGTCAGAGGCACACACATTAAAAAAATCCCACACTGCTGACCTTTTTGAGGCTGGCAATCTGGCGGTAACAGTAGAAGTCGGCGGCGTTGGCGGCAATGGCGGGTGCGTTGGCCGGCTGACCACAGGTGCCGATACATGTTGTTGCCCTACTGTTCCCTGCGAGCTGTCCTCCCTGCTTCTTCTAAGTCTTATTCTCCTCCTGCCTCTCTGACTCTCCGTCTCTCCATCTGAACTATCCTCCTCTTGCTCTCTTCTACTGGGCACCCATAAAACATCAATCTCCTCATCCTCATTCTCCTCAGATGCATCAATTTCTTCTACCAGCTCACAGAAGGAAGCAGCAGCGGGGACCTCCTCGTCATCACTCATTATGTCCATCTCTGTTGTGTTCTCTGCCAGAATTAAATCTGGTGTAACGTCCTCATCTCCTTCATCTTCTTCTGCCAATAATGGTTGCGCATCACTCAGTTCAAGAAACTCATGTGAAAATAACTCCTCTGACTCCAGTGAAGAAGGGGCGCCGGTGGTGGAGGAAGTGTTACGTGGGGTGCCCATAGCAGTGGAGGATGAGGATGTTGTGGTAAAGTTAGAAACGGTAGAGGATGGGGTGTGCTGTGTAAGCCAGTCAACTACCTCTTCAGCATTTTGGGAGTTCAGGGTCATTGCCTTTTTAAAACTGGGCAATTTCCTAGGGCCACAGTATAGCATAGCAGCACGGCCCCTAGTGCCTCTGCGTGGCGGCCTGCCTTTGCCTGGCATTATTTTTAAAACAACAACAACAACAACTCAGGTGGTGTTTCTAGAGACGGTATTATTATTGACAGAATGTGAACAAGCTCACACAGCTAAGTGGCAGTGGTTTGAAAATGAAGAAGAAGAACACACTGGGCAAACAAGCCCTACAAGGTCAACGTATACACTACTACAGCAGTGGATACGGAATATATTATTGCTGCCTGAAAAACGTCACTTGGGTGGTGTTTCTAGAGACGGTACTATTATTGATATTTAGACAGAATGTGAACAAGCTCACACAGCTAGATGGTTGTTGTTTGAAAATGAAGAACACACTGGGCAAACAAGGCCTACAAGGTCAACGTATACACTACTACAGCAGTGGATACGGAATATATTATTGCTGCCTGAAAAACGTCACTCGGGTGGTGTTTCTAGAGACGGTATTATTATTGATATTTAGACAGAATGTGAACAAGCTCACACAGCTAGATGGTTGTTGTTTGAAAATGAAGAACACACTGAGCAAATAATGCCTACAAGGTCAACGTATACACTACTACAGCAGTGGATACGGAATATATTATTGCTGCCTGAAAAACGTCACTCGGGTGGTGTTTCTAGAGACGGTATTATTATTGATATTTAGACAGAATGTGAACAAGCTCACACAGCTAGATGGTTGTTGTTTGAAAATGAAGAACACACTGAGCAAATAATGCCTACAAGGTTAACGTATACACTACTACAGCAGTGGATACGGAATATATTATTGCTGCCTGAAAAACGTCACTCGGGTGGTGTTTCTAGAGACGGTATTATTATTGATATTTAGACAGAATGTGAACAAGCTCACACAGCTAGATGGTTGTTGTTTGAAAATGAAGAACACACTGAGCAAATAATGCCTACAAGGTTAACGTATACACTACTACAGCAGTGGATACGGAATATATTATTGCTGCCTGAAAAACGTCACTCGGGTGGTGTTTCTAGAGACGGTATTATTATTGATATTTAGACAGAATGTGAACAAGCTCACACAGCTAGATGGTTGTTGTTTGAAAATGAAGGACACACTGAGCAAATAATGCCTACAAGGTTAACGTATACACTACTACAGCAGTGGATACGGAATATATTATTGCTGCCTGAAAAACGTCACTCGGGTGGTGTTTCTAGAGACGGTATTATTATTGATATTTAGACAGAATGTGAACAAGCTCACACAGCTAGATGGTTGTTGTTTGAAAATGAAGGACACACTGAGCAAATAATGCCTACAAGTGCACTACTATTGGTGCACTACTATGAAGAACAGCAACAGCACTGTACACGTTAAAGAACAGTAAGATAAGTAAAAGAAAAAAAAAATATATGTATATTAAAAAAAATATTTTTCTCGGGTTGGTGCTGCTGAACTACTAGGAGCAGCACAGTAGCACACCAGTCCCACTCCCCAACACTGCTAGACTAATAGCACTGGGCTTATAGTAGCAACTAGCAAAGTAAAAAAACAAAAAAGAAAATAAAAGCAGTCCTTACAAGGACTATTGGGTTATTACAGCAGTCAGCAGATGAGATCAGAAGAGATTAGTGCCCACAGCAGGCAGCTACATACAGAGCACTGCAGTAGAAGGTAGATTACTAGCCAGCAAAGCTACCCTAAAATGTCCCTCAAATCCCTGCAGACTTCTGTCCCTCCAATACAGAGCAGTATCAAGTAGATTACTAGCCAGCAAACTTACTATCAACTGTCCCTCAAAGAAATCAGTGAAATCAGTAACAGCTCTCTCCCTACACTAGCTCTTGCAAGCACACACAGGCAGAATGAAAAAACGCTGCAGGGCTTCAGTTATATATGGAAGGGGAGTGGTCCAGGGGGTGTGGGGGTGGTCCAGGAGGGAGAGCTTCCTGATTGGCTGCCATGTATCTGCTGGTCTGGGGTGAGAGGTCAAAAAAAATCGCCAGGTAAGGCGAACCCAAAATGGCGAATGTCGCGCGACGTTCGCGAACTTGCGGCGGACGCGAACAGCCGATGTTCGCGCGAACAAGTTCGCCGGCGAACAGTCCGCGACATCCCTAATGAAAAGTTATGCCTTTGCTTTGTGCAAATTTTTATTATAGCTTTGTGAACCCTTAAAATTTGCAATACAATAACAGTTTAAGGAAGAGTATTATATTGTGAAATGAGAATTTTTATTCTTATTTGTGCAAATTGTTGTGCTCTTTGCGACTTTTATTACATTCCCCCAATAGAGAGGTGGTCATAAACTCAATCATGAAATATTTAACATCCATTATATTAACTATTTTAGTTTTATGAAGAAAAAAAAGTTGCATTTATAGTACCCTTTTGTGACTTTACTTTAGAAACCTACTATGTTTGCCTCTTTAAGGCTGAACAAATTTTGACCATCAGTTCTCTGATATACTAAATGTGAAACAGTTTGAGAAAGTATAGCAGGTTGTGTTTAAAAATTCTCAATAATCCAGATGAAAAATGAGCCATCAGCTAATATGGATTAACTCACGTAGCCTGTAATACAGTTTGCTAATGAGATTTTATCCTCCATAAAAGCAGTGTTTGACTTGATTATGTTTCCGTTTTGGAGACGATTTGCTAATTAGAAATTCGTAATTGCTTAACTTAAAGGCAGTGCCTTTAGCTACTACATTATATATATAGTGTATATATATATATATATATATATATATATATATATATATATATACTGTGTGACATGTCTTGAAAAATGCATAAGCCGATGCGTCGCGTCAAGGCAGTGTCCTTCGTGTCGGTCCTAAACTAGTTTAAAAGTGATGTATCCACATCTGCTAATCAACCCTCTCAAATGCTGAGCTATTGGACAGCCCTAAATTCGCTTGCAGACAGTTGCCAATTCCTCCCTTAATTCCAAACTCTTCCTGCATTTAAACCTCTGACCTTGTCTAATTTTTGTCATAATTTCATTATTTGCAATGGTGTGTGGTGTTCTCCTGGTTCCAAAAATAATTTTATTGTTGTAGTGTATGGGCCTCTACCATGACCACTGGGAGGCTATTCAATGCAGCAATGTCTGTTTCCCCACACACACATTCTCTAAGTAACATAAATAAATGTTTAAACTCAGAAGTTTGATTCCTCTGTACCATGTAAAGCCACAGCTTTTATTTTCTTCATTTCAAATAAGATCCTGTATTTTCTGAGACCCCCTTTAAAATGATGGATATTGGCCTGTTCAATCTAGAGTCCAGCTGAACAATTGCTACTGCATTTTACTGCAGGGTATATCCACACGGGCATCCAGGGAGCCGTGTATAATGGGCTGCCTTACTGCCGTGCTCTGTCAGAGAGAATTGGAGAGTCATATTTCAGAGAGTATTGATCAGCCTGCAGTTTGTGTTACTGGTACCAAAGATCCTGTTATGCAGCTCTGTAAAATGATAACAGTACTCGTGTCAGTGAGGTAATTACCATTGATCGAACACAGTGTGACAAATTTCTCAGTCATAGCATTTGATTCATACTTAAAGTTATGGCACTGCGGACAGCTCCTTAAATAATCGAAAGTTGTTCTGTGTAAATCAGCAGATACCAGGATTTTTCCTTCTTTTTTTTTCACTCGTTACAACTTGTTCCTGTGGTTCATCAGGGATTTCCAAATTAAATAAACAGCTTCAGCCTGTTTGCCGACATGAATTTAACAGCACAATTTATAGCATTTCATAAAATGTGGCAGTTTGGCTACTAGTAATTATGTCATATTCACAAATGAATGAAAGAAGATTTAAAAAAAACATCAGGATTCTTATCCCATGCCCACATTTTAGCACATTATTTTTATTCAGGTGCAGTTATATTTATCTCAGCTTCCAGTAAAAAAAAAAGAAGTGTGGTGCAAACCCAGAAAATGGCCAAGTACTGATGGTACAAACAAATCCCCTTTATCCCTTTGTGCTTGGAATTGGCTCCTAGCATTGCAGCTTATTACCCAACTGACGCAGCTATGCATTGTTGGAGAGCTGATGAATAAAAAGCTAAATAACTCAAAAACCACAAATGTTAAAAAATTAAAACCAACTGCAAATTGTCTCAGAATATCACTCTCTGCATCATACTAAAAGTTAATTTGAAGGAGACAACCCCTTTAATATACTGACATTTTTTCGAGATTAGTCTGTTGGGTAGAACAAGCAAGTATTTGCAGTGGCCCCCCAGCATCAGACGGGTCCTTAGGCCAAAACATGCTATAAACCTGATTTTGTGCAAAATGAACACAAGATACTTCTGCAACATGATAAAAGATTTCTTGATTTTAAAAAAAAATAACATATCTAAAATATCGAAACAAGATTTGATCACACAGAAAGTTTGCAATGCAAATTAGTTTCTGCAATAAAATTATATTTGTAGAATTAACTGGAACAATTAAAAGTAGATCTTCTAGAACAAAAATGCCCTGGTTAAAGGAATGTACCTTTAAGGAAATGTCTCAGTTTATACAAATCACAGGGATTGTATACATTTTACTAAGGTTGAATCTCCTTTACTTGCAAATAATATTAACATTTTGGAAAATCCAAACCAAAAGAATATGTCAAAGCTGCATGTTTTTGCAGCTATAGCTTGAGACCTGCAAGATTTGTATTATCCAGAAAGCTCCATCTTCCAGACACTCCATTTTCATCAATTAATTAAAAATTTGAAAAATCATTTCCTTTTTCTCTGTAATAATAAAACAGTACTCTGTACTTGATTCTAACTAGGGTTTAATTAATTCTTATTGGAGGCAAAACAATCCTACTGGGTTTATTTAATGTTTAAATAATTCTTTAGTAGACGTAGCCAAAGTTCACATTTTAGAGCTTTGTAAGTGAACTCATTATTCGAATGGTTTCTAATTTTAGAAGAAACTTGAATTAGCGTAGTCAAATGCTCAAATTGAAAAAAATTCAAGCTTTTCCTTAAAAAATTTAAGTTTTGACTGAAAAATATTCTTGAAAATTTGATTTTTTGGGGGGGAAAAAAACAACACAACCTTTGATAAATAACCCCCTTAAAGCATGAAGAGCCTAACTATGGAAAGATCCTTTGTCTGGAAAACCCCAGATCCCAAGCACAGATATGTGTTGTTAGAGTTGAAGGTATTAAGCGCATTTGAGTGTCCAAAACCTGTGGTCTGTTAGTGCCATGATCCAATAATAGGACATTAAAGGAACCTTATAGGTTGCAGCAGTGCTTCCTTCATACAGTGTCTGCATTCCTTTCTGATCAGCCCCTTTCCTCCATTACTAAAACAATATAATATATCATATTTTCTCATATACAGCAGTGCCATAGACTTCCCGGTCTCTCCTGCATACCTGTTTGACTTGTACCGCAGGTGAAAAGACTATCCAGATAGCCTGTACATATGAAATTCAAGCTTTGATGTTAGTGGGAGCATAAGAGTTAAGGCAAACCAGTAAATAATCAACGTAAAATTCGTTTTGACATGTCATTTACAGATGTAACATAACTGGCTACGCACATTCTCAGTTCTGCAGCCAGTAAATGGGAAATATGACAACACCCGGAGTGTAGATAGTATCAGTATTCAAACGGCCAGCAGCCAGCTGATTGGCTCACTGTGTGGGAGCCAATGTGAAACAAACGGGGAGCTACCCCTTTGAATATAAGGGAAGTAGGGTGTGTGTGGCACAATGAATCACAAGAGAGGGAATACTTTGTAAAACCTAAATAAATTGAGAATGATGTTAACACAATTAAATAAAACTGCTCCTCTTTTTTTCAATCATAAGCTAATTGCAAATCATGCAGACATTCCAGACTAGTACAATTGCTTCATTCATGAGACAAATTCTGTCCCTCCTCATTCTTTATACTTTGATTAGAAGGCAAAGTGAATTAGGGGTGGTGCCCTTTCCTCCAGTGACAATTTACCTGTCAGTAACACATTGTGAGCAAATTATCCACCCTGCTTGATCTTAAGCCTGTTAAATTTTGGATGGATTAATCTATTATTCAACTGTACGGAGTACTTTATTTATGTTTAACAAACAGACCAGCAGCACTTTGCAAAAAGCAAATGCAAAAGTCAAATCTTTGTAAAAACGACACATGTACATATAAAATATATACAGAGCTACAGATGTAAAGAGATGCATGAAGCCCTGATATAACACTATATGGCTCACTCGGTTTTATGCTTCAGGGTTGCTGCATTTCTTCCCATAGACAGAAGCTCTGTAGAACAGAAATAGTAGCACAAACTATGTTCTAAAATTTTACAGTCCATGTTCCCATTTTAACCCCTACACCAGTTCAAAGCACCTACAAATACTGATCAATGGCAAAGGGGCATGATATACATACTAATGGCTAAGGTTTGCTGGTAAGCCCCTGGAATCACAGTCGAACACTGCCAATGCATTATTTTCATTATTACGTTATTTGCTTGCAGTATAGAATTGAATGAAAATGATGATGAACACAGAACATTCAATAGAAAATTAATTGCAGAGAACAGTTAGGCACTGTACAGTACCCAGAGAATTTTAAATGCACTAAAACTCAGCAAACAGTCCCACAAGGCACTTATAATAAACCACGCATCAATACATAAAATAGAAAACAAGCAAAAGATCAAAGGGTTCATCATCAAGGTTCAACTTGTTGCTTGGGGCTCTCAATCTGCTTCTCAGATGCAGTTCTTCGTATCTCTCTGAAGCTCACAGATGATGTGCTAGCGGTGTTCCCAGCCAATTGTTGAAGCTTTGGGGATGGATATACCATATAATAGGTGCTTAAAATGTGGAGAAGTTCTGGAGAAGGTTCCCCAGTTCTTGTATGATTTAGTGTGTAGCCAGCCAATACAAAGGTTCCCAGACTATCAGAGAGACCCATGCATGGGACAGTATTCTGCCAACTTGGCTCATTGCAGTAATATAACAATCAATCAGAGATTTGCTTTCAGTTTTCTGCCTGCATCAGACGGATCAGAAATAATTACTTATTGATTGCTAGTGGCAACTGTACTGGGGCAAACTTGCCTAGTATATTTAAATTACCCTATACCTGGGTTCACTGTTACAAGAGTGTAACTATAACAAACAAGGGAAAGTTGTGCTGACCACTAATTTTTTAAAACCATTAGGCGGGGGTGCAATGAGGCTGTGACCACAAAATACATATAGACAAATGTGTAAAATGTATAATGAAGCAATAGAATTCTTAATGAATCAGATGAAAATTAAGCGTAGGACTGGCCAGATATGGGATGACTTTGACGTAGTTGGCCAGCTTAAATATATTGCAATATATGGACAAACAATCCCTGTTTTGTTTAAAGGGTAAGGCATTTTTTAGTAGCAGTATGCACAAAATGTCTCTGTCTTAAATATATTGATAATGGGTTGAGTGCAGAGGACCTCTTGCATGTATTTTGTGGTCACAGCCTCATTGCACCCCTGCCTACTGGTTTTAAAAAATTAGTGGTGAGCACAACTTTCCCTTGTTTTATATATATATATATATATATATATATATATATATATATATATATATATATATATATATATATATATATATAAATGTGTGTGTATTCCCAGTGAGTTTGGAAAAAAGAAATAAGGTCATATATAAAACGTTTAGAAAAGGTCCCTAAATATAATGAATTGTTAAAGGGATTTTATTTTTAGAGGCTCTATTAGGCTCTTAAACTCCCCGGCTCAAGCGCTGAGCACAGGTTATTAAATGGCCTGTCTGAATGTACATCAAACTTGTCCCTAGTGGGGGCCTATGTTAAATTCCATCATTAAAACCTATTACTGAGCTATCAAAACCCTCTGTAATTCCATCTAATGACCTCATTTCCCTAAGTGTCACAGTGCAGCTCAGTGAGAGTTTCTGCTGATTTGGTACTCCTGACTTCCTCAGAAAGCTGCAGCCCTACCAGCCAGAGAAAGAGAAATCAATGTCTAAAGAGATGAAAAGGCACAGGGCCTGTAACTGGGGACCAAGAAAAATCTCAGATATTCCCTTTCCGATCCACTCTATTAGCGTCTTCTGTCAGCCTCTATGTTCAGATTTGATTGAAGGCCAAACTGAGACCAGATAGCAGACGAAAAGGAATATGGCTGCTTTATAGCTTTCTGAAACTAGTTATTAAGAAAGGTGTACATAAAAATGGATTATTGCATTAAAAGTTCAAAATGTTCTTTTTTTTCCTCCTGAACTGGAACAGCAATGGTTGGTTACTAGAGTCGGGTTATAAGAAAAATAAAATATCCTCCCCCTTTTCTCGCCTTGAAATCATTTCGTAAATACAAAAAAAGGCCCTCAGGCTATTGGTGCCCAGGCACTCATTTTTAGAGTGGATAATTGACTTCTTTCAGTTGATAATTCATAGCTTGCATATGTTACCTAATACATCAGCGGGCAGAGACTCCACACAGCCCCAAGCTGATACAGAGAGCCTGAATGATAGATGAGTGCATTATGGCTTTATGAATGAATTATGTCCGACAAATACCTTGAGCAGGAGAGGCTGTCGCTGTATATCTATCCTAATCTGGGAGGAATTATGACTATTTTCACATTAAAAAGAAAAAAAGAGGAGGAATTAATGGAGCAATTGAGCTATTAAAAATGTATGCCACATCGTTTTACTGGCTAGCTTTGCCACATCGATCATCAGAGGCTTCTGTACTTTCTGTACCCGCGTCTTGTCATAGAAAAACAGGTTAGGATTATTATGACAGACAAAGCTTTTACATATATTTACACCTTCAGGTTGCCAGTAACATTCCTTAGCTTCGCAGAAACGTCTGTGTATCAGTTCCACGGAAGCTAAAGCCATTATAGTGACATACGTATGTGATCCTGTGACTTGATATACAAACTTGTACAGAAATGCCATTAACTGTAAATTGGGTGTTCTGGAATTAACAAACATCAACTTTAAAAAACTAGTGCTGCTGCTCTTTACCTGGTTCTGTTACTATACTATTAACATCTTTTCTGATTTTTTTTTACTCTGATGAGCCAACTTTAGTGATATTCTGCAGCTTCAATGGATACAGGATATCACAGTTTTTGGGCTCCATTAGCCCCACAATTCCCCTAATTAGCATTTAAAAGACTATTAGGGTGTTACAGAAATATTAATTGAACAAATATGATGAAAAACAAATCCTCATCAATTAAATACTTAATGGCTCTATAATTTTAAGTGAAAAAAATGCATTTATTACATAGTATAATTATTATTTTTTGTAATATTTATATAATTATATACATGTATTACATAGTATAATATAACTTCTCATTTCTGGATTTGGCTTAACAATAAGGGTTTTGCAACTACAGAATCAAATCTGAGGACTAATTTGATTATCCAAATTTAAACATAAAAACCAATCACAATTGTTTTTCTATCCCTTACCAATTTAACACAATTGGCTCATTTAAAATCTGACACAAGGCCTGGTGCTTTACAGATACAAAAAGTAGTAGTCATTTAGTCTATGCAAGTGCATGCATTTTACAGAGAGGTTTTTTTAGTTGCATATTTATCATAACACATAAAACAATGCCTGGCACAAGATTGTCTAAACTGAAGTTTTTATCAGTAGTGATGGGCAAATAAATTGGTGAATCTCCCGCGAAAATTCACCAGCAAAAAATTGCCTGCGTCGAAAAAATTTTGGATGCGAGTCCGAAAAGTTGCTTGCGTCAAAATTGCGTCAAAATTCGGATGCCCATTGACTTTAACGCCAGCATCAAAATTGATGTGAGCAACTTTTGGGACTTTTGGGCCATTAATTTTGATTTTCACAATTTTTTCACAAATGTTTCGCCATTTCGCCAATTTTGTGGGAAATTCTTGAATTTTTCGGTGAATCAAAACAGGAGAAATTCGGCCATCGATGTTTATCAGCTAATGCCACTATACTGCTACGGAATGGGGCACTGGCAGAGGAGGATTGGGAAGAGCAGCTACTCATATTCACTACCCCTCAGACCCCCTTCGTACACTTGGGGGTGCCAAATGTTAGGCACCCTCAAGTGATTGTATTGAGCTGAAACCCCGGGCCGGTGCTCCTATCAGCATACCGGAGTCAGCATACCAGAGTTATACCTGTGAGCACCACGGACAGTGTCGGACTGGCCCGACGGGACACCGGGAAAAGACCCGGGGGGCCCGACCCTCATGGGCCCCCGCCGGGCCCAACCCTCTCTCTCCATTCTGAAGTATTAAAAAAAAATCGGCGACACGCAGCGCAGCCTGCGCATGTGCTATGTGTCGAGCGCACCTGAATGCGTGAGTGCCAGCGCTCTTCACAGTAGGGGCCGGGCGTGGAGGCCTGGAGGGGGGCTCTGGACAGCGGTCCCGGTTTGCCCCGGGCCCCCCAGTCTGACCCTGACCACGGAGCACTCCTCTTCCGGCTTCTTCCTTCTTCAAATTTCCCAGGGAAAACGCATGCACACTTGAACAAAATAGCTAAGGAAAGAGGAAGGCGGAAGAGAACATTTGGCACCCCCCAAATGTACAATGCCTTTTCTTCTCCTTCAAGCAGCCTGAAAGAATGAAATGATGCGCATCCGTTGGACAACACTGCATGATGATACATACAAGTGGCCTTGCCTGAGGTTTAAATATATATATATATATATATATATATATATATATATATATATATTTTTTTTTTTTTTTATTATTTTTTTTTTTGTATATTATGTATGTATTAAGGAAATTATTCCAAATGAAAGCAAGGGGGGGTTTTAATAAGCTTTTATTAACAATAACTGCTATCCTAGTTAAATCACTCATTTTAAACTTTTGATGCAATAATGCATTTTAATGTATGCAGCTCAGTTACCATCAAATGCAAGGTGCTGCCTAATTATGACATAGAAAAAGTAAATCTGTAAAAAAATTAAGAATTGTTTGCTTTCTTAATATTGAGTTTCTGGGTAAAATATCCCATACCTGTAATACAAAAAACTGCTTGAATGGATACATGACAAAATGCAGAGAAGGAATGTAGTATATCCTTATTCTTAACTGTATCTGAAAAGTGCCATTAACATTAAAATAAATGTTTATATACAGTATGTTTGTTTCAAAACCAAACTGGTATAGTTAAATGACTACTGTAAAAAAAAATGTTTATAATAAATGTATACTTTCCTTTGGACATTTTGTCTAAAAAGCATGTAAGAGGTTTCATAATAATAACATTTAAAAATACTGAAATATTTAGTTTAGCAGATCAAATGAAAAATCAAGAGCACTTCTACAAAACCTTACTGCAGTGCAGTCCTTGGAACATTTATGTTATACGAAGTAGAGCACCACCTATTGTTAGTATAAGGATAATAGAAGTTGACTCATCACTTGCCCTTTATCTTTGTGCATTTGCATGGTAATTTAAATAGTATTATGTAATGACGTTGCCTAGATTCTCCCAACACTAACAACAATATTAAAAATAGAGGCCTTAAACTGCCCTAGTCATGTCTGAATCCATCTGAAAACCCAGAGAACTGTTGGAAAGCCTTATCCACCTAAACTGTGCTATTAGGAGAAATAGTAAGGATTAAGAAATATGGTTAGTGTTGTGTCATCAAGACCAGGGCCACAAACAATGTACCACAGAACCAATTTAAAGCATAACAAATGGCCCTCTTCTTACAGTACTGGAGGGTCCTAGTACAGTGTGATGCTAATGTTCCCTACTGTTATGGAGTTTCTCATGAGAAACTCAAGAGTTTCTATTCTTTGAGTTTGCCAAGATAATGAGGCAAGTCATTGTAAGCAGGACGCCATGGCTTCTGACTAGTGAGCTTTAGTCAAACCCACAGTTACAGTCGCACATTGTATGCTGTTAGAAATTGGCTTAGGAGACCAAGGCTCCCACATGTTCCATAGAGTTAGGGTTAATGTGGGAAAATATGATGGATGCCTCTTTACCATTAAATGTATATGCACTTATGATTATTTAATTAATTATTTAACCATTTTATAAAGCATGACCTTGCGTGTTGGTGTGTGTGCGTGTATGCAAAAAAAGAAAAAACTATAAAGTAATATATTTGTTGCATTCTATCACCATCTAATGGCCAAAGATGAATTTGCAAGTAATTTGCTACCTTTGCTTCAGGACATACAAGGAAAAAATGATATAACAGGAAGTCTTAGGCAAGTATTTTGTGCAGTGGTTCCAAAACTGTAGGGCTGAGCCCACCCCAAGGGACAATGAGGGTGAGGTTTAGGGAGAATACCTAATTGGTTTTCCACATGTTCCTAGAAGCCTATTTTGTCTAATCATAGAGGTAAATACTTATTAGCCACCCTAGATCTTCTTGCAACTAATGCTCATTTATACTAGAACATCATCTAACATCAAACACACAAATGTTTTAAGTCCAGATTTTTTATACATCCCTACATCAAAATACATTTTTTAAAATCAAAGTCAATAGACATTGCATTTCTGGCTTATCAGGCAACTTAAACTGTAACCAAGAAGATTTTTGGTTAACCGCACACCGACACCACCCTTCCTGATATAATCCCCTGGTGCACAACGATAGAGGCATCGGCCACCTCACAGAATCATAGAAAAGAATTTCGCCGGCACACAGGATTTTAGGCTGCAGGGCAAGCCCTTGCAATTTTTTAATGCAGTGCAGGTGCAACGTTTCGGGGTCACGTCCCTTTGTCAAGCATAGTACAGACGTGCTACAGACAAGTTAATAAAGGCAATCGATTAAGCAAAGTAGCATAAAGTGCATGGTGCAATAATTTACATATCAACCGCAATTAAACAGTAAGTGAAAATTTAAGACACAATTTATAAAAATTCATGTAACCACTTGCGGTCCAACCACATAAGTGTAAAAAAGTCCATTCTGTTAAGTCCATTGCTGTGCAAAAGTGAATAGAAGCAAAAATGACACCAAATACCTAAAAAGATTAAGAAGTTAAAAAGTATCCAGTTAAAAAGTATAAAAGCTGCGGTTAAATAGCGCAAGCCCTATCTTTATTTACATAAGGGTAACATAGTAAATTACCTCTCCCTGTGGGGCCCTCATTAAATCTGATTATCTGAAAGAGAAAGAATTGCTATTACACATATATACAGGAAGGAATCATCATAAGAAACATGACAAGTTATATTCCTCATTGAGTCCCCTGGGAGCCCTAGTTTGCAATTTCCAGATCCAGTAACACTCCCTTTGCAACAGTTTCTTTTTAGTATCCTGTCCCTGCCTTATTGTGACCCCTTCCAGAATTTGCCAGCGCAACTGAGCCACTCTGTGTTTATGTACATGAAAATGTTTAGCCAGTAGTGTTTCCCGATTGTACTTATTTCGTATCCCTTTTTCTTCTTTATTAACTATCTCTTTTTTCGCCGGTTAGTTATTTCTAATTGTAGATTTGTGCTCATTCAATCTGGTTTTCATAGGCCTGGTGGTCTGTCCCACATATGCCAGACCACACGGGCATTTGAGGCAATAAACGACATTTTTACTATCGCAGGTAAAAAAACTAGTAATGTAATGCTTAGACCCCTGCAGCGGATGTGTGACATAGTCGCCCTTCACAATACCATTACAATGGCCGCAATTCCTACAGGGGAATGTACCTCTTTCGGTTGTCCAACCCAATTTATCTCCTACCTGTGGTGATCTGATTTTAACCAAGTCCCTTATACTTTTCCCCTTTCTATAAGAAAAGAGTGGGGAGGGTTCAGGCCCGGATTTGTGGGAAGGCCACCTAGGCCCGGGCCTAGGGCGGCAGGATTTTAGGGGGGCGGCATGCTGCCCAACCACACCCACATTGGTTCAAAAACACTGGGGATGCACAGGAGATACAATCTCCATGAAAATTTGCACGAATAAAGGGGGGGGGACAGGGGCGACAAATGGCAGTGGGCCTAGGGGCGTCCGCTATGTAAATACGGCCCTGGGGGGGTTGTTAATACCACTGACTATGATATGGAAGCGCATCGACAACTAGCTAATATGGCTCATTACAAACCACTTGATGGTGATCCCACATGGAACTATAAAAATGAACTTAATATTTTGTTAAATTCGGCGGTGATGGAAGGACTTATCGCTGATGAATTGGCCCAAGTACTTAATATTGATTACCCTAAGGCTCCTAGCATTTATTTCCTTCCAAAGATACATAATAAGTTGGTCAATCCCCCAGGACGCCCTATAGTTTCCAATGTGGGATCAGTTTGGCAACCACTAGCCATCTATATTGACAATTTTTTTACAGGAAATTTTGCCAACGCTGAAGCCCTGCCTCACAGATACCACTGAATTTTTACAAAGGTTGGCTTCGGTCTCTATTCCAACTGAAGATTTTTTCATGTGCTCTCTTGATGTTAAAGACTTATTTACCTCAATTCCGCATGAGGAGGGAGTAGAATGCATAAGGCAGTATCTGATACAGGGTTTCTTACCCAACCATATGATTAATTTTGTTTGCACCTTGTTGGAAAATGTTTTGCTCAAAAATTATTTTTCCTTTAAAAATGATTTTTATTTACAGCTACAGGGCTGTGCCATGGGTTCCAACATGGCACCGGCCTATGTGAATATTTATATGGATTATTTCGAAAATAAATTCATTTTTTCTAATTTGAAATTTGCGTCATATAGATATATGGACGATACTTTTTTCCTGTGGACAGGCCCACATGATAAATTGACAGAATTTTTGGTTTATCTCAACAAGGTGCATTCAACTATAAAATTTACTTTGGAGATGAGTCGCACTGAATTACATTTTTTGGATGTTAACATTTTGTATGCAGATCATGAATTCACCACGTCTGTGTATGTTGAACCAACAGATAGAAACAACTTGTTGAAATTCTCCTCTTTTCATCCACCAGGTTTATATAGGGGGTTACCCCATAGCCAAATGTTACGTGTTAGGCGTATTGCCTCAAAAGATGAGATTTACGATACTGCATCTTTGCAGATGTTGGAAAAATTCCGTGATAAAGGCTACGATGAGGGTACCTTATTTAAACATAAGGAGGAGGTGCGACTAATTCCAGACCAATTGTTGGTAAAGAGAAGAGATAACTGTAAAAAATTGGAAAGAATACCTTTAATATCTACATTTGACTCCAATTCAGGTGCATGTAGCAAAATCATTTTAAAATATTGGGACCTTCTCAGTACAGGTCCGAAGTATGGACAGCTGTTTCGCAGCCCCCCACTCTTTTCTTATTGAAAGGGGAAAAGTATAAGGGACTTGGTTAAAATCCGATCACCACAGGTAGGAGATAAATTGGGTTGGACAACCGAAAGAGGTACATTCCCCTGTAGGAATTGCGGCCATTGTAATGGTATTGTGAAGGGCGACTATGTCACACATCCGCTGCAGGGGTCTAAGCATTACATTACTAGTTTTTTACCTGCGATAGTAAAAATGTCATTTATTGCCTCAAATGCCCGTGTGGTCTGGCATATGTGGGACAGGCATCTGCATAGATTACTGATATGACAGGGGACAAAGGAATGTGCATTGATCAATTTTTCTTTTTTTCTATATATGTGGGACAGGCCACCAGGCCTATGAAAACCAGATTGAATTAGCACAAATCTACAATTAGAAATAAATAACCGGCGAAAAAAGAGATAGTTAATAAAGAAGAAAAAGGGATACGAAATAAGTACAATCGGGAAACACTACTGGCTAAACATTTTCATGTACATAAACACAGAGTGGCTCAGTTGCGCTGGCAAATTCTGGAAGGGGTCACAATAAGGCAGGGACAGGATACTAAAAAGAAACTGTTGCAAAGGGAGTGTTACTGGATCTGGCAATTGCAAACTAGGGCTCCCAGGGGACTCAATGAGGAATATAACTTGTCATGTTTCTTATGATGATTCCTTCCTGTATATATGTGTAATAGCAATTCTTTCTCTTTCAGATAATCAGATTTAATGAGGGCCCCACAGGGACATGTAATTTACTATGTTACCCTTATGTAAATAAAGATAGGGCTTGCGCTATTTAGCTGCAGCTTTGATACTTTTTAACTGGATACTTTTTAACTTCTTAATCTTTTTAGGTATTTGGTGTCATTTTTGCTTCTATTCACTTGTGCACAGCAATGGACTTAACAGAATGGACTTTTTTACACTTATGTGGTTGGACCGCAAGTGGTTACATGAATTTTTATAAATTGTGTCTTAAATTTTCACTTACTGTTTAATTGCGGTTGATATGTAAATTATTGCACCATGCACTTTATGCTACTTTGCTTAATCGATTGCCTTTATTAACTTGTCTGTAGCACGTCTGTACTATGCTTGACAAAGGGGCGTGACCCCGAAACGTTGCACCTGCACTGCATTAAAAAATTGCAAGGGCTTGCCCTGCAGCCTAAAATCCTGTGTGCCGGCGAAATTCATTTCTTTTTTATCAGGCAACTTTTCACAAATGGAGGATACAGTAAAGCTTAGTAATTGGTAGGACTATTCTATTAACCGATTTGCTATCCTAGCATATTGCAACCCATATTCTTTAAAGGTTAGGAACTAAAACTATAAGGTAATGCAACAGAAATAAACACAACATAAGGTTTCTTAGACTTCTGTTTTATGGTGACATATGTTCCCTTACCTTAAGTATCATGTGAGCAGGAAGACTTGCATGAAGAAGAGCCTGGACTATTACTAGAGATCCGAAACCCTGCATAGAAAACTAACCAGTGTCACAGTCACATAGTTTGCAGGGGCTGTAGACCAATTTTTTTTATCTGTGATCATGGTGAAATTCAAGAGTGTCTTATACTGTATTTACACAGTAGCAGTGCAGCAGACCCAGAAGTCACAAAATGGGCTTGGGAAGAAGAGGGGGCACAGTATGGATCCACCATATGCCTGCCTAACCTGGAATAACAGAAAACCAGAAATATTTTTTTACTAGTGGCTCAGTGTGGTTAAGGTATGCTCCTGGGTGCAAAGACACATATACATTTTGCCTCAGTAAAGAACCATTAAGAAAGCACTTGTGCCTTGTCACAGTCTAGCACCAAAATATCCTGTACACTTCTGCTTGTGACTTATGAGTAAGGAGCAGCATTATAAGGTGAACAAAAACCTTAGACTTTGATCAAGCATAAATCAAGCCATGGCTGTGAAATTCTGGGATTGTGGGAAGAAACATGGTGGATAGCACTAATTTCTTACTATTTTCTCTTTGCCTGCTCTTTGTAAGTAAGAAAAAAAGATAAGATACATGTTATCCAAGCTTATATCTTGTAACTTATTCACTCTTGGAATAAAGTATGTGAAATATGTTACAGGACTTCCAGTACGTCTTCCTTTTTTGTTTTTTGTTGTAGATCCTCCAATATGAGAGTGTTTGCTGTGACCTTGGTAGTCTTGTGATTTTGACACTGCTGGTCCCCAGATATTCTGCAATTGTGAACAGAATGGCTTGGACTAAATGGAGGTAGTTTAAACGTATGCTAGGTGTTTGTGTCTTTTTAAATCTATCTGATATCAGATTAGCAAATTAGTTGCAGGCTCTTCCCGAAAACACACAATAATCCCTTTTTTAGTGTTGAGTGAGGCTTGTGTTTCTGCACATTCAAAAATTTGCAGAAGAATTAGTTTTATGCTCACTAAGGGTAACAGATATTTATGAAGCCCACCCGTGGATGTGCTATAGAAGTGTAGTTGCAGTGTGATACAGATTAAGGCGACTCCCTGCAACTCCCAGCAAGAGCACAGTATTAGCTTTAACACTTTTCACTCCAGTAGATCCCTGTTTAGTTACAAGCACAGATCAAACCGATTAGAAATAAACTGCAATCCAGGTGCTTCTGCAAATAATTAACTTCTTTATTAAAACCACAGATAGACAGTGGAGTCAATACACATAGGTCTCAGTGGAAATTCTTTACACTTATCAATATCTCAGATGATGTCCCTCCAATGGGTAGTAAAACCTGTATTGGTGATCCTGTCCTAAGCACTGGTATCTCATGGGGTATCTTGCACCCTGGCAACTTCACCTGCTCCTGAGCCACTTGTGCCCCTGTTTGGCGACTTTGCCACCGCCAGGGTGCTAACCTAAATTAACCTCCTTTTTGGAGCATATAGATGCTCACTAAACAAACACCACTGCCTTTTGTTCCTAGAGCAACTATAACAAGAACTAGTAAACTAAACATTCCCTGACTGGGCCTGACACCTACTCAGATTCAATCCTGTACCCACCTCCCCACTGGGTGGGATCCAGGAAAACAGCCCTGAGTATTTGTGCTTTATATTCCCAAACACTTAATTTCTATGACATCAAACTTTACCCTGCAAAGGGAAATAATCACCCAGGGCTTATTGAGGACCACCTTAGGTATCTAAATTAAGGGGAAACTGCCCAAAACAGTCAGCCATGCACTATGCAGGTTGAATGCACTAAATATGCTCTTTTGACATTAGCCAAGAGTTTGATTTAGCTATATGGGCTCATGGGCAGTACTGTGTATTTTACCCTACTGTTCAGGTTTTACTCACAACCATTATGCCACTTACATGTAGAAAACAGCATAATATATTCTTATAGGACACAGTGTGAGATATTTTGTGAACACAAAAATCATTTAATAGTAATAAAGGGAATTATATCAGTAAAATAAATCCTCAGGAGAACAGCAGCCTTTTATATCTTATTTCATAATTAATTCATATTTACCTCATACTTACTACATGTAGATGATCCCCAGATGAGTGAATGTCCCTTACTATTCTGGAGTCCTGTGTTATTGGGCAAACTTTAATACTCTGGAAGATCATATTCCAGCTGATTATGGAGCTGATGATGCAAGCAGCTATTAAAGAAAATAATACTGCATTTGTACAGCAAATAGAGCTGCATTTGAAGTCCACAGATATGGCCACTGTCCACTGATGTTATATTTTCTGTGCTACATGGAATATTGTCTTATTATTATTAGCTGCATTTTATAATTGCTTACATATTAACTTCTGCCATGTGAAACTCACAAATGAAAAGTGAGACATTATGTTTCTGTCCCTATGCAGTTCCATCTTTCTGGGATTTGAGGAAGGATAGTGCCTTTCCATTATATATGTTGAACTGCTTTGTTGATGACACGGGTATACACAATATCCATTATGAGCCATTATACTATTCTGTGAGAGGTCCATATGAAGGTATTGATTCCCTAAAATTATTATTCTGTTTATCAGAGGTGCTGTATGTATTGTATGTATGTAAGAGATACATATTTTAAAATGTCTTGTAACTTCACTCTTGACACGAAGTGCGGCAAATGTGTTACAGTATAACACAACACATCTTCATATGTCTTTGTATTCCCCCTGATATGAAAGAGTTTGATGTGACCTTAGTTGTCATGTGATTTTGACACCCCTAAAAATATCATTCTGTTTACCTTTTTGTCATTTCCCATCACTGCACAATAAAGACTGTAATGTAAGGACCAATGCTACCTCTTGAGACAGAAGTGCCATTTGGCTTGATTTTGCAGAGACATCTTTACTACTGTTACAATACCCCTATGGGTCATAAATACTTGGTGATTTTTGTTTTGTATGCAAAATTATATATGAATGAATTATATGACTTGTAATGCAATATGGATTCTCTTTATATTTTGCTAATATAGGTAACTCAATATAATTATGTAATTACACAGGTGATTACTGCACACGTTGCTGTTCCATAACTGGAACTAAATACATGCACAAAATGTGTTTTAGCATTTCAATTGATTGGGATTTTCTGGTTGTGAATGCAGCGCTAAAGGTCCTCTATCTCCTAACAGCAGTCCCTCCCACTTAATGATCAAATTATAGACCACCCCTTGCACTAACCCAGGGATCCCCAACCTTTTGAACCCGTGAGCAACATTCAGAAGTAAAATGGGTTGGGGAGCAACACTAGCATGAAAAATCTTGGGGTGCAAAATGAGTGATGTGATTGGCCATTTGGTAGCCCCTATGTGGATTGTCAACCTACATTGAGGCTCTGTTTGGCAGTGCACTTGGTTTTATACAACCAAAACTTGCCTCCAAGCCTGGAATTAAAAAATAATCACCTGCTTTGAGGCCACTGGGAGCAACACCCAAGGGGTTGGAGAGCAACATGTTGCTCACGGGCTACTGGTTGGGGATCACTGCACTAACCAAACCTAATATGCCAAAGTCAGTATACTAATAAGTCAAAGTCATTGTACAGAAACATCTACTGTCATGTTATTCCCAATCATGTTATTGAGCTGTTTTGTTGTTTGCGGTCATTGCGATTAACTCAGAGAATAGGGGTTTTTATTTTCATGCAGCCTAACAGGCCATTAAAAAACTGAACAACTTCTATAGTGATCCCAAGGTTATAAACATTTCTGATTTGTATGTCCTGCTAGTGATGGGCACCAGGGAACCAGGGTTCACAGTGAACGTCTGCATTTTGCCATTAGCAAAAGTGGCAGAGAAAAAATGCCCATAGACTCCAATGTATTTGTGCAGAAAAGTTACAGAAAAAGACCTGCAAGCATTCTGAATGCATGATGCGATGGCCATATTTTTCAGAAAAAAATATTCTCAGTCCAAAACTTTTGCATTTAGTCCAAAATAAGTAAACACAAGTAATATTGCTTGGGCTAGATAAATAACATCTAGCAAGCGAATAAGGCTGCAACACTTTTATTATCACTAGATGGCACCAGATGCTTATCATGCTGCCACAAACATTTGCTTGGTTTTTATATACAGTCTGATTTGGTTGCAGTGCAACATTTGTAGTTGACAGGGGGATAAAAGAAAATAAAACAGTATGCAAGTTATTTTCTATATTAAAAGGGGGTTTGTAGGTCATGTATCACTCACTCATGGACACTAGATTAATTCTACAGAGCAGATTTAGTGACATCTGTTATTCAATTTTTTAATAAAAACGGAAGTAAAATTAATATCTTGGTTGGGGCCCAGCCCGATGGCCAGTTAGGGCCATTTTGGGGAGAATGAATATTTGCTCTACATACTCCTCGAAGTCCAACTTGGAGGTCATTTACAGCAACATTTGGAGTAAATAAATATTCTTGGATATCAGACTGCCTTAACCCAAGCCTTTTCTTCATGTGTAGAAGCAGATTATCTCCCAGAGTTACCAGCTACAATTTAATGGGCCACTTGTACATAAATAGGGAAATAGGCCCTTCTGGTAATTTACGTTTTTCACATATTCTTTTGCAAAATGAAAGAAAATAGCATTTTTATCCAAATTTTCAATAATACATTAATTAAATATTTCAGTAGTTATTTGTTAATGTGCTGTAATGTAATAGAAGTTCAGTCTTAAGTTTAAATGTTTTTATTGATTTTCATATTAAACAAGTAGGATTTTAAACCAAAGATCAAAGAACAAAGCTATACAATGAGGAACACCTATACAACATGTTGTGGCTAAATGCACAGGAAGGAAAATAAAATCTAGTTTTTAATTGGTGATGCCACCTAAACAATTTACTAGATTACAAACGAGTAAATTAAACCAACAACCTAACTACCAAATCACGCTCAGTGAATTTTTAGCAAGATTCTTAACTGTTACAATCATACAGAAGCTCTCACTTGTCCAGCCAAGACTCCAAATCTCAGAATGCCAGCTGGCTTCTCAGTGACATAACTAGAGGGGGACGTGCCCTGGCACGGGACGCGCTGCCGGGCCCCCCGCCCCCCTCCGTACATCCGGATCCGCCAGCCGTACACCCGGAAACGCCGGGAATCGTGGCGTGTGAGCTGCCGGGGGCACTGAAGGGGTGCGGACCCTGCCCCAATCGCACCCCCTGCTCCCCCAGTAGTTACGCCTCTGTGACTTCTACTACATTATTTCAAGAGTCGGGTTCAGCAGTGCAGAGAACAGCAAGGGGCAAATACTGTTTTATTTGCAGTTCTATTTACAAATAACCCTGAAATGTTAAACTAATGCACATTGTAATCTTACATGGAATTACATTTTTTAATTTAAAATGAAGGGCGTGGCGTTACCCATTTAGCACAAAATTACATTTGGTACAAAAGCTAGAAAGGAAATGTGCAAGGTACAATAATCCAAAAAGTCCTTGCTGTAGCTGCATATTATGGCTACAGAGCTGCACCAGAAACGACAATGTTCTACTGTAATACAGGTATGGGACCCGTTATACAGAATTCTTGGGACCTGGGGTTTTCCGGATAACTGATCTTTCTGTAATTTGGATCTTCATACCTTAAGTCTATTAGAAAATCATGCAAACATTAAATAAACATAATAGGCTGGTTTTGCTTCCAACAAGGACTAATTATATCTTATTTTCAATCAAATACAAGGTACTGTATTATTATTATAGAGAAAAAGAAAATAATTTTGAAGAATTTGGATTATTTGGATAAAATGGAGTCTATGAGAGATGGCATTTCTGTAATTCGGAGCTTTCTGGGTAATGGGTTACCTCTGGTAACTAGTGGGGTGCTGCCGCCCCTGACTACACACTGATGCCACTTTAGCCCTTCTTTGTAAGCTCCCAAACATTTAAAATGGAGACCAACTACAAATTGTCCCAGAACAATCAGAATGTCAAAGGAGAATGTAGAACAATTATTTATTCCCTGACTTATTACATGTAAACATGTCATCCTTCCCAATTCCCACTACAAATACTCACAAACTTTGTTAGGAACAACTTTGCAGCACAGAGAGCAATGCTGCTCTTGTGTTATGTTTTATCATTTGTGGCTGAGGATGTTCCACAGAACATCATTATATTGTATAGCATAGTCTCATTGGTGGCTCCATATTGTCAACTTTTGCATCTGATGCCTAGTGTAGTATTACCAAATCCAGATGACCAACTGTAGGTGATGGGTTGAATCTGTAGACATTTTAACCCTAAACCTGTTGCTGTCACACAGACAATGATTTCAGCAAGAATTCATGCCCATTGATCTGTATAGGCCTCTAGTAATTCTGAATAATCTTTCATTTTGGAAGAACTCACAAATCATCTGAAATATACTGAAAGATCTGTGCTTTATGTGTCTTATTTCACTATATATTAGCAGTAAGAACCTCAGAAAAATGTCTTTTAATGAAATCCCTATTCGTTAATCAAAAGAACACACATGTATTCTTGCTCCATGATAAGTAATTATAGTTACATGTTTAACCTCCAAAAGACTGATATTTCCTAAGAACAGAGCACATTTGATAATGCCACAAATTTTCTGCCATTTTCTGAAATCTTGCTTCGGTTTCTAATGTTAGCTCTGTGCATTGTTCTGAACGCTGTGCGTGTGAGCAAGGAAAAACAGAAATAAAACATAAAATTGCAGTTGCTCTGCAGAAAGTAATTTCCCATGGGCTTCCTGTGTGTAATATAAATGAGGGTGAATGTCTGAATTTGTCTCCGCTAATAAATATAATCAATATAAATACACAAAGAACAATACGTGGAGATAACAGTGAGACATGGGGCTAATTACTATAAAAGTGTTTATTTGCACTTGCTTATAGGCAGCAATATCTGCTCTGTGTAATTAGTTCCAAGACTATCGCAGTGCTTTGAAAATGGTAGTCTGGAAAGGGAAAGTTCTTCAATGACAGGAATGTATGAAGTGCCGTTTGTCCCAAATTAATTCTGTTTACAAAAATATCCCTAGTTAACGGATTGAATGTTTCTCAGGCTATTTGTGACCATATACACAGATAAAAAAAAAATATAAAAGAGATTTCTACTACAGAATGAGAACAAAATCTGGTTTGTGCACAAAAGGTTATTATTGTGTAAATCTTAACAAGCAATATGTCTCACAAATGTATAACATCCATGTAACAGACACAGTTATGTGTAAAGTTACTTACAGAATGAATGCTGTAAAAAGAAACTTGGACACAATATACAGTATAATGGTGTAACTAAGTAGTACATGCCGAGCTAAATATCAATGACAAAATAGATGCTTGTGACAGAAGGCAAGATTTGATAGCACAGGATTGATTCTATCAACAAAATGAAAACTCAGATTCACAAAACAGATAAAATAACCATTCTGTGAAACAATACTGTCACTCATATTACTGAACCAGTAAGAACAAAGCTTTTTGCCCTATAATGAACTAGATTCACTGCCTCCATTACAGAAGAAAGTAGGGGAAACAAAAACAGGAAATGAAGGCATAGAACAATAGCAGATTGAGGAACGGTACATACAATGAATTCCACGTCTCTTTGAAAAATCCCTTTTTTACATTTTATTACCTGATGACCTTCAGCTTCAGGATTATTGATGCCAGAAAATAAATCTGGAGCTTACCAAGATTGGGACAAAGAATTTTACTATATGCTAGTGGCAAGCTTAAACGTTTGTAAGTACCCATTACCCCACACAGGAGATGGCCACGCTATCTATAAAAGTCATGGATAAAGGGCATTTGAATCCCTTGGTGGAAGACCCCAAACCACACTGTATAGTAACTGCACAAAGGGGTGCATATTCTATTTTATTCGAAAATACTACACTATATTGTATCTCTGTTTCTTTTGGTATCTATCCCTAAGCTTCTAGCGCTGGTATATCTTCGTATGAAGGAAAGTTTTTTTTACATTGTGGTCGATCTGAGGGAGAACAGGTCCTTTACCGGCAAAGGGAGTGAACTGCAGAACCTTTGGATCTTATCTTCTGTTCATAGATGGAAAGTTGTCAGCTTTGCTCCACATGGCTGCATCATCCCTAATGCATAGGATGCTATCATAGAAAAAAACACATGAACGAACATTTGCTAAAAGGGCTGCTGGTTCTTAACTGGACATTCTTACAAATGGCTGAGAAATACAATTCTGTACTAATGTTGTGGCTCAAAACTTGATAATGATTCTGGAGAAAGAAAATCAAGCAAAACATGAATATTTTAGGTGGTATGGCTACATACCTCCCAACATTTTGGAAATAGAAAGTGGGACAAAAAGATTTAACGCGCAGAGTGTGGTGAAATTTGTTGACACGCCCATTTTTGTGACCCTCTAATTACTATGTTCATTTTACAAAATTTGGCAGGTTATGAAAGTTTGAACACATTTCTGTTTCTTTTCAGTGATTTACAATTTTGCTAATGAAGGTGAATTGCCCTTTAAGCTGCTAGTCACAGTTTCCCCAAGAGACATGCTTATCTTTTTTTTTTTTTGTTACAAAAGTATCTATGTGCACCTGGCACGTATTTTGGGCTCTCTGCCAAAAGCCAATTAAATTAGAAATTCTTTTCAGTAGCAATCTGGGACTGTGGGAGGTGAGATACTAGCAGGCCATCTGATTACCTGTCACCTATCTGATCCATCCTATTCCCAGCAGCAGCCTGGGAATAGGATGGATAGGCAGTGTGGGTCTGAGATTGCCAATCAGTCCAGAGCATTCTGATTAAAAAGTCCTATAACTGTTTATAGATATTGAAATGGAAATTCTTGAAATATTAAAGTGGTGCTTATTTCAATAGCATATCAATGCAATCAATGTTTATTAGAAAATAATGCTTCTTTCTTCTTGTTACATACTGTACATTTTGTGATATTTTGAAAGAAGAGCATGGTAAGTAAGAAAAATGCTTGTAGGGGCATGAACCTTGTAGTAGAATGAACCATCTACATGGTAGTTTTAGAAACAAAACAATACGCAGAGTTTAACCTGTTGTTGGGTCTGGACCTCGGTGAGTGTTTTTTTCAATAATACAGTCCAATGCCCTTTCAAAATTTCAATCAGAGAAGGAAGTTTATTCAAGCACAGAATACAAACGCATTCAGTAACTCGGGAGAATTCTCTAAGACAAACAGACTAGGATTCAGCCTTACCTGGACACACACATGGTACTCTGGAACTATGCAGGCACCAGACCCCAAGGTTCCAAACACAACAGCCAAAACTTTAATCTTTGCCCTTATCCAACCCTGTTCAGACTATTGCAATCTTCTACTAATATATTGAAACTAACTCTAGTTTTACTTTTTGATACATAACATTTCTAAACATGTTAAAGTGCTGGACCAAGCCCCTTCCTACTGTACCACCCTAGATAGTCCCCCCACCCTGCTTCCCCCGCATAGTTCATTACCCCTGAAAGTGTCCCAAATACATTGCTCTCATATCGGTGCAGAGTAAGCACAGTGGAGCTCATGAGTGCCATCTTCCAGTCTTCTTTGGGTCCTCTTCCCTCCGGCAATTCACAGCACTTTTGGCACATGCGCAGTTGCTACTAACAGGAAGACTACTCCAACTGCGCATGTGCCACTCCATAGGGATGAAGACCGAAGAAGATACTAGGTATATTTTTGTATACAGAATGTAGTTGGGACAAACTGCATCCCATAGGATGCCTACTGAGTAACACAGGAGTTGATCATGTTTTAAAAAATTCCCAGCATGCCCAACAGTGAGTTATAGTAGGATATAACTGGATAAGCGCAGGGTAGACCCTGTGAGGCTTGTATTTGCGTATTTTCCATTTAATGAGTATATTAATTCACTGAAGTGGAAATATCCTATGAAGAAGAGAGAGAATATAAAAATATTTTACGTGTGAAGCTAATCAGAAGAGAGCCATGTAACCAATAGAGACAGCTTACTACAGTCTTCGCTGAAATGATTAAAATGATTAAAGGAAGCAAAACAAGTCAGATAATTAACCTTTTCAGCAATGTTTATGCTGCAATGATGGAAACTAGTGATCAAATACAAACCTTGGCATGTAAAGCTGGCCACATATGGAGAGCGGATTTCTCCCTGATATGCCCATATTGAGGTGGGCGATATCGGGCTGATAATGCTGCCAATACGGGCGGCTGGATCGCGGGACCACATCAACGAACAGATACGGCCGCGATTCAATGGTATTTTTAACATTGTCCGATCGACATCTGGTCGACTTTTGACCAGATATCGAACGGGGAAGCCCAACGGAGGGCCCCATGCATGGGTTGATAAGCTGCCGACTCGGTGTATGGCCACCTTAACACCTCCCTAGGAAATCTGTTGTTAGGAGCTAAGGGATTGGTAATTAGAGATTAGTAAAAAGAGATTGTGCTGCCTGTTACACTCTTCATCTTTCCTTCTCCATCTTGTGAAAAAGAACATGGTAATTTATAGGCAGCAATACAGAAGGTGATAAATCAACACATGAGAATTGTTTTTATTGAGGAAAAAAAACCAAATGCATTCAGGGAGAAAACAAAATAAACATTTCTTCAGCTCAGACAAACTAATGAAGGTGCTGATATATTGTTTTAATGCAATATTATCTCTATCTCTATAATATATATATATATATATATATATATAAATGCTCAAGGTACTTTTAAAAGGATAACTAGAACTCATTACAAAATCAGCCTAGTGCTTGTACAGGTATGTCACCTGTTATCCAGAATGCTTGGGACCTGGGATTTTCTAGATAACGGATCTTTCCATAATTTGGATCGTCATACCTTAAGTCTACTAGAAAATCATGTAAACATTAAATAAGCCCAATTAGCTGGTTTTGCTTCCAATAAGGATTAATTATATCTTACTTTGGATCAAGAACAAGATACAGTTTTATTTTTACAGAGGAAAAACAAATCATGTTTGAAAATTTGAATTATTTGGATAAAATAGAGTCTATGGGAGATGACCTTTCTGTAATTCGAAGCTTTCTGGATAACAGGTTTCTGGATAACAGATCACATACCTATACCTCGAAAGGCCTGTTATATGCCAAATTGATAGCAATTTCTATTAGCCTTTTACCAGTGCCAACATGCAGATTTAAAGATCATTCATATCAGTCTCTGTCCCAGTAGAACTTATAGTCTCTAAAAACATTCACTGTGCCTACTTATATGTTTGGACCCAATCAAGGGAGAACATATCAACTTCATGCAGACATTGTTTTAGTTGAAAGCAAAATTTAGGACCCCAGCTAATGTCCACACTATTATGCTGCTCCTATGATGTTTAATTATTAATCTGCATATCAAATACATATCTTAATTCTGACCATACAGACCTGACACTGCCAAAAATGACAAACTGGACAAATTTACTGAAACATACAAAACAAACAGGATTGATGGTTGCACATTCCCTTTTCCCTGCAGTGGTGCAACTACTGAGGAAGCAGACAACATGGTAACCAAGCAGATACTGATACAACTGAGAAAATGATTATATTAAACATTAGGGTCAGATGATTAAGTGTGGACTATCCTTGGGGGTAAAGGCCATATCTACGTATTGTATGTCTTTTATCAAAAGATAATTCTGCTTGCCCTCTTATGGACAGGGCTGTTCATACAGAGGAAGAAGTTGGGAGAGCTAGGAGCCAGATCCTTCTTTATAAATACACTATTAAAATAAAGATGCTGCTTATCTAATCATATGATAGATAGAAAGAAACTTGTGCAGCCTGATTACATCTGACAGTTGAGGAAATGAAGCTCAAAGTTTTAATCCACTTAGGGGCAGATTTTTCAAGGGTCGAATTTAGAATTTATGGGAGTTTCTAAAAACTCCCATAAACTCCCATAAATTCGAAAAAAAAAACAACCAATCAAAATGTATTAAATTCTTTTTACATTAAGGTGAATAGGAAAGACCTGCAAACTCGAATCAAATTCGAAACGAAAATTAGTTTTTCAAAAGTCCACCAGATGAGTCCAAATTGATTGTAGGATGTCCCCCCATAAGCTAAAACACCAATTTGGCAGGTTTTAGATGGCGAATAGTTGAATTTGAATTCTTAAAGGGACAGTACATGATACATTTTGAAATTCGAATTTAGATTTTTTTTAAAAAACTTGAATCGAATTTGGACTATTCCCTAGTTGAATTACACTAAAATAATCTCTTCTTTTTTTAAAAAAAAAAAAAATTCCATTCGACACTTGATAAATCTGCCCCTAAATATATGGTTACCTCCAATAAAGTTATATTGCAATGACATTTGTAATGCAAGAGGCATTGGCACATTGAATAAATGCTGAGTTATATCTGAATTAGGTAGTTCTGTGTATGTCTGCTCAGGGGTAGCTCAGATATAACCCAGAAAACAAGCAATATGAACGAATAAAATAATTAAAGATATATACTTTTGATAGGGAATCCCTCTATGTGGAGTTAAAATTCTAGGAACCAGCTCACCTTTCAAAATTATGATGGATGCGTAGCAAAGCATTACAAAGCAAATTCCATGTTTATTTTTGTAAAATGCCATGGCTACCAATGATACATTATGTACATTTTAGTGATAAATATCCCTCAGCACTTGATATATGTAGTATCGGCACGTAATATGGATTAATACTCAAGGATCCTATATGTTGCATTCTATAGTTTTGCAAGGAGAAGACACAGATCTGAAATACTGGAAGAGTTAATTTATACAAGTATGAAAGATATTGAAGTGCCACAAGTTAATTTCATTTTTTTTCTATTAAGCTAGTCAGACTGATTTTTTTATATCCATTAGTGACAAAGCAGAGCATTGTCCACACTTATCCAGCCTTCAACTCTGTGATCACTGTGTGTTCTTCTGCTAAGCCCCCATAGATATTTCAAGGATTGCTGCAAACAGAAAGCTTTTCTAAACATTACTTTTTATTATAGCTGGTGCGACCTTGAGTTAATACAAAGTCTGAATAAAATCTTCACCAGGTGGGAAAAGCAGAGCCAGTGTATCAAGCATCAAGTGAGATGTGCATCGGGTGACATCTGCAACCCTGAAGGGGTTTAAGAATTTTAAAGCTATAGACCTGAAATGAACATTATGTAAATAAACTACACACAAAAATGGTTATATCTGGCCAGGTACTGGTGATTTTTTAAAGGGAAGCAGCATAGTGGCAAAGATGTTATTTAAAAAATGGAATGCAAAGACAGCTCATTCTCTCCTAAAATCACATGGCACACCAGTAACCAATGACATACAGTCAGGCATGGCTCGGATGTAAACAAGTAGTAATAAAGTAATGTGTCATATGATTACTCTATGTTATATAGTAGTTCAAATAGTTAGTTAATATAAGAATATAAGCAAGAAATATAAATTATTACATAATTAAGCGCTGCAGCTACAATTTGCGCACATCAGTAATGACCAACCTGTGGCCGATCTACTTAAATTCACTGGTGAGTAACACTTGACAAACGTCTGAGGGCCTAAACTATTTAAATGAACCATGAAACCCAGCTACTTATACAGAATATTGTGAGACAGATAGATGGTTTGTTAAATATGAAAAAAATCTCTGAAAACCTTGACAACTGAGCACTCTTTCGGAATGAACTCGATTATCACTGACCTGGAGGAAATTGAGGTGAAACTGATCTATTGGTTTCATCTAATCAGTTATGTTGAGCTGTCCAATAAATGTGTAGTGAAACTGGACAGGAATAAGGTCAGTTGCAGGTAATAAAAAGTGGCCAGGTAGCAATGCTGTGATGTGAGAATCACACTACATGTAAATGTAATTAATAATAGATGAGATTTGTTGAAATTTTGAGGCCTAATCCAATACTTACAGTAATCATTGTGCTGAATGTACATTAAAATACAGAGCAGTAGTACATGTCCCTTTAATTGATTGACTTTTTAAAGCATGGAGGAAATGTATTGCAGCAATGTTGTAAAATTTAAGATAACTGTACCTGAATTGACAGTTCCCCAGGTTAAATAGTCTAAGATGAGGGTCAGGCTAGTCTCTTTGCAGATGTTTCAGTGGGAGTTGCTGGGTGTATTTCTTTTCACTTATGTTCAGAGGGTTGCTTCCCTTTAAAGAACATTTCAGAGAGACATTTTTCTTCTCTCAAGCTCAGAGTGGTGCTCCCTTTAAGGGACTCTGCTGAGTTACCTCTCTCACCACTCGCACTCCCCAAAGAACTCTACTGAGAGACCCTTTTCTTCAGAGGGGTGCTCCCCTTCAAGGAACTCTACCAAAAGATCTTCTCATCACAATCTCTCTGCAGAGAAGTAAAAGCACCTGCCCTTATATTTTCTGCATTTTTCTGTAACATAAAAGGGTATTCCACCTAAAAATTTGGGGTATAGAGGCAAAGATATCACACAAGATGTCTTGCCAGTGCAGACAAATGGCTTCCAACTGCATACACCCCTTACTAGTACAAACTATTTATTAGGCACTACATGGTGTATCTAATGGGCACAGTTGTGTGCCCATTAACTTCAACCATTTCAAGTGCACTTTAAGCACTTGTATCTACCCTGCAAGAATGAGTCTTTGGTTCTTAAAAACTCTCAGATTACACTGATATAGAAATATTCAAAATGCCAAGGGGAAATGTGATAAAAGCTTGTACTGGTTATCAAAAAAAGCTATTTAACAATTACAGCAACGTTTTATACAGTTGGCTGGAATTCAAATGATGAAACATACTGAATGGCTTAAAGTATTTATTCTGCTAAGCTTTGCTAAAAAATAGATAAAACATTGTGACATAGAGAACATGCACATTTATCTGAGCACCCTGCAGCTTCTCACTTACATGATGGATTTCTTTTAATGATATACCCTCTGCTTCACCATCCAATCAATCTCCCAATGTGACAACGAAAAGCCGTTTATTTCCATATTGCCTGATAATTATATTTATAGCTGAAGCATAAAAAACAATGGAACAAGAAATGCTTCTGGAAGATGCACTGCACAACCGATTTTATAAAATGAGCAGAAATATTAATTTAATTTATTCATGCATGGATTCATTGTATACATAATTACAAAGATACCATCGTTATTTCTTAACCTCTTAAGTGCCAGCAGAATTTCCCAATTTCATTTGTGGACGTTTTTTGAACATTTTGTGATCTCTCCTTTAAGGGGCATTTCCTTGCGGAGATTTTTAGTTTACCTAGGAAAATTATTCAGGAGAACCTGAGCTATTTTTATGATACAGGGATGTATACTTTTATACTTTATACCATATATTTTTGAAAAGTACACATTCTGCCAAATCCAAAATGGATAACCATGTCTTTCTACTCCTAATTATCAAACATCAAAGCTTTTCTGAACTTAGTTGTTTTTATTAATAATTGTGAAAATTCTAATAAAATCACATCAAATCTTTCACTTTGCAAGTTGGTATCTCCCAAAAAGCATAAGGTACCAAGAAAAACATCCTACGTATGTGTAACTATGCGTTACCCTGGTGGTCTAATTGCTTACACTGTGGGTGGCAAGGATGCCCTCCGCGGCTCCGGCATGGACGCCCACTGCATGTGTCCTGTTCCTCTGAGTGCCAGTGCCCTTATGGCGCATGCGGCAGCGTGCTTCCGTGTTTATGTGCCGATGTTCCCCTGAATGCCAGGGGTCCTACTTGAATTCTACTTGAATCCTGCTTCATCCTCTGGTTATTGAAGCTTACCTTGCTTCAGAATCCTGACCCTTGCCTGGCTGTTTATTCTGACTTCTCCAAGCTGACCCTTGCCTGTCTGACTATTCTACGCTCTCCAATCCTGATTCCGGCCTGTTTGACTATTCTTAACTCTGCATGTGCTGGCCCAGCCGGCACGTCCATGCTGCATTGTCTGGTCTGTCTTCCAAGCTGTGTTTCTTCCATCCAGTATCCTTGGTGAAACCATTGTGCCCCTTTGCTCATCCAGAACCTTTAGTTTTGCTCCTCTCTTTGTAAGACCTGGCGGCATCCAATTAGCTGAGGGCTCCTCCCGAAGTGAAAAGCGGCTGTTAAAGGCAGAAGCAAGAGCCGAGACCAGGGAGCCTAGCATTGGTTCTGGAGTTAGGGTGTCGAACATGACAATATGAATGCAACGGGTCCACTGAACAGTTTAACGCTCATTGTGCATAGGATTACCAAAGTAACTGGCACTCAGTGACCCCAAAACGAAGTTAGAGAATACAAATTTTTAGGGGGTAAAATATGGTGACCCTCCCAAAACCATATATGTTTGGAAAGTATACATTCTAGCAAATCCAAAATGATTAACCGTGTCTTTCTACTCCAAAGTCGCAGTGCTTTCCCAAAATTGTCAGTTCAAGCATCTTTTCTCCCACATAGCATAAGGTACCAACATCCTTAATATGAATGCCAGGGGTCCACTGAACATATATTTTCTGAAAGTACACATTCAGATGAATCCAAAATTGGTAAATACACTTTTGTACAGCAAACTACCAAACTGCAAAGCTATGCTAAATGTAGTGTTTTTTTATGAGATTTCTGAAAATTGTCACAAAGATTGCACTTTACCCCATAATATAACCCATATTTTGTAAGGTGTCAACATAAAACATCCTAAATAAGCACACCAGGGGTCTACTAACACTTTGATGCCCAATACGTATAAATTTAACAAACTATGTGGTGTACAAATTTCCCCAAATGAATATAGTAAATATGAATATTCACGTCTGACACTCTTGCTGCTGCAATATAAGCACCCTGTATGTGCCCTGCCCCTGAGACCCCATAACAGTATGGAGACCCTAGAAAACAATATATTTTCCAGAATTACACAGTCAAATAAATTCAAAATGGGTAAATACTAATTTCTTCAGTAAAGTACCAAACTGCAAAGCTATGCTAAATGTAGCATTTTTTATGAAATTTCTGAAAAATCATCACAAAGCTTGCACTTCACCCCATTATACACCCCAGATTTCATAAGGTATCAACCTAAAACATCCTAAATAAGCACACCAGGGGTCTACTACTTTATGCTCAGTATTTACCAAACTATGTGGAGTACAGAGAACCCCAAATGAAAATAGGCCATATGAATTTTCACAGCCGAGATTCTGGCTGCTGCAATATAAGCATCCAGTATGTGTATGATGTGCCATGAGACCCCTAGGGATACCCTAGTAAACCATATATTTTCCAAAAGTACATTTTCTGATGAATTTAAACTGGGTAAATATGCAAACTCAAAGACTATCACAAAAATCCAATATAACCACTAAAACCTATGTTTTTTTTTTTTCACCTAGCATATACCTCACATTCTGAGCCAGAAAATTGGCATATAAATGTGCGTGTACTTGGTAAAATGCTTGTTGTGTGCGTACTTGCTTGTGTATAAGTATGAGTGAGTCTTATGAATGTGTGGAACCCCCTCAATCCCCCAAAAAATGTATGTGTGTGTAAGTGCAAGTGTGTTTTAGCGGAAAAAGCTTGTGTTTGTGTGTATGTGACACTAACCTGGGGTGTGCAGGCTGGAAATCTGTCTGGTCCATGGAGAAGGAATCCAAAATGAGGAGTGTGCCATGCTGTAGGATCCAGGTTGGGGCAGCGCTGGGGAATTGCAGTAAGCAGAGGCCACAGCAAATATGTAGATTTCACATGGCTGCTGCAGCCTAGGGGCCCCTGGGGCATGATTGCCCAGGGGCTACACCTTTCCCCCTCTGCCCCATATTGTTACAATCGAAGTGGGTGGGTAACTTATACAACTTTAAAAATAGGAGGAAATTAAGTGCTGCAGTTAACAGTGGTTGCCACTAACTCTTAAGTGCCTGTACTGAGTCAGATGCAAGTGGTCCCAGAGATAGTCTTTGAGTGTATGTTTGAAGAGACCAAGGGAATATTCTCTCTAGAGGAAGGTTGTGAATATAGAAAACAGGCATCATGGATTGAATTTGTTAATGTATATATAAGAAATGCACACTATTTTGTGAATGCCTACTATTAAATTTGACTTCTAATTACATTTTTTGCTGTCGGGTAAAAGATGGCAATATGTGTATGTTTTTGCCCTTGCACATTGTACTTATATTTCTAAATGAGCCTTCTAGTCTGAGACTTTCAGTAAAATTACTGACTTTATTTTTTAAACTTATCAGCCTATCTGATACGGTTAATAATGGCTAACTTATGAGATCATATGTTGTGTTTGGCACTAATGCCAGAATCCCAGGTATTATAATTCAGCCAACTATTATAGCAGAGTTTATATGTGTATGTGCTCTCACTGCAGCTCTTCTGTGTTTGCTCTGTATCACATAAGTGCCATCTGTCTCTGCATCTCTTATACAGTAATGATACTAATTCATGGGCTTTAAACAGCATCGGTGCTAGTCCATGGCAATATTCATTTGATTAATAAGATTTTTACTTAATTGCACATTCAAACTGAAGAATTTATAACCTTGTTATCCCCAAAACTGGGGGCGAATCACTGATTCATTTGTTCACTCTATTCTCCCAGAGAAGATCTCTAGTTACTTCTGTAGACAAATACAAGAGGTCCTCTGCACTCAACCCATTAACAATATAGTTAAGACATTGAGACATTTTGTGCCTTAAGCTACCAAAAAATGCCTTACCCTTTAAACAAAACAGGGATTGTTTGTCCATATATTGAAATATATTTAAGCAGGCCAACTACGTCAACGTTATCCTTGTCAAGGCCATATATCTTGACCCTGAATGGCTTGCTCTGAAAATGTGGAGAAGGTGTACAACCTGAAGTTTGCAAATGGACAAAAGAGAAAAGCAGATTATTGGTAAAATAGGCAACGTTTTATATATATATATATATATATATATATATGAGAATGAATTGGAGCCTGTGGTGCAGGAAAATAACGCAGGTATCATTAGTATCAAGCCCTTGCCTTCCATTTCAACCAGTGGGATCAAAGTCCACCTTAGTTTTTATCTTGTCAATCTAAAGAGCTGCCCAGGAAGAAATTAGTAACATGGGAGTCTTTTTTAACATGAAGAACACCTGTAGTATAGAAAGGAACTTCTCTAACAGGGTCGGACTGGGCCAGTGGGAGACGGGGGAAAAAACCTGGTGGGCTCCGGCTCTTTTGGGCCCCGCTGGGCCAGATCCGCTCCCTGCACTCCCTAATGCACTGAAAAGAGGTACGGGCGTGCGTGCGCTCTCCGGGGGGGGGGCAGGGGATGGTGTGGGCGGGCCCAGAGGCTGCAGGCCCAGTTTTGCCTCCTGATCTGCTGGGCAGTTTTCAACGCGTTCCTGGATTCATCTGTAGAGGGTTTTGGAAAGATTTAATTGATGGAGTTGTCTTTTTTTTAAAGTTAACATATGACCCATTTTTTCTATTTTCATAATTTTTCGCCCATTTCATATTTATACTTTTCACACTTTTTCTATTTTTTTATCTTCCCCTATTTTCTATTCTTCTAGTGAATGGCACAGAATTAAGCAGAATTTAGGACTAGAGACTATCATCAAGTGAGTAGATCAATTCATGCATGGTCAGCTTCAGGGAAGAAAATTGCAGGAAGATGAGGGTCGTATACTAGCTACTAGCTAGGATACAGGTCAAGTTTCCAGAAGAATAGATTCTATGGGGAGGAAGCTTGGAGGGGGCAGTGGAGGGGGTGGAGTAGGGCTAAGGTTTAGTTCTCCTTTAACTAAGTTGCATGAATCCATATTGGAGGCAAAACAATCCTATTTGGTTAATATAATGTTTAAATTAGGTATGGTGACTTAAGTTATGGTGAGCCAAATTATGGAAAGATCCTTTTCCTGGAAAGCCCTAGGTCTTACATCTGTATAATAGATCCTACACATGTATGTCTGTGTGAATTTCATTCCAAAAACATACAGGCAGTTTAATAAGCTCCTGATAAAATTGACCCTGTGTGTGAATGTGATACGGGTAAAAGGGGTAAAAACACAGGTGACATGAATCACAGAAATTCTTGAGACAGAGATTGTATGTGAATTTATCCTTATGTATGTATTTAGGATGTGTGCATTTTATATATCATGCATCTAACAATTACAAGTCAAGCTGAAATCCCCAAATACCTGAGCCTTTGGCATTCAGTTCATTACTAGCAAACATATTAGCCATATGGAAGATTTAAGACAATGATGGTTTCTATAGGATACTGAGCCCAGACAGTGTAAGCACAATAAGCCCTTCCGCATTCATAATCACGGTGCAAGTCAGTGTACACGCTAAACACTGATCAAAGTTCAACAGTCACCACAGGTTATTATAACAAATATCGAAAGGCTCAGTATAGCAGTTTCCATGGTAGTGTTCATCACCAGGAGGTCTTTGCTTGCTGAGAGTTTTCTTAGAAGAAGAAGACAATATTGTTACCATGATGGGAATAGAAAATAGGAGGCAATACAACCATGTGAACATTTCCTTGATTTTATAGAGGCTCCTTTCAAATGTCTTCTGAAATTGTATCCAATAAGTTTTTAAATGAAGAAATGTACAAAACCTTGCACTTGCTATGCATATCCTAAATATGCTGCCTATGTGACCTAATGTACAGCCTTATTTCTGAGCATTCAATACAGCTTTGTTAGTAGGATTGGGTTACCATGGGCACACCCTTAATGCCACCGGCCAAGTTTCTGATCACACTGCCCACTCTTCCCCAAACTGCCTGTTTTTTAGGGAAATTGAGGTGTATTTTCAGTGATTTTCTATGGAATGGATTAACTGCAATGTGTATGCAAATTAGAGGAGAGGGGAATAAATAGGGTAACTCTCAATGAGCTGACATAGAGTACGAGGGCAAGCACAGGGGATGTCATTTACTTTATTACAATTTGCCAACACTTTGCTTTCATTACAACTGGGTCAGTTCTGCACCCTCCCCGAACCCCCCCCCCCCCCATGCTGTCCTTTTTTAAAGGGACAGTACCACCAAAAACATGAAATAATGTCACCTAATGTCATCTTATTGCTGGGATGTGAAGATGGAATACTACTCTCAAGAAAACATGATAGCTATATCAGTATAGAGAAATACATTTAAACTAGCAGCTGTCCTTAATTTATATTGATTTGAATCTTCACTTGTACCCTTTTTGCTACCCTTGAGGAGCATTCAGGCAGTTTAGCCCTTTGTAGTTACACAGTTACAGCTTTTCACTTGTAACCATGAATCTCAAGAGAGTGATTTTCTGGAGCTACACATGCTTATGAATCTATTAACACTGCAGTTCAAACAAGAAAGAAATCAATACAATTCCAGTAAATGTTTTTTATAAAATCAGAACAGAGATCATCACAAATACACACACGCATACCCCAAGGCATTCTTATCATGTAACAGATACACTAGAGTAATATTCCAGCAGGGATGATGGTTAGGATATGTTAACAGGAACTACAATTAACTGTATTTGATCTCAGCTGGCTGTTGGTGCAGGAGGAACAGTTTCTAAGGTGAACTCATAAGGCAGAGGTAAAGATATTATCATTAAGGGAATCTGTATATAAAAACATATACTCTTTAACACCTATGTTAGTAAGGCTGCAGTGTGTAATCCTTTTATTACTCTAAAAATAATACCTGTTTTCAATTAAAAAGTGGTGTAAATAGTGGATGTAATCCCTAAGGAGAAACAATCATTTGATAAGACATTCTGTACCCTGCTCTCAGTAAAGCATAGTTACATAATTATTTGTGATGGGCGAATAAATTCACAAAAAGGCAGCGAAAATTCACTGGTGAAAAAAAACAGACGCCGGTGGCAAAAACGGACGCCGGCGCCGTTTCGCAAATTTTTTGCCGCCGCAAATTCGCCCTTTACTAATAATTAGAGTTAAGTTGGGTTGAAAAAAGACCAAAGTTCATTAACCCCTCCAAATGAACCCAAGTGCACATATACTGTATACACATATTTGTCCAGACCTATCTATAAACTCACATATATCAACTATATATACCAATATCTATAGCTATTGTAGATTTTAGTATCACAATAGCCTTGGATATAATGCTTGTGCACATAATCATACAAGCCATTCTTAAAGGCATTCAAGAAAATCGGCAAAAAAAATCACATCATCATCCGACAGGGCATTCCGCAACCTCACTGCCCTCAAAGTGAAGAACCCCCTACACTGTTTCAAATGAAAGTTCTGTTACTATAATCTAAAGGGGCTGCCTCTGCTTTGATGCTTTTTATGGGAAAAAAGATCCCCTGCTATCTGTATATAATGCCCTCTAATGTACTTGTAAAGTGTAGTCATGTCCCCTCACAAGCACCTTTTTTCCAGAAAAAACAACACCTTGACTGTCTACCCTTATAGTTAAAAACTTCCAATCCTTTTACCAGTTACTTTGCACATCTCTGCACTCTCTCCAGCTTCTAACCTTTTTAAGAACTGGAGACCAAAACTGCGCTGCATACTCAAGGTGAGGCCTTACCTGGGACCTATAAAGAGGCATAATTATGTTTTCATCCCTTGAGTTAATGCCCTTTTTTATGCAAGGGTTTTATTTGCTTTAGTAGCCACAGAATGGAATTAGACAACTTGATATCTACAAAAATCCCCAGATCCTTCTCAATTAAAGAAACCCCCTACACACTAGCATTAAAGATATAACTTCTCCAGTTCTCCAATTTATTCAAATCACTGCAAAGTGGCAGCATCCTGCATGGAACTTATAGTTCTGCACAATTTTGTATCATCAGCAAAAATAGAAACAGTACTTGCAATACCCACTTCCAGGTCATTAATAAACAAGTTAAAAATGAAAGTACCAAGGACAGGCCCCTGTGGTACTCCAGTAACAACACTGGTCCAATTAAAAAATGTTCCATTTACCACCACACTTTGTAGTCTATCTTTTAGCCAGTTCTCTATCCAGGTACAAATACTATGTTCAAGGCCAATAATCCTTCCCCACTCTGATCAACCAAATTACCTCCTTCTGATAATAAGGGTCCCAAATATTTACCTATTTAAAAAATAATTTTGGATTCATTTTACTCCTCGCTGCAATACCACTTCCATATCTATTTTAGCTTTTTTTGTAGGCTTTATTGGTTCCCTTGTACCCGTACCCAATAAAAGTTCCAGCAGTCCCAGCTATCTTGAATGCCTTAAAGCACTTTTATCACAATATAAATGTTTTGCTTTGAGATGTCTTATACTGACATGTATAGTTATTAAACAACATTTGAAAGACATTCCATTTTCCTTTTGTGTTTAATCCTATAAAACGCCTTTCCCAGTCAACAAATTTCAGAGATGCCCTTATACTGCCAAGCGTTTCACTTCTAAAATGTATGTGTTCTAGTCACTCCTTTATGGAGTTGTCTATGCAACATGATTTCAAAGAAGACCCATTATGATCACTATTCCCTAAATGTTCATCCATGCAAATACTGGAGATGAGTTTGGTATTATTAGTTACAGGAGGTGCACCTCACTAGTTAAATAGCATCAATATTTATGTATTAAAAGTGACCATTGTCATCATCATTATTTATTCATATAGAGCCAGCAAGTTACAGTGCCTTACAATAATTTAACAAACAAGGGTTACAGCATAAGTATAGGATCAAGGGGCACTCTTGCACTCTAAATCTGTTTCCTACTGTAATTAAAAAATAATCAAAGTTTTTTATTTCTTAAACAAAGCTGGATAAACAGGGAAATCAAAACAACTTCAATCCTCGTGAGTTATTTAATTAGAGTTAATGACTTCCAAGACATGCCCCCACCCTCAATTGCCCCCCTCCCACCCACAGTGAAGTGACTAGCAGGGTGGGAAGGTGTTGCTGAGAAGTGGGGAGATGCGTGATGGATGTACAGGGCAGCCATCAGGGGGGACAGGGGGGAGAGTTGTAGGGGGCCCGAGGGTAAGGGGGGCCCGGCCACGCCACACTTACTTGATTAGCCGGGCCCCCCATCTTTCTGAGAGCTGCTGACTTCGGGAAGGCATGGACGTTTAAGGGGCCCTGACCACCAATTTTCTTATAACGTGGGGGGGGCCTGGCCACCAATTTTAGCCACCAATTTTTTTTCTCATGTGGGGTCCTAGCCACCAATATTTTTTAATGGGGGGGGTCCTGACCACAAATGTTTTTTTATGGGGGCCCTGACCACCAATATCTTTTTATTTTTTATTAACATGTGGGAACTATAGCCACCAATATTTTTTTTGTTTTTTTATTGTGTGGTGGGGGGTGGACCTGTGGGGTGGGGAGGGCAGACCTGTAGGTAGGGGTTGCGGTGGGTGCAGCCCAGGGGGCCCAGGAAATTTTGTCGTATGGTGCCCTGTGATTTGTGATGGCATCTTAGAGAAAGCTGAACTAGCAGTAGGCAGAAGATGTATGCAGTGTTGGACTGGCCCACCGGGATACCAATAAAACTCCCGGTGGGCCCAGTTGTCAATGGGCCCTCATGCTGCTAACCCTTTGGCCTATTTCATGGCCATTCCCTATTTTATGAGAACAAGGAGGCTAAATAGATGGAATAATAGATTATAGTATGTACAGAAAACAAACTAGGAGAATATTAGTACTGAAAGTGGGCCCCTGGTCTAAGGTTTTTGGGTGGGCCCCTGGTGTCCCAGTCCAACGCTGGAGGCATGTGCCTATTGCCCAGTTACACTTGATAAAGGGCGTGGGCCCGAAACATGTTGTGTAACTCAGTTTCCCAATAAAGAACTTTGCAGACAAGTTGCTGCCCTGGATTTGTTCCACAACTACTGAATACATTGAACTATTGGGTATTATACACAGAATACCTGTGGAAGAAGCCAACAAAGAAATTCGGTGAGCTTGCTCTGAATATTATATTTGCCTATTGCCCAGTTACACCAGTGTCGGACTGGGTTGTCAGGGGTCCACCATGGCTGCCACATCCAGGCCCCCCAGCCCAGCCATGGAGGCCCCCACATTTCTACAAATCCCCCAGCTGTACCACTACCCCTCCAACACATACCTACAAGCTGCCCCATAGCTCCTTTCCCTTGCTGCTGCCCGCGCCCACCATATTCCATATCCCTATCTCTCAGCAAGGTAATCAGTAGATTTGGGCTGACGGGGTCCATGAGGGCTGGGGCTCACCGGATTTTCCCCTAGAATCCTGCCAGCTCAGTCTGACACTGGTAACACCCTGGACAGGTGCTTATTTTCTGGTTCTCCAACTACCTCTCTTAACTTTAATTAGAAAATCTATTCCAAAAAAACACATCATTTGCAGTTAAATTCCCCCTTTTCAACTTTCTGCATACCACAACTGTTACTGCAAACCGTAAGTAAAAAACAAACAATTGCCAGAAATAACATTTGCCTTTAAATCAGTGGATACAATCTGTGGGTGCCCGTGTGAGACTTTGCAACTGATTTTTCTGCTGCACTTAAACATTGGCAAGTTTGTGCGCCATATTGTTGCTGTCCAGTACTTGTGTTTAGCTGCTCTTTGTGGAATTGTATTGCTGGCCCTACAGAGCTCTTTTAATCAAAACACAGAGTACAATGAAAGAAAAATACTTTATTCTCTGCATATTGAAGCTATTCAGGAAATCAAAATGAGATTTTTCTGAATGATAATGCCTAAATTACATTCACTGTAGGACAGTCTCAAATTACACTTTACATTTGCATTTGGGGTAGCTTGCTTTAAAGTAACTAATTGCATAGCAACCACGGCTTTGGGAGATTTGTATTCCTGCTGCACCATGAACTGCTTTCAGGTGCAAATGTAAGTCAGCCAGAGGTATATCTACTATTAACATTATTCCTTTATAGAAATGGCTCATCAAGAATGTATTCTACTATATTGGCAGTTGCTGAGATGGCTAAAGGAACAAGGCTTGAGCAAATGCCAGTTATTTAGCAGCATTCACATCTCGTTCACAAAAAAAAAGAGGTTGTGAAAAGGGTTTGCAGAACTGGATAATGTGACGTATTAATGATAAAACACATGTATGAGCAATATATATCTGTACTTATTGTCTGTAAATCTCATCTCACAAGGGCAGATATAGGAGCCAAAAAATTTTTACAATTGATAACTGTATCTAATAAGGTCACTGTAGCGAAGGAGGACTGTATTTGATTGTAGGTGAGATCCATGGCTGAAACTCAGCACATGTACACCACATTGTGAATCAATTATTGACAAAGGATCAAATGTGCCATTTTAAGCCAAACAGGGCTTAAACTCGGGTTAGGCCGAAGAGGAAGGTGCCTTGGGCACCTCCAAGGGCAGTTAGCTTCAGCTCAGAAAATGGGAGCAACAGTGTTGGAAACAGGAAGAGTTGCAGAGAAGGTAGTGAGTCGAAAGGAGAGTTGTGTGGCAGAAGGGTGGTGCGGGGGGGCACCATTTAAGTAGAAAAATGTATCTGCTAACGCATCTTTTCTATAGGTGGCACATGGACAGGTGAGGAAGTGAAGGGGAGCACCAGTTCCTCTTTCCTATCAGATTCGACAGTTCAGATTGTTGGCCCAAAGTAAAACATGGATGGCTTTGGTCAGACAATGCTGGGTCATATTTATTTATTTATTGTTTTGTCTATTGTTTGGAACTATAGTGTAGATCCTTTCAAACATTCCTTTTTAAACAGAAACTGTGCTTGGCCTGTTACCCACTTTTTTAATATCTGTGGCCAATCATGGGGCAGCCTTTGTGCATATAATAGCACCATTGTTTTCTTCAAAAAGTACAGACATTTATATTATGCCATTTACATTCATCTTGCAAACATATGTTTGTGTAGCACACCCGCGAGTGGGCCTGAGAGATTATATTTTGATTTTGGTGTGTCTTGCTGCCAGTGCCTCACGGATATCTTTGTGCTGTGGGCAAATCCCAGCAGTGTGTGTGTATGTTTCTTTTAAAACACCTTACCCTTTGGGGAATCCTGTAGGTCTCCTGAGATACAGCTCAGCCAGGATAATAGTGACAGCAGTCCAGGGGGTTGCTTCAAACAATAACTTATTTATTGAACAATTGGCAGTAGATTTTGGTCACAGCATTCAGCCAGTGGAATCTTCAGGTACATTTGAGGCAAAATGTGTAAAACCTTTACACATGAAATATTGCAAATAGATTTGTCTTAAGGGGTAGTGAAGCCTGTCTTGGTTATTTTACCCAGCAAATGGAATCGCACATGATATCTTGCTCCTTGGCACTTTCCCTCAGAACCAATCCTGTACCCACCTCCCTGCAAGGTGGGATCCAGGAAGAGATCCCTGAGCGTTTGTGCTCTCAATTTAAACTTTTAAACACTTCCACCTACTGGGCAAGCAATGAACCAGATCAGATTACTGATAACATTCAGGAAAAAGGTCTTACACCCAGGGCTCATGAAGGGCCACTTTAGGTGTCCAAACTACAGGGGGAAACTGCCCATGGAGATGCCTAAACCTCAGGGTTTATACATTTGTATCTGATGGCAAGGCCCTAAAAAAGAGGGGGGCTGTTCATTTGATTTGTGTTCTGACTTACTAGAAAAAATAACACCTCAGCCAGTAGCAGCCCCCTGACTTGGCACCTTCACCTTTGGGTAAAATTCAGACATGGAGTGAAAGTTTGAAAAAAATAAAAAGCAAAAATCACATTTTGCAATGTAACATTTTTCAGTTATTAAACTGAAAATGTTTAATGCCCATAGCCCATTTTTAAGACCTGCTTTATCAGTTAGCTGTAAGGTATATTACATTCGCTGGTGACTGGTACAAACTAAAAAACGCACAATCTTGTTTCAATGAGTGGATGATACAGTACAGACTCATAAAACTTGCATTAAATATGTGCAGAGGAAAAATTGTACACATTGCATTTATTTTTACAAATTCTGTTTTTATTACATTCCCATATAAAACATAAAAATGATGGCTCTCTGGCTAACTGGGTACATTTATTTATGCCACATGTATAAGTTATTATCAATAGATAGCAAAGAAATATGATAAAAACAAAAACTCAGGATGGAAACTTCAAAGAGAACGCAACGTAGTTGGAATATTTTCATCTTTTTTTATTGCATTGGGCCTCTGATATAGTGTAAAAATATATGGGATCATAGAGTACTTTTAACTCTTCTTTTAGTCTCAAAAGAGACTAATGATAAGCAGATCTGTCCCGTTTTACTTCACCAAAAAATCTGTGAAACAGCTGGAAAATTAGCAAAATGGTGAAAATTAGGGAAATGCATTGAAATGAATTGATTTTTTTTCATGGTGACTTTTTTTCATGGGAATTTTTGTTTCAGCGACTTTTTTAAGGCAAAATACATTGGAGTATATGGCCATTTTTCACCTCTAGAGGCTAGGGGATTCTAGGGGCTAATTACCATGTGTTTTTTTAAATGAATGTAAGATGAATAGCAGAGGGCTTGAAAAAAAAGTATAAACAATAAGAAAATTACAATACAATAAGCCGTGATCTGTTTTTAGGCACTAGGGTCATTGACTCCCATGAAGACCAGACATAATTTTCAGCTGCAGCTGCATACAGGAAAGAGCCAGAATAGAAAGTGTAATAATAAAAAAAATATACAATTAAAATAGTTATATATGTAGGGATGTGATCATTTAGACACCGTCACATAATATTGGTAGGCACATCCTAAAGGTTTAGACACCTAAATGGGTCCTAAAAAGTTCTGTCTTGCATAAAAAGGGCATTAACTCAGAAGATGAAAACATAATTATGCCTCTTTATACGTCCCTGGTAAGGCCTCATCTGGAGTATGCAGTGCAGTTTTGGACTCCAGTCCTTAAGAGGGATATAAATGAGCTGGAGAGAGTGCAGAGATGTGCAACTAAATTGGTTAGAGGGATGGAAGACTTAAATTATGAGGGTAGATTGTTCGGGTTGTTTTCTCTCGAAAAAAGGCGCTTGCGAGGGGACATGATTACACTTTACAAGTACATTAGAGGGCATTATAGACAAATAGCAGGGGACCTTTTTACCCATAAAGTGGATCACTGTACCAGAGGCCACCCCTTTAAATTAGAAGAAAATATATTTCATTTGAAGCAATGTAGCGGGTTTTTCACAGTCAGGACAGTGAGGTTGTGGAATGCACTGCTGGGTGATGTTGTGATGGCTGATTCAGTTAATGCCTTTAAGAGCGGTTTGGATGATTTTTTGGACAGACATAATATCAAAGGCTATTGTGATACTAAACTCTATAGTTAGTATAGATATGGGTATATAGAATTTATGTGAAAGTATGGAGGGGTGTGTGTGTGGATGCTGGGTTTTCATTTGGAGGGGGTTGAACTTGATGGACTTTTGTCTTTTTTCAACCCGATTTAACTATTTCACTAAATATGTAACTAATGGGGAGTTGTGTCAATTCTCTGCTTATGTAAGCCCCTGCAGTTCTCACAGTGTACTGTAGATGGCACTGTGCTATAGTATAAAAGTCTAGGTAACCATGCCGTCTGGGTCCATTACTTTTGCCCTTACTGAGCAGGCAGGAAGGGAATGGGTAGTGGAACCTAGGTGCTTAGGCCCTAGTAAAGTGGATAGCTATATCTACTGCTGCAGGGATCACCTGTGTTCTTTGGTACTGTGAGTATAACCTAATCCTTTATACTATATATTCTCTGTACTCCTATGTGGATTGTTCTGTAAATAAACCAAGTTCCTGGTTAAGCATAAAAGAACAACTGGCGCCCAGTTCTTGTGCATAAGCACATTGTTACAGTTGCACTACAACCTGCCTCCACACCATTGCGAGGGCTTGCACCTGAGAAAAAGGTCTCACCCGTGGCACAAATATATTGGAAAGTAAGCTCTTAATAGAGACGGTGACACTCAATGTATTATAACTAGGGATGTAGCGAACGTCGGAAAAAAAGTTCGCGAACATATTCGCGAACTTGCGCAAAAATGCGAGCGGTTCGCGAACGGTTCGCGAACCCCATAGACTTCAATGGGAAGGCGAACTTTAACATCTAAAAAAGACATTTCTGGCCAGAAAAATGATTTTAAAGTTGTTTAAAGGGTGCAACGACCTGGACAGTGGTATGCCAGAGGGGGATCAAGGGCAAAAATTTATCTGAAAAATCTGCCTGTGTGTGCTTGGAAGAGATAGTGTAGGGGGAGAGCTGTTAGTGATTTCAGGGACAGATGATAGTAAGTTTGCTGGCTAGTAATCTGCTTGATACTGCTCTGTATTGGAACAAAAAAATAAATAAAAGCAGTCCTTACAAGGACTACTGTTATTGCAGCAGTCAGCAGATGAGATCAGAAGCAGGACAGCTGCCCACTGCAGCTACATACAGAGCACTGCAGTAGAAGGTAGATTACTAGCCAGCAAAGCTACCTAAGCTTAAATGTCCCTCAAACCCCTGCAGACTTCTGTCCCTCCAATAACAGAGCAGTATCAAAACGATTACTAGCCAGCAAACTTTCAACTGTCCCTGAAATCACTAACAGGCAGCAGCTCTCTCCCTACACTATCTCTTCAGCACACACAGGCAGAGTGAAAAAAACGCTGCAGGGCTTCGGTTTTTATAGGGAAGGGGAGTGGTCCAGGGGAGAGCTTCCTGATTGGCTGCCATGTACCTGCTGGTCTGGGGTGAGAGGGCAAAAAAAAGCGCCAACAATGGCGAACCCAAAATGGCGAACGTCGCGCGACGTTCGCGAACTTCCGGCGAGCGCGAACACCCGATGTTCGCGCGAACAAGTTCGCCGGCGAACAGTTCGCGCCATCTCTAATTATAACGCTACATATATATAACATAATAATAGAGTGAACTTCCCCTTTATGTCATATTTGAGTATTCAGAAATCAAGCATACAGCATAGTACACCAAGCAGTTGTGTCCCCATGTGCAGAAAGAATTTAAAATATATCACTGGCAAGCTGTTAAGATTAAGTGCAGCAGCCAAAATGTATTAACATATTTTCACAAACAAGCAATTTGATTGCAAGACACACAGGATGGAACACAAAGGCTTGAGGGAAGGACATGTATCACCTCTCATCATATAGTTCTATATATTGATTCCTTACTTGCCTGATGAGCTAATCTGCATATCATATAGTAATTAACTGCACTGTATAACTGGGGTAACTGGGGTAGATACAGAACTGAATAACTGTGGTAGATACAGAAATACAAGTGTATTACCTCTCAGCATAATATCAGCAGGAAGGCGACATCGCCAAGTGAGCGGATCTCTCCCCAGTATGCCCACCTTGAGGTGGGCAATATCAGTCTGATCCATTATGGGCCATAGAGCCACAATGAGAAGAATATGAGGGGATCAAGCTAGGATAGTGCATACTTATAGGTGACTTTGAGAAAATATAGCAGGTAAAAACCTGGTTAATGACAGTAGGCCGCTTTCATTACAATAAAGTGCTAAAAAGCAAAGGACACTATAAGCACGCGCAAGGCCTCTGATATGCACAATTAGCAAACAGAGCACTTTAGAAAATGCTTGGATTTGTTTCTTTTTTAGGGTGTGTAGCACACCCGTAGGTGTAGCTTTTGCTGTGGATTAAGGATGTGTGTGACTAGGTCAAACTGCTTGTAGTGTGCCCTGGGCCCCCAGTGTACCTGTGCAACTCCCTGCAAATTCCCGGTACCTGGTGTAGATCAATGTAGCAGAAAATCAATCGAACACAGTTACTGTGCGATCAAACGAAACTGATTTATTGGAAAAGGAAAATAGCAGAGGAATCAATCGTGTTGTAGACTCTCCAGATTTAAACAGACAAGTTTTGAGGCAAGTGTTACTACATGAACAATAGTGAAAAGGGTAACACACCACTCTCGGAGGATCTTCCTCTGGATCTCACCCTCTCTCACTGGATGATAAATCCCTCTTAGTGGGCAGTCCTAACAGTCAGGAATTTCCCTTGGGGTCTTGTGTCTTGGCTTCGATCTGGTCCTCACCTCACCCTTTCTGGGATCTTGGATCTTGGCACACTATCTAATCCTCAACTTTAGGACAAGTCCCTATGCTAGTGGCCCAAATGCCACGGGGTTCTAACCCCACTATTCCTCCTCGTTGGAGCGGTGGCTGCTCACTACACAACCTAACTCACCTTTCACTTCTAGAGCGACTATAACACAGGTAAATCCTCACACTAGCTATCCCTCATCTATCCAGAACCAGGTCCCTGGTCCCATAGTACCTCCCTGGGAGGCGCCCAGAGGACAAAGGCCCAGAATCCCTATTATCTTCCCTATTTATAAACTCCCTCTGCCCTCTAGTGGTGGCTTACTTTAACTACCCAACCAACATTGGGGTCTCTACAGGTGTTTCAGAGCTGTATGCCTATCATGACCTACTTGGTCTAGAAACAGGAATTTTGCATTTGCTGCCCACTGCTATTGCTTCTGGATGAGCTGCAGGAGGCTGTGTAGTTTCCAGCTTGCAATCAATGGTCGCTCTGCCATAGAATACAAATTGGAGGGTGGTGGAGTCCTACTTTGTTATTCCTTTTGCCTTAAAATATTTTGTTAGAGCCTGGTTGTCCCTTGAAGATCAGTGCATATAAATCTCAGGAGTAATTCCTGATTTTTTTGTCCCGTGGCCAGAGCTGCACAATGTCAGATTACAGCTGTCCAAGTTCCACTTATGGCCACATTAAGCTATGAAATGACTTTCTATTACCTTCATTTGCTTCCACTTTGTGCCTCTATATGCAAAGGAGTGCTTTCTTTTAAAAACAGTATTCAAAGTATCTCCTCAGCAACTAATAATGCAAGTTCATCTTATGTCCTTCTATTTATTTTGGAACAAGAATATTTTGTTCAGAGAGTGATAATCAAATTACAATACAGTTGTCGAATTATCCATAAATGGTAATGGATGTGACATCCCCAGATAAAATATAAACATAACTGGAGTAGCAATTACCGGTACAGGGATGTCCTGTTGTTCAACTCTGCTCCTGAGCAATGTCACAATGCTACAGCCAGTGTATGCCATAAGCAGTAATGTTATGAATGCTTCTGTCTCTACAAGAGCACCATGGGAGTCAAAACTCAGTTTTTGAGGTAGTGAGTGGCAGCAAACATTTCTGAACACAGAAGTGCCCAAAATATATATATAGAAATACTGAATATAGATACAGAAAACGAATGGTTGATGTTAAATGGTTCTGTTGTCTCTCTCTCTCTCTCTCTCTCTCCTGGATTAATGGCATTTGCTGTGCTATGTCATTAGAGATGAAATATATCTGCAATATCCAGTTAAGTAGTGCTCACAGAATATCGCACAGTTCCCAAACACACTGATGGAGTCATGGATTCACATATGCAATTAAAATGAAATGCCTTTATTGCTGAAGTCCTCTGGCACCTTTTAATATGAGCTGTCATCGCTCCATATACTCATAAAGAATTTATCTGACAAATGAGGACACCAAACCAGGAATATATTGATAGTCACTATAGGTAATTACAAAACAGGAGAGGGGGAGAAAGCCCTGCCTAATACCATCTACATTAAAAAAAAACCTAAGAGTGTGTTAATGGCAATGTAAACTACTTGAAAATCTATTGATTCTTCCATGAAAAACTGCTTATTTATCTAAATAGTGCGGCATTGCCCAAAGTAAGGAATATTATATGCTTCACATAAACTGCACTTTGTCTGTAGGCATATTGTCCCATTTCACATTCATTAATTAAGCCTGTGTCTTCCACAGTTTTCATATGCAAAAAGTGGTTTCGTCCTCCACAAGAATACAATATTTGGCTAGTTTTTAGGCAGCAGACATTTTGTGTTTATCTAGAATATGAACCTATGAATAAGAATTGAAATCCACTTTTGCTTTTATAATTACTTTGCACTGCAGTTCTTGGAGGCTTTACCTATAATTCCCTCATTTGTCTAATGTTAATATCATGATATATAACTTGTCTCGGATTGTCTTAATTGATTCCAGATATTACCTGGTCTAGGTTATACTATTACATATTTTGCCTCATAATCCTGATTTTCACCTCCTAAAGCCCTCATTCATCATGCTCAAAGAAAACAAATACAAATGCACCCCTTTATTAGAAACAATGTATTGATCCTAAGATTTTGGAATGCTTGCAATAATATATTCTGCTCCTACTACTATTTAAAAGTCTGACAGGAAAAAGAGAGGTGGTCAGGATTTAGCTAAATGCATTTAATTAGTATTGTGCTGTTATTGGTGTTGTGGGGTCAAAAGAAAAACAAATCTGCATGGTCATTCTTCAGAAGACCTAAGTGCCGCTATACAAATGCAGCACAAAGTGCAAAAACCTGCACAAATCACAATGTTTTTTAACAACTATGTAGCCTCATGCAGCAATAGAAAAAGAATGGCATGCAAATTGCAACCACCAACCACAGGGCTGCTAGGGGAAGGGATATGGTTGTACATTTGCACACTGCTTTTTTGCATGTAGTTTACTAGGCTTGATCAGGAAATAAAGGTAGAACTCACTGAAAAAGACGTGAAGCCAAATGTGCACTTGCCCTACACCTCTCTACCAAAATTTTAAAAGAGGAACCAGGCAGACTGGAACACGTAGGACTAGGACAGCATGATAAAGTGCCTATTTTTAGGCACAAAATTGCTGACATTTCTTGTGTGAGAAGTAATTCCTAAATACAATTTTCTGCATTCATTTACCGCCATGTTACAGTTTGCTGACCTACCTGCCTGCTTTTTGAAAATTTCAGAAAGTCTTAAGGCCATTAAATTTAAATGTAACTATATTAAACTATATTAGGCTGTGCCCAGCTATGGGTTACACTTGACTCCAACATACAAGGCTGAGCCTTTGCTATGTGGAAGGTATAAAGGGGAGGTATAGTTGAACTGCAACTTACATAGGGTACTGTGCTTAAAAATAAAATAAGGACACTAGGAGGTTCTTACAGCAAACCGTTTTTATTGTCAAAGACGATGATCCACAGGGTTAATTACTTACAAATCCATAGAGGCAAGATAATGCAACATGGTAAATACCAGGACAGTCAAGTAGAGGCAGCACAATGTGAAACCATGTGAAGACAGCTATGAAAGTACACCTAGTTTGTAATTGCCCCATGTGGTCTGGATCTTATACAGGGAAATGAATCAGGGAGAAGACTATGCCTGAATTCCTCTTCAAACTAAGGTCCCTTCATTTTAGGCAAACAGAGCCTAGGAGAGAGCTACTCACTGCTATAAATCCTTGTTGACGTACAGCCTGGTCTTTCTAAACCTTGTTCACAGGGTTCCCTGTCCCCAACTTTCACTAAAGGAGTTGCTTCAGGGAGGGTTGGCTGCCTGAAGCACATCCAGTTGGGTCAGCAACTGAAGGCCAAATGGAAAGGTCCTCCTCTAACCAATCACTATATTAAAGTTACCTTTAAGGAAAAATGTTCATTAGACCGATTTTTCTATTGTACATTTTTGTAGGTTATTCATTACTTTTTTATGTTGACTTGACCTAACATCCTTCTTTTATGAGTTTGACAAAAGGGATTCTAGGTTATTAAATTCCCTAAAGGTGGTAATGCATGAGTGGCTTGTTGAGATGAAGTCACCTGGATGCCTCTTTGGCAAAAGAAACGTTATATAGTTATAGTTATAGTATTGTTCTTGCATCCATAGAATCAAATGCAGTTTTCATTCAGTCAACCTTTTGCAATTGCCACCCGGCACTGAGTGCTGCATACAAGTTGTCTTCTGATATGCCACATCCCTTTCCAAGTCTAAAGCAATATCTTTCAAAGTGTTGTTTCTTTATGCAATTTCATTAGTGGCTTTCTAATCAAATGTCACGCGTTGCCTGCATAGAATGGAAACATTGATTTCTTCAACAGCTTATATGTGCCTTTATTAAAGAGATATTGGTCTTTTACAGTTTGACTTTTTCAGCAACTGGTTTTCTCACTTGTTCATTGAGAATATAACACTTTTATAGATTTGTGAGCACCTCATTTCAACGCTGACTTATAAATAAACACTGAAGTTCCAGTTTGAGGAATGATGCAAAAGACTTTACACTGCCAACGAAAATGTAAAGTGATTAGTCATTTCTGTTTCCATTTTACTAATTGCACAACACAAGGGTTTGACTCAAATTGCCTCGCATATTGTTATTCAAGACTGGGAAATAGCAGCAGATAAAAGACTTGTAGATACTTCTGGTGTTTTGGGCTTTTTAACGCTGGTTTTCACTTGAAAACTCATTAAATTAAAGATTTTTAAGCCTATAAACTCGAAAAAATTTAGGTATTTTCAAGTTTCTTTTCAATCCAATTTTTTTCCAGTTTAATTATTAGTAAATTAACCAAATTTGTGGATGGGAGTTAAGTCGAATTTGTTTCTGGCAAAACTTTTGAGTTTTAGTAAATAACTCCAAAAAGTGCGAGATGGCCTAGCCTTTACGTAGGACGGGAAATGGTTTTCAGTATAAACATGTTACCATTAGTGTCTTCTATAGTAATTGTTATGCATTTCTAGATAGGCTAAGATCCAATCAATAATAGATTAGTTTCCCAGATCTGGGAGTTCATGCCTGGTAGAGGGCTTCTGTGCTTTTCTGTGTTTTTGAACAAAGTGCCTGTTAGGAATATGTTTGGGTAGATTAAGGTGATCAAAGGATACTGAAGGAGTAAGAACCCAGTAATACCATTAAAGGAGACAGAAAGTTTGTTATGCATTTTATTACCAAGTGACAATAGTGCAAGCTAGAACACTATATTTATTCTGCAGAATGCTCTACCATACCTAAGTAAACAGCCATAGAAGTTCTGGCTATTTGCTTAAGATCTGTTAAAGCCCGAAGGCTCCGCTAGGCTTTGTGGACCAAGCAACTAGTCCAACACAGTTCACGGTATCCAAAGGGTTAAGCAGAAGCGTAATCAAAGTCCAGGCAAAAGGGTCAATACAGGCAGCAAGGTTCTTAGTCGATATAACAGGCCGAGGTCAATAACAGGAGTCAGTATCAATAAATCACACCCAGGAACACAATAAGATGATCCTAGAATTGGGCAAGGTCTGTAATGTTCTGGTGTCTTATATAGGCTAGTTTTTGCGGCAAACGAGCGTGATTACGTCATGCGTCATATGCACGTTTTGGCGTGCTGGCGTCAAGACGTTGCGCAAGTTTTGCCGCATTGGCGTCAGAACCGGCCACGAAGCTGGCTTAGCTGCCAGAGGCAGAGGGTTTGAACTGTAAAGAGGAAATCTGACACCAAGCCCATATATTAAGAATAGGAGGAAAGGAACACCATAGCTCTTTTCACAGAGGACTCAGCAACATTACTGTTTATGGTTGCATTTACCTCAACCTTTTTGATAAAGTTTACTGAGTTTTAACCTTTCATTGGGTTTAAGCAGAAACTGTTCCTGCTACTCATTAGATACCCTTTCCTAAATCATCCCCAAGGCATTCCAACTTGTGGTATAGGTTACAATGAATCAGCTTCAGCCTTAGGGCAAGGCCAGACGTGGCGTTTTTACGTTGCATTTTTAAAAGAGCTCCATCGGGCGTAAATACGCATGAACTGCACCACCACTGAAACTAATGGAAAACACACTATGGCAATTCTCACAGGGCGCTTGCAAGCTGAAAATCTGCCACATTACGCCAGTATTGTTTTTTTTTTAGCAGAAACGCCAATACCTCAAGAAACTACCAAATCAATAGACTCTATGGGATCTTCAAGTTTGAAACTGCACGTTACATGTTTTATTTTAAATATGGCGTCCAAATTCTCGCGAGATAAATGACACATATACGTTTTTATGGCTGGTGACGTAATTACTTTGTGTATTGACGATCATTCCTGCTCCATTTTGCATGTAAATAGTTTTTCTATTTCTAAATAGCTTTTCTATTTTCTATTTCCAGCCAGCGGAATTATGGGAAATGAGAACAATGAGAAGTGCATGTTGGGAAAAGAAACCTACGTGCTGAAAAACGCATGAAAAATGCATGTTGACGGTTGCGTGTGGTTTTAGTGGCGTATTTACGAAACGTAAAAATGCAACATAAAAACTCCATGTCTGGCCTTGCCCTAACACTTTCTTCTAGTGAACAAAAAGGCATCACGTTTGAAGCTTCTGCCACCCATTTACTGAATACACAGATTTCAGTGTTTAACCTAGTCTTCTATGATCTCTACTGAGAAAATAAATAGATGCTCTACCAAGCAAGCGGTTGTAGGCACAGTGCACAAGCTTTATAGACCCTAGGTGGTAGAAGGCCTACAGAGAGAATAATGGAATAATAGATTAAAACTGATTATAAATATTGTACAACAGAGCCTGGAGGGTCTGCTCCCCCCCTGTAATCCTTGACAGAGTGTGAGAAAAATATGGGACAGTTTGGCAAGCATGATTAAGATTTAATAGTACAACAAATATAAAACTGTAATGGTGTGTCGGGTTCTTAATGTGCCACATTTTGAAATAAAGTGCTCAAAGGATTAGCCTTTCTTTATCTCCCTTATTACTTCCATCTCTCATGTAGATCACATGCTGTGTTTATACTTGCTAAAACAACAGGATGCGTCTGAGTAGCTCAACTGTTACATTCACCCATTCAGAGCATAATATGCTAATGTCTTTTACTATACATTTATCTATAGCATTACAAAATGTATACAGCTAACAAGCATTTGTCACTTGAGCTTTATGTTACTCTTTCTGTATTTCTTTATTGAAGTAAGGAGGCATACTTTGCAACAAAGGTTTAAGAACATGAAAAAGACCTAAATGCTAAATCACGAATAGTAGGCTGAGCATAAGCAATAAAAAAGGAGCAGAACAGCACATGTCAACTAATGTGTCTCCATTTTACACTTTTCTTGATAGATGGTAAGTACAAGTATGGGACCTGTTAGGCAGAATTCTTGGGACCTTGGGTTTTCCAGATAATGGATCTTTATACTTTGTCTACTAGACATGGGCATGGATGTTGCCCCAGGATTGGCTCATCATGCGAAGCATTGAAAGACACAAATGTGGTGTCATCTGCAATTACACCCATATACTAGTTAAAATTATTGTATTTTGGGTAAAAAACATGGTTCTGGAAATAGAAGGCAGTAGTAGTTGTACTTAGCAACCAATAATGTTAACTTTTCTTATTAATAAATAAAAATAAGTAATGAGAAAATAACTTGTAGAACTGTTGGTTACAACATGCAAATTGTTTCTTATATGTAGCTTATGTAAGACCTATATAACTACAGTATGCATCAAGAACCCTAGTTAAGTACCACTGATATTTGCTTATAAATACTTAGGTCGAGTTGTGTTTTTACCAATAAATTCGAGTTTTTCTAGGGTAGTTTCAGTAAAAACGTGAATTTATCGAGATAAAAAAAATATATAATTTTTTGAGATTTATTATGCCCCAACAAGCTTCAAAAAGCTAGAATCTGAAAATACTATAGCTAACTCCTTTTGAGGTAATGTAGAAGTCAATGGCAGAGGTCCCTTGAACCATTTGAAGATGTTTTTAGATTTTTTTTCTGTGGTTTGCTCTCAAAAACTCAATCAATTTGAGTATTCAAGTTTTCCACCGATTGCATTCATTCGAGTTTTTTGTATTTGAATTTTTCCATAAGTAAGCAAACATTTGAGTTGTAAGTTTATTCAAGGTAGATAAAAACTCCCAAACCTCCCAAACTCGATGTTTGATAAATAACCCCTTTAAAATTGGCAGAAATGACTAATTAAAAATCATTTCTTTTTTGCTTCAAACATACGGTTCATTAAAATTTCAAAGCTAACCAAGCAAAATAATAGTGTTAGTTCTGAGTATATCTTAAAGAGCACCCCTGAATTATTTATTTCTCATAAACACACGGCATGATAGCATGTGTGGCAGTTAATATACAGTGATTTTTGAATGATATCTCAGATTTGTTGATATTGTTACTAGGTAATTACCAAGAAAAAAAGTAACACCACTGTGATAAGTACTGTATGTTGCTGACATAAGGATAATAAAGATCCCACATGGTTTGCAAAGTGACAACTGGCATTTTCTAGTTTTATTCCAGGTGGCCTGAGAATCTTAAATCTATTTACCTCCTGATCGCAAGCAAATACTGAATATGTTCTAAAATGAACTAAGGGGACTATTTATCATGCTGAGTAAAAGTGGAGTGAAACATTACCAGCGATATTGCTCATAGCAACCAATCAGATCTTCAAACTGTTGACATTTAATTCCTGATTGGTTTCTATGGGCAACATCACCAGTAATGCTTCACTCCACTTTTACACAGCATGATAAATAGGCCCCTTAGTTCATTATAGAACATCTTCAGTACTTGCTTGAGATCAGGATGTAAATAGATTTTCAGGCCAAGTGTATAAAACTAACCAAGTATTGTTGTACTCAACTGTATGAAAATAGCTATTTGTGTATGTAGGGATTACATCCATACAATTTGTATGATAGTCGTTTTTCTTATACATATCTAACACAGTTAAAGTAACTATTTATTATTATACTATGATAGTCAAGCTGAGGGTCGTTATCAGAGCCGCCATAAGCTCCAAGGAGGAGATAAGAAGGGTAAGTACCCTAAAGCATTAGCAACCAGATTAAGTATTAGTTAGGCTCAGGGCTAAAAAGATTCCTGCAGTAAGCACCATTGTTAGCATATTTCTAGTGCTGTGAACTAGTATATCTAAATAATACTCTGACATTGCCCAATACCATTCAGAGGAGTAATTATGTGAAATATCTGTAAAGTGATTGTATATTGTACCATCTCTGAAGTCTCTATATATGGCGCTCAAGTTATTGAGATCTAGGTTCTGTGAATGTGTGTGTGTAGTCAGTGTGGTTAACCCTTCCTCCATTCAGTGATGGCCCAGAGAGAGTGAGTCCCATGTAACACGTGCTCTGTTGGGAGCCACATCTGAGATGGGTCAGAATTGGTAGTGAGCTTGGTAAATAGCATTACATATACTAGAATCAGTGTCAAAACAAAATTAAAAGAGACCATCACCAGTAATCAATTATACTTATTATAGTTACATTATAGTTACAGGCAGGAATTAACAGAAATCATATGCAGTATTCATACATTCAGGACTACATTCACTTCCTTTAGGATTTTGCATGGGAGGTAGCTCACTTTAGATATTCATTTAAACATTGTTACTGAGGTTATAAAAATCCATAATTTCTAACCAAATCCAAATTAAGTTGCAAGGTGTATAAAACATACAATAAAAAAAAATGAAGATGTCTATACTAAAACTATCAGGATCCTAAAACAACCCCAGCTGTTAGTGTTAATTTAACCACAGTGGGAGAGCATAAGGCAGGACATAACTGGTTGAAATCACATCCAGAGGGTTATCTCCTACATATTGTATTAGTATCTGCCTCCAGGGCCGGATTTACATATTGGGCACCCCTAGGCCTACTGCGGTGCGTCGCCCCTGTCCGCTCCCCTTTATTCGTGCTAATTTTCATCATCTTGACTGGAGCAATGGGGATTGGCGCATGGAAAATTAAAAATGATTATTATATCTCCAGTGCATCCCCAGTGTTTTTGAACCAATGTAGTTGTGGTTGGGCAGCATGCAAAATCCTGCTGCCCTAGGCCCGGGCCTAGGTGGCCTTTCCACAAATCCGGGCCTGTCTGCCTCAAAACACCAAATCAGCACCTTGTTTTCAATATATTACACGTTGATCTAGCCTCACGACCATTGTATTATGTAATATATAAAAAAATTAAGACCGCGTTCATATTGGATTTGCTCCTTTTTATTAAAATAAGCAAAAATGTATTGTCATGAAAGTGAACAAATGAGTAATATTGGCTTTAACTGAGCAAAATAACTAAAAATAAAACAAAAAATATTTAATAGTTTCAAAATTAAGGGGCATATTTATCAAGGGTCGAATTTCGAATTGAAAAAAACTACGAAATTCAAAAAGACCAACTGAAATTACGTCGAAGTTTTTTTTGGTTGAATAGGTCCGTTTTCAATCGAATAGGTCCATATTTGGCCGAATTCTAATAGTATGAATCGAATGAATTGCGTATTTGCTCGGTTGTAGGCCGTCCCCCATAGGCTAAAACAGCAATTCGGCAGGTTTTAGATGGCAAATGGTCGAAGTTGAATTTTTAAAGAGACAGTACATGATAAATTTTGAATCGAATTTGGACTATTCCCTAGTCGAAGTACATAAAAAATAGCTCGAAATTTGTTTTTTTTTTCATTTGAAAATTCACCTCAACCTTTGATAAATCTGCCCCTACCTGTATCTATAGCATGTTTTAAAAGAAATAAGCATAATAATATGGAAACATCATGGTGGGCAACAATAATGCTTTCTGATTCTCTATCAAAGTTTACTTTAAAGTTAAGGTCATATGGGTGGCCCTGCAGTAGAATTGATTGCCCATCAAACAACTATCTACTAATATGATATTCTATCAGTTGAAGACCATGAAGTAGACATGTCATCCTCTGTAGAAAGATTCTCAAGTGGCTAAGCTAATTATTAATCATGTGATTATTGCTGTACATTTGTTTGACCATTCCATGCAAAATAAATGCTGCAAAAATGACCAATTAAATAAAATGATTGCTGCTTTTTTCATAGATAATCTTCCTCGCTATGGCAGCATGAAATCACAGCATGAGATCAAGATGACAATGACATTTTAGTGAAATGGGACATAATGCACAACAACATAATTAAGATTTAGGGTTTAGCAGTGTTTCCTACCTCATATGTGTAAATGACCCCCAGTTAATCCACTAAAAAATTCTTTCTGGTCCAACGGCCTCAAGCAAGACTATGATCTTTTCATATTGTTTTAGTACCGGCATGGAAGATTATGGCATTATAGCATAACCCTGACATTTAAATATTTGTGTATTCTTGTTATGTCCTTTACAGATTACTGAAAGCCCTGAATGCATTTTCTGAATGCATTCTCTTTGTTTCCAAACAACTCTACAGTGATAAAATCCTACTTCTAGGTAATTTTTTCTACTTATTCACCTTATTGTTGTTTGAATGATTGATAATATTGTTGGTTTGAGGAAGAACTGGCCACAGAACAAAGCAATGCCCTTTATGTGACCTCATAATAAATCAATATCAGCATTATATGTTTGTGTTTGTAAGTGTGTGTGTGTTTGTTCATGGAGTAATAAAATAAAGCATTATACTAGAAAACTGAATACAGTAAAAATGAATTATTTTATGAGGTCAGTTATAGCATAATAATGCATCAGACACAAAGATCCAAAAAAGAAAGAAAGAAAGAAAGAAAGAAAGAAAGAAAGAAAGAAAGAAAGAAAGAAAGGTCATATATTTACTAAGAAGTGTCACTGTATCTACAGACACTACAGATGCTTTTAAAATCACATATTAGTACTACACATTGTACATGTACATACATTTCCAGTTTCTTAGGTAGATAAATTGTACAACTCTGTGTAAAAAAATTAAGACTTGAATTGTTGCCTACTGATGTATTCCAAGTATCACACAGCCAAATGGTTCATTGTGTGGCCCTTTGGAATGAAATCTAATCAGAAGACAGTACATACCTAAATATGGCTCCTCAGTTATCCTACTTTTTGCCGAAGAATAATTTATGAATAATATCCATGAAGTAAGGAGGGGACACCAATGCTGATACCCCATCTACTAGCTGAGAAGGGGCATTGGTAGGATCCCTAGTTAGCCTGCTCCCCTGAGCTGTCATACAGTGTTATCAAATTTCTAAAAAAACTGTTCAACTAAACATGTGCACATATAACCACCATTATATAGTTATTTAGAAGGGAGATGGTGATAGTGAGGGTGTTTTTATAGTTATTGTAAGGGTTTTTTTTTTTCTAAAAAGTTGATAAATAATTTAATATAAATAATGACATGATACAGTTAGTGGAAAAATCACATCATGCTGTTTGTCCATACAACTATTTATTTAAGCAAACATATTAAAATGATGAAATACACCCAGCAGATAATACTTTAGCTGTCTCTAAGCCCTTAGCCTGATTTCTGAAGAGGTTGCTCGAGGAAGAACAATCACGTTATCTCCCTGGGGCTGTGCATTGAGAAACCGAGAGGAAAGGTTAAATAAGCTTTGGTGTATAATAAGGAATGATATGACAGGGCTCTTGGAGGAGACTTTAAATTAATATATAATACTGAAATATGGCAATTGGCCGTATGAGAAGATACTGCAGTAATGTATTGATTAGGGATATAGTACCTTGCTGCTCTCATAGAAGTTAAAGCTTTTGTATTCTGTACTTTGAATATCATTTTGTCATGGGCTGTAAATTATGTTACATGTTTTGAACCAAATATTAGTGATCAGGGCATATATAATAGGGTATAGCTGGGCTTTTGACACAGGTGTGAGATAAACACAAATCCACATTTTTAGGAGAATGCCCAATCACGTGTGCCATGAGCAGGGAGACGTTATAGCAGGAAGTGAGTTGAGGCAATTCCTGGACTTAATGCTCTATGCCTTAGGAATAGTGTAGCAACTAATCCAATATCACCAGCAGATGAACCATTTTTTTTTATCTTTGCACATCTTAAAAGTCCTTTTGCACTATAAAAAAGTAAACCATCAATTTGATGAGCCAAATGTTTTGAAGAGACATTAAAATGAATTTAATCTAAACAATTCCATTCCATTGATGAAACTGTGCCAAGTAAGCAACAGCAGGGAAACACTCTATTGTTCATGGACAAAACTAAAACACCTAAGAGCCATTGAGACTTTTGGAGACAATAACAATTAAAACACAATACAATCACAGGATAAAATGGACAAAAGGAGCAGAGGAAATACTAAGCCTGGTGTATTCATTCACCATTGTCTATTTGCCCAAGCTCCATGATTCAGAAACCATAATGAGGTACAAATCAGTTGTTGAAAATGATATTTCTTTCCTCGTCTTTATTTATACCGTTGCTATCTATCTTGGAATCCACCATTATTACTGTAGAACTCTGACCCTAGGCTATGGCTGCAACACGTTTGTTCCAGCGATAAAAGATCTTTGCCACTGCGTTGAAGACCTTGCTTTAGTTAAGTGACAGGATCTCTGGGTAAATTTAGCTGTATAGATTCCCCTCCTGCTGTGAATTTAGCCACTGGCCCATTTGCCTCCATGGTGAAAAGTTTGCACATTTTGGAGTTTTCGTGTACAGGTGATGATTTCCTTGAGGACACGGGAGAATTGGTGGGGCTCAGCTGAACAGCAGTGGTGTCCTGTACTGTGTGTTCACTTGTTTCTATTTCAAAGGCAGCATTGCCTGGCTTTATAAAACCAATGTTAGAACCTGGCTTTGACTTTCTAGTCCCATGGGCTGGAGGTCTCCGACTACATATACAGCAAGCTCCAAAGAACGTGAACGCCACTACAAGCAGAATAGGCCCAATAATAATGGGAGGGTTGTTCACAGGCAGAAAGGTCCCAAAGGCAAATGCGCCTACTAGTGTGATATTGATGCCAGCTAACATTATGCAGAGTCCACAGGCACAGCACAAGGCAGGGGAGGGAAGTCCGTGAGGCCTTGTTTTTTTCTGGACAGGCTTTTGGGCCAGTGATGAGTTGCTCTTATCGGTGAACATCATTTTATTCCATGAAGTGATCAGACAAAGTTTTTCACCAGCATTATTTCATCTGTTCTTGCCATCCCTCCAAGATTCCTGCATGAGGAAAGAAATAAATCAGGCTTAAGAATTCAATGCACAATGCTCTCTAATATCAGCTTAGACATAGTGCTTAATATCATGCCAGCCAGAGGACAAAAGAAGCTGAAAGTGCTTGGTCAGAAAAAAGAGATAATTGCATTATTTTTTCCTTGAGCAAAGTTCTGTATGATAAATATACTGTATATAGATACTGTATATAATGCCTGTTCTTACCATTGTAAGCTGTATAAGCATATTCTCATATCTGTGCTGTTTTATCTCTTTGGTAGTGATGGGCGAATTTATTCGCCAGGCGCGAATTCGCGGCGAATTTGCGCGTTTCGCCGCCAGCGAATAAATTCGCGAAAATTCGCGTCAAAAATTCGCCGGCGTCAAAATTTTTTTTTTCGAAAAATGGACGCCGGCGTCAAAAACGGGCGCCAGGCGTCACAAACGGGCGCCGGCGTCGAAAAACGGGCGCCGGCGTCAAAAACGAGACGCCGGCGCAGTTTCGCGAATTTTTCGCCGTTTCGCGAATTTCGCGCGAAATTCGCGAATTTTTCGGCGAACCGAAACGGCGCAAATTCGCCCATCACTACTCTTTGGTTCTTATTTGCCATTCATGTATCTGTTAGATTTGTTTCTTGGGTCTTCACTATTCTTTACTCAATACATTTTGTTCATTCCTCTTCAAATAATACACAGACAAGACATCTCTTATTTGTAAATCTGATATCCACAAAACCTTTCTCTGTAATAACAGAACAGTACCGTGTGGTTTTAAAATGTTTTGGAGCAGACTCAAGGTATGGTGATTCAAATTATGGGAAACCCCTTATCTGGAAAATCGAAATGGCAAGAAATACAGATAATAAAACTCAACAAGGTCCACTGGAAACTCTTTAACTGTGATCAGTGTAAATGTTTATTTTTCAACAGCTTTTTAATTTTTAAAGTCTTTTTAAAATGTACATTTTAGTTTAACCTACGAATGAATTCATTTAGTCAACTCTATAATGCATTGGTTGCTAAATATGCAGCATCAGAGTAATACCAGCAACTAACTCACCAAACTGAAACAGTTGTTCAGGGAGCATGCTCAGTAGGGCTTAAGTTGCTTCTAAGAAATGTAAGTGATGTATCACTGTAAGAGTTTAGAGCAGTGATCCACAACCATTGGCTTGGGAGCAACATGTTGCTCACTATCCACTTGGATGTTGCTCCCCGTGGTCTCAAAGCAAGTGCTTATTTTTGAATTCCTGGCTTGGAGGCAAGCTTTAGTTGCATAATAACCATATGAAGTGCCAAATAGAGCGTCCTGTGGGCTGATAGTCCACATAGTGCTACTAGATAGCCAATCACAGCGCTTTCATGCTTGAGTTGCTCCTTAACTCTTTTTACATTTGAATATGGCTCACGGTGAAAACAGGTTGGGGACCCCTGGTTTAAAGAGTTGGCCACCTAGCTAACTGGGAAGCTACAGGGAAGCAGTATAGGTTATCAGTTGCTGCTTTATTGGTTAGAAAATTCCAAAAGTCCATTTCCAGAACTTATACAGTGAACCACCATTTTAGGAAGGGGTCACCATAATCTCATTGAACAAGGTGAAAGGTTTTCCTGCAAAAGAAAAAAATAAACAAAACATTGCACACAATTGGTTCTAAAGCAACTTTTTGGGTCATGCGGCTGATAACATAATTTGGGTCAACCTGAGAAAAAGATTAGCAAATACTACTCTAAATGAATTGACTTTACCATTGCTTGTGATTAACAGTAGTGATGGGAGAATTTGGGGTGTTTCGCTAAAAAATTCGTGAATTTCCCATGAAATTTCCGAAACTGCAAAAAATTTGTGAAATGGTGTCTCGTTTAGCCGATGAAAATGCGCCGGCATCCAAAAAAATGGATGCCTACGAATTTTCGCAGCAGTTTCACAAATTTATTCGCCTGCAGCAAATGTGGGAATTCACCATGAATTTGCGCCTGGTGAATAAATTCGCCCATCACTAATTAACAGTGCATAGAGTACTAAATCAGTTCATGATATAAAGTATTTGCTTGGTTACACATCTATAAATATGGTTCTGTTAAGGTTCATTACAGAATATGGCTTATAGGCTGTATGTATGTGGTTTAATTACATGATCTGTGTTGGGTTTAACACTTGTGCCATCAATGGTGTTTGAATAGCATCGTCTTTTTGATGAACCCACACTTCCATATGAATATGCAGTAATAAGAAAATAAAAAAGCACTGAGATGCTTGAGTTTTGCATGCTGTTAATTGTATATATACTAACTTTGGAAGCTACAAGTGACTGTACCCAGCCATACTTCTGTGCAAACACTTGGTGAACATTACAGAACCGCCATCTATATTTTTTCAGCGGGGACAGTCCCGATTTATAGATGAAAAAGAAAGAAGTTTAAAAATATGTGAGCTTGTATTGTATTGTATATATATCGGCCAAAACAAGTGAAGATCGGGCCATTGTATTTAAAGTCCCAGTTATACATTATTGGTGTGGGCATGGCTGCCATGACCTCACTATGACATTCCCTACTAGTGCCCAGTTTACTTTGCAATAGTTGGACCTGCCCACTCATTTCTGTGGAACTAGCTAGTGGTTTGTGGTGGTTGCAAAGACATGGCTTACTGGAAAATATGCAGAATGTTGAGAGGGAAAACTATTTTTGATCAAATCAAACAGCTCTGAGAACAACCATATTTATAACTGTTCAATGGCATTAAATACATATAAAACAACATGATTATAGTTTCCCTTTAAATAATTTATTTGATGCAATGCATAAAGTGTTTGTGACAGAGCTTGAATCCATGGGAAATCTGTTGTTTATCTTTCTATCTAAGATCTGATAAGTGGAGATGCACACAAAGAAGGCAAACTGAGAGAATATCATTTATATAAAGCCTCATGGAATCTAAAGTTGCCATCAAAAGGTACATTTATGAACAAGTCACTGCCTGCAGAAATCTTGCGGACACAGCTTTTAAAAATCCACCAATTCAAAAACAAATTGAATAAATTCTTTGTATTACAGATGGCTTTGTAATGTCCGAATATATCCCCTGGATAAGAAGCATCCAGACAAACAGTGAGTCATGATTCATATGAATCAAATGTGTGTAGGATTTCAGTTCTAACAAAAAGGAAGATTGCCCACATGCACTGAAATACACAGCACACTCATGTAATAAAACAATTACAATCTGACGAACAAGACAAATAAAAATAGACGCTAAGTCCAAAAAATCAGAGCAGCTCTAGCGGTGTATATGTGGACCCACTTGTCGACGTTTGTAAAAAGAAGGGATAGCTTCAGACTATAGTGCTGTGGAGTCGTACCAAGTATATTATTTAGAAAAAGAACCTTTAAAGGGGTTGTTCACCTATGAGATAACTTTTAGTATGATGTAGAGAGTGATATTCTGAGATATTTTGCAATTGTGTTTTGAATTTTTATCATTGAAGGTTTTTGAGTTATTTAGCTTTTTATTCAGCAGCTCTTCAATTTGCATTCCAAGCAATCTGGTAACTAGGGTCGAAATGACCCTAGCAACCATGCATTGATTTGAATAAGAGACTGGAATATGAATCAGAGTCTGAATAGACTGATCAGTAATAAAAAGCAGCAATAACAATACAATGTGTAGCCTTACAGAGCATTTGTCTTTTTAGAAGTGGACAGCGACGCCCATTTGAAAGCTGCAAAGAATCAGAAGAAAAAGACAAATAACTATAAAACTATAAAAAATAAATAATGAAAACCAATTGAATAGTTGCTTAGAATTGGTTTTTGCATGTCATGATATATTGCCTTATCCTCCCTTCTTGCTTCTCTCTCCACCTCTGTATCTAATCAAGTCTCCTTTTTTCTTACCAACAGTGTTTTTTCCACTGTGTTTGTTTCGTTTATTAAATTCAACCATTGTTTTAAGTGTTCATTCTTTTTTTCTTCTTCACTTTGCTTATCTTTTTTCTCCTTTCTCAAAATGAATTTTCTTTCAAATGCCTGCATTACAATTTTATAGAGATTTTCTAATCTCTATTTATGCTTAAATCTTATTTCATCCTGCTCCTTTACAAAGGCAGAATAAAAGGTTCAGCCTATTTGGGAGGTAAGCAAAGTGCATTTAAGCATTAAATGAATGTTCCGTATAGCTGTGCTTGTTTCCTTAGTAACTACATTTTCCATGATTCTAAAGAATCATGGGAAATGTAACAACCAATAAAAGGCCAGAGATATCCACATCACTGTCACACACAATGGTGAATCACAATAACATTCCACATTTGCAAGTGCTGAAAATTACAGTGGGCAATAGTACACTCAATGAATATTGGGCAGAGCCAACTTTTTTCCTATTTTTAAATCATGAAAAATCTATGGTTTTTGTTATTTCTTGAGCTAAACAAGGAAAACAGGGAAATAGAAGTTACTCCATGTTTAGTCCTTAGCAAGGTAGATAATTACATTACCAGTGAACAGGTAATCCCCCTGCATAATGGACTTGTGCTAACAAAACAGTCACACCAAAGGGTGAAGAGTGTATACTATTAATCTTATCTACCTGGTTGCAGTAAAGCTGCATGCCAAACGTTCACATCTTGTGCAATTATACTAATTATGCTAGTAAAAATGCAAGTTTTCAGCATACAGGTATTTGTTCTGATTGATTTTAATGGACTTTGCAAAGTCAATTGTGGTGTATTTTTTGCCATGAATTCTGGCACAACTCTGGCATACGCACTTTGATAATAGGCATACCAGAGATATAACATGTTGAATCTACAGGCCCAGATTTGTGGCAAGGCCACAAAGGCCCGGGCCTAAGGTGGCAGATTATTAGGGGCAGCATGCCACCCAGCCACTCTAAGGGAAGCACTGGGGACACGCAGCTCTCCAATGCTCCGGAGCTCTTGTGCGCCCGCAAGGGGCTGTGCGCTAGGACATAGAATGTATGTACACAGGGGGGTCTGGCAGTTTTTTTCCGACAGCAGCTTTAGAAATATTGTCAGGAACAATAACGCAGTATACTGCATATTTGAACAATTAAAAATTGTTTAAATAAACCAATTTAGTTGTCTTTACGTGATTTCAGTGGAAGTCCCCTTAAATGCTCACCTATTCTGTTACTAACTTTGTTTGTTAATGTCTTTGCTCCTTTCCTTTCTTTTCTGTTATTCCCCAACAAATTTATAAACAAAGACTTAATAAAAACACTTATATAACACAAAATACTGATAAGTGCATAAAACCTTACAGGAATTGGTGTACAAACTCTGGAAATAAAAGAGCCAAATGGAAAGCTAATAATGATTATTATAATCTAACAACACTTAGGCAAAAAAAAATAGGAAGCTTTTGTGTAGAAAGGAAACTACTTCATGCAAAGTGTGACTAATTTCCAGTTTCCTGACAAACAGGAATACACAAAAAGATTTGTGGTGACACATCCACATACTAATAAAGAATACAATTAATTACTGAATGCCAGTAAAGAGCCACAGTGCAGGAATGCAAAAAGGTAGAGTAAAGGGCCCCAAGGCAGAATGACTGAGATTCCCTGACTAAGCATTACTCTAGTTTAATCTCCTTAAATCATTGTGCTGCTGTTGTGTCACTTCTTATATTCAGCAGCCCCTTGGCACAGATTCCCCAAAACTTTCCTTCCATGATTCTCTATGTGGTTTCAGTTCCACCCTTTGGTACAAACATCTGCAATGCCCTGGAACATTTGTAGGAGTAGAGATTATATACAAGAAATGGTACAGGATTATTTACTTCCTAAGCCCAGGACAAATAGCTTCTCTGACTAAAACTAACACCTGCACAAAATCTAAGCAAATAAAAAGAGGCAATAACCATATACAGTATGTTGCCTATTTTCTCCTAACTTAGGTCAATATTTACAGCAGTGTTTCTCAGAGGCCAGTCACTAGTGAGGCTTTCTTCCAATTCTGGTGAAGTCCTGCTTAAAGGGATACTGTCATGGGAAAAAAATTTTTTTTCAAAATGCATCAGTTAATAATGCTGCTCCAGCAGAATTCTGCACTGAAATCCATTTCTCAAAAGAGCAAACAGATTTTTTTATATTCAATTTTGAAATCTGACATGGGGCTAGATATATTGGAAATTTCCCAGCTGCCCCAAGTCATGTGAGTTGTGCTCTGATAAACTTCAATCACTCTTTACTGCTGTACTGCAAGTTGGAGTGATATCACCTGCTCCCTTTTCCCCCCAGCAGCCAAACAAAAGAACAATGGGAAGCTAACCAGATAGCAGCTCCCTAACACAAGATAACAACTGCCTGGTAAATCTAAGAACAACACTCAATAGTAAAAACCCATGTTCCACTGAGACACATTCAGTTACATTGAGAAGGAAAAACAGCAGCCTGCCAGAAAGCATTTCTCTCCTAAAGTGCAGGCACAAGTCACATGACCAGGGGTAGCTGGGAAATTGACAAAATGTCTAGCCCCATGTCAGATTTCAAAATTAATTATAAAAAAATCTGCATGCTCTTTTGAGAAATGGATTTCAGTGCAGAACTCTGCTGGAGTAGCACTATTAACTGATGCGTTTTGAAAAAAACATGTTTTCTGATGACCGGATCCCTTTAACTCTATCCTCTAACTCAGGGCAGTCCAATTTCTGTGGTACAGAGGGCCGGAATTTCTCTGGCCTATATTGTGGAGGGCCAATAATGGAAGCGAGTATTAGCTACTCCCTGTTTTTAAACCACACCCACTTTAAACCACACCCATGTTACCACTAGACCATGTCCACATTAATTGTGGTAACACACCAAAAAACCAAATGGTTGGTGCTCACTGCAGGGATATTACTTATCACTCATATGTGAAAAAAGTTGTCATATTAAGACATACCCTTAAATCCATATGCCTTATCCTCCCCTGTGGATAACACAGCAACCCAGCACCTTTGGGGCCCCTAACAATATTTTTTCAAATGCTAACAAACCCCCAGAAAAAATACCAGGCTTATGCTCCACAGACAGAGTATGGCACACACAGGCAGAGTATGGCACACAGGCAGAGTATGGCACACACAGGCAGAGTATGGCACACACAGGCAGAGAATGGCATACCCAGGGAGCATAGGGAAAGCAAAGTATGGCACACCCAAAGACCATAGGGCAGACAGAGTATGGCACACCCAGGGAGCATATGGCAGGCAGAGTATGACACACACAAGAAGTATAGGGCAGACAGAATATTCATTTTTCATGAATAGTGAAGATTTGTAGTTTAAACTGAAGATAGAGATAGATAGAGGTCGCTGCCTGTAAGACTTTTGAGTTCAAAGGACTTAATGTTCTGATGAAGAAAACCTGCTTGAATTGCATAAAGTGCTTATTTGCTTATTTGCAAGGGATAAAACCTAACCGTTATCTCACCTGTTCTCCCTAGTGTAGTTTGCAATTGATATGTTTATACAAAATGTTCACATTACTTTGTGGCTCACCCTCTCTACAGTATGTGACAGGCCTGATTCACTCTAATAAAGCTCAAATGAATATCTCCTGAGCATTCCATTTATAAGTACTGGTAAAGATCCATATTATATTTGCCGGTAGAGTAGATAATTCATTTTCCCTGAGCACAGTAATGCATATTGAATTTGACAACAATAAAAATGATACTTCCCGTTGTCATTTTAATAGAAAAAACAATTATTAATACACTGAGCGGCAAGTTGAAGAACCGTGAACAGATTGAATATCAAACAGTAATAAATACAATAATCCATAGGATTATCAAGAAAACTATTTTAGAGTGTCCTCTCAGGGGAAATATTTCTGCACAGGAATCTATTGTATCTGCTTTTAGTCTCATTCTAGAAATAAGCCAGTTTCCCTAGTGAGTGAGGGCAATAGAATAATATTAGCCCTATCTGTTCATCTCTGAGTACAACACTTCTATTCAACAGGTTAATTGATACACGGCATCTTATTCACAGCTGCTCTAAGGCCACTGCCATCACTAAGGAATCAGTAGCAATCCAGTCTTTGAAGATTAGATGTACATAGCAATTGTAGGAATAATTGGATTTGATAACCCCAAAAATGAATGTACCATTATATCATTGTATACAGAGATTTAAAAAGCAGGTGCTACTTCTAACCATCTAATTTTTTTTTAAAAAAATCAGCTTGTTCCATGTTACAGTGACCTTATCCCTACTTTTGACAACTTCAAATTAAAGAATGCGAATGTGTGAACATCAATGGTTATCAATGACTCTCACTTATCGTCTTCTAAAAATGGAATCACATTAAAATGCAACAACATAGTCAGAAGCACTGTAACCATTTGCAGGTATACAATTATATTTTTCCCTTCTTTCTACAGTATCTTTCAAAATAAAAATGATGGAATAAAATGATGATTAGGGATGTAGCGAACTGCCGATTTGGTGTTCGCGAACGCCGTTCGCGAACACCGGCAAAAAATGCGAACATTCGCGGACAGTTCGCGAAATTTGAACACCCGCTAAAATCGTTCGATTCGAACGATCGAAGGATTTTAATCATTCGATCGAAGGATTTTCATTCGAATCGAACGATCGAACGTCTTAAAATCGTTCGATTGAATGAAAATCATTAGATCGAATGCTTACAATCGTTCGAACGAATGCAAATCGTTCGATTTTTAGCGGTCGAAGGAATTCGAATGGTCGAATGGTCGAACGATTTTTATTCGAATCGAACGCAAACTCAAAATGCGAACGTTCCCAAACGTTTGCGAACATTCTGCGGACGCGAACGGTCGAAGTTCGCGCGAACTAGTTCGCAGGCGAACAGTTCGCTACATCCCTAATGATGATATGCACAAATAATCCAGTTTGTACATGAGGCTTTGCTGTTAGTGCAGCCCACTGGTGTCTATAGTAGGTTAATAAAGGAACGATTCTTATCTAGATACTTACAGGTTTCCAGCCCATATGCAGCAGTGAATGAAGTGCAGCTGTACAGGAGAGGTACAGGACTGTATGCTCGTTGTCAGTGGAGAAGATAATTACATTTTCCTGAACAGAGGCGAGTTATCTTTGAGCCTTATAGATCCCTGCTCCCAGCTACAATACCTGCAAACTTTGAGACTAAGAAGATCAGATTGAATCAGTGCCAGGGAAGCCCAGACTCCTGCTTGCAACAGACGGCTCTATTATATCACAAGTCATTACTGGAACAATCCCTTATTGCCAGAGTGTTTCAGCTCGTATCTCGACTTCAGACTACAGTTCCTTATGCTGCTCAGAGAAGCAGCCGTATCACACATGAACCCAACGCAGCCATTTCTCTGGCAGCTCCTAGAATTGCAGTCCAGTGCACATCTCCCATAACAGGTGCTGAAGAAGGAAGGAATACAACTGTGGGAGGTGCACTGGGTCAGTGAAGATGCTGCGACAGTGCGACTTCATTCCAATCCTTTATGCGGCGCCTACAGGCAGCCTCCCACCGCTACAGCCGCAGAGACTGAAGCGCAACCACGTCGCTGTCCACCGTGTGGTCCTGAAATATTATTCGCGGTTCCCGCTATTCCAAAACCAAACACTAGGGGGCGTGCCACAATAGCTACGCTTCTTGGCAGTGCCAGCGATGTGACAAATAGGAAATGCCAGAATCAACTGTTGCATCAGGGAAAACTGCAGCTGCCAGACAATCTGATGTTAGGTAACACCAAACTAATATACTGGTATGGTACTAATTTCACCATTTTTAAATGCCTACAAGCATTACTAACTGTAATTGGAATAAATTAATAACGACATCTATCATTTTCAACAGATGCCACAGAAAATCCTCTGAATTGTAACCTTTCACTTACCCTGTGCATTATTTTTTTTTTATTGTGAGCACCTAATGCCAGTATAGCAAATGAGACATAGGGAGAGCAAGGATTAAAATTAATTTGGAGTAGAAGTAAGGTCTATTCCTATGAGTTTTGCTTCCTTTACAAATGAGTAAAGGTAAAAAAATGAAAAACAATGTTCCTGTGGAAGTACATCCCTTTGTCCCATTTTTAGTAGAACAGAAGATTGCTCATAAAACTAAGGTAATCATAAAAATAAAGTAGCAAAAAAGAAGCATTACAAAAAGGGAATGTCTCCAAAAAGAGCAGCTTCTGAATATACAATTTGTTAAGGTTTGTAAAAGAAATGTAAACTATTAAATGCTTAGATTTATATGTAACATAATACATTTCTGCCTAGAATAGCATGTGTTCTGTGTTCTACACTGTGTACTTGAGCAAGTCTACATCTGATTATGGCTGGTGTCTTTGACATGTCTAAGGAGTAGAGGGGCTAAGACCGGATTCATGACTGTGGGAACTAAAAGTACTGGTCTAACCAAGTTTCATACAAAGTGTTCCCATTTAGAGCTATACGGTCTCCTGAAGTGTTTGGACATCCATTACAGCAGTGGTAATTCCACCGCGAGCAGCCAGAAGTTAATGTATACCAATAATTAAAGCCCAAAAGAATATTCTCTGGTATAGCAGTCCTGGTAACCATGTGCCTAAGTTGTGTTACTGAGAGCACTGAGAGTAAGTAGATGGAGATAACATGCTACTTGTATATGTCATATGTGTATTAGGCGCGAGAGATCTGTGGATGGCTATTAGATATATTTGCTGGCAAAACTGTTAAAGGGTTAACAAGGAAACTTAGTAGGATTGGCTTGATTGTTTTGTACTTGATGTAACCAAGGCAACATCCAGGGCAGTATCTATGTACAATGCCAACCATAATCGTCTCCTAATGAGAGTAATATACAAAGCTCTCTCTCTCTCTGTAGAAAGGGCAATCCCACCGAATTCTATCAGCTTCAACAAAATTATACCAGAGAGAGCAATTGCCGCAAGCAGTAAGAGGGCTACCTGCGAGACTGTAGTTTCATTTTTTCTTCTCTGGCAGATAATAAGCTCCTGTATAAATGGTAGAGACTAGAGAGCGAGCAGCATATCTCATGATAGAATTCTGCTTACTGTAATCTGATATTATTTGCTTCAATTTATGAAACAGAGGGATGGAAACATCTGGCTTGATGTTGACAGAGAAAAAAAATCAGTCAAAAATGAAAAATTGTTGGTTCTTTAAAAAACCCTCTCCTCCCCCAGCACGCTCAGCTTTTTGGTGCCGGAGTGGGTCCTGGGGTCCACGCAATTGCTCTCTCTCTGTGCTAGAAGAGGCACATTGTTTGAAAATTCAGCTCTTACAGGTACTAGGAATGGCATTTTTGCCTCCCTTGGTAACCAGCAGGAGCTGCTGCCTGAGGAGAGTTTCTCAACTCGCTACATTTGCGCAGCACCTCTGAGTGCAATGTACTGTTAGTGGTTTTATGTTGTATATATACATACATGTTATATACATGTCATGGTTCATGATGTAAGTGTAGAAAAAAAATAGCACACAGTGACAGAACTGCTGCAAGCACTGCACTAGCACATTAAACGTGCAGCAGTTCTGTGTGCCTTTGGATCATTTTTTCTAGATATTGGATTTGGACAAGACATCACTAAATTAATCTGGATAAGGTGTTTGAGAGCCAGGTTCTTATTGCATGATGATATAAGTCTGACATAGTCATTCTGCTGAGCAGAAACAATTTATTTGGAACAAAAATATTCCTCTACAATATATCATATATACTATATTTCAATGTGAAACTTGCATTGGCTAATTTGTTCTCACCATTGCTAATCTTTCAGAGGTGGTTGCTGTTCAGAATGAAAATATGTTGACAAAGACCATTGAATTAATTCAATTTGTGGTTTGTTTTGTTGTGCACTAAAGAGTGAATGCACAGCAACTGGATTCCAGTTGCTTGATCTGATTGTATGGAAGCCATAGCAATTGCCCATAGGGGAGCTGTGCAATGGATATGTTCAATATACGTAGAAGAACTGGATTTCTTTTTTCAGATTTGTAATACACACTAGATTAAGATTATTACCTTTCTCACATATAGTATGTAATTTTGTGTCCTTTCTTACACAATATCATATATATAATCACAAAAGTCAGTTGTCGAGCTCATGTACCAGACTGAAGTGAGTCAGCCTCTTTACTTAAGAACTTTAAAAATCCAATAACACTGTTGAGCTTTGCTGGCACAAACAGTGCCAGTAATAAGTATATGATTATGGATTAGAATCAATCCACTATGTGCCTTACATATAAGGATATAAATATTTTTAAAAAGCTTTAGCTCCTCTAAAAATAATTTTGCCCATTGTTTGTGTTACATGTATAGCAAGTAACAATGAAACCTCTGGAAGGAAAGACATAACAGTGTTCCTTGTGTCCCAGGCCTGGACCAGTGACATGCGACACCTTCTTCAGTTATTTTCTGCATCTACTGACAGTCAGATACTGATTTATGTGAGAGGATAGGAGCTGTATTCAGAGGTCAACAGTAAATGTTCATTATATATAAACGGACAGTAAAAGGAGAGGTCTGTAAATCTTGTCTAAGATAAGTTTTAATGATTCTTACAAGGTTAAATGTATCTATTCTCTTTGTATATGAGTAAGTTTGTTGTATATGGGGAGAGAGTTTATGTGCATGCATGAGGGTGCCATACAGGCTCATTGGCTTCAGTCAGTAGACCGTGGCTTTCTTAAGGTTAAAATGAAAAAAAAACTCTGTGATTTAAAGGTCTGCAGTTTCATTGGTTTAGTGCACAGAAGACAATTTTCCCATGAGTACAATTTTGTACAGGCCCAGTAGACCCCAGGGTTGTTTTTAGTATTAATTAATGTATTCATTTTGCTGCCTTCTTTCCCTGGTGACCTCATGTGGCTATTGTTTGTTACTGGCAAACTCAAGACATTGTCCTGTGATGCATGTGAAGCTCTCAAACAACATGGACAGTCCTTTAAAAAAGTGTCGTAAAGACATAAGAAAATATGAAAGCATGAAAGGAGTCAAATAACAGAATATATAATGTTTGTGAGTGCATGAGAGCAAGATGAGGATAGCAAAAATATCAGCAAAAAAATATACTGCTTTGCAAATGTATTCACCCCCTTGGCTTTTTACCTATTTTTTACATTCTAACCTGGAATTTAAATGTTTCTTTATCTTATTTGCACAAAATAGGCTAAGTTGGTGAAGTGAAATGAGAAATTAAATATATATATATATATATATATATATATATCTATATATATATATATATATATATATATATATATAAAATATATAAAATAATTTAAATAATTTAAATAATTTAAAAAAATTAAAAACTGAAAATTGCCATGTGCATATGTATTCACCCCCTTTGCCATTAAGCCCCTAAAAAATCCTTGCGCAACCAATTACCTTCAAAATTCACATAATTAGTGAAATGAAGTCCACCTGTGTGCAATCTAAGTGTTACATGATCTGTCAGTATAAACGCACCTTTTATGACATGGTACCACAACAATGGTACCACAACAAACCTGCCAAGAGAGGGCTGCCCACCAAAACTCACAGAATGGGCAAGGAGGGCATTAATCACCGAGGCAGCACAGAGACCAAAGGTAACCCTGAAGGAGTTGCAGAGTTCCACAGCAGAGACTGGAGTATCTGTCCATCCATAGGACCACAATAAGTCGTACACTCCATAGAGCTGGGCTTTATGGAAGAGTGGCCAGAAAAAAAGCCATTACTTAAAGTTAAAAATAAGAAGGCAAGTTTTGAGTTTGCCAAAAGCTATGTGGGTGAAAATGTATGGAGGAATGTGGTCAGATGAGACTAAAATTGAACTTTTAGGCCACCAAGGAAAATGCTATGTCTGGCGCAAACCCAACACATCCCATCACCCGAAGAACACCATCGCCACAGTGAAACATAGTGGTGGCAGCATCATGCTCTGGGGATGTTTGTCAGCAACAGGGACTGGGAAACTGTCAGAATCAAGGGAAAGATGGATGGTGCTAAACACAGGGATATTCTTGAGCAAAACCTGTGTCAGTCTGCCTGTGATTTGAGACTGGGACGGATTTGAGCAGACAGTATGTCTCTGAACACCTCAGAATTATTTTGGCTGCTTCTGTCCTGAACACTGGTGTCCCAGTGACACTGGCAGCCATATAGTTTTATAGATGATGTGGTATGCTTTAGATCATGAGCTCTTCCCCGCCTTCTCCATACTTTTTTCTTGCCATCATTCTGATAGAGGTTGATCTTGGTTTCATCTGTCCAAAGATTGTTTTTCCAGAACTGTGCTGGCATTTTTAGATTTTTTAGTTTTTTTTAGCAAAGCCCACTCTAGCCTTTCTATTCTTGATGCTTATGAGTGGCTTGCACCTTGCAGTGTATTTACTTTCATGCAGTCTTCTCTTTATAGTAGACTTGGATATCGATACTCCTACCTCCTGGAGAGTGTTGTTCCCTTGTTTGGCTGTTGTGAAGGGGTTTCTATTCACCATGGAAATGATTCTGCGATCACCAACCACTGTTGTCTTCCGTGGATGTCCAGGTCTTTTTGCATTGCTGAGTTCATCAGTGCTTTCTTTCTTTCTCAGGATGTACCAAATTGTAGGTTTTGCCACTCCTAATATTGTAGCAATTTCTCTGATGGGTTTCTTTCTGGTTTTGCAGCTTAAGGATGGCTTTTTTCACCTGTATGGAGAGCTCCTTTGACCACAAAATCTTCCACATTCAAACATCCCTCCCCCTCAAATCAACTCCAGGGCTTTTATCTGCTTCATAGATAATGACATAATGAAGGAATTGCCCACACCTGCACATGAAATAGCCTTTGAGTCAATTGTCAGCTGTGAGTCAATTAATTTTGAGCCCCTGAAATGAAGTAATTGTGTTAACAAAAGGCTTTCGTTTCTCACATATTTTTGCAACCTTTTTGTTCATCCCACTGAATTAAATCTGAAAGTCTGCAGACCAAAATTTAAAAAAAGTTTCTGTCCAAATATTTATGGACCTAACTGTATATGTATGTATATATATATATTGTGAATAAAGTACCCACTTGTAATGACTAATGTTTACCCTGGTGGTCTAGTGGACAGCGGGAGTCCACCACCGCTCTTTTGGCGTGGACGCCCACAGCAATGCTGCCTTCCCTTGTTGCACCGGTTTCCCTATGGTTTGCACGCTGGCGCACTTCCTGGTTTATGCGCTGGCATGATGATGTCATGCGCAAGGGCACGAAATTCAAATTGTATAAAAGGGGAATTCAGTGTTCTGCAAACTGCTCATTTTTAGGTTCAATTAGCCTTGTTCCTGGGTGTATTTCTTGGTGAATACTATTGATCTTCAGTTTATTGACCTTTGCCTGCCTGTTTACTACTCTGATCTCTCCAATCCTGATCCTGCCTGTCTGTGATTACTCTGACCTCTCCAATCCTGATCCTTTGGCACTTATAGGCAAACGTGAAAGCCGAGACCAAGGAGCTTAGCTTCGGTTCTGGATATGGGGTGCCGAACGTGACACCCCTATTGTAAAATATAAGGATAGAAGTCACTGATGAGTTCCATGACCATATAAAAGCAGAAGCAGAAGGCCGAGTGCTTTTATACAGGTCATGGAACTCCGAGGTTACTTCTAATATCTTCATGTTTTCCAACAGGGGGTAATTTATTTATTATAATACACAAGTTTTAGTAAGTCATGTGACAAAAATGACATCACTACTCACCGTTTATAATGGATTACATCACTAGTCACCTTTATAAGAATATCATTTACAGGCTATTCATGGCTTTTGTGTATTATATATATAATATATATTCCTGATGACGGCTCGAGTCTAAGAGTCGAAACGTTGAATAAACCCATTTTTTTTTCTTCACAAAAGACCTATGAGTGCGGATTTCTTTGCTCTCTCTCTCTCTCTCTCTCTCTCTCTCTCTCTCTCTCTATATATATATATATATATATATATATATATATATATACAGTATATATATATATATATATATATATATATATATATTTGTGTAGTGGATGGCACACTGCTTCCAAGTTGCACCCAGTTGCACGGTTAAGTATTAATGTACATTTGCAAGAAAAAAACAGCAACCACAGGGTATTATTAAAAATCAAAAACATGTTTAGAGTAATGCATGTATAGCTATACATATGGCTATATATGCTTTACTCAATAATTGTTTTTGATTTTTATTAATACCCTGTGGTTGCTGGTTCTTTCTTGCAAAGAACATCAGATTGAAGACCATAAATAAAAAGAAAGGGAAAGTATGTTCAGTTCCTGCTCCTCCATAAAAAAAAAGGCACTTAAAATGTGGGTGAGTCCCAAAATGTCTACTTTATAGAAATACCACAGGGATTAGACTGTACAGATGAACTATATCGCTGTAAGAGTGCCCTTGTAGTCTCATGAGAACTGCTGTCTTTCCTAGACCCTTGGTTGGCTGGAATATGCTATCAGCAGTATGTAACTTTCCAATGGTATAATATACTGTGACAGTTTTATTGCCATGAAGGGCCATACGTTTGCATTCCCATTGCCATTCAAAGCAAATGTAAAGCTTGGCAGAGAGTCTTCTTCACAACTTGTGGTTTCACATCTACCCCGTGGAGCAAGCAGTGCCAGGAAGCAAATAGTTAATCTGCAGAGTCTGATCTACTAGTGATGTTTGGAAAGCAGAAAACATGGCATTCTAGAATCTCAGTTATCAGCATTCATGTGGAATAGAGTAAGATACTGGATTTAATCAGGTCCCTCCTCTCACTTCATAATAGAACTGGCCAGAGTTTATGCATTCACCACCTAGTTATTTAATAAAAAGCTATACTTTAGTTTGATTTCCAATTCACATTTGTTAGAAATGGTGAATGCATCGTTATTGTTATTTTGCCTTTTCCCTTATCTTGCAGTGTTAGTACAGGGATACATTATCCGGAAACACACTATCCAGAATTACGGAAAGGCTGTCTCCTATAGACTCCATTTTATTTAAATAATCTAATTTTTTTTAAATGGTTTCCTTTTTCTTTGTAATAATAAAACAGAACCTCATACGTGATCCAAACTAAGACACAAATACTCCTAATTGGAATCAATACAATCCTATTGGGGTTATTTAATGTTTACATGACTTTCTAGTAGACTTAAGGTATGAAGATCCAAATTATGTAAAGGTAAAACTCCAGGTCCCGAGCATTCTAGATACCTGTATTGCCTAAGCGGCATTGTCTTAGCAAACTGCACACAACAGTCCTTATTGCCTCCCAATAGCCTTCCATTAGTTTTATAACTAACTTTCACATCCCATTTTAGAAGCCACACTCATTCATTGTGATCTCCAGTCTCCCAAATTGTACTATATACTGTCTCAAGCATGATTTATGCACAGGGCAATCATAGGAAATATTGGGTCCCCTAACAATAAAATGGTTGGACTTCCATGAATTGTGCAACAGCCACCAAGGGCCACATACAGTTAGGTCCATAAATATTTGGACAGAGACAACTTTTTTCTAATTTTGGTTCTGTACATTACCACAATGAATTTTAAATGAAACAACTCAGATGCAGTTGAACTGCAGACTTTCAGCTTTAATTCAGTGGGTTGAACAAAAAGATTACTTAAAAAAGTGAGGCAAAAGGTTTTAACTTGAATGTAATTTCCACCATAGCCACTATGATACAAATCATTGAACTGAAAAACAGGGGTGTTATTATTTTGGGAAAAGACCCTGCAACTGCTGGGACCTAGGAACTATAAGAGGCCCCGTTAGACTGATAAGCAGCTGCAATATTTATTAATAGAAAATGCCTTGTTGCCAAAGTTTAGGGGACCAAATGATCTTGCTGTGGGGTCCAATGACTAGTCATTCCACAACTAGGAAGTTCATGTAAGAAACAATCATCTAATTCAGTAAACAGCTCCCAGTATAAACAGCTGATGTGACTATATAATAAGTAGTTAATATAAATACTTCCATAAATTAATGTGCCAATTAATTGGGGGCAGTGGAGTTTGGCCAAAATTTAAACCCTACACATCTATATGCCCATGTCACTGTAAGGATTAACCGACAGGAGCCAAGGTGCTGCATTTGCAAATTTTGTAAAATGAACACGGTAATTAGGAGGTGTGGCCACAAAGTCGGCGTGGCAGAGGCCAGCAACTCTTAGTAGTCAGTGTAAAGGCCAATAATCCAGCACAGGTGTATCTGAGAATCAGGCTTAAATAGCCCTCAAATGGGCAATTGCCTGCAGCTGGATAGAGGGTGTGGACTAGGGAAAACTGACACAGAGGCAGCAAAACAAAAGGCATCCCGTCAAAGCCAGGGTGCCCCCAAACTGCCTCCTGTGGCTCAAGCAGGAGGAGCAGTGCCAGGAATGTAATACTGTAGGTCCCTGGTTTGAAACCAGAGAGATCCTGACAGTCATACGTCTCTGTCTTTCGTTGTATGACACCCATGTTACATACTGTAAGTTTTTTTTTTAAATAAGTTATGTAAATTGCCTACATTTTAGCCCGATCATTTTGCTATGGGGCCCAATAATTAGTCAGTTGTAGTTAATATAAACAGTAAAAATAATTAATGACAGTCGGTTTATGGGGGGACAGTGTACTTTATCTTACGTTTGTTTAATTAATTGGTGGTCAGTGGAGTTTGCCCTTGCCTTTCCCTTTAGAAGGGATATTTCTGATGTGAAATATTGTTGTTACTGTTCCTTCTCTGCACTGTCTATGCTTGATATACAAGTTACCTAAGCTATGCAAGTTACATTAAGATCCTAGGCAAGTAATAGCATTTTTTGCTGAAGTTACATAAATTGTGCAAGCTTTAACGTAACTTTATATATAAGTTAAGCAATTTGCATAATTTTTGCAATGTGGCCAGGCCCTCTTCCAAAGCAGTTTTCTCCGGGCCCGTCACAACAGTACAGTACCTCCTCTTCCTCCCTGATGGCAACCCTAACAGTTGTGCTCCAATAAAGTAACTTGACAAATTTCACATCTCCCTTATCAAACCCTGAATCGCATATAAGAGATATTGCACTCTTTCTCATTTAGTCTATTTAGGGAATAGTCTGTTGGGAAATATTGTACTTTCTGGTTTAGTACAACCCATAGCCAACAGAAAAAATTACATGTAGGGCTTTAAAGCCATAGGGACCTAATAAACTATTGGTCCCTACATAATATTATATCTAAATTGGGTATTGATGTGTCTTGTAAAGCCAAAAAAAAAACCTTTTTATATGTATAATGTAAGAGAATTTATTTCTAAACAACTTTCCAAAATGTACTGATTAATGTACACTGTCATTTGCTTGGAATAACATTAAAAAACTGTGTGTAGATCCCCTATAAAACATATGCATTCCTGTTGGATTGACTGAGACTTAATATCAGGTTCATGCAAGGAATGATAAATGTGCTGATGATTTTATCTAACTCAAAAATCAATATGATAAAGACTTAACAGAGTTCCTGTCTGGCCTTTCAATTGTAATGGTAGTAGATGTTACATGTAATCATTTTCTTAACAACAGAAGTAACTGTAGAGGAGCATGTACTGAAAAGCTGTAATCTTCTTTAGAGTCTGCAGTTTCTTTTTTTTTTATCTCCCTTTATTTTTTAATTGTGAATAGAACACCTTACATCTATAGCAATTACAAACACTGGAGAAGGAAGAATGTGGGGATATCAACAGTGGGGTAAATAGATATTATTGGGCACTGCAGCAAATTAATTTTATGGCTTCCCAAATATGCAGCAGTTGTCCTGTTTTACCTATACATTAAAATGGTTCATTAATTAGGGCTTCATGGGCCCCCTTACCTCCTGGGCCCCCTGCAGTTGCAGGGTCTGCTTCCTCTGTAGATACTCCCCTGGAAATCATGGAATGATAAATGTAACTTATATACCAACACACGATTATCAATAACATCATTGTGTTTACAGGCATGGAGAAACTGGAGCTTTAAAAGAGACTACAATGTCAGGGTGTAAAAATGGTTGCTTGAGTAGGTGGGTCTCAAAAGATGTTCTATAACAAGGTAGAGCAATGTATATGTTATTGCAGAACTAATATTATAATTTTTCCATGGTTTCACATGTTCACAAGTGGGCAACTTATGCTCATCACTACTAACAACCCAAAAACTCATTGAAGTGGTACCTTTTACCTATTAACAATCTCACAGGGCGGTATATTCTAAAACTCGACTTTTGCTCACTGTAATAAAAAAAAAAAATTGACCAAACTTCCAAACTCAAATTCCCTTAAATTACCAATAATTCTTTTCAAAAAAGTTGGTGCAAAAAAAAACTTTGCAATAAAATCATGCGACTTTTTCTGTCGTTCCTAAAAAATTTACTTTATCGAATTGTCGCCAACACAACTCGAATTTGTCGAATGAAAACCAGCACAGATCACAATGTCAAGAAACATCTTCAGGGATATCTGACATTGACTTCTACATGACCTCGACAGGTTTAAGCTGGAGTATTTCCAGATTCCGATTTTTAGCAGTTTTGGGCTATAGATATATGAATCTCTAAAAAATTTATTTTTTTTCCTGTAAACATTCGAGTTTTGCCTTTAAAAACTCAACCAGAAAAAATTGAGGTTTACTAAATAAGCACTTTTATTTCACTGTGACTGTCCCTTTTTCCATAAATAGATTTTCCTTAAATAAAAATGCAGAAGTCAAAATCACAGATCCTCTCAACTCAAAATAATATTACATTTCCAGTAGCTGTGCCAAGTACAGGTGGCTGATTAATAAAAACACACATGCATTCTAAATCAATTCAAGATAACTGGTGAGATCTAGTCTCATTGCATGACAACTTGTATCAAAGAAATACAACACATTTGACAAAGTTTTTTCAGCATTAAATTGATGATTAAGAATCTAAAGGTTTATTGTATGAAGTGGGCAGGGTCCAAATGCATGGGTTTTGCACTTAAATCCCTTATCTCCAATAGGCACAGTTCTCACACAGTATATAATATTCTCTCCAATGTATTATCTAAAAGTTACAATATACACATTGGAAGACCACATATATATTAGTTGCTCATTTGTCCACCTGGGCTAGCTGCCCGTAGAAGTTGCATAGATACACATGAACAGATATCCGCTAGTGCAAATCAATGTACAGTTGATGCATCTCATAATTCCCAACCATAGGCACCATATTTTACATTGTGTGACCTTAGCAGGTTCATTGACATACGCTCCCAAAAGATTAAAGTTTTTGCAATTATGTACCTGCAGCAAGTGGGTCTGTACAAATGCTGTTCAATTCCATTGAAATTCAGGAGGCAAATCAGCTTCACATGAACAATTATCTAATATTCCTCTGGAAGGAAGTTTGTCTAGATGCACTGGAGTATATTATAAAGTCAGAGAATAGTTATATTTTTATTCTGACTTCATGAACAGTATGAAGACTAATTAAAATAGACACTAACCAATTTGGCGCAGTTAATGGTTTTATGAGTCTTTATGTATTCAGGCTGATTAAGATGAATAATTAAATGTGTTACATACAGTAGTTCTGTGCTATGGCTACAACTGCATTATTTATTAGCTTTGGGAGGTAATTGCTATGTGTCTTTGACCTAACACAGCAACAGTGGAATCATGCTGAAATTTGCAAAATAATTGAGAGGTAAAAAATCAAGTATAGCAACAAGGAACTTACAAGCCCATCCACAGATATGTGCTCAGTGTTACTCTCCTTGACTGGAACATCAGCTCCAATTAAAATAAAGCACCATAGTCTTAATACTTAATTACATGGCAGAAAAATCATACATTTCAAAATTTCCCATATCTCAGTAGCGACACTCAGAAGTTAAGTAAATGTCAGTAGGTATTTAGGAACCAGTAGCGGAGGTAGAGCTTGAATCTCTTCTCTAAACTTGAAGCAGGAGATTAGTAAACTCAAGCTGGGAGGTGATGCCTTTGTTTAACAGTTGTTTAGTTGTGATGTGAAGAAACAATAAGGGATAAAATGCAAGTTAAAGGATTGATAGCATGTTCCAATGGTACCTTTAAGTATATAAACCATTTTCAGCAGATCCCTGCCCTGTCCAAGCTGTCGGTGTTCAGTTGTATTCAAATGCATCATCTGTACATCACACAGTTCTCAGGAGGACCTCCTAACAAGCAGTACATTGAACTGAAATCTATAATGACCACAACTAGTAAACATAAGTTGGTCTCCAAGGCCTACACCTACTTAATTACTAGAAAATCCGAAACTAGACCCAGTGATAAACCACGGCTATAGAAGGCTTATAGGAATAAAGCACTCAATACCAGGGCAGCATAAGATGTTGCAGCATTCTCCAATTCCCACCTATGCCCATTTCTCATCCTTTTTCCTACAACCTCTATCAGCTTGTGTGAATTTACCTCTACTCTGCCATAAACATTACTAATCCCAGGCAGGGAAAGTTATTTCAATCTTAGAAGAGGAATTCTGGGACCTGTTTGTGAAAGATAACTGTCAAACATCCAACCCAATCTGAGTGTATTTGTAGCAAAGCTGCTCTGTGTTTTGAGTGGCAGTTTGGGAGGTAAATGTAACCCTATGCAGAACAAAATGTAAATCTTAATTTCAAACAGAAAAAGAAGTTTCTAATGAAACAATCAAAAAAGCCATTATGCGGTCATAAGCAGTTTACTGGTATGTTTTACTATTCTACTATAATATTGCCATTTATAATGCTAATATGTTCTTGATCCTTTTGGATGTCAGAACACAATACAAGTTCTGGTTCACTCTCAAAACTCACACATCAACAGCCCCCCATGCTGACACTATATTTTGGTATATTTGCAAACCAGTGCTTCCCATGATTAACATGGTTATTCTTTTGTTGCTGGGAGTATTTCTATATTCACAAAACACACAGACAGCCGCAAAAACACATGCTGACTTTATGGAACACTTCAGTGAGTAAAATTCTTATCAATCTGAACAGGATATTTCCTTAATTTGCAGATAACTGATGCGGCTTCTGGGCGATTAAATCCGGAGGGCCAGATGATGTCCTGGAACAGACACAAAGAAGGAAGTTCTTTCTTAGTAATCAGTAATTAACAATAACTCATAAGATAGCACTCATCAGTAAGAGGTTTGTAAAACAAGTTGCAAAATAAGGAGGGAGGACAATTATACACAGCCTCCAATTCTCTGTCCTCATACACAATCTGTCACAGATAATACATATGTGGATTATAAGGGACTATATAAACAATATCTTAGTGAGTGGTTCATAGTTATTGCAACCAGAATATGTGTTTATTTTTGACAAATAGCTTTGAATAAAAAGGTTTTACTTTAATTGAAAAAAAGATATTCTCTCATTTATGCTTGCATGGAGGAATCCATTTCCTGCTACAGGTACTATTCCTGTTTCCTTTCTAGGACACAGCAGAAGTTCTGCCTTGCTCTATGTCAGGGTTTTTATATATATTCTCAGAAGCCAGTGTCCCACAAAGCAAGGCAGGTTCAGTTGCCCTTTTCCCACTGCAGCTTTAAAAAATAGTACTCCTATTCGTTCCTTCAATCTACACTTTCCCTTTCTTTTTAACAGTAATCTTCATACAAACCTTTAATTCTTTGCACTCTTTTAATTCCTGTGCCCCCTTCACTCCTCTGCTGTCACTGTCATCTTCTCAATTCTCATCGTTCCCTATTTGTAGTTTTCTTCCCCCTTTCCCCATTTTCTTTTTATTTTCTGCTAATCATCCCGTACACCAAATACATCAAATATATTTACTGTTTTATTAGTAATCTAAATATATGCAGCATTCTTTACTAAAATGTTTACCAGATAAATTGTGTTCCAACAATAAAAAACAGAAACTCTCACCCTTCATCTGGAGAAATAGTATGTGCCATGGGATTGATGTTAAGTGTTTTTCCATCTGAAGAATCCTTCATTGGGCCCAAAGAACCTATGGAAAGAAAGAAAGACTTTTTATGTTTTTGGTATTTAAAAGAACAAAATAGGGTAGCACCTCAAGATGAGGTGGAGGAGCATGGAAGATCGGAAGATGAGCAAAGCAAGCAAAGCTGTAGAGTAAGAAACGATTGGTTAGAAAATTGGTGAACAATAACTGGACAATTATGTAGTTAAACCCTCAGGTTGAAACTGCAAAAACTAAAACAATTCAGCAATAATAGCAAGAAACCCTCAGTGTGCACACATATGCCCCCAACATATTGCCAATTGCATAAATTGTGTCCCAGTGGGGCGTCCTCTTACTGGGATGAAAAGCCTGGAAGTGCTGCAAATGGCACAGCAGCCTAAACAAAGGCAAAGGTAAATTCCACTGTATGTTTATGCTGAACAGTGAAACTGGATTGTGTCTCTGGGTGTCTCTGGGTGTCTTTGGGTGCAAAGGCAACACAAGATGGTGATGTATCCCCTTGTAAAGGTATAAACGTTGCTCCCTCTGGAGTAGTTCGATGTGTGAAGCAATGCTGTCAACTCTCCTTGCACTTTATGTCTCTCCCTCCAAAGCACTAGCAGTATAATTATATAACTTCCAATGCCCCTTAAAGTGGCAACATAAGAATGAATAACTAACAGTTCAGAAGGAACCTTGCTTCTCCTCACACTATAGCTTTCTCCTTATCAAAATGGCTGATGGGCTGCACTCATGGATCACACTATAGACTCTTGGAAAAAAACTTCCTCCAGGGAATAACAACAACTCCCAGCAAGCTGTTTTTCCCCTGCAGATTAAAAGCAGTCTCTCACTGGCCAGTCACTAAACAGGCTGAAACTCACACTGCCAGACCCCAAACCTCCCAGCACATCTCTCCTCCTGCATTCTAATGTTTTGGATGTTACACGCATTCTACATCTTGCATGTGTAGAATTTATTACGGAAATGAGAAATGAGTCACCTCATGTAAAAGAGAATACTTTGAGTTATAAGAGTTTGCAAGTATTTCAACTAATTAAACTATTTTAAACTACTTTAAACTATTTTAACAAAAAAAATTGTATAGCTGTCATAAAATGGATTTTCAAATATAATTTTTTGCCTAAGCTGTCTTGTGTTTTCTAAATTTAATTACATTTGAAGAATGAATAATGCTGCTTCCTTTAGGATAGATGGTCCCAGAATCTATCACTTTACAATGCAAAAAGAAAAGAGAGGTGGGTCAATGAATCTACCAGACCAATGGAATCATGTATGTCTGTGTTAAAAAGAACAAAAAAAATAAAAATAATTATATATATATATATATATATATATATATATTTATGTATATATATAATCCTCTCCAAAAGAAGCCGCACTACTCAGGACTTATTGCAAAGAAATACATTTATTAGAAAACCTAACGTTTCGGCTGCAACATCAGCCTTTGTCAAAGACAAAACTTTGACAAAGGCTGGTGTTGCAGCCGAAACATTAGGTTTTCTAATAAACGTATTACTTTGCAACAAATCCTGAGTAGTGCGGCTTCTTTTGGAGAGGATCGTATGCAGCTTTTGTGAGGCGTGCACCCAGGCAACGTGAGGATTATTTATCGTGGGTGCTGGAATTTTGGGGAAGAATATATATATATATATAACAAGTCCCAAAGGTGCACTCCGTTTCATGTGTAAATGCCCGGGTGCCAGCAAACATGTAATGGTATATCTGCAGGAATAGCGACACTCACTGGACTCTTCTGAAGCTTAACAAATGTGATACTTTATTGGAGACTCAACGTTTCGATCCCCCACAGGGATCGTCGTCAGGAGAATACAGAACAAACAACCAGAGACCGCATGGTCCCACAGAATTTAAACCCTCAACTGTTTCTGTGCTCTAAGTCCGTTGCTAGGCAAAGTATCACATTTGTTAAGCTTCAGACCCGTGAGTGTCGCTATTCCTGCACATATATATATATATATATATATATATATATATATATATATATATATATATATATATATATATATATATATATATGCAATTAGGAGCACTCACGGGTGTAGTGATAAAGAGATATCTTTTATTGGAGTGTTACAAACTACCCCACATCAACGCGTTTCGGTTCTCTCAGAACCGTCGTCAGGACGCGTTGATGTGGGGTAGTTTGTAACACTCCAATAAAAGATATCTCTTTATCACTACACCCGTGAGTGCTCCTAATTGCATCTATTTGTTTTCCTTTGAGGGGCACCCGGGATCTGATCCACTGAGGGTGAGTGCCGGAGAATCATATGACTATATATATCTATATATCTATATATATATATATATATTTATCTATCTATATATATATATATATATATATATATATATATATATATATATATATATATATATATATATATATATATATATATATAAAAGCTCTAATGGGAAAGCAGGGAGCTTTTAAGACCCAGACAACAAACTTACACTTGTGAATAATTTCCTTCCTATATGTTTGTTGACTGGTGCTTAAAAGCTCCCTGCTTTCCCTCTAGAGCTCCTGAGCTAATGTAAAGTGTGCAATGGTCTTACTACTCAGACACACTGGTTGCTGGGGGACTGGACTACAAACTTAGAATGCTCACAAACAGTGTAGGGCAGTGTACAATGAGGGGCCTTGTCATGGCACACGAGCTTACATATTTTGGCCAAAGTGTCATACTAACACCTCATTTTTTGTAATGATTTTTTACAGGCAAACTGAGCGCTGGCAAATTTTCTCTTTCTCTTTGTGTTCAAATATTAAATATTTAAATATTAAATATTTATCGTTTACGGCAGCTCTCAACAACAGAATGTGGGTTACACAGAGCGATGGGACAATAGTGTCTACGGCAGCTGTTCAGCGCCAAAGTGTGAGTTAGACTGAGTGCTGACGATTTTTTCTGTGTTTGATATACTTATGGTAACAGATTTACAACTGAATAGGAAGCGACTTTGCCACAATTGTGGCTAAAATCCAATCATTTGGGCTGTTTTAGATGCAGTGGATGTATTACCTGTGGCTTTCTTTAAACTGGATCACATTTCTCTCACCCACATAGTGGCAAGAAATATGAAATACAATATAGATTGACTTGTCTCTCTGAATATGTGATATATTGTATTATATGTCCGTGTGGACTATACTACGTTGGGAAATGCACCACATCCTTTTGAATTCAGATGAGCAAGTGCTTGAAGGTGTTGTAATCTTTTGAAGCAAACATTTTCAGTAAGAAGTTTTATTATAAACACCGTGCACTATAAAATTTGCAATCTTTCTTCCACTGTCGGAAGTGAAACATAACAACTCATTAATATGTAAAAGAAAAGGTGGAACCTGCTCCCGTGATATCCAGGCTTTGTATTACTTTTTCAGTTCAAAGAGAACAGCACTATGAATATATTAAAGCCATTCAATATATTAGCAACTGGTCTGGGTCAGTAGATTAAACAGGTCAATTTCCTTTTGGAACCTGATGTGTAAAAGCAAAAGTTGGCTATGCTCTGGCCTAGAGAGTATAAAGAAACAATTTGTAGTTCAGGTAAATCAGACCACATTGTTCATTCCAGATCATCACAATGTCAACGCAGAGGTGATAACAGGTTTAGCTCAGTGCTTAGGATTTAAATTAGCAAACCCATGAGACATCACATCTACCTGGCAGCTCCAAAACAAACATTTTTCTATGTTTGGGGTTGGCAGTGAAGCCGCTGCTTTGCAAATAAAACATGTTCTGAGTTCTGTATTTGTGAAATTGTAAATGTTTTTGATTCTCCATCCACTATCAATATATGAGAGACATTGAGGCATTGTGTGTATTAATCTACTAGAAAATGTCCTCCCCTTTAAACAAAATAGAAATTGTTTGTCCATATATTGCAATATATTTTAAGATGCAGCAAGTTTAAGGTGGTGAAGTGTTGAAGTTGAAGTTTTTTAAAGAAACAGTACTTTGATTTTCGAATGGTCGAATATTCAAACTTTTTTCAATTCGAGTCGAAATTGAATTTGGCCTTTTCGATTGTCGATATACCCAAAAATTACTTCGAAATTCAACGTTTTTTAATTCGAAAATTCCCTTTGAATTCACTTCGACCCTTAGTAAATGGGCCCCTCAATTTCAACTGATTAATTAATCATCAATTCCACTGCTTCATTATACATTTTACACAGAGACTTAGTAAGTTGCAGGTAAAAAGTAGTCCCTGTGTAAAATATTTAATGAAGAAGTAGAATTGATGAATCTGATGAAAGTTGAGTGTAGGACTGGCCAGAGCAGGGATGACTTTGACGTAATCTGCTGTATCATAAAATTTACTGCATGTGCTTTCTGTCGCAAATTGGACAAAGTTGGGCGAAAGTTCATATAGCGTAATACATAGAGGGTAAAGTACTTGCAAAAATATGCTTTAAATGTCTTGTGCCTGTCCACTTTAAACACATTTTCATACTACAAGTGGTGTGTATACCATATATATATGTAGAATATTTATAAAAGTGTCTAAAAAATTGCATTGAAATACACCGAATAGGGCACACCATGTGTGTTTGTGGTTTGTTTGCTTTGCTAAACTTTTGGATCTCCAACCATTCTATTTCAACCTAATTGACTTAGTGACTATGTTTCTTTGTCAAGAATAAATGTGACCAGGAAGTCCCCATTCCACCATATATTTTGAGGTGCCACCAGAATTTTAATCAGCATTTAGAATTCCCCTGATTAACCCATAAGAGCTTAGTCTTTTTCTTACTTTCCCTTTTTGCTGGTTCATTTGTCATCTCTTCATTATTTGCAGATGGATAGGGTTGAATCCTTGCATGTCCTAAAATTCGGAAGATAAATATAATTAACAAAACAAAAAGAAAAAAAAAACAATTGGTTATACTGTGATTAGGAGTTATAGCTCAGACTCAGATCATCATTTTGAAATTACAAAAACATTCTATAGTTGTTCTACATTCAGATGTGTGGGTGTTTTTGTTTCCCATTTTTCTTTTTGCCAAATGCAATGGAGTCAATGGGCATTTTAATGCACCAAATGAACTGGAAGAAATGGGCACAGTGAAATTCTAGCACAGATTCACAAAAGTTTTCACCACTGATAAATACACAAACTTCCAGCAAAAGGCCAAGGGCCATTTGAATAAATGTGCATGATCTGAGAGCTATTCAGCTGGACTATAATGAATACTGCTAACAATAGACTTCTGAAGCCATTAAATAGTTCCTAGCATATTGGCAGTCGACATGATTCAGTTTGTTTGAGACTAGAGAACCCCTACTTAGAATTTCCATTCCGTTTCTCATTATAAAATGCCAAATAATGCTCTAAGCATGTGTAAGGGTTTATGGTGGAATCAATACGACGTTTTAAAATTAAAATTTTCCCCCAGTTCCTTTTTGTTATACATTAGTAACTCATTACTTAAAGTGTGAGTATGGGAGCCCTGTAGCTGGTGGGTTTACTGGTTAATGGCAGACATGATGGACAAAGATATTGATCACAAGTCCTTTTGCTGAACCCCAATTGTGGTTCTAGTCCTGTTTACAAGTCCTCTTGGCTGGATCTTTTCTGTGGGGGTCTACATGAAATAGTCTGTCTCTCCACACCCTCTTTCCTCATTCAGGCATGATCCAAAAGCAGGAGCGTAACTATAGAGGGAGCAGACCCTGCAGCTGAAGGAGAGCCCAGGAGGTATAGGGGCCCATGAGGCCCAGTAATATATAGTCCAAAAGACTGAAATATGACAGTCTGCTTCATTATATTCAACCCCTCTACTTGTATCTTTTCACCAGTGCCATGTTTAAGGAGCAAAAAGAGATGTATGATTTAATGTAAAAGTAAATTCCACAAAAGATGTGCACCTCTATAGAAGGTGCGATTTTGAAGAGATAATAATAGAATTGGTGACTAGTAGAATAGTAGGAGTGGTGGTTGTATGAATACTAAGAGATAGAGTTGTAGATATTGGGTGAAGAAAAATTGTGGACAGCTTTGTAGGGCATTGGTGTTATCTTTCATTTTATCCTGAGTGGAAGTCATAAAGAGTGATCAGAGAATATCTGCCAAAGTATGTGATATCAACTGAAAATATAAGAGTAAATATACATTTCAGCCACACAGAGAACAACTCTACATCTGTAAAATAATCCATAATAATCCCAGGCATCTATCATTGGCCAAGAATGATTGTAATTATAGTTTAGCAATAGCTGTAGATCAATTTTATACAAGGGTAAAAGCTTTGTTCTTTTCCTTTACGTGCATCAATAGCAAGATAATTTAATTGTAGGTGTAGGATTGCCATATGTGTCATGGTTGCGAGGTGCTCTCTTACTGAGATGTCTTCATAAAAGGTAGTGTAACATTTTGCATAAAGGAAGATGCATTTATAATGAAGAACACTGCTTTGGGCAGCAGATGAATACAAAGTGAGTCACCTTGACATTCCACTGCAAGCAGCACTGAATTTAATTATGCTTGGATACAATGCTTAGATACCTGCGAATCTGAGCGATAATAGAATGTTTTACCATGATATTATATCATTATTTTAGATATAGCTTCTTTTGATCTTTAAATTGATTTATACAAATTAGAAATAAATATTGAAAAATGGAAATCTATTTAAAGGGCAGATAAAGACAATTTCACAGTTTGCATGTCTCCTTAGACAGTAACTCTAGGAGGCCCACAGTTGGATGGGTCCATCAGAGGTGTCTTCCACAGCCTCTTCTCCTTGGGTGAAAGCAGTGGCTGCTCTAAGGTTCTGTGTTTCAGTGCATATATGGTTCACTTACACATTATCCTCTACCTTAAGGGTAGAAGACTGTAAAGGCCAAGAAAAAAACGACAACTCCTTTTATGGCAAATGGATGTTATTGCGTTTCCCACAACAAGCAGTCCAATGTCATAGAGATAGAGTACCTCCCCTAATTACCTTTCATCATTGCAGTCCCTCTTCCTCCTTATTTCAGGGGCGCAGGTTACAAGTTATTACTGCACATGTGTATTAAGTAACCTGTTCCGCAAGGGCTATGTATTCATAAGGGCATGCAGCTATAGGAATACCATAATACCATAATTCTTAATAGATTTCAGAGGTCAACAGGAAAGCAAATACATAAGCCTGTCTTGAGTCTTGAATATTAGTTCTTGCACAAAGTTCAAAGTGCAATGTGCAATTGGTTCCAATTGCCATAAGGTTTTACTTAAAATGCATGGTTTCTCCCAATATTCCGTTTGCAATTGTGCCCACCTCAATACAGTGCCTTGATTACAAAGATTTGCCAGGTAGAGAATAACACTCATTTAAGTGAATGTTGCATCTGCCATATAAGTGTTAGCTTTTGGGAGGGACATGGGCATCTTTTTGGAAACTCCTCCTATACCCAACATTTACTAGGCGTAGAAATCTCGTACTGGCATGTGCTAAAATTAGCTGTCATATCAAGTGTCCACACTTAGTAGGTTGTATTGCTGTGCTTAGCCTCCCACATTCCCTCATTTTACAGCTTAGATGGTACAACTTTCTCCCAAATATGTACTATTCACTACATGGCAAAACTGGATCATTTCCAGCCATGTATAAATGTTTACACCCAGTTCCAAAGAGACAAAGAGTTGCATCAAACTACAATGGGAGCAATTATCTTGGAATGCTGGAAAAATACATTGTGGGTAAAAATTGTCAATTTGCACTTGAATTCAATAATTAATTAAAGTATGTAAGAATATATTCAATTACTTTAAATTGTAGTATGATAAAGTGTATAAAAATATTTTCACCTTGCAGTTATTTCTTGTCTTTTCATTCCGGAATCTTTACATACTGAGCACCATTTATCCTGGGAGGATAATAAGTTATTTGGTAGGTATAGATTTAATCAGATACATGATTCCCTTTAATCAATCATCTTCTTTCATTTATGATTAGTTGGTAATTAAAAATAAGATGGATTACTTAGGTCTGGTACATAGATAATAGTTTACCTAGGAATGGCAGCATTTGATTGAAGTTCAGCCATGCCTTAATGAATGGGCTTATTGAAATGAGGAGAGCTGCAGGAAACAAAAAAAATGGTTAAAACAACCATTTCTATAAGGACAAAGCATGATATGTTGACCATATGAGTTAGCAGTAGATGTCAAGAACACTTTCTAAGATTTCATGGGTTCCCTACATACATAGTAGCATACATACATAGCTGCAGAATATTTCCCTGCTAGTGACTTTACTGGGGATTTTTTTAGATTTCAAGTTGTATATAATACATGTGACATAACATTGTTTGTCTAAATTAAAAAGAATATAGTTACAAACTCACATAGAAAATACAGAGACAGATGGCTTCCAGTGATATTATATTCAATGACATTCTAACCTATCCAAACAGATGCCTGTGTTAACAAGGTCATAGGGGGAAATTGTGTTTTCCCCCCTATCAGCAGCTTCATAGTCCAATTAAACACAATGTAATTATAGGCAGACAATATACATTACCTGTACTTAGTATTTAGTTCCATAAATTGTAATCCCTTGGGACAAATACGTCTCCAAATTATTTTCTGCTGAGTGTGTCAAAGCTCAATAAAGAGAAGTTTAAAAAGCAAGCATTCAATGGGGTTGCTTTCAAAAGTCAGAAGATGACAATTCATGATGATGATGATGATGATGATGAAAGATGAGGCAGTAAGGTATGAAAGTCCTAAAGGTAGTGGTATGACAAAACAGGATCTGGAAGCAACCATGAAAGAGTTTGTGTTGCCAACTGCACAACAGCAAAAAGTTTCATTCTCTGATTGAGAACATCCTGATGCTTCGTGATGACTAGTGATGGGCAAATAAATTCGCCAGGCATGGATTTGCTGCAAGTTTTTTGCATTTCGAGGGCCGCAAATGTTTTCGCAAAACTGCATTGAAAATTCAGAGGCGAAAATTCAGAGTGCCTCCATAAAAAAAATTGTCACGCATAAAAATTGTTGCGCGCATAAAAATTGTCGTGCGTCAAAATTATTCAGACGCCCATTGACCTTTTGGACAAAATATTCGCAATGATAAAAATTTCGATCGAATTAAAAATTGTCACATGTCAAAATAATTTTGATGCCCATTGACTTCAATGCGTTTCGCCAATTTTCGCCTTTACGCAAATTTGTTTGCTGTTTTCCAAATTATTCGATGAAACGGCCCAGATTCACCCATCACTTATGATGACTGTTGTTACATCATGGGTTCCTCCGGCAAAACTAGTCTAGGTTTTTGATTAGCTCTGGAATGACCTTTATAAGCATCCACCTCTCACAGGGCAATGTAACAGTATACTCGAGCACACAGAGCACCAAACGGTAAAAGAAACTTTCTCCATTTCCATTGTCTCTGCCAACAGATGTTACAGCAAACTGCATCTACCTTGTTCCATAGGCTGATTTTTTAACAAACAGCTTTCGGTTGTTGGAATATTTCTTTGCAGAGCAGGATATAATACTATTAAAGTTGCCATTTCGTGGTAACCTTAACTTTAATGATAGTAGTAATGATGCAACTATATATACTGTATTTAAATGCTTGCTTATTTGATTATGCATTTTGTCCTAGCCTTACATTCACGTGAATGCAGCAGAAATGCATTAATATCAGAGCATTGCCACTGGTCCTAATTTCCACGAGAAGTCTCATTAGTTTTTTACTGTATTATTTTCCCAAGCACAGAAGGCATTAGTGTTTAAAATCCTGAATGATTGACAATATACTTTTGGTGATTGAACACTGAGCAAAGTAGATATGAGAACTGTTTGATGAAGCAAGGTCCAAGAAATATTGTTCAACAAGATTCTTACTTGGAAATGCCATGGCCATATACTTTGCGTTGCATTTGTATGTCACCTGATGCTTTCAGCACAAGGCCATATTGTATGGGTTTATTTATTAACACTGGCAAAAAGTGCACGTGGGCAGTAACCTTGGCGACCAATCAAAAGTTGCTTTCATTTATCTACCTGAAGCTGGCTAAGAAAAGCTCATCACTGACTGATTCCTATGGGTTACTGCCCAGGGCAAATGAGCCCAGTTTTAATAAATGAGCCACTGTTTTATCGAAAGACTGCTTACTTCTGCTGTCAAAAAATCCCAAATAGCTTGCAGGCATACATACATAATGCAAGTGAAAATGTACCATGTGACATTATCTTAAATGCGTTATTAAAATTCAGACAATCCAGAAAACATATCCAATAATTCCACTGAAGTTAATAAAGTAATTATGGTAATCATAAAAGAACAATAACCAGCTATTGCATTTGGTAATTTGGCTTCAATTACACAAGGATGCAGGAAAAACAGGGAAAGCAAAATACATTATGTGTGTATATATATATAAATAATAAAGGAAATGCAAATGAGCAAGTTGAAGGCCAAGACATAATTATGTCATACACATCAATCCAGATTGTATTTACACCATGACATGTGCCCTTGTGTGTCTGTGGATGAGGCACATAACAGTCCAGAATATAAAGTGTTTATGTTAGTAGGGAAATTGTTACATATATTATATACAATATATGCACACTTAAAATATAATTCTCTGGTGCTAGTAAAGAAGGGACTCTCTACCAATGTCACGGGATAGAAAATTGTGAGCTTTCAAGTTGAACATTTCTATTAAACCACAGATTTTACTGGAGAGGAGAACTGAATATAGAATTTTAAATGTGAAGTGATGTGTTATGTGATATTTTTCAATGCTGTATACAATCCTAACTATGGTCTCTTTCGGGACCACTGTCTTAGATATTCTGTAGTTTATGACTGATTAAATATGTCTTTTAAAGGGATTGTTCACCTTTAAATTAAATTTACATCAATATGATGTAAAGAGGGATATTCTGAGACAATTTGCAATTGGTCTTTATTTTTTTTATTTTTGATGCTATTTAGCTTTTTATTCAGCAGCTCTCCAGTTTGCAATTTCAGCAATATGGGTGCCAGGGTCCAAATTACCCTAGCAACCATGCACTGATTGATTATGGGACTGGAATATGAATAGGAGAGGAAATAAAAAGTAGCAATAATGATACAGTTGTAGCCTTATAGAGCATTTGTTTTTTAGATGGGTCAGTGACCCCCATTTGAAAGCCGGAAAGAGTCAGAGAGAGAAATAATTCAGAAACTATAAATAAGAAAAAATGAAGGCCAAATGAAAAGGTCCTTAGAATTAGCCATTCTATAACATACTAAATGTACCACTTTAAAAACCTCGTACCACCCCATGTAACTCGTATTCTCTTTGCTACACAAGTCCTGGTTCTTGTTACCAGGATACCATATACATACCATACTGTATGGACTAAGTACAAGCTAAGTAAATTATATATATATATATATATATCTTTATCTTACCAAATCCAGCTGCACCCAGGAATATTCCTCCAACCGCAGCTGCTCCACAAGAATCTGAGACTCCAACGATGATACTTCCAGCCAGTATACCAATCAGAGCACTAGCTACCCGGAGACCATAATATTCATTGGTGCTGACTGGATTCATGCATAAAGATTTAAAAATATTAGTTATTCCACTTAAAAAATGGTAAAAAATTAAAGCGATAGCTTTGCTAAAGCAGAAAATGATTCCTATGAATGCAAAATAGAACTAGAAAATGCAAAATCTGATTAGCACCCATTCATTTCTGTGTATGTTTGAGGATATTTGCCCTCAGTCTGAAAAGTCTGTATTCTTGGTTGATTAATAGTGCAAAACTTGATGATCCTTCATTCCCATTCACCTTAGCCTATTAAACTTTAAAGTTATGTGTTAGGTTACTTTAGGGGAGAAGGTCCTGTTGAGGATTATGTTGAATTGTTCGATGCTTGATTCAGACTTGCAGGGCAAAGTTTCATCTAATGAAAAGCAATGTGTTTATCTGCACAAACTGAAACAGGATCTGTACGGTAGTAAATAATTTGCACTCTGCTCAGTCTGCCCAGAAACACAATTCTCATATATTACATTGCAAATGTCTCTATTTAGACTGTCAATTCAGAATTATTCAGCTGACTGACCTGCCAAGATTTTAATAAATGCCTTGGCCTTCTCAGATGCCCTTTTTTCATAATCATGGCTTCAAATTCTTGTACTTCTGGAAATGGCCTTAATAGTATAGATTAAATACCAAAATGTCTTTTTATTTAATAAGACTGAACTAAGTTTCAGGAGCAGGCATTTGTCATGCAGACATCTATATTAAAATCGAACTCTGGTTATTTAGCACTGATAAATCTCATTAATATGCAATTCAAATTATGATTTTTAGACTTTCTGTGTTTGTGTTGTTAACCATGCCCCATGGCTACTCCAATAGACCAAGGTTTTTTTTTTTACCACTAGGCTCGAGTCTAGACAGCATCTCTAAATAAACGGACTTTATTTCATGTAGTCCCCTAGGAGGGTTTTGGACAGCTAAGAGCTGGTCCTGATTTTCATTTGATAAGGGGAGTGTTTCCCATTCCTGGAATAAAATATTTCCCTGGCAGGGTTGTCAGGGTTCCCTAGTCTTAGAAAACGGAACCACCACACAGGGTTGGACTGGGCCGGCAGGACAACGTGAAAAAACCCGCTCTATAAGTAAAAGGCAGGATCAGTAATTAGAAGAGCATGCAGAAGCTCCAACGAGGAGACCAGGAAAAGAAGGAAGTACCCTGTTGTTTCATAGTATAGTGACTCAAGCGATCACATGTAATTATGCTCCAATGGGAGTTGCAGGGAGTTTTTACCCAGCCAAGTTCGAGGTAATCCAGTTGGGGTAATCCAGAGTGTAAGGTTCCCAATCTTCCTAAATAGTGTTACACATGATTCCCAAGATTGTTTAGCCCTACTATTTACAAATAGGAGGGTAGTTCTCTATCACCAATACCGTATTTACATAATTATTCATATAATAGGTAAGTATGGCATTGATATATTTTAATTGTTTTGTAGGCAGTGATGAATTTGATTTTGCAGTTCAATATGTGGGGTGCATGAAATTATGAGATTCTTATTTCACTGGTTAAAATTTGCCACAAATTCGCGCCTGGCGATTAAATTCGTCCATCACTAATCAACATGCAAAAGGAGGCTTTGCAACAGTTTTTGGTACATCTTCTCCTGCAAAGTAAACAACTGTAAGTGCATGGTCTTGATCCTGGAAGATATGAATTCAGATCAGAACTGAACACTGAGTGCAAGAGGTGTTAAGAACTATTATGTTGCTTTAGTAGAACTACAATGTTTGAAATAACTTGTATATATGCTTTATATACTCCCAGAAACAGTAACTGAAGGACAAAGTGTTGTTTATAAAAAAAAAAAAAAAAAAGTTCTGAGAGATAGGAAATTCTCTGTTAATATTCCCATTGATTCCACATAAATTCAGTTGAGTTGAGGTTGGGACTGTGTGCAGGTCAGTCAAGTATTTCCAGTTCGATCTCTTCATGGACGTCACTTTGTGCACTAGGTTATTATACTGCTGAAATAGAAAAGTCTGTTGCCGCGAACAAGGAATTTCATTGTATCATATATCGGCATCTGTGTCACCAAAGCTGGTTGTAGTTTAAAAAGTCAATTCCAATAATAAAAAGGGGTGGCTTATATATCTTAAATACCAATTCCACCAAAACAAAGCAGTATTGGAACTAATAAAACTGTTTCCCGACCTGCCACTAACAATTCAGATCAAAGTCTTACCAGTCAGATCAAATAAAGTAGTTAAAGAACAGATCAGCAATGTTCTGCCCCTGACAGCAATCGTACGATATCTATGTCCAACCAAAGCTAGTGACAGTCTCCCACTGAAAATCGTGCGATCGGCAATATACGCAGAGACATTATCGGCAGCCGACAGAAATTTTCTCCGCCGGACGAAAAATATCGGAACTCTCCACACATGGTTCGAAAATCCTACGAATCGAGGATTCTTTGCGTCTATGGCCAGCTTTAGATTGTAAGCTTTACAGAGAAGGAAACTCCTTCCTACTGTCTCTCTTACCACATGGCATTCTAAGATGTGTGTGTGGGTGTATATATATATTTGTTTTATTTATGTCACTTATCCTCCCTGTGTATAATATATTTTGAGATAGTATCATGCTGGGTATGCTTTCAGTGCTTTACAAATAAAGTTATACATATATATTTAATCAATGCAACATCACTGAAACATAGAACATTCAATCAAATTCTACATATTGAAGGATACTTTGATATGTCCCTTCTAATATATTCCAAGTAAGAGCCCATGCGATTGCCACTGCAATAGTGAATACCCACTGAAAGATATTTTTATAGTTTCAAACTGTTAAAGCATGACTGCATCTGATGTTATCTGAGTATACAAGTTTCATGTAAGCCTGAGAGCCTTGAGACTTAAGGCAATTGGATGTAATGTTTTCTTTCAGTCATTTTGACACAGAACATGGTTGCTGGGGTAAGACTGAATTAAACTGCAAGAGGTTCTCCTAATGGAGTTATAAAATTACAGCTCTTCTATAAATACTAGCAGCCAGGCAGCCTCAGTGCTGTAAGAATGGTAATGGTGGCTTTTGAACTGCATTGCATATATCATTTAATAAAGAACAGGCTGTGAGTGGTGTACTGAATGTGCTTGAGGTATATTCCACTTGCAGTTGATCTTTGTAGCAACCAAGAACATTTTAACTATACAAGTACTAGACATTGGAATCTTATAACAGTGGTGCCATAGGAAAATACTGGTTTATTGAGTCCCTGTAGTATGCATTGTACATCTTTTAAAGTAAACACACAATTCACAATCTATGTACACCATTTCCCCCTAACACGTCCAGCACAATAGTAGGTGGGCCTATAACAGCATGTGCCAGTACCCTCAGATGGTCTTTCTTCCTTGTGTGATTGAATTAGATCTAATACATATATTGGATCCATTACATAGAAACCTATTATCCAGAAAGCTTTGAATTACCCATAGACTCCATTTTATCCAAATACTTGAAATTTTTAAAAATGATTTCCCTTTTCTGTGTAATAAGAAAACAGTACCTTGCACTTGATCCAAACTAAGATACAATTAATCCTTATTGGACACAAAACCCGCCTATTGTGTTTATTTAATGTTTATATGATTTTCTAGTAGACTTAAGGTATAAGGATCCAAATTACGGGAAGAATCATTATACAGAAAACCCCTGGTCCTGAGCATTCTGGAGAGCAGGTCCCATACCTGTGCATTCAAATCTACAAATGTCTGCAGCTTCTCTGTTGCTCCCCAAACCTCGTTCTTTCTTAGAATATTTTACCTTGTCCAGTTATCATTGTCTTTAAAGGGCATGTAAAGACAAAAAAAAATCCCATTTTTACTTTCTTTAATGAAAAAGAAACCTATCTCCAATATACTTTAATTAAAAAATGTGTACCATTTTTATAAGAAACCTGACTGTATGCAGTGAAATTCTCCTTTCATTTACTGCTGTGAATAGGAATTGTCAGATTGTCCCTAACTGCTGAGCAGGGAAACAATCATACTTATAAACAGCAGGGGGAGCCCCCGCCACTTCCCAGCCATGCAGAACTCAAGCAGCTTTGTTTATGACGATCCCTAAGCAGCCCAGACCGCACTGAGCATGTGCATAGTCTTAATCTTGCAAAGATGTTTAACAAAGTTACAAGATGGTGACCCCTTGTAGCCAACTTTGAAAGCATAAATTATTTGTTTGATTGTGGTGCAGTAAGTTCATGTTTATATTTAGTATACAAAATACAGCATTTCTAGCCTTATTCTATTTTAGACTTTACATGCCCTTTAACTGCCTTTATGTGTCTAATAGGAGATCAGTACAAACAATCCATTATCCTTCATCACAGTTCATAAAAGATGCTAGTTAAATATTTACATATGATAGTAGTTTGATACATTATCATTCATCCATTTGCAATACACTCACTTTAAGTGCCTTGAAGAAATGTATACCAAAGTATAAATTACATTATACAATGGAAGTTACATCTTGTATAAATTACATGGTTTTAAAGGGTTCACTTAAACTGTATGTCTGGAGAATGTAATGTGTCTATCCTGGCGTAGAGGCTTCTTTTGATCCTCTCCTTTCTAAATTGATTTGAATATATTTACTATCTTCTTCTAGGCAAAAATGACTTGTTCTCCACTTCTAACCTTTTGGGATACTGTTTAAATGCTGCACTGACAAAAGCAGACATTGCATCTCCTTAGCATAAATATGTGCCAAGGAGCAAAACCGTCTGTTGTTATCATACTTTGGAGTGAATGTACAAATATTTAATAGTCTTATTTAAATAGACACACATTATTGCAAATGGCTTTTCCTTCTATTTAGTCAGCTGTGGCTAAACATAAGGGGGATTTGTTTGTACAGTATTTGCAAATTCTTTAAACACCAAACTGGAATATATTATTGTTGCATTCACACATTTATGAATTGTGTTCATAGATTTTAAGATTACGATCTTTTACACTTCTTTTATATCAACTGCAGCCACTGAAAAAATGAAACAGACTATTGCTATTGTTGGTATTGTTTATTCCCACTGCGCTATCCACCCAACAAAGTGGCCTTTTACTGCTTGAAGTACAGTTGGCTTTTGGTGATTGTCAGTGATAAAGATGCTGACGGTACAATGGTGCCAATGACCAGGGCCTCCATCAAGGGAGGTAGTAGTGGACTAATAATTGGGGCCTCCTGGGAGAGGGCAATGCTAACTTAGTAGTATGCATAAATAGAAATTAGCCCATATGACATGTGCACTTAAAGCAGTTTCTTGGAATTTGTTTGCACTAAAGGATATTTATGGGGTTGTTTGGCTATTACACACCAGGATTCCCAAGAATGCAGCTTATTGCTGAAATGTCAGATGGACATCTGCCCCCATATGTTATTACATAACCCTCTGAACAAGGTTGAATAAAATAAAAGTAAAAAACATAAAAGCACGGGGTAGTAAGAGATGCCTTCCAGGAATACTGGAAAAGCCAAATTGAAAATCCACCATTGGTTAAATGGGGAAGGTGCCAATAAACCCACACAATCCATGGTTCAGTCCATTGTAGTATACTAACTAATCAGAGTTGTTCTATAATTTTAGTGCATTGAACCAAAGCTCCAACTCAACACAATATAATTGCCATATTAACTTTTTAATGTGTTATAGATGTCCTTATATACAAAAGTCTTTTTGGGCGGGGGGGGGGGGTTGATTTTATTTTAACATAAATGTGTTTGTGCACATATACATTCAATTAATGCCACTTTTTCCTGTGTTCAGAAAGATGGTGGTTCCCAAACTGTTTGTCAGTCATAGTATATATGTTATAACAGTATAAAATGAAGACATCAGAAGGTTGTATACTACTACGACCGATAATGGTCAATCAGTGTAAAGATGTTTTACACACACTTTAGAGTCAATATTGAAGATTATAGATGTAATTATGGAGCCATCTGGTGCAAAAATATGCACTGACACCAATGCTATGCTTAATGGGTCTCTGTTTAGTGAGTTCCTGGGTTTGATTATATGACATTCTACGGATTTAATGGTTTATTGATTCCTGGCCTGTTTCTCTGTCATTTTGATTGCGATCTGCCCGGACATGTTTTTGTACCTCAGATTTTTATATTTTTTGACCTATTTGTGACAACTTTTCATACATTTGCTCTGCATTCTCTAGTACCAGCTTCCTCCTTAGCCCCTACTTTTTGCTCCAGAAGATGTATCAGCCTTGACAATGAGTATCTAATTCTCTGCTTATACAAGGTTTTTTTTATTGGAGAGGACCAAAAAACTCACAATGCTGTACTACCTGGGTATAAAACACCTGTAGAGGCAAGCAATAATTACTTATATGGCCTTAAGCAGAAGTAAATATTGATTAAACTTGTTGCTAACTAACTGGATTTGTGTTACACAACACTTCTCCTTGATATAACCATCTTTTCAGGGGTGTGCATGACTAGGTCAAGGAGTGACTTGCGAGGAAGCAGGAATATGAGAATATGTGAATGATGTAAAATTATATTTTTAGTAAGATGTAGACCAGAGCTTTCAAAACCCCCGCCTGGGGTCATGTACTGGAGGACAGGGAAGGGTTGGTACAAGACAGCTTATAATGCAGCAGTCTTTCTTTCTCTGGGCACACTGCTGCAGAATAACATTATCACAATGTGCACTCCTGTTGTAATGTGCTAATAACGTGTAACTAACAGCTCTGCTTGGATATAAGCACTATAATCTCTAGAACACTTTAAAACTTTTTGCACTGAGCCGCATAGTAATTGTAATTAAAATGCCAACGGAGAAAAATTTACCTTTAACTGCCTGAAAGCATTTTCTTGTATTTCGTGGGAAAATTAAGCACTCCAGAGGAAGTTATATTACATATGTTTATCAACACACAAGCACATCACAACAGCAGTGTGCCGAAGGATGTGGAGGGAAGTGTCTCAAAAATGGAGGGGACGAGGCAGACCTGTCCTGAGTCCTAGAGTGGTGCAGCAACTTGACAGGTTTCTTACCCACAATGCAGCATTTTTTTCAGAATTCCAGCATCATTGCATCTGTCAGAGGGAGCTTCTCATTGTGCCATTGCACTGAATACATACTGTCACGACCGGCACCCAATACCAGAACTAGAGCCAAGCACCGTGGTCAGAGCTCTCTTCACCAGTATGTGTGACCACTTTTGGGCTTCGGGAAGGCCCTCCACCTACTGGAGTGCCACCTGGACTTATGAGTGGGCAAGGCTAGAGTTCTGGCAGGCAATGGGGCACGGCAGGTATCTGAGTCTTTTGGGCCGAGGATCACGGTTACAGGCAAGGATGAGGCAGAGAGGATAGTCAGACAGGCTGGGTCGAGGCAGGCAGATAGCAAGGATCGTCAGGCAGGCAAGGGTCAAAACCGGGTATCAAGCAGAAGGGGTACAGGCAATAGAGTAGTCGGGTAACAGGCACAGGTCAGGATTCAGATGGGAGCGTCGTCAGGAAACAGGCTGGGATCAAAACTGGATAACAAGCAGAATAAACAGCACAAGGCTTCAGGCAAAAACCACAGGATAAATTCTATCACGGGCAACCAGCAGTACCAATGAATGGGCTTATATACAGTTTGAAATTCGCGCCATTGCGCGCTGACGTCATTACGCCAGCGCGCCTGCGCCTTTAAATAATGCGCATGCGCGCCGCGCGCGCACTAGGACCCAGAAGCCGACCCAGAAGCCGACCCGGAAGCCGACGGAGAAGGAGCGCGACGGCGTGGCGGCCATCCACGCCGCCGCGACCCAGGTATTTTTCTTACATTACCCCCCTCTCTAGGGGGGGCCACTGGACCCCCAGGCTTCCCAGGAAACTTAATGTGAAATTGCCTCCTGAGGCGGTCAGCCTTGATGTCATCAATTGAGACCCAGGAGTTTTCCTCAGGACCGAATCCCTTCCATCTAGTGAGGTACTGGAGTTTGTTACGTACCAAACGGGAATCAAGGAACTCCTGGATCTCAAATTCAGGCTGACCGTCAACTAGCACTGGAGGAGGAACAGAAACATGGCGGGTGTTAGAAGCAGGTTTTAGTAGCGAAACATGAAAGGAATCAGAAATTTTGAAATTAACAGGTAACTTAAGACGAACAGAAGAAGGGTTGATAATAGAAGTGATGGGATATGGACCAATGAAACGGGGACCCAATTTTAGGGAAGGAACTTTCAATTTAATGTTCTTGGTGGAGAGCCACACCAAGTCTCCCACCTTATATTGGGGTGCCTCCCTGCGTTTCCTATCGGCAGCCCTCTTCTGAGAGGATGTAGCCGTCTTAAGAGAGTTGTGAACTTGTGACCAGACTTTAGAAAACTGTTCGACAGAGGAGTTGGCAGATGGAACAGAGGAACCAGACCCTGAAAAGGAAAATGCCTTGGGGTGCAACCCATTAACAACAAAAAACGGAGACTCCCCAGTGGAGGAGTGCGAAGCATTATTGTAGGCAAATTCTGCCCAGGGTAACAATTCTGCCCAAGAAGACTGATTCTCAGACACATAACACCTTAAAAATTGTTCTAGAGTCTGATTTACCCTTTCAGTTTGCCTGTTGGTTTGTGGGTGATAAGCAGTAGAAAAAGAAAGATTAATCCCCACCAAAGAGCAAAATGCTCGCCAAAACTTGGAGACAAACTGAACCCCTCTGTCAGAAACAATATTAACAGGAAAACCATGTAACTTAAATATGTGCTGAATAAAAAGCTCTGATAAGGTTTTAGCGGAAGGGAGATGTGGAAGTGCGACAAAATTACCCATTTTGCTAAATCTGTCCACAACCACCCAAATTACTGTTTTCCCCTGGGACGATGGTAAGTCTACTATAAAATCCATCGAAAGATGGGTCCACGGTCTCTCAGGAACAGGCAGGGGAATGAGTAATCCCTGGGACAAATTTTTAGAAGATTTAGAGCATTGGCAAACAGGGCAAGAGTCTACAAACGATTTTACATCTTGCTTGAAAGTTGGCCACCACACACTTCTGGACAACAAAGATGTAGTTTTACTCACACCGGGGTGTCCTGCCATTTTGGAATCATGAGCCTCTCTTAACACCTGTTCTCTGAGATTTTCAGGAACAAAAAGCCTCCCTTCAGGAGTATTGGAGGGAGCATCAGTTTGAACAGAGGACAATAAGGAAGAGAGGTCAGATTCCAATGTGGCTATAATACATTCACCTGGTATAATAGAAGGTTTATCATCTGATTCAGAACAAATTGAGTCGAAGCTCCTAGAGAGAGCATCTGCCTTGATGTTCTTTGTACCAGGTCTAAAGGTCAAAGAAAAATTAAACCTTGTGAAGAACAGGGCCCACCTAGCCTGTCTAGGGCTTAGTCTCTTAGCTGACTCAATATAGAGCAAATTCTTATGGTCAGTATAGACCGTAATCTGGTGTTTGGCCCCTTCCAGTAAGTGCCGCCATTCCTCAAAGGCCCACTTGACTGCCAACAATTCACGATTCCCTATATCATAGTTTACCTCAGCGGGCAGGAACTTCCTAGAGAAGAACGCACAGGGATGCAACTTGTTGGTAGTCGGGTGCCTTTGGGAAAGAACCGCCCCTGCTCCTACCTCAGAAGCATCTACCTCCACAATGAAAGGTAAAGCAGTATCAGGATGGCGTAGAATTGGGGCGGAACTGAATTCCCTCTTGAGGGTCACAAAAGCTTGAATAGCTTCAGTGGGCCACATGCTGGGATCAGCACCTTTTTTGGTTAAATTAGTGATGGGCGCCACTATGACAGAAAAGTTTTTGATGAATTGCCTGTAATAATTTGCGAACCCCAAGAATCTCTGGGTTGCACGCAGTGAAAGGGGTTGAGTCCAATCCAGGACAGCTCTCACCTTGCCTGGATCCATTTCAAGACCCTTAAAAGAAATGTTGAACCCCAGAAATTGGACAGAGGTTACCTCGAATATGCATTTCTCTAACTTAGCATACAGACAATTCACCCTTAACCTACGTAATACCTCACAGACATGAATGCGATGTTCGAAAAGGTTTGCAGAAAAAATGAGTATGTCGTCAAGGTAAACCACAACATATATCCCCAACAGGTCCCAGAAGATGTCATTGACAAATTCCTGAAACACTGCTGGGGCGTTACATAGACCAAAGGGCATTACGAGGTACTCATAGTGGCCATCCCTGGTATTGAAAGCAGTTTTCCACTCATCCCCCTCCCTGATCCGTATGAGATTGTAAGCTCCCCTCAGGTCTAATTGAGAGAAGATCTTAGCATCTTTGACCTGGTCAAACAATTCAGAGATAAGGGGTAAGGGATAGCGATTTTTCACAGTGATTTTGTTCAAGCCCCTATAATCAATACAGGGGCGTAAACCACCGTCTTTCTTGCCTACAAAGACAAACCCCGCCCCCGCAGGGAAACTGGAAGGCCTAATAAACCCCCTAGCAAGGTTCTCTTGAATATACTCTTTCATTGCCTGGGCCTCAGGCAATGAAAGGGGAAAGGTTCTGCCTCGAGGGGGAGAGGATCCAGGAAGCAGATCAATAGGGCAGTCATACTGCCGATGTGGGGGTAGTACCTCAGCTGCCTTTTTGGAAAATACATCGGAATAGGCAGTGTAGGCAGAAGGTAAGCCCTCAAGGATGGTATTACCCACTACAGAAGGAGTACACACCCCACTACAACCAGAACCCCACTGAATAACCTCCCTAGAAACCCAATCTATCAGAGGGTTATGCCTCTGGAGCCAGGGTAGACCCAGAATGAGAGGACAGGAAGCTCCCTCAATGAGGTACAGAGCTATTTCTTCAGAATGCAGATTACTTATACACAAGGACAGGTTGATGGTCTTTTGGGAAACCACCCCAGACCCCAAGGGTCTTTTGTCTACAGCAAGGATTCTCATGGGCGGATTAAGGGCAACCAGTGGAATTTTGAATTTTGCAGCAAAAGCCGCGTCCAAGAAATTACCCTCTGCCCCAGAATCAATGAAAGCCGACACTTCGATAGTGCCTGTAGGCCAGGTCAGCTTAACTGGTAATAGGACCTTGGAGGCAGATTGGGGGGAGGAAACGCCTGCACCCAAATGGAGCTCCCCTTCTCCATTTAGGCTTGGGCGTTTCCCGGCCTCTTGGTGCATTGCTTGAGAAAGTGACCCTTCTCCCCACAATAAATACACAGCCCAAGGGACCGCCTGCATGCCTTTTCCTCAGGAGTAAGGTGTGAGATGCCTAGCTGCATAGGCTCCTCCTGAGGATGAGACACAGAGGGGTTTGACAACTTAGCACTATGAACATGTTTATACCCAACAGAAGTATCCTGTTCATCCCTATTCTCCCTTTGTCTCCTATCTATCTGTATGGCCAAAGACATAAGGTCATCCAGACTAGAAGATAGGGGATAGTTAACAAGGCTGTCTTTGACAGATTTGGTCAGACCAATGCGAAACTGACTCCGTAGAGCCGTATCGTTCCACCCAGTTTCCACCGCCCATCTACGAAACTCAGTACAATAAGTTTCCACCTCCCGTTTACCTTGGCGTAATTTACGAATCGCGGAGCCGGCCGAAGAGGCGCGATCCGGGTCATTGTATAGAAGGGCCATAGAACGGAAGAAATGGTTTAAAGAAAAACGGGCAGGATCGGTGGCTGGCAGTCTGAGTGCCCAGATTTGGGGGTCACCCACTAATAGGGTCATAACGAATCTGACCTTTTCCTCATCAGAGGGAAAAGAGTGGGGAAAAAAGCTGAGGTACAGCTTACAGGCCTCTTGAAAAACAAAAAACTGGGTTCTGTCCCCACCGAACTTGGCAGGAAATGCGATCTTGGGTTCCTGGGGTCTGAATGTAGAACCCCTATCAGGCGGGGAACCCCCAGAGGGTGTAGGAACAAAACTAGCTGGCTGCTGCGAGGGTCCCAGCTGGCGGGTTAGATTATGGAACCCCTGGAGCAGATAATTTTGCTTTCGCTCCTGGTCCTCCATTCGTTGCAGCAAAGTAGTAAGCAACAGATCAGTGGATGTTGGGAGAGGAGCAGCAGCAGCAGCAGCTTCAATGTGATCGTCGTCCTCCATGGGCCCGTGATAATGTCACGACCGGTAGGGATGGCGCGAACTGTTCGCCGGCGAACTTGTTCGCGCGAACATCGGGTGTTCGCGCTCGCCGGAAGTTTGCGAACGTCGCGCGACGTTCGCCATTTTGGGTTCGCCATTGTTGGCGCTTTTTTTTGCCCTCTCACCCCAGACCAGCAGGTACATGGCAGCCAATCAGGAAGCTCTCCCCTGGACCACTCCCCTTCCCTATAAAAACCGAAGCCCTGCAGCGTTTTTTCACTCTGCCTGTGTGTGCTGAAGAGATAGTGTAGGGAGAGAGCTGCTGCCTGTTAGTGATTTCAGGGACAGTTGAAAGTTTGCTGGCTAGTAATCGTTTTGATACTGCTCTGTTATTGGAGGGACAGAAGTCTGCAGGGGTTTGAGGGACATTTAAGCTTAGGTAGCTTTGCTGGCTAGTAATCTACCTTCTACTGCAGTGCTCTGTATGTAGCTGCAGTGGGCAGCTGTCCTGCTTCTGATCTCATCTGCTGACTGCTGCAATAACAGTAGTCCTTGTAAGGACTGCTTTTATTTATTTTTTTGTTGTTTTACTACTACTACTACTACTACTACTACTACTACTATAAGAGCCCAGTGCTATTAGTCTAGCAGTGTTGGGGAGTGGGACTGGTGTGCTAATCTGCTGCTCCTAGTAGTTCAGCAGCACCAACTGTAATTTTTTTTTTTTAATATTCATTTTTTTTTTATTTTACTTTTTTTTATTTTACTACCGCTGTAGTAGTGTATAAGTTGACCTTTTAGGCATTATTTGCCCTGTAGGCATTTTTTGCCCAGTGTGTTATTCAACCAACAGCCATCTAGCTGTGTGACCTTGTTCACATTCTGTCTAAATATCCATAATATTACCGTCTCCAGAAAAAACACCGGAGTGACTTTTTTCAAGCAGCCATAATAAATTTTACGTAATCCGTATCCATCGCTGTAGTAGTGTATAAGTTGACCTTTTAGGCATTATTTGCCCTGTAGGCATTTTTTGCCCAGTGTGTTATTCAACCAACAGCCATCTAGCTGTGTGACCTTGTTCACATTCTGTCTAAATATCCATATTACTACCGTCTCCAGAAAAAACACCGGAGTGACTTTTTTCAAGCAGCCATAATAAATTTTACGTAATCCGTATCCATCGCTGTAGTAGTGTATAAGTTGACCTTTTAGGCATTATTAGCCCTGTAGGCATTTTTTGCCCAGTGTGTTATTCAACCAACAGCCATCTAGCTGTGTGACCTTGTTCACATTCTGTCTAAATATCCATAATATTACCGTCTCCAGAAAAAACACCGGAGTGACTTTTTTCAAGCAGCCATAATAAATTTTACGTAATCCGTATCCATCGCTGTAGTAGTGTATAAGTTGACCTTTTAGGCATTATTTGCCCTGTAGGCATTTTTTGCCCAGTGTGTTATTCAACCAACAGCCATCTAGCTGTGTGACCTTGTTCACATTCTGTCTAAATATCCATAATATTACCGTCTCCAGAAAAAACACCGGAGTGACTTTTTTCAAGCAGCCATAATATATTTTACGTAATCCGTATCCACCGCTGTAGTAGTGTATACGTTGATCTTGTGGGCATTATTTGCACAATGTTTTCTTCAAACCGCCATCTAGCTGTGTGAGCTTGTTCACATTTTGTCTAAATATTGATAATATTATCGTCTCTAGAAAAACCACTTGAGTTACTTTTTTTCAAGCAGCATTCTTATATTTTACGTAATCCGTATCCACCGCTGTGTATACGTTGACCTTGTAGGCATTATTTGCACAGTGTTTTCTTCAATATTGATAATATTATCGTCTCTAGAAAAACCACTTGAGTTACTTTTTTTCAAGCAGCATTCTTATATTTTACGTAATCCGTATCCACCGCTGTGTATACGTTGACCTTGTAGGCATTATTTGCACAGTGTTTTCTTCAAACCGCCATCTAGCTGTGTGAGCTTGTTCACATTTTGTCTAAATATTGATAATATTATCGTCTCTAGAAAAACCACTTGAGTTACTTTTTTTCAAGCAGCATTCTTATATTTTACGTAATCCGTATCCACCGCTGTGTATACGTTGACCTTGTAGGCATTATTTGCACAGTGTTTTCTTCAAACCGCCATCTAGCTGTGTGTATTATCGTTTCCAGAAAAACCAACTGAGTTTTTGTTGTTGTTGTTTTTTTAAAAATAATGCCAGGCAAAGGCAGGCCGCCACGCAGAGGCCGTGCTAGGGGCCGTGCTGCTATGCAATCCTGTGGCCCTAGCAAATTGCCCAGTTTTAAAAAGCCAATGACCCTGAACTCCCAAAATGCTGAAGAGGTAGTTGACTGGCTTACACAGCACACCCCATCCTCTACCGTTTCTAACTTTACCACAACATCCTCCTCATCCTCCACTGCTATGGCCACCCCACGTAACACTTCCTCCACCACCGGTGCCCCTTCTTCACTGGAGTCAGAGGAGTTATTTTCTCATGAGTTTCTTGAACTGAGTAATGCGCAACCATTATTGGCAGAAGAAGATGAAGAAGATGAGGACGTTACACCAGATTTAATTCTGGCAGAGAACACGACAGAGATGGACATAATGATGAGTGATGAGGAGGAGGTCCCCGCTGCTGCTTCCTTCTGTGATGTGTCAGAAGAAATTGATGCATCTGAGGAGAATGATGATGAGGAGATTGATGTTTTGTGGGTGCCTAGTAGAAGAGAGCAAGAGGAGGGTAGTTCAGATGGAGAGACGGAGAGTCAGAGAGGCAGTAGGAGAATAAGACTTAGAAGAAGCAGGGAGGACAGCCCGCAGGGATCAGTAGGGCAACAACATGTATCGGCACCTGTGTTCAGCCAGCCAACGCACCCGCCATTGCCGCCAATGCCGCCAACTTCTACTGTTACCGCCAGATCGCACACTTCCAAAAAGTCAGCAGTGTGGGATTTTTTTAATGTGTGTGCCTCTGACAAAAGCATTGTAATTTGCAATGAGTGCAGTCAGAAACTGAGCCTTGGTAAGCCCAACAGCCACATAGGTACAACTTCTATGCGAAGGCACATGAGCGGCAAGCACAAAGCACTTTGGGAGCAACACCTCAAAGGCAACAGGCAAACTAAAAGCCACACTCCTTCTGGTCCAGCATCTTACTGCTCTACCTCTGCTCTCCTTGACCCGTCTGAACCACCCTCCACTCCACCTTCCACCTTGACCACCTGTTCCCATTCCCAGTCATCTGCCACCAGCCAAGTTTCTGTGAAGGCCATGTTTGAGCGTAAGAAGCCAATGTCTGACTGTCACCCCCTTGCCCGGCGTCTGACAGCTGGCTTGTCTGCACTCTTAGCCCGCCAGCTTTTACCATACCAGCTGGTGGACTCTGAGGCCTTCCGCAAATTTGTAGCAATTGGGACACCGCAGTGGAAGGTACCCAGCCGCAATTTTTTTTCTAAAAAGGGAATACCACACCTGTACCAACATGTGCAGAGCCAAGTTACCGCATCTCTGTCACTTAGTGTTGGGCCAAAGGTCCATATGACTACTGACGCATGGTCCTCCAAGCATGGTCAGGGCAGGTATGTCACCTACACTGCCCACTGGGTGAACTTGGTAATGGCTGGGAATGGGAAGCAGGGAATGGGTAGCTCAACAACAACAACAACAGTGGAGTTGGTGTCACCGCCACGGATTGCACGCGGTTCTGCCACCACCTCTACTCCTCCATCGCTCTCTACCTCGTCTTCTTCCTCTTCTTCTTCTTACTCTGCTGCTGGGTCCTCCTTCTCCTCCTCCACACCTGTGCACCCCCAGCTCCCCCTAGGCTATTCGACGTGCCAGGTACGCCGTTGTCACGCTGTCTTGGGGATGACGTGCCTGGAAAGCAAAAACCATACCGGATCTGTACTCCTGTCATCTCTGCAGTCACAGGCCGATCGGTGGCTGACCCCACACCAACTGCAGATCGGAAAAGTGGTGTGTGACAATGGAAGCAATCTGTTGGCAGCGTTGAGACTGGGAAATTTAACACATGTGCCCTGCATGGCACATGTGTTAAATTTAATAGTCCAACGTTTTGTCTCCAAGTACCCAGGATTCCAGGACGTTCTCACCCAGTCCAGAAAGGTGTCGGCCCATTTCAGACGTTCCTACACAGCCATGGCACGCCTTGCTGACATTCAGCAGCGCTACAACATGCCAGTCAGGCGTTTGATTTCTGACAGCCAGACTCGCTGGAATTCAACGCTCCTTATGTTGGAACGTCTGCTGCAACAACAAAGGGCCGTCAACGAGTACCTTTTTGAACTGGGTGGTAGGACTGGATCTGCAGAGCTGGGGATTTTTTTCCCCCGTTACTGGGTGCTTATGCGCGATGCCTGCAGGCTCATGCGACCTTTTGAAGAGGTGACAAATATGGTCAGTCGCACCGAAGGCACCATCAGCGACCTAATACCCTTCGCTTTCTTCCTGGAGCGTGCCGTGCGACGAGTGACAGATGAGGCTGTAGACCAGCGTGACGAGGAGCTGGAAGCGCACGATTTATGGTCGGAATCACCAGAACGAACCCAGGCACCTGCTGCAACGCAGGGAGAGGTGCCAGAAGTGGAGTCAGAGGAGGAAGGTGGCTTTGTGGAGGAGGAGGAGGAGGACCAACAGGAGCAGGCTTCCCAGGGGGCTAGTGGTGACCTTTTGGGGACCCCTGGTCTTGTACGTGGCTGGGGGGAGGAGACCGTGGATGATGCAGTCCTTGATAATGAGGAAGCGGAGATGGATAGCTCTGCATCCAACCTTGTGAGAATGGGGTCTTTCATGCTGTCATGCCTGTTGAAGGACCCCCGTATCAAGAGGCTTAAGGAGAAGGACCTGTACTGGGTCGCAACGCTACTAGACCCTCGGTACAAGCATAAAGTGGCAGAAATGTTACCAACATACCACAAGTCCGAAAAGATGCGGCATTTACAAACCAGCCTGCAAAACATGTTGTACAATGCTTTTAAGGGTGATGTCACTTCAGGAACTCATCAACATTCCAGGGGCAGAGGTGCCAGTAATCCTGCCACGAGCACACCTGCAAGGACAAAGCCCTTTGGCCGGTCTGTAACGTCAGACATGCAAATGTTTTTCTGTCCAAGGCAGCGCCACAACCCTTCTGGATCCACCCTCAAAGAACGCCTCGACCGGCAGGTAGCGGACTACCTGGCATTAACTGCAGATATCGACACTCTGAGGAGCGATGAACCCCTGGACTACTGGGTGCGCAGGCTTGATCTGTGGCCAGAGCTGTCACAATTTGCCATGAACCTCTTGTCTTGCCCAGCCTCAAGTGTGCTCTCAGAAAGGACCTTCAGTGCAGCAGGAGGGATTGTAACTGAGAAGAGAACTCGCCTAGGTCACAAAAGTGTCGATTACCTGACCTTTATTAAAATGAATGAGGGGTGGATCTCGGAGGGTTACTGCACGCCGGAAGACTTGTTCTGACTTCTATGCAGCTGTCCTTCTCTTCAAGCCTCATGACTCCACACACAGCTGTCCTTTAGCGTCCTCCTCCCTCCGCCACCGTTACAAACTAGGGTGCAAACCCTACTGGTTTAATTTTTTCTGGCCTCTGTGCTTCAGTGGCTGCAACCAAAAAAACTGGGCAAACAATGTCTACAAGGTCAACGTATGGCGAAAAATGACTATTTTCAGCATTTATATGGCATATTTTTTCTGGCAACTGTGCTTCAGTGGCTGCGTCCAAAAAAATGCATATTTTCTGCATTTATATGGCATAATTTTTCTGGCCTCTGTGCTTCAGTGGCTGCAACCAAAAAAATGCATATTTTCTGCATTTATATGGCATAATTTTTCTGTCAACTGTGCTTCAGTGGCTGCGACCAAAAAAATGCATATTTTCTGCATTTATATGGCATAATTTTTCTGGCCTCTGTGCTTCAGTGGCTGCAACCAAAAAAATTTATATTTTCAGCATTTATATGGCATAATTTTTCTGTCAACTGTGCTTCAGTGGCTGCGACCAAAAAAATGCATATTTTCTGCATTTATATGGCATAATTTTTCTGGCCTCTGTGCTTCAGTGGCTGCAACCAAAAAAATTTATATTTTCAGCATTTATATGGCATAATTTTTCTGGCAACTGTGCTTCAGTGGCTGCGACCAAAAAAATGACTATTTTCAGCATTTATATGGCATATTTTTTCTGGCCTCTGTGCTTCAGTGGCTGCGGCCAAAAAAACTGGGCAAACAATGCCTACAAGGTCAACGTATGGCAAAAAATGACTATTTTCAGCATTTATATGGCATATTTTTTCTGGCAACTGTGCTTCAGTGGCTGCGTCCAAAAAAACTGGGCAAACAATGTCTACAAGGTCAACGTATGGCGAAAAATTACTATTTTCAGCATTTATATGGCATATTTTTTCTGGCAACTGTGCTTCAGTGGCTGCGTCCAAAAAAACTGGGCAAACAATGTCTACAAGGTCAACGTATGGCGAAAAATGACTATTTTCAGCATTTATATGGCATATTTTTTCTGGCAACTGTGCTTCAGTGGCTGCGTCCAAAAAAACTGGGCAAACAATGCCTACAAGGTCAACGTATGGCAGTTGTTTAAAGAGAACAGTAGATTACTAGCCAGCAAAGCTACCTAAGCTAAAATGTCCCTCAAATCCCTGCAGACTTCTGTCCCTCCAATACAGAGCAGTATCAAGCAGATTACTAGCCAGCAAACTTACTATCATCTGTCCCTGAAATCACTAACAGCTCTCCCCCTACACTATCTCTTCCAAGCACACACAGGCAGATTTTTCAGATACATTTTTGCCCTTGATCCCCCTCTGGCATGCCACTGTCCAGGTCATTGCACCCTTTAAACAACTTTAAAATCATTTTTCTGGCCAGAAATGTCTTTTTTAGATGTTAAAGTTCGCCTTCCCATTGAAGTCTATGGGGTTCGCGAACCGTTCGCGAACCGCTCGCATTTTTGCGCAAGTTCGCAAATATGTTTGCGAACTTTTTTTCCGACGTTCGCTACATCCCTAACGACCGGCACCCAATACCAGAACTAGAGCCAAGCACCATGGTCAGAGCTCTCTTCACCAGTATGTGTGACCACTTTTGGGCTTCGGGAAGGCCCTCCGCCTACTGGGGTGCCACCTGGACTTATGAGTGGGCAAGGCTAGAGTTCTGGCAGGCAATGGGGCACGGCAGGTATCTGAGTCTTTTGGGCCGAGGATCACGGTTACAGGCAAGGATGAGGCAGAGAGGATAGTCAGACAGGCTGGGTCGAGGCAGGCAGATAGCAAGGATCGTCAGGCAGGCAAGGGTCAAAACCGGGTATCAAGCAGAAGGGGTACAGGCAATAGAGTAGTCGGGTAACAGGCACAGGTCAGGATTCAGATGGGAGCGTCGTCAGGAAACAGGCTGGGATCAAAACTGGATAACAAGCAGAATAAACAGCACAAGGCTTCAGGCAAAAACCACAGGATAAATTCTATCATGGGCAACCAGCAGTACCAATGAATGGGCTTATATACAGTTTGAAATTCGCGCCATTGCGCGCTGACGTCATTACGCCAGCGCGCCTGCGCCTTTAAATAATGCGCATGCGCGCCGCGCGCGCACTAGGAACCAGAAGCCGACCCGGAAGCCGACGGAGAAGGAGTGCGGCGGCGTGGCGGCCGTCCACGCCGCCGCGACCCAGGTATTTTTCTTACACATACTTTGTTGGCATGACATTTGTGGTGCTTAGCATCAAAATCACATCTATACATGGTGCACGTAACCGGTGTCTACTGACACAGGTGCGTAAATCAACCAAACCGACTCCCTTATGCATTGGCTCTTTGCCCCAAAATGCACAGGTGCAAGTGGGTTTAGATGCAAGCTCCTTTAATGAATGGCACTGATGTGCACAATAACTGTGATCATCAGATTCATTACATGACCACAACTGCAGTTGCACTTGGGAATTGAGCCAGATTGTGGTTAATGGTATTTTGTACCTGTGTTTTAATGGATATATTCAGAAAGCGTTACAGTAATCTTCAGATTACACCTAAAGTAGTAATAACCATTTTGGAAGTGTGTTTGCACGCTAAGCACGCTCCAGCCTTTTCAAAAATATTTGCCTTCCTACTCAGTTTCCCTTTTCAACTCTGATTATCTCTGAACAGCTGTGAAGAGCAATTTGTCTCAAATATGAAATGTCAATTGGAGCACAATCAGTTTTTCCTTTCAGCAGAAGATCTAAAGCAAAAATTAACACATGACAGCAACAGTGCAAAATAAAAAAAAACCCTCACTCATCTGGATTAAAAATGAAAAATGCAATTAAGCAAATTTGTTTATAAAAAAAAAACTTTTTTTCTGAACTAATTTAACTCTTTTGGTGCGATCAAAGGAATTTGATTGCTGATGCAATGCAAGTGGGTGAAAGATTTGATAGCAAAGTACTGGGTTAAGGGATCAGGCTGTGGGGTAGAACAAAACAGAAGGGTAACTTCATGTAATGTTGCATGGGGTAGGGTGTCAAAATATGTTGGTAGGTGCTTTAGGTTTGTTGCTGTGTGATGGAATACTAATGGAGTCTAATCATTCCTATTGTATTTTTAAACAGATGAGCAAGGTCTTGATCAGTGACCTCTGTGGGTAAAGGAGGATGTGCCTTGGTTCAAAAGTGAGCTTTGAATACAGCAAATTACTTCTGGGGTTTAGAGTATAGATAAGTAATTAGAGTACAGTAAAAAGCATGAGTTTGAAGTGGAGATATTCAGTGTCACCTCCCCCACTGGCCTGTGGTTTAACCATATTAGCAATTAATGGAAATGGATTTAAATAAAGAACATTTGATTGGTTAGCCATATAGAAACAGATGTTTGAAATTAAAGAACACCTGAGTATAGAATTAGCAGATGGTTATGATAAAGCCCAAAGAACCACATCAGAGCCAACATGTACAGTGGCAAGAAACAGCAATAAGGAGAGTAAAACAAGATGCATGTGAGAACAGGAAATGTGGAATGATATAGTAGAGAGGAAAAAAAAGCCAACAGCTTAAACATCATTTTGAGAAAACAAAGAATAATATGGAGTTAAGGTTGCTGGGCGATTAACCCAAGGCACACTAGAGAAGGGTTACCTGATCCCTTAAAGGAGAACTAAACCCTGTCCCTGCTCCCCCCCGCACAGGTGTTAACACTTGCAAATGTCCGTTAGCCTGTAACTACCCCTTGTTGCAGAGTCAGCGCAGCGGAGCTCACGAGCGCCATCTTTAGCGATTTGTAATCTCTGTTAAGTAAGCACCGTATCTGCGCATACACAGTTGGAGTATTCTTCCGCTTCGTGATAACTGAGCATTTCCAGAAAAGTGACGAGGTTTTCCGAAGCGGTGGAGGAAGACCTGAACATTACTGAAGTACCGGAAGATGGCACCTGTGAGCTCCGCTGTGCTGACTCTGAAACAATGGGTAATTACAGGCTTAGGGGCATTCACAGATGTTAACACCTGTGCAGGGGGGGAGAAGGAAGGGGGGGACTATGGAGGGTAGGGGTTTTTATAAGCAAGTGGGTTTCGTTTTCCTTTAAAAATGAAGGGACAAGTATAAAAACATCCAGCTAAAATGGCTGCATTGATTTCAATGTAATTTAATTTAAACCAGTGCAGTCCTGCAACATACATCAGATTGCTATAGATACAACTGCTCTCCAACTATAAATCTAGATATATTTGCATCTACTGGTATATGTTATGTGGATTCTGTCATGGGATCCTGTCTTGGGAAAAACATATGATTCTTTTACAAAATGCAGCAGTTGATGTCACAGAATCCTGCACCAAAATCCATTTTTCAAAAGAGCAAACAATTTTTTTTATATTTCATTTTGAAATCTGACATGGGGCTAAAGGTGCCCTTATCCATGTGACTTGTGCACTGATACAATTCAGTTGCTCTTTACTTCTGCACTGCAAGCTGGAATGATATCACCCCCTTCCTCCCTGCCCCCCAGCAGCCTATCAACAGAGCAATTGCAAGATAATCAGATAACAGCTCTCTGACGCCTTCATTACTAATACTGCTCCACCACCTAGTGGTAGATTTTGAGAATAGCGCGTAAAGGGTATGTTAAGACAAAAAAATAAAATCCCATTTTTACTTTCTTTAATGAAAAAGAAACATATCTCCAATATACTTTAATTAAACAATGTGTACCATTTTTATAATAAACCTGACTGTATGCAGTGAAATTCTCCCTTCATTTACTGCTGTGGATAGGAATTGTCAGATGGTCCCTAACTGCTAAGCAGGGTAACAATCATACTTATGAACAGCAGGGGGAGCCTTACTTCCCAGATAAGCATAAATTGGTATACCCTTTTATAGGTCTGACGAGGGCAGATGAGATAAATGGTTAAGAAATTAGATTAGAGAAAGAAACCCCACCAAATAGTTATTACTATATCGATACCAAGTTAATTAAACAATTCATTCAAATTAAAACCATTACATATGCAAATTCATTAATTAATTAGTTAGCCAGGCTCAAATAATCAACAGAGTTAGCAAGTTGATATTGCAATTCATTTTTGCCGGTAAAGTGCAGTGCAATAAATAGGGTGAAAATAAACTTGGTAATTGATTAACTAGTTAAAAAGGAGGAATTAAAAATTGACCAAAATTCAGTGTGGGTTAAAAGTTCATACGGTCACAATCCATAGATAAAATTCATAGAAAATTAGAAAATATAGAAGGTGGAGTTGTCCCAAAATCTAACTGCCTATTTTTGTTTCTAAGGCCTGGGACACCACAAATATAAGGCAGGACAGGGTAACCGGAGCTGTGGCCTTGGTATTTAACTTGCCCTAGTAATTAAAAGAGGCTAAATAAACCTGAAAAGCCACAAACCCACGGCCCCTTAGAATGGAAGGAAGATTAAGGAGTGGTAAAGAAAAGAGGATTAGATCAGAATTTCAACCAAAAATCCAGTGTATTATAACCAGTTTGTTTCCCTAAGAAAAGTATTTCGTCAGAATAAGAATACCGTATATACTCGAGTATAAGCCGACCCGAGTATAAGCCGAGGTACCTAATTTTACCTACGAAAACTGGGAAAACTTATTGACTCTAGTATAAGCCTAGACACAACTACAGCCCTGTCTCCCAGCAGTGCACATTCTGCCCCAGCGATCAACCGGACTTCTTTGCAAAGTTGATGGTGACAGAGAATTGCCAAACGGATTACTGTGTGCATTGTCCCACTGTCCCACTACCATGTGCAGAGGGTGCTGTGTGATATTGCCATCATTGTTAATCTTTCGTATAACCAACAGAGAGCGCTGTGTGATATTGCCATCACTGTTAATCCTTCATATAACCAACAGAGGGCGCTGTGTGATTTTGCAGTCACTGTTATTCTTTAATATAACCAACAGAGGGCGCTGTGTGATATTGCAGTCACTGTTATTCTTTCATATAACCAACAGAGGGCGCTGTGTGATATTGCAGTCACTGTTAATCTTTCATATAACCAACAGAGGGTGCTGTGTGATATTGCAGTCACTGTTATTCTTTCATATAACCAACAGAGGGCACTGTGTGATATTGCAGTCACTGTTAATCTTTCATATAACCAACAGAGGGTGCTGTGTGATATTGCAGTCACTGTTATTCTTTCATATAACCAACAGATGGCGCTGTGTGATATTGCAGTCACTGTTATTCTTTCATATAACCAACAGATGGCGCTGTGTGATATTGCAGTCACTGTTATTCTTTCATCTAACCAACAGAGGGCGCACTGTTATTCTTTCATCTAACCAACAGAGGGCATTGTGGGATATTGCAGTCTCTCCCCAAGTGAACTGTTGGTATAGGAATGATTAAAAGTGACTGCAATCTCAGCTACTGCCCACTGACCCGAGTAGAGGTAGACTTTTTCAGCACATTTTGGATGCTGAAAAACTCAGCTTATACTCGAGTATATACGGTATCTTATGAGGAGACCAGATTAATTTTCAAAGAACACCGACGCATGTTTCGCTTAGAAGCTTTGTCAAGCCGAAAGTGATGAGTCAGTTCGGTATGCATCTAGAAATAGACTTCCGCATTTACGTCACTGTGTTCCCTTCTCGTGAGAACTCGGTCATGGAGGATGCGCCGAGCTTAGTCAGCGTCTTTACCTCCCCGATGATGCGTCATCAGGACCTCCCACAGTAATGATGATGCCTGTTAATGCACTCCTACTTTCGTAACACTAGCCTTACTTCCCAGTCATGCAGAACTCAAGCAGCTTTGTTTATGACGATCCCTAAGCAGCCCAGACCACACTGGGCATTTGCGCAGTCTTAATCTTGCAAAGATGTTTAACAAAGTTACAAGATGGTGACCCCCTGTATCCAACTTTGAAAGCGTAATTATTTGTTTGATTAGGCTTGTGGTGCAGTTAGTTTGTGTTTATATTTAGTATACAAAATACAGCATTTCTAGCCTTATTGTATTTTAGACTTGACATGCCCTTTAAAGGGGTGGTTCACCTTTAAGGTAACTTTAATTATGTTATAGAAAGACTAATTCTTTTGAATTGGTTTTCATTATTTATTATTTATAGTTTTATAGTTCTTTGCCTTTTTCTTCTGATTCTTTGCCGCTTTCAATTGGGCGCCGCTGACCCCTTCTAAAAAGCAAAAATGCATTGTTATTGCTAATTTTTATTACTCATCTTTCTATTCTCGCCTGTTCCTTTCTGTAATTTGGAGCTTTCTGAATAACAGGTTTCCAGATATCGGATCCCAAACCTGTATTAACATTACTAAACACAAAAGTAATGATGAGATCGTTATAATGGACTTAATGATAAAATAATATTGGTAAAAGAGACTATAATAGGTATCCAAGCAAGCCTTTGATCAGCTTCTATCTGTTACAATAAACAAACAAGAGCTTGTTGCGAGAGTTGAAGCCTTTGGAAACTGGCTATGCTAAACAAAAAAAAGTTGGTGTTACAAAAACGAACTAAGAAGAGAGTCATCTCCCCCAAATGAATCCATATAAAGAGTGCTGACTATGACTTTAACAGGAATTGAGTAAACCTGGACGATCCATAGGACACCATTTACAGCAGCACCTAATGGATGGTATTCAACATAATATATTACTGGAATTCAATGGATGGGACTTGAAGTATTTCATGGTCTAAAGTGACTACTATTGGACATTGTTTTATCCTCTTTAGAGACAAACTTTAGCAGGTTACGGCCTGGTTTTCATGGAGGGCAAAGGGATATAACTAGTGATGGGCGAATTTGCGCCGTTTCGCCGAAAAATTTGCGAAATTCGCAAAACGCCGAAAAATTCGCGAAACGGCGCCGGCGTCTCATTTTTGACGCCGGCGCCCGTTGTTTACGCCGGCGACCGTTTTTTCGACGCCGGCGCCCGTCTTTTGCGCCGGCGTCCATTTTTTCGGAAAAAAAATTTTTGACGCCGGCGAATTTTTGACGCAAATTTTTGCGGGAGTTTCGCGAATTTATTCGCTGGCGGCGAATCGCGCAAATTCGCCACGAATTTGCGCCTGGCGAATACATTCGCCCATCACTAGATATAACTGGAAGCTCTTCTATTTGGGGTAGCAACAGAAGAAGAAACCAAGGAATAAGGAACAAGTGATGTATCTGAAGAAGCACCTTTAAAGGAAAACTTTACCCTCAAATAAATATTTACGCAACAGATATTAAGTGGCATATTAAAGAATCTTACCAAACTGGAATATATATTTAAGTAATCATTGCCCTTTTACATCTCTTGCATTGAACCGCCATTTCGGGATGGTCTGTGTGCTGCCTCAGAGATCATCTGACCAGAAATACTGCAACTCTAACTGTAACAGGAAAAAGTGTGCAAGCAAAAGACAGAACTCTGTCTTTATTTGGCTCATGTGACCTAGCATGTATGGTTAGTTTGTGTGCACCGTAAATCCTACCATTAAAGGAGAATTCAACCCTAAACTTACAAAATCCTTCCCCCTACCCTACTTAAACCCCCTCCCTCCTCCCCCAGCCTAAGTGTTACGACAGGCAAATGCCCCAAACGTTTTACTTACGCCTCTGTGCAGATGCAGGCATCGGCGTTCACAGGCATCATCTTCAGCCGCTTCGGTAGTCTTCGTAATGATTTTAATTTAATTTTCGAGAGTTTCAGCGCATGTGCAGTTGTTGCGAAACAGCAAATCGTATGCGCCAACATGCTACTTTCATTCCTAAGTAAAACGTTAGGGGCATTTGCCCGGGGTAACACTTAAGCTGGGGGGAGGAGGGAGGGGGGTCTATGTAGGGTAGTGGGGTAGTGTTTTTTTAAGATTGAATTTTGCCCTTTTGCCTTGAACCAGCATTTCATGATGGTCTTTGTGCTGCCTCAGAGATCACGTGACCAGAAATACTGCAGCTCTAACTGTGACAGGAAGAAGCGAGGAAGCAAAAGACACAACTCTCTCTGTTAATTGGCTCATGTAACCTAACATGTATGGTTTGCTTAGGGAGGCTTTATATAGTGGTTCATAGTCAAGGAAAGCCTGAAAGCCTGAAAGGTTATAGTCGCAAACCCGATATTTAAGGGGGCTTTTTACAGATATAACCGCACATATCTGACACTGAGCATGGCCTCATCAGGTGAGAAATTAAGCATCCGATTTTATGCAGCCTGGAGAAGCAAAGTGTCACCCTTCTGTCCAGTTGAGATTAGTTTATAGGAAGAGGGTAGCAATTAACTCTTGTAAACTGAAACCTTTTTCTTCTACATAACTCTGACATTGTTGTGCATGAATGGTGGCAGAATGTTCAGGATGATAAAACGCGCCCTAAGCGGTTGCTTGTTGTCTGAGAAGCTGTTGTATGAAAAGTGAGCTCATTAAACACAATATGTTTGCAAAAATCATGGTCAATAGCCTTGTTATATATGCATGGTGGTTTCAGTAAACAAATTCTGCTTTGAGCAATTCTCAGTTCTCAGTTATGCATTGGCCCAGCAGTGTCCTCTGGAGTTTAACCCTTTTGTAGACACTGAGTAATTGAATTTGATAATTCAGTTCTGTACTAAATACAAACAGAAATGTGTTTTTTATTGTGTTTAATTAAAAAATAATATATTTTTTAATACCTAATCAACACAAATGTCAGTGTTTATAGGCTCCATCTTTGTTTTCTCTTTCAATATTAAGAAATGTCCTGCCTTGACAGATACCACCAAGCTGTTAAGCTACTACTGACAGTAGACCATTATAAAAATTAAAACAATAAATCATGTCTGGCTTCCTGCAGCCAACAAGACCTCCCTTCTATTAGTTGCTATGGCAACTGGTTTCCATGGAAGCAAGACACACTTGTTCAAGGGAACACTGAGGTGCTCCAATCCCATTTCAGAAATTGTGGAAGTCTCAAATCCAAAAAAAATAGGTCTTCTATAGCCCAGAAATTTCTGTTTTTGGCAAAGATCAGCCAATTTCTAAAGCTGAGCCAAAGCTATATGCACATATTTTGCTTGTCAGATTGACCACGACATTAGGGTTACTATGGACATGCATGAATTTTCGTCAGTGAAGAATCTGCCACACTTCGCCAGGCGTAAATTCGTTACTACTATGCTAATTCACTAAATTTGAAGTTGCATCTCTGTAGCCAAATGCTGTTGAAGACTGAGGAGGATGTAGCTTCATCTTATCAGTTCACCAGGTCTAAGATGGTGAAGGAAACTGGCGAAAGAGGTAACGTTCTGTAAAATTTGAGTAACAGTCGTTTGCCTGAGCAAAAATTCGCCTGGCAATCGGGTGCTAAACTGCTCTAGGGATGGTCTCTTTCACTAGCAAATTGTCCTCTACGCCTGTTTGTAAATTGGTGATGTCCCTGTGGATTGTATTTCTGGCGAATTTTCACTAGCGATGACCACTTTGCTCTTTAGTAAATCTGCCCCATGGTTTGGGAAAACTAAATTGAAAGTTTGCCAGCCTAGTAAGGTCCAAATACAAAAAGGCTGCCAAGGTTTTGGAGTAACAGACAAATAAATGAATTTACTAAACGAATCCCAAAATGATATGAGAGTCAAATTTCAAAAAAGGAGCATATTACTCACAGTTGGACATTAGCACTGTGCACCAATTGATATTATGGTATAAAGGAGCATGAATGGAATACAAGGCTAGAAATATTTTAAATAAAGTTGTTTTCTGGTAAAAACTGACATGCCCAATATTGCCCACACTGAAAATGGTCACGTGAACAGATGTGAATTGCTGATGGAGGGGTCATGAGACCAAAATATATGATTAGAACATATTTTTTGCATAAGGTGGTTTCGAGAGGGAACTACTCATTAGACCACATGTACATTTGTAGTACTTAGGGTAAATTGTGGGCTCTTTTTGCAAGATGGCTGCCTTTTAGGAAATGTACATTTTTCAAACTTTAATACTAAGGGGGTTTTGTAATAAAAGATACTGTTTGCCCAGGGGCAGTAACACATAGCAACCAATCAGCAGGTGCTATTTATAAGTCACCTGTTTAAAATGCAAACATCTTATTGGTTGCTATGGGTTATTGCTCCGGGGCTAATATTACATATGGAGGTAAGTCTTTTATACTACATCTATATTTATTTAAACTAGAGCAAACATGTCTGATTCCTAAATTAATTTTTCCTAAAATGTCAGAGCATGCTGTCGTTTATAGCTTACTACACACATATATATATATATATATATATATATATATGTATATATATATATATATATATATATATATATATATATATATATATATATATATATATAACTTGCATGAGCAGCCAACAGGGACAGCTGCCAAGAAATATTACATTGCTGGACAGTCAATAAATGCATCACCTTTAAAATACATCTGAGCACATGGGAAAGGAAGAGATTGAAAAGTTCTGCCTGACAAGACACACGGCCATACCTTCTGGTTTCCTAGGCAGTGCAATACCCTTAAAGGAACAGTAACACCAAAAAATTAAAGTGATATGAAAATATCATGTAGTGTTGCCCTGCACTGGTAAAACTGATGTGTTTGCTTCAGAAACACTACTATAGTTTATATAAACAAGCTGCTGTGTAGCAATGGTGGAAATTGAAAAGAGGCTATATGGCTCAGGTTAAATAGTGGATAACAACATTACGTGCTACAGAGCTTATCTGCTATCTGCTATGTAACCCAAACCTTTTCTCCTTTGAATGGCTGCCCCCATTGTTACACAGCAGCTTATTTGTATAAACAATAGTAATGTTTCTGAAGCAAACACAGCAGTTTTACCAGTGCAGGGCAACACTGCTTTATATTTGTATTACTTTAAAACATTTATTCTTTTGATGTTACTGTTCCTTTAAGTTTTGATTAGGTTTCATTCACAGGTGATATTAGTAATCATCAATACACAGACAACTTCAGGCAGACATACACGGGCCAATAAAAGTTGCAGTTGCCCATGTATGGGGCCCTCCGGCGGACTTCCCCGATCAATATCTGGCTGAAAGTCAAGTCAGCCGCATCTGTTCGTTGATGTGATCCTGTGATCCGAACACCTGTTTACCCTTCATTATGATCCGATCGTTCGGCCCTAGAAGGTGGGCATATCGGGGAGAGATCCACTCGTTTGGAGTTTATGGCCACCATTAGCTAGCATTGAGATGATTGCGTGCTTTAAAGTTGGGCAGCAGGCAGCAATAGCTATATCTTAAACGGGTAGTTTTCCTTCAAGATAACTTTTAGCATTATAACAGCAAAGCTATTGACAGTGCAAATGGTCTATTTTTTTGATGAAATGTTTGAATGAGAGACTGACAGATGAATATGAGAGGGGCTGAAACAATATGCAATACAAAGTAACAATAACAATACAATTATATCCTAACTGTGCATAAAAGTTTTTTGCTTATGGGGTCAGTGGCCCTTATATGAGAGGCGCTGAACCAAAGAAGAAGAGGAAGGCAAATCATTCAGAAAGTATAAAATATGAAGACCAATAGCAAAATTGCTAAGAACAGGACATTCTACTAACTAAAACGTAACTACCCCTTGAAGCTGTATGGATCTGTATGGGACCGAGAGGATATAAACTGCAGTTAGGCCTGCAAAGATGGCGATTATCACCCTTAAAGTTGGCAAAAACAGCCACTTCACTCATGTCCACCTGAAATTACATGGCTTTCACTTCTTAAAGTAGAACTAATGCTTAACTAAAGAAATAATCTAGAAATGTTGTATATTATTGTTTTGGGATTCTGTACCAGTCCAAGGCAACCACAGCCCTTTAGCAGTAAAGATTTGTGCCTCTGAAGATGCCCCAGTAGCTCCTCATTTTCTTTTCTGCTGATTCACTGCACATGCGCTGTGCTGTTGTCACTTACTAAGCAGATTTATCAAGGGTCGAATTTCGAAGTACAAAAAAAGTTTTTTCACTGAATTTGGCAATCCTACGATCGAATAAAGAACGATTAAATCGAAAAAGAACAATTAATGATTAAATCAAATCGATCGAAGGATTTTTATTCAATGTGTAAAGACTTAGAAAAAGTTTGTAGAAGGTCCCCATAGGCTAACATAGCAATTCAGCAGGTTTAATTTGGCGAAGTATTGAAGTTAAAGTTTTTTTACTTAGTTTATCGAATGGTCGAATAGTCAAACAATTTTTACTTCGAATCATTTGAATCGAAGTTTAAGTCGTAGTAGCCTATTTGATGGTCGAAGTATCCAAAAAATTACTTCAAAATTCTAACTTTTTGTACTTCGAAAATTCACTCGAACCTTAGTAAATCTGCCCCATAGAATAGAAATGTCACAATATCAGGCCGATTAGTAATTAATACAGATAATTACTACATGGCAGCACATAAACCAGTGTAATTAGCTTCAGAATGTATTAATCAACCCTGTAGCATCAACTTTTATTACAGGCCGAATTCATTTTCTACTTTATTATTTGTGATGATGCCTAAGCTTAACATCTCAGAGCCCACTGAGCATGTGTGTGTCTCAGACACTTTCCAAGATGGTGGCCCCTTGTTTGAAGTCCTGGATCATTGCTGCTACTGAGAAGCTGAAACTTTAGGCTGGTGCAAAAGGTTCAGTATATAAAATGGCATTTTTAGCCATATTCAATTTAAGGCTTTTCTCCATTAACATAGACCCAATTTTTTTCTGCTCCACAATTTTTAAAAAATGTTCAACTGTAAGAACACAAAAACTGTTTTTGTGAATTGCTGAATAGTCTTTGCACTGATGTGGTCGCCTGCTGTTCTGGCCCATGAGCTGTGCTGTGTCAATAAGGTTAGCAGGAAAAAAATGGGTACCCTTCAAAAGAAAATCCAACTAGAAGGGTTGCACCAACTGTATTCCATAGAGAACTAGTTTGACTTGAATATATAAGGGATCCCTTTAAATTTTGCCTCTACATTTCTGTGTGTTTTTAATAAGCTCTGCCATTTCAATGAGTTGATTCACAGGTGAGTCCCTATGGTTGGTTGCATATGTAACTAGAACTCAAAGCAAACTTCGCATATGTAAATGCACTGCACGCTCGTTCAGCAACTAAATAAAAGAGTAATTAACAAGTGGCTCTACTTTGAAAATCACCACATGGGTAATACATTTTCATCTCAATATTTGTGTTTGGAATATATTATTCAAAGACAGTTTCATATTTTTAGGCCTTACAACAAAATCTTTATTGACATCGGATGACCATTAATGAAGTTGCAACAGGCACCCAGCCAAACTTTGTTCCGTCTGGTGGAACAATTTCATGACACTGCCAGCAAATTAATTAACCGCGTTTATAAAATGCTTGCCCATTGTGAGTGAACATCAGCTCATACCATCTGGAATGTACATTGCTTTGAGGGAATTTACAGCATTTGATGGACTATGATCCATAAATTAAAGGGTTTTTATAATCATTGGGTGTTGCACTATGTATTAACAGGCAGGATTAATCCTAATATGGAGGTGTTGTGTTTTAGGGACACCAGAGGAGCATAGGGTGCAGAAATGTTCTAGGGATTTAATAGAATAAAAATATACCAAAGAATATATACTGTAAGAAACATTAAGGGGCCGATTCACTAAATTCGGGTGAAGGGTTAGAATAAAAAAAACTTCGAATTTCGAAGTTTTTTTTGGGTACTTCGACCATCGAATTGGTTAAACGAACGAAAATCGAACGATTCGAAGTAAAAATCGTTCGACTATTCGACCATTCGATAGTCGAAGTACTTACCCTTTAAAAAAAACTTCGACCCCCTACAGATAAAACCTACCGAAGTCAATGTTAGCCTATGGGGAAGGTCCCCATAGGCTTGCTCAGCTTTTTTTGATCGAAGGATTTTCCTTCGATCGCTTGATTAAAATCCTTCGAATCGTTCGATTCGAAGGATTTAATCGTTCGATCGAACGAAAAATCCTTCGATCGTTCGATCGAATGTTTAGCACTAAATCCTTCGACTTCGATATTCGAAGTCGAAGGATTTCAATTCGAGGGTCGAATTTCGAAGTATTTTTAACTTCGAAATTCGACCCTTAGTGAATCTGCCCCTATGAGTCAGACTGGATACAAATACCATTTTGGAAAATACCCTTTGCCACAAGTCAAAGTGGTCAACATAAATGACCTACTTCCAGTCTTATTTTTCATAAGCTGCCTAGAGAAGTTACACTCCCAAAAACAGAGTCAGGAAATGTCCATTCATTTAAGATTTCAGTAGGCATGAGAATTCCTTTTCTTTCCAAAACACACAGTAAACAAATATCACTTTGTGTTTCATGCCCACTGTTCCATAAAGAACATATTAAGCTCATTAGAAATCAAAATGACTCCAAAACAAAAAGGTGTTTGTAAAATTTAAAAAGTAGGTAAAATTATTTCTTTGCATTTCTTTGCATTTGTATTAAATCAAACCAATTCCATTTCCAGGCTCTACAGAAGTAAACACAAAGTTGTCAATAAGATTATTAAACAGCTTGTCACGTTGCTACAGCTATGTGACAAGGCAGCAACATAATCATTTACAGTTCTAGCTCCATACGAAACTTACTGTGCATTCCCCATATAAAAATAATATGGTTACCAAAATGATAAAAAAATATACGAGTATTTATTTATGTTTCCAACATTTTGATATGAGACAAAAATATATGACCCTATGGTATTAACAATGCATACACATAAATTAAATAAAAACATACATGTAAAAACACATATCTTGTAAGACACGTAAAAAAAAAGACAATTTTTAAAATTAACGAATGAGGCAGTTATGTTAAATACACTGTTGGTTTTTATAATAATAAATAGGTAGTGAATATTATTATTACAATATTCTGTTATTGTTCTTACTTTTCTTTTTGGATCAGTACGTCCTGGGAATGCTCTAGGTATGCCTGCGTTGTTTGGCAGTGCTCAATATTATACTTAATAAAATGAAATTGGAAAACTAAGTATCTTTTCACATGAAAAAGAGAAACACACAGACAGAGTTAAGTGTCACAGTTATTTAACCAGAGTTAGCATTAACCTCTTCCACTTCCAGAGAGGATTTCCAATTTTTTGCAGCTAAATTTGCACCTGAGATTAAAACAAAAGGAAGCACTATTTCAGCAAAGCAAATAAAAAGCACTGGTTTACAATGCTCTTTAAAATCAGACTACATTTTTAAAGTGACAGTACAATAGCTCCCACACATCCCACTTTCCTACTGAAAACAGGAGCAGGTGGCAAGAGAATCTTAGGGTGTCCCTTGGCTTGTTGTCACGGTAGTATGAGTAGGATGGGAGCCACCTTTACGTGCATGGGCCTGGGCTCGGCGCTTTGCAAGTCTTGATTTTGATGGTGGAGAGAGCCTCATGGTGCAGACTGCATGGATGAAGCTTTCATTTTCATGCTCCTCGTTCAGATCATTGTCATGCTGTGAGAGCTGGCGGTTCAAGGCAATCGCTTCTGCTGCAAATATAGTCAGGTCCTTTGTGCTGCTGTTTTTATCATAACAAAACAGGGAGAGAAGTTGAATATATTGTATTATTATTAACTAACTTAAGGGCTCTTGCACATGGGCATTCTTTTATGTGTTGTTTATATGCATGCAAAGTGCAAAAACATTCATATATTGCATTTATATGCGTTTTTTTTTTTTTTTTAAAAGCATCACTTTTGTCAGTTCCAAACGCAACCCTCTATTGGTCAAGCACAACATACCATTTCCTAAACAGAATCAAAATATTGAACCTTAATAAATTAGGAATGAAAACGTATACAATGAGATCTTAAGCTTTTCAAGTTACACAGGCTTCTTCGTCAGATCTACAAGGCTACACATTACACCTTGCATAATCAAGGATCCGATTCCATTTGAGCAGACTATTTTGATAGACAGCTTCAAAGCACGAGAAGGCGAGGGAAATCTGTCATATTTTCAAAGAAGCAAAACCAATCCCTCAACCACATTTATATAATTTGCTAGATATGCTGGACATCTAGGCATTAATTTCCATCAGTTTTGTCTTTGTACAGTATTAAAAAGAAACTATATACCTAAGTGCAAAATGACAGACCCTTCTAGCATATCCAGCTAGAAGTGCTGCACTGATTAGAAGCAGCATTTATGAGATGGGCCCAATTTTTCAAATAATCATATAACCTAATCCTTTGTTAGCTGATAAATTAGTTCACAGATACAACCACTTCATCAAATCTGCACAAATTTTTTCTTTCGGGGGGGGGGGGGCAGTTCTCTTTAATCACTGAAATAATGCATACCCTGTCATACATACCAGAATAATGCTACTTTATGAGATGAGAAAAACAGCTACACTATGACTTTTTCCTTTACCCTGTCTTTGAGCATTTGGAAGTCCTCCTGCTATGACCCTGCATACCTTGTGTAGAGTAAACTGATTGACACTAAAGTATGATAATGTTGCCCTTTAAATTTGTCTGCAAGCAATCGCCTACTGAGGAGAAACTCCTGTGAGCAAATGTCATGAATGTCCTTGGATGGATAACTTTACATATAGCTTTCATGATGAAATCAGTATAAAACAGCTTGCAGCCTAGAGATTACTTGTTTGACTACGGGCTAAACTACACGGGAGATTTTGATCAGATTTTGTATTATACTACAAAATCTGATCCCCAAAGCTGCAATGTTAAGTTAGATCAGATAAAATCAGATGATGTGGTTTGTTCATACAGCATCAATCTATTTCAATGAGAAGAAAAAAGTCTTTCAGACACCATAATATTTTATCTCGTCTGATGCAGACACAGAATGCAGCGTTTGCATCCAACAGGCGTGTTACGTCGGATGGCAAATCTCCCAAGGACAGCTATTGGACCAATTATCCAGGATATTTGGGAGCTGGGTTTTCCAGATTTTCCAGATCTCTATGTAATTTGGATCTTAATACCTTAAGTCTACTAGAAACTCATTTGAACATTAAATAAACCCAATGGGCTGGTTCTGCTTCCAATAAGGATTAATTATATCTTAGTTTAGATCAAGTACAAGTTACTGTTTTATTATTACAGAGAAAAAGTTTGGATTTTTTTGGATAAAATTAAGTCTATGGGAGACGGCCTTTCTGTAATTCTGAGCATTCTGAATAACGGATCCCATACCTGTAGTTTACACATCAGACTTTTGTATCAGTCCCATTACGTTTTGACCCATGCAACTACATCTGACTTGTAAGCAGATTATCTAAACAGAAATTCATTTCAAAGCTCTTCTTAAATGAAACACGTATGGCTTACAAGCAGCTCATTTTCATCATCTCAATTAGACTTTCTTTGTTATGCATTATAAATAAATAGTACCTCTGAAGCACCAATGGGTGGGCAGTCCTCGCTCAGGAGCATCCTTGAAAGGAAGAAAAAAAAAGGTGAAGTATACAGACAATGGTACTATTCTGTAAAAAGGAACTAAATTTAGAAAATTCATTCTTGCCAAATAAAAAGAATCTATACTTAGAAGCAAAATCCTAGTCTTTTGCAGATATCTCTATGGAGATAATGAAGACACAAATTGCAATGCTTATCCCTTGCAACCATGGGTGCTGCAGAACCTGAGCAGCACTCAGTCGCTCTTTGGCATCCCCAACAAGAAGCTTGGAGATCAAATCTTTTGCTGAGCTGGAAATATGGGACCAGTCCTTTTCTGGAAATTCATACTTGCCCTCTTGGATACTTTCAAATAGTTTGTTCTATAAGACACATTAAAATTCAAGAGAGACAAGAATAAAAAGTTACACTCATATACACAAAATACACAAAGATGCAATAAAACATGTACAGTGTTCTATATTTATTCTGCATTCATAGATGCGAGTACCAAACCACTTAAAAAGGGTTGTTCGCCTTTGAGTTAACTTGCAGTATGATGTAGAGAGTGATACCGTGAGACAATTTGCAATTGGTTTTCATTTTTAATTATTCGGCGTTGTTGAGTTATTTAATTTTTTATCCTGCAACTGACCAGTTTGCAGTTTCAGCAATCTTGTTGCCAAGATTCAAATTAACCTAGCAACCATGCACTGATTTGTATAAGGGACTAAATATGAATAGAAAGATGAGTAATAAAAAGAAGCAATAACAATACATCTGTAGTCTTAGAGATCATCTGTTCTTTTAGATGGGGTCCGTGAGCCCTATTTGAAAGAGTCAGAAGAAAAAGGCAAATAAAAAATAAAAAAAAAAAAAATCTATATAAAATAAAAATAATAAAGACCAATTGAAAAACATAATAAAAGTTAACTTAAAGGTGAACTACCCCTTTAATTATTTTCCAAGCTTCCCAGGCATATTGATTTGACAGTACCACACAGAAGGTTACAGGCTAAATTAAGGAATACAGAGCCGGAACTTAACATTTGTACTTGGATAGAGAACTGGCTGAAGATTAAAAAAAAAGAAAAAAGTAGTGGTGAATGGAACATTTTCTTATCAATGGAGTACCGCAAGGGTCTGTCCTTGGCCTTTTGCTTTTTAATTTGTTCATACATTACCTTGAGGTTGGAATTATAAGTGCTGACTCTTTTTTTGCCGATACTTAATTTTAAGTTCCATGCAGGATGTTCCAATCATCAGCTAGAATCCTTCCCTAAACCATTACATTTAAAAACCTGAGAAGCAAATAAGCTTAATGTGGGGTAACATATAAGAACTGCAGAAATAGGTTTATAATTCTGGCGAATCAATTAAAAGATAAAAGAATGAACAGAAAAAAGTTTCTCTGTTTTTTAGACTTGATTTCCCACAAGCTTATGCAGATTTTTTTTTTAAATTACACTGATAACATTAAAGGGCCAGTAGCATACAGAATTTTAGGGATGCACAGAATCCAGGATTCGGTTTGGGATTCTGCCTTTTTCAGCAGGATTCGGGCAAATCCTTCTGCTTGCCTGGACTAAATCCGAATTTGAATATGCAAATTAGGGACAGGTAGGGAAATCACGTCACAAAACAAGGAAGTAAAAAATGTTTTCAGCTTCCCACCCCTAATTTGCATACGCAAATTAGGATCCGGTTCGTTATTTGCCCGACTCTTTCGTGAAGGATTCAGGGGTTCGGCCGAATCCAAAATAGTGGATTCAGTGCATCCCTACAGAATTTAAAATAATGTTCATACATATCATCTTAGTCAACACGTTGCAACAATCTGCATTGCTTTTAGAAACTATGATATTTATGTACAATATATGTCTTTTTTTTTCTTAAAGGAACAGTTCAGTGTAAAAATAAAACTGGGTAAGCAGACAGCCTCTGCAAAATTATATAATGTTTTCAATATAGTTAGTTAGCCAAAAAGGAGAAGGAAAGTCGTTTACCACTTGGGGGTGCCAAATGTTAGGCACCCTCAAGTGAATGTATTTACTTACCTGAAACCGCGGGCCGGTGCTCCTATCAGCAGAAAACTGCACCAGCCCTGGGTTATTCCAGAGAGCACTACGGAGCGATCCTCTTACAACGTCTTCTTTCTTCACGCGGCTGCACATTAGAGTGAAAAGCCGAACTTTAACTTAAAAGTCAGCTATTTCATTCTACTGCGCACGCATCTGCCCCGGGAAATTTGAAGAAAGAAGAAGCCGGAAGAGGATCGATCCGTGGTACTCGATGGAATAACCCCGGACTGGTGCAGTTTTTTGCTGATAGGAGCAGGTAAGTAAATACATTCACTTGGGGGTGCCTAACATTTGGCACCCCCAAGTGGTAAACAACTTTCCTTCTCCTTTAAATTAACTTTTAGTATGATGTAGAGAGTTATATTCTGAGATGATTTGCAATTGGTTTTCATTTTTTATTATCTGTGGTTTTTGAGTTATTTCACTTTTTATTCAGAAGCTCTCCAGTTTGCAGTTTCAGCAATCTGATTGCTAGGGTGCAAATTACCCTAGCAACTATGCACTGAATTGAATACAAGACTGGAATATGAATAGGAGAGGCCTGAATAGAAAGATGAGCAATAACGATACATTTTCAGCTTTACAGAGCCATTATTTTTGTAGATGGGGTCAGTGACAAGCTGGAAAGAGTCCAAAGAAAAAGGCAAATCATTTTAAAACTATAAAAAATAAATAATGAAGCCCAGTTAGAATTTGCCATTCTATAACATACTAGAAGTTAACTTAAAGTTGAACCACCTCTTTAAGGTAAAACAAGGATGTTGAAGCTTAATGTACAATACTTCCCCTATATGGAGGATGCTGGCACTGAAAAAGTCAAAGCTTTTTGCTGCTCGCAGTGCTCTGAAGAATATACATTACATGACATGCACTGCTACCCTCTCAGTGTGAACCAGCTATCAGTACATTCACAGTCCACCATGTGTGGAAGTACATTTCCAGCAGTGCTAGACACTGTGCTGTAAATCTGTAGAGAAATCACTGCTAACACCGTAGTGAGTGTTCCCAATACTGAGCCGCACCAAAGCATGTCGCAGTCTTCTTGAAATTGGCAGCTAGATGGAAAGGGTGTTCCCTCCATTACGGAGTTCCCTGATCAACAATAAAGGGCATTGTAGAGATTAGCCAGAGTTACATTTAATTAAAAGTAGAATACTTGGCACACTCTGCACACTTCTCCTCAGTCCCATCCACAGTCTGTCCCACAATTGCCCACAAAAGGAGGATACCCACTAAGCATTTTGTATAAAATGACACCCAGACTCCACAGATCACAGCGCTTGTCGTAAAAAGTAGCTTCCTCAGTGAAAACTTCCACCACTTCGGGAGCCATGTACTCGGCTGATCCACACTGTAAATGAGAATCATATGAAACGTTAAGAACAACCTGCTGATTTATTTCTTTTGTAATGTCACAGAGGTTCATATTGCGTCACTGTAGACACCCATAGTAACCAGACACCTTTGATCAATGTAAATATCTGATAGACTGTTAAGGTTTACAATACTAAATAATATTTGTAAGTTAGGTGTTTCGACCATTACAGTGTTTTTTGGGGGGAGAATGAGTCAAAATGCTTCAACTGCTTCAAATTCATAAGAACAGCAAACCAAGTGGTGCTGTCCACTGGGGATTGCTAGCTTCTTGGCCTCAAAAAAATGGAAACAAACAGCAATAGGGATGCCGCAACTTGCTCATTATGTCATGCGTGTGATGTCATAAGCAGGTTATGCACATGCGCTTTGACCTAACATGGCCACACCTAGAGCACCCTCCTGGTGTGAGTGTTCTAGCGCTGGCGGGAAGGGGGGGTAATTTAAAAAAAAAAAGCTACTGTTACCCCCCAACCGAACTGCCGGCTCTATAAGCCTGCACCTTTCTTTGGGGGATAATATTTTTTGACAACAGGTGCCCTTTAAGATCTGTGTGAACACTGTATTTCAACAAATTAAGCAGTTGAGTGCCATTCCTCATAGAGGTAAAATTTAGCTTGAAGACAAATAGATTGCAGCACCAACTCATTGGGCAAAAATCTGTTAAATAAGTGCCCTAAACTAGTAATTCATTACAACAGTTACATAATGAATGATTTAAGTGTTAAGAATTGAAGCTCAAAATCCTAACCGTGTTCAGTTCGCTACACAAATGCACAATTTCTCAACCAAAATACACGAGAGACCTACTTACAGGTGTTGTTAACTCCGGCATAGTTATAGGGGTGCATGCACTGTTTAGTTTTACACCGCTTCCAAGATCAAAGTCACAGATTTTCACAGGCGACACCTGAAAACAAAATGATAATACTGGAAATTGTGAACAGTGTTTTGTCTTTGGGGAAAGGGTACACATTATGTATCTAATGTTTTTCTCTGCCTGTTTGTTATCAGGAGAGCTATACTCTATACTAGCTATAAAAGTTTCATGTCAAAGGATTAAAAAAAAAAAAGAGAGAAAAAGAAAGCAGCAATCAATTAACAGTGCTAAATATACTATATATATATATATATATATATATATATATATATATATATATATAACAAAAAAGTCCAGACCAATTTAAGGTAAATGAAAAATTTGTATTTTACCAGTATACAAGTGGTCATGCAAACATGCAACGTTTCGGAGCTCCCGCCCCTTTGTCAAGCATTATTCCTCACAATGACATCATATCCTATTTAACCTGTCCCATAACATTAGACACACCTACTTCTTACATGGTATTAACTGTTTAACACACATAAATGGTAGCACAATAGTTCCACTCCAATAGCATTATATCAATATCACATATGTGTCACAATTTCTGTCATTATGTACCGTGTGTCTAGTTCCCATAGCTCAATCATGTCTTATTCCACCATTTAAATAAATGCATAGAGATCATATTCTTTGTTAAGCCCTTTCGGATGCAGCGTCTGTAATGTGTGAATCCAAAATTTCTCTCTCTTTTGGAGTTGTAGGAGTCTGTTGCCCCCCTGTCGTGGGGGGGCAACAGACTCCAATACAAGAAATCTGAGGGATGCAGCAGTATGTCTAGCCAATTTAAAGTGTGCTGGAACTGGTAATTTAACCACTTCCTTCCTAATCGTGGATTTATGTTGACTTATTCGGTCTCTGATTTTACGTGCCTTACAGAATATAGATCTAGGAGAGGGGGAGGTTATATTGGCTGCCTTTGATGTGTGTAGCCTCTATACATCAATACCTCATGATCTGGGAATGGAGGCCATACAAGCCACACTAGAGGCTTCTGAATATGATGAGAGGCAGAAAAAGTTTTTTATGGAACTATTAGCATTAATACTACATAAGAACTATTTCTTGTTTCAGGACACCTTTTTTCTCCAATTGCAGGGTACCGCGATGGGATCGAACGTCGCCCCTACCTACGCCAATTTGTTTATGAGTCAATTTGAGAACCACTATGTATATACACATGATCTGTACGATAAACATTGCATAAAGTGGTGGCGTTTCATCGATGACCTAATGGTCATCTGGAGGGGTGACGTTCAATCCCTATTGGAATTCAAGACATATTTGGATAATTGTGTTTCCACTATCAAATTTACATTAGTGCATAGTCCTGAAACGGTGGTATTTTTAGATACCAAAGTCTATCGTAAGGGAACACAATTATGCACTGATCTTTTTGTGAAGCCTACAGATCGAAATAACTTATTAAGATATGAGAGCGCACACCCAAAGGCTAATATTTCTTCTCTCCCCAGATCCCAGTTGCTAAGGGTAAGACGCATAGTAACAGAGGAAGAAAAATTAGACATACGTCTGGAGGAAATGATTACCAAATTTGAACAGAGGGGTTACCCAGATGAAATGTTGAAGAGAGAAGTATGCAGAGTGAGGGACCTAGATCGGCATTCTAGTATCCAAGAAAAGCCACAGAGAACAGAGAGACCAACCAGAATCCCATTTGTACATATGTATCTTCCCTGTGCACGTAAGGTTCACCAGATTATATATAAACATTGGCCACTTTTACGTAAGGCGTATCCAGGGATTAGAGAGTTTGAGGAACCCCCATTGCTATCTTATAAACGGCCACAAAATCTGAGGGACAGATTGGTGAAAGCCGATTTAGGTACCTCACGGATTAACCCACAGAGAATGTTAGCCCCATTGAAGGATGGTATGTATCCATGTGGGAGATGTAACCAATGTTCGAGCGTTATACGCACTAATGTCTTCACACACCCACATTCAGGAAAACAATTCGAGATACGTGGTCACTACACATGTGACTCAGGATACGTGGTATACATGATCAAGTGTCCTTGTGGGCTGGCATACATAGGGGAAACGATACAACCAATCAGAGACCGAATAAGTCAACATAAATCCACGATTAGGAAGGAAGTGGTTAAATTACCAGTTCCAGCACACTTTAAATTGGCTAGACATACTGCTGCATCCCTCAGATTTCTTGTATTGGAGTCTGTTGCCCCCCCACGACGGGGGGGCAACAGACTCCTACAACTCCAAAAGAGAGAGAAATTTTGGATTCACACATTACAGACGCTGCATCCGAAAGGGCTTAACAAAGAATATGATCTCTATGCATTTATTTAAATGGTGGAATAAGACATGATTGAGCTATGGGAACTAGACACACGGTACATAATGACAGAAATTGTGACACATATGTGATATTGATATAATGCTATTGGAGTGGAACTATTGTGCTACCATTTATGTGTGTTAAACAGTTAATACCATGTAAGAAGTAGGTGTGTCTAATGTTATGGGACAGGTTAAATAGGATATGATGTCATTGTGAGGAATAATGCTTGACAAAGGGGCGGGAGCTCCGAAACGTTGCATGTTTGCATGACCACTTGTATACTGGTAAAATACAAATTTTTCATTTACCTTAAATTGGTCTGGACTTTTTTGTTATATATATGATTTGTCCATGCATATGGACTAAGTCACGGACGGGTTGAGTGCTCCACTCTATTTTTGTACAAATATATTATGTGTTTTTGAGTGTTGAGACAGAACCCATGTCCCAGTCTACTCCACCATTGAGCTCCCAAGCGGAGATATTTGCCTACACAGAGGTGGAAGCAGCGAGTATAGCTACCTTGGCTAAAGGATCAAGGGATTTTCTACATGCATCCCATCCAGAAACACGGAGACGTGATTGGGAACGTGTACTTAAGAAGTCGGTGGCACTTGAATTACATGGCTGTACACTTGCGGAATATTATAGATTGAAGCGCATTCCAAGGGGCCTAAGAGTGCATCTGAGACCGACTATATTCTCCGAGAATTTGGAGTACTGCAAGAAGTTTGAGGGCATATTGAATAAGTGTTCCTTGGACATTATTACACTTACCATTGAAACGATACAGAAAGAACTGGCAACAGTAACTGAACAAGCGCGTAACATAGAGCAACAATTGTTACAAGCGGGAAGCCAAGAAGATTTTGCAACAACTAAAGCACTGATTGAGAAATCTATTCAGCAGTACCGGCAGGAAACAGAGGAGCGTAAGAGATTTAAGTTCCTGAGGGATGCGGAGGACTACGCTGGGGGAAATATTTACCGGTGGACACCGGGGCGACCCCATGTGACTCCATCCTACTTCCGCAATCAACCGGCGAGATTTCGATCAGTGCGTGGTCTACATCGCAAAGGACGCCAGGAGTCACCGCTGGGCGGATCTGCTGAAAGCACCTCGCAGAGGTCGACTGATTCATCGGGATCTTATTTTTTAGGGGAGGACAGCGTTCCTTCAAGCGGCGGGGAGCGCGAGGAACACGGCACAGGAGAGGATACAGCCGCAGCAACCAGACCACGGCAGACACGCACAGCGGGCGCGGGGAAACCGAAGAAGGGACCTCGCTAGTGATTAATATCTCGAATAAGGTACTTTCTGAATCTGAATCACGATTGTTGCAGAAAGGTTTATCATTTTGTCCCAGTACTAAGTTTGATACTTTTTCGCTTGACATAGATTTGCAGCGATTTTTCAGATTGATGAGATTAAAGGTACAGTTTGCGGATAAAAGGATTGAGGGGGATATTCAGACACATGCTTTGTCTATAAAACATTTTGGCTTAAGGAAAAAGAGCCAATATTTACCCCCTACCTCCTCTCATCCTGTGGAGACCGTGATTAATCTTATATCTAGGGACATTAATCATTGGGTCCATGATTCCAAAGGCCTGCGGTGTATGAGGTACACGAATAATATGACCAACACAGAACGTAAATCTTTGGACATTCTAATGAAGGACAAAACTGTGGTTTATAAACCTGCCGATAAAGGTGGGGCCTTGGTTATTATGGACAAGAGTTATTATACCAAGGAAATTTTGGGACAGTTGAATGATGAATACACATATGCACGTTTACAGGGGGATCCAACTGATGAAATTGCGGGTATGATCCTAGATTTGGTGACACGCTATCATATGGAGGGAGTAATTAGTGAAGATTTGAAGGAGTACTTAATACAACAATTTCCCTGTATACCGGTGTTTTATACCCTTCCCAAAATACATAAGGATCAACAATTCCCCCCAGGACGCCCCATAGTGGCGGGGGTAAACTCTGTATTGGCCCCATTAGCTATATTTCTAGACAAGGTCTTGGCTCCCTTAGTACCGTTGGGCAGATCGTATGTCAAGGATACTTCACATTTTTTACGTGCCTTACAGAATATAGATCTAGGAGAGGGGGAGGTTATATTGGCTGCCTTTGATGTGTGTAGCCTCTATACATCAATACCTCATGATCTGGGAATGGAGGCCATACAAGCCACACTAGAGGCTTCTGAATATGATGAGAGGCAGAAAAAGTTTTTTATGGAACTATTAGCATTAATACTACATAAGAACTATTTCTTGTTTCAGGACACCTTTTTTCTCCAATTGCAGGGTACCGCGATGGGATCGAACGTCGCCCCTACCTACGCCAATTTGTTTATGAGTCAATTTGAGAACCACTATGTATATACACATGATCTGTACGATAAACATTGCATAAAGTGGTGGCGTTTCATCGATGACCTAATGGTCATCTGGAGGGGTGACGTTCAATCCCTATTGGAATTCAAGACATATTTGGATAATTGTGTTTCCACTATCAAATTTACATTAGTGCATAGTCCTGAAACGGTGGTATTTTTAGATACCAAAGTCTATCGTAAGGGAACACAATTATGCACTGATCTTTTTGTGAAGCCTACAGATCGAAATAACTTATTAAGATATGAGAGCGCACACCCAAAGGCTAATATTTCTTCTCTCCCCAGATCCCAGTTGCTAAGGGTAAGACGCATAGTAACAGAGGAAGAAAAATTAGACATACGTCTGGAGGAAATGATTACCAAATTTGAACAGAGGGGTTACCCAGATGAAATGTTGAAGAGAGAAGTATGCAGAGTGAGGGACCTAGATCGGCATTCTAGTATCCAAGAAAAGCCACAGAGAACAGAGAGACCAACCAGAATCCCATTTGTACATATGTATCATCCCTGTGCACGTAAGGTTCACCAGATTATATATAAACATTGGCCACTTTTACGTAAGGCGTATCCAGGGATTAGAGAGTTTGAGGAACCCCCATTGCTATCTTATAAACGGCCACAAAATCTGAGGGACAGATTGGTGAAAGCCGATTTAGGTACCTCACGGATTAACCCACAGAGAATGTTAGCCCCATTGAAGGATGGTATGTATCCATGTGGGAGATGTAACCAATGTTCGAGCGTTATACGCACTAATGTCTTCACACACCCACATTCAGGAAAACAATTCGAGATACGTGGTCACTACACATGTGACTCAGGATACGTGGTATACATGATCAAGTGTCCTTGTGGGCTGGCATACATAGGGGAAACGATACAACCAATCAGAGACCGAATAAGTCAACATAAATCCACGATTAGGAAGGAAGTGGTTAAATTACCAGTTCCAGCACACTTTAAATTGGCTAGACATACTGCTGCATCCCTCAGATTTCTTGTATTGGAGTCTGTTGCCCCCCCACGACGGGGGGGCAACAGACTCCTACAACTCCAAAAGAGAGAGTTCACACATTACAGACGCTGCATCCGAAAGGGCTTAACAAAGAATATGATCTCTATGCATTTATTTAAATGGTGGAATAAGACATGATTGAGCTATGGGAACTAGACACACGGTACATAATGACAGAAATTGTGACACATATGTGATATTGATATAATGCTATTGGAGTGGAACTATTGTGCTACCATTTATGTGTGTTAAACAGTTAATACCATGTAAGAAGTAGGTGTGTCTAATGTTATGGGACAGGTTAAATAGGATATGATGTCATTGTGAGGAATAATGCTTGACAAAGGGGCGGGAGCTCCGAAACGTTGCATGTTTGCATGACCACTTGTATACTGGTAAAATACAAATTTTTCATTTACCTTAAATTGGTCTGGACTTTTTTGTTATATATATGATTTGTCCATGCATATGGACTAAGTCACGGACGGGTTGAGTGCTCCACTCTATTTTTGTACAAATATATATATATATATATATCTATATATATATATATATATATATATATATATATATATATATATATATATATATATATGTTGAACCTGTAGGCTGGTTCAATATGTTCAGTATACAAAACATGGCATTTTTAGCCATATTCATTTGTACGGTTTTGCTCTCCTTTTCATAGGTGAGCCACCTGGGTCATACAAACTAGAAGGACCAGTGCGCCAATGTATTTCTATGCCAATACTGTTCTTTATCTTACATTTCAGTCCCAAGAACTCCAGAGAAACCCTACATAAAAAAAAGCAAACAAAATAATTCAGAATAAATGTACCATATCTTTACATTCACACAATGTTTTCTGGTTTTAAGTCACGGTGAGCGATACCTAACAAAAAGAAGACAGCAGGGTGTAAATGAGAGCTAACAAAAACACTCAGAAAAGGCTCTTTGCTTAGATTATTAAACACTTTGCCTTTTCGCCATGCCTCTTCTTAGAAATCATATAATGCACATTTAATCAATAAGCTACAAGAGTAACTTTCTAACAAAACAATCAATGTACAAACTGCACAGAAGCCAAACAAACAGTTTACATAGAGGTTTACAAAATGAATATGGAAAACCCTGCTTAAAGGCCTAGTTTTTTAGTTTTTTTCAAATATTTAATATATCTATCTGTCCAAACGGCACCTATAAACGGTGTCTTGGGAGTTCTGTAAAAAATTAAATTTGCGCAACTGCAAACACATGAATTATCAAGTGTTCAGTCAACAGAAAACAGACCCTTAAAAGTTAAGTAACTTTGAAGCTCTGAAAAACAGAACGAGGACACATTTCTGTTTATAATTGATGGATTTATTTTTTTCTCCAATTACAATGTGCAAATCAGGGTTCAGATTTGGCTTCAGGTTCAGCCAAATCTTTAGTAGATGCTTCAGTATCTATCTGAATCATAAAAATATGGCTTTGGTGCATCCCTAAGTACAGGTATGGGACTTGTTATTCAGAATGCTCAAGAGCTGGGAAAAGAGGTATTTTTCATAATTTAGATCTCCATACCTTAAAGTCTAAAAAAAATAATTTCAGCATTAAATAAACCAATAGGATTGTTCAGTCTCTAATAAGTATTAATTATATCTTAGTTAGAATTAAATATAAGGTAATGTTTTAAGATTATAAAGAAAAAGGAAATCATGCTTAATAATTTAAATTATTTTTTAAAATTGATTCTATGGGAGATGGTCTAACTGCAATTTGGAGCTGGATAACGGATCTCGTACCATAGTATTAAAATGAGATTTCCTTGTCAAAGCAACAGTGCTGTTGATAAATATAATTTTACAGATAAATAAGTCTCTCTTAGTCAATTAAAGGGGCAGATCACCTATCTAATGACTATGACTACTAAAACTCAAGGTTTATGGTCAGTAAGGCTTAAGTTCAGAAATGTATCAAATGATGTATTAAAATTAAATTATTAACAACAATTAAAACAATTTACAGAAACTGGACACCCCAGACAAGTTGAAAAACAAAACTTTAAAAGTAATATTATAAAATGGTGAAAAATAAAAAGCAGTTAAAAGAAATCACTATTTCTGGTGAGCAAAAGATAAAATCTTTGGAAAGTGAACTACTCCTTTGATGTTTTAATAAATTATTATCTTTGTGTGTGTCATGGCAGTTCTGCATTATGCATTTCTCTTAAGAGAAATTCATATTGTACAGATCTAACAGTTTGGATTGAGGTATTCTACTTTTTCCCTTCACTTACTTTATTTTTAAGCTGCTCAGCTGATGTAATTGCTTACACTGCATGGCATGCCTATGAAAGGCCTTACTAAGCAAGAAGAGTAGGTGTATCAACAGCTCAGCACAATATGATGGGAGACTGCTGACTTTAGAGCAGCAGGAAACTGGTACAAAACAGATGTCATAATAAAAGGCCGTCAATCTGTCATGTTTATTATCACATCCCTTCCTAAATGAAATACAACACTCCCAGTGTAATAAAAATACCTGGTGGTCTAGTGGTGTGGCGGCGTGGACAGCTAAATTCTGTATCCCTGTAGTTCCTCTAAGTGCCCCCATGAGAATAATGGCTGTGGACAGAAGACCCTTAGGGTCAGGTGTAATCTCTAAGGAGACGGTAACTCTTTCCATGTGTGTTAATAACTTGCATTGTGAGGAGATAGCTTTTTACCTCATAGAGGGTGCTTCCTCTCCTCTTATTTTGGGGTTACCGTGGCTCCAGAGGCATAACCCTCTGATTGACTGGGTCTCAAGGGAGGTGGTTCAATGGGGTACTATGTGTGGTGGGTTATGTTTTCCCTCTGTAGTTGCAACTACTTCACTTGAGGGGTTACCTGCTGCATATGCAGACTTCGCTGATGTCTTCTCTAAAAAGGCAGCAGAAACCTTACCCTCACACCGGCAGTATGACTGCCCAATAGATCTGGTCCCTGGGTCAGGTCCTCCTCGTGGTAGAACCTATCCTCTTTCATTGCCCGAAGCCCAGGCAATGAAAGAGTATATAAAAGAGAACCTAGAAAGGGGTTTCATCAGACCATCTAGTTCCCCTTCGTTGGGAAAAAAGATGGTGGCCTTCGCCCCTGTATTGATTATAGGGGGCTTAACAAGATTACCATAAAAAATCGCTATCCTCTCCCTCTAATTTCTGAACTTTTCGATCAAGTTAAAAATGCAAAAGTCTTTACCAAGCTTGAGCTTAGGGGGGCTTATAACTTGATTCGAATCAGGGAGGGGGATGAGTGGAAAACAGCGTTCAACACCAGGGGTGGCCACTACGAGTACTTGGTAATGCCATTCGGTCTTTGTAACGCCCTGGCAGTGTTCCAGGAATTTGTCAATGACATCTTTCGGGACCTGCTGGGGATATTCGTAGTGGTCTATTTTGATGACATTCTTATTTTCTCTTCTAATCTAGTTGAACACAGGAATCATGTTTGTGAGGTTTTACGTAGACTGAGAGAAAATAATCTGTATGCAAAACTTGAGAAGTGTACTTTCGAAGTTACCTCTGTTCAATTTTTGGGTTTTAACATTTCTAACAGGGGTCTTGAGATTACGCCAGCGCGCATTGGCGCACGTTTTGGCGGGAAATTTGAAAGTATTTAAGGCCCATTCATACTCCCAGCCAGCGCCTGTGATAGAATCTTGATTCTGGTGGTTCCTGAAGCCTTGTGCTGTCTGTTCCTGAGTATTTGTATCTGCTATTCCGGTTTTGATCCCTGCCTGTTCCTGACTATTCTGATATCCGAATCCTGACCTTTGCCTGCATCTCGACTACTCTCTCTGCCTGACCCCATCTGTTTGATTACCCGGTTTGACACTTGCCTGCCTGACGATTCTTGATATCTGCCTGCCTCGACCCTGCCTGTCTGACGATTCTCTTGCCTGCTCCATTTGTACCGTGACCTTCGGCCCAAAAGACTTTCTACCTGCCGTGCCCCTCTGCTAGCCAGAACATCTTGCCTTGTACCCCTCGTTAAGTCCAGGTGGCACCCAAGTAAGCTGAGGGCTCCTCCCAAAGCCCAATGGTGGTCACACTACTGGTGAAGCCGAGCCGAGACCAGGGTACTTGGCACCTGTTCTGGTATTGGGTGCCGGCTGTGACACCCAGGTAGTAATATGGAAGCCATACTTCTTGTTTTTCCCTTGCCTTTCGTATGAAGGAAATCAAGGGCAGATGCAATATCATTAACCACTTTACTGGCCTCTCTTTCATTGAAGTGTTTCCTTTTTTGAATATGGGAAAGCATTGATCCTGAAAAAGAAAATATGTTTGTATGAATTATTGCACATTTTCAACAATAATCGGTTTAATGTCCAAATACACAGTTTGTTGGGCAATTGGCATATAAAATAGGTGACAATAACATTTATCAGTACTAAAAATAAAAAATTGGCGTGCTTGTCTAAACCATAATGTTAGGAGATAAGTAGGATACAGTAACTATCAAGATGCAGCTGGGGGAACTGAAGCTTATATCGACTAAACTGAAGAAATAGATCATATGTAAAAAAGCTTCTTTCAAGAGATACTAATTGAATTTCTAAACTTTGTTGGAAGCCTACACATTCCCTTTAAAATTTTAAGCAGAGAATTAAAAAATAAATACAGGTATACAACCTGTTATCCAGAATGATCAGGACCTAGGGTTTTCTGGATAAGGGAGCTGTATGTAATATGGAGCACTGCACTTTAAATTTACTATAAAAAGATCATTTAAATATGAAATAAACCCAATAGGATTGATTGCAGAATGGTTCTGCCTCCAGTTATTATTAATTATATCTTAGTTAGGATCAAGCACAATTAACTGTTTTATTAGTAAAGAAAAATGGGAAATCATTTTTAAAAGTTAGATTCGATTAAAATGGAGTCTATGGGAGATGGCCTTCCCTTAATCGGATCCAATCCGTGTGTGCGTGCCTATGAAAAAACTTGTGACAACCTGTGTCCTATGAAAGTTAACAGTAAGGTTACCAACCTCTTTATGGTGGTGAACTTTACGGAATTTTAAGCTTCTCTAATAGTGACACAGCAAAAATGTGCTTAGCTTAAAAAAATAGGCAGTCTAACAAGAAAAGTCACATTCTGGCTCTTTATCTACAAATATTTGTAGATATTTGTAGCCTTTAACCATACACTGAAGGTTTCAGGATACCGGCTTGCCGTCTCTAAACCTAAAAATAACCTTAAGTTAAGTGCGATCAATTAAATTATCTTCATAAGGGTCTAAAATATTAACTCATGAGTAGTATGTCACTTTCTTCGAATAATACTACAAACTGAAGTTGATGCATGCTATTAGTCTCATACAGAAGGAAGTACAGGAATAATATAGCCTTCCTCAAAGCCAACCGTGTCAAAGTACTATAGCAACCTTAACAGTCTTTCTTAATGGGGTTGTTCACCTTTAAATTAACTTTTAGTATGATGTGAGAGTTATATCCTGAGACAATATGCAATTGGTTTTATATTATTATTCGTGGTTTCAGAGGTTTTTAGCTTTATATTCAGCAGCTCTCCTGTTTCCGATTTCAGCAATCCGTATACTAGGGTCCAAATTAGCATAGCAACTATGCATTAATTTGAGTAAGAGACTGGAATATGAGCATGAGAGGACTTGATAAGAAATATCAGTAATAAAAATTAGCCATTACAATACATATGTAGCCTTACAGAACATTTGTTTTTTTAGATGGGGTTAATGACCCTTATTTGAAAGCTGGAAAGATTCAGAAGAAAATGTTTAAAAATGTGGCAAATGTTTAAAAAAAGGCCAAAACAAAGTCAGCTTAAAGGAAAACTATACCCCCAAACAATGTAGGTCTCTATAAAAAGATATTACATAAAACAGCTCTTATGTAAAACCCTGCTTCATTTAAACAAACCATTTTCATAATAATATACTTTTCTAGTAGTATGTGCCACTGGGTAATCCAACAGAAAATTGCCATTTTAAAAAATAAGGGCCGCCCCCTAGGATCGTACGATTCACTGTGCACACACAAACTATACTTCTTAGGTCACATGAGCAAATTAAAAGACAGAGTTGTGTCTCTTGCTTCAACTCTTCCTGTTACAGTTAGAGCTGTAGTATTTCTGGTCAGGTGATCTCTGAGACAGCACACAGACAATCACAAAATGGTAGTTGAAGGCAAGAGATGTAAAAGGGCAAGATTTACTTAAATATATATTCCAGTTTGGTAAGATTCTTTAATATGCCACTTAATATGATATAAACTGTTGCTTAAGTATTCATTTTGGGGGTATTGTTTTCCTTTAACGGTGAACCACCCCTTTAAGCATATTTTAAAAAAATACAGTGAAAACTCGATTTTATTATTATTTAAATATTTGTATAAAAGCGCAAGCCAGAAGAGGAAAATAAATTGTTTCTCTATCCTTAAAATAAGAAATAGATATTTTACTTTAAAAGCCTTTAGGGATGTATTTGCCAAACTAGCTCATGCACTTGAAATGGTTTGTGATAACTCCAATCTCTGCCTCCAAACATTACACAATCGGACACTCCCATCTCCTGCCCTTCAGCTTTTTCCTGCTTCATTAAGGCCACAGTACTTTCACCTGCCAATATTCATTCTTTTAAAATGGGTTTAAATGTGCTGCTCGAGGTGATGAATAAGTAGAAAATAAGTCAGTACAGTACCTCCTCGCAGCTTTTCAAAGACCAGATAAAAGCGAGCATCGTCTTCACAAAATTCTATTAACTCCAAGATGTTCCTGAAGGCGAAAATAAAGGTCAGAAAGCAGAACACTTGGTTTCTGCAACTATAAGCAGGACACTTCACATATGTCTTAGGGCAATGGTACTTGTTTGTTCCATGAAACAAATTAAAGAATTACAGCGGTGATTGCAAGACAAAAGGTAAAATTTGATTTTTTTTTTTTAATTAAAATGTTAGTTTTAGCATGTTCTGTTTATTGCTTATGTTGAAAAAGGGAGAATACTGCCCTTTTAAATTCCAAATGCTGAATAATATATAACTGATAATGACTGTGCTATTTGAGCAACATCCACTGCTACTTGTAACCACTGCATTCTAACTCCCAGTGTCTACTACAGTAAAAATCACTGCTGCAAGAATCCCATTCCCTGGTACTAATGCGAAGTACTAGTTAGATCATCATACCAGTTGAAAAGAAGAGTTGATCTGTGGAAGAATGTGTAATATGTAACATGGTGTCTATTGCCTCATGTCTCCCAGAATGACATTAAGGCATGGTTTTAATGTAAATAAATAATGAAATGCTTTTAAATAATGCAAAATACATACTCTGCACACTGGCTCATTGCAACTCCCTTCACTGGCTTAGTTCGTTTATGTTCTGCAAGACAATCATTTATTCAGTGAATAGAGAGGGCAGCACCATCACACAGCGGCAGCATTGCTAACAGGGGACCCTCTTTGTGCTTCCCCCAAAGCTGTGCAGGGCTCAAAAGCTTCAAATTCAATCCTATTTCAATTCCTGCCTCTGCTTAAGACAGAAACAAAACAACTTTTTTTTGTAATTTTAAAAATGACAATATTTCCTAAGTGACAAAATAGAAGGGGAAGCTCACTTTAAACTTACGTTTTAGTATAATGTAGACAACAATATTCTAAGACAATCTGCAAGTTTGTTTTTTGTGTTTTTTTAAAATATATAGATAGGATTCCATCTGTCTTTCCAACTAAATCTGACATGCTCTAGCTGAAAATTCGCAGACAAAATGTTTTTTTTTTTGTCTGCTGGGGTCTCTGACAGTGATAGCAATTCATCAGAATGTTTGTCTGCTTGGAGTAGTCAAATTCCATTGTACCATATATGGTGCTCAGCACATGTCAGAAGTAGCAGTGAGCACTGGTACTTGTGTGAAACCTTGCACTCTGATGTAATCACATGTGGATAAAAAAAGATCACCCTTTAAAGAGAAAAGCTAAAAACTGCTGCTCTGGCCTTCTCTAGATGGCACTATTATGGCTGCATAAAATAATCATTAGGCACACTGATCCTTACCTGCAATGTCGCTTAAAGGAGATGGAAAGGTTCAAACTAATTTAGCTTTTATCAGAAAGATCTATATAAATACACTAGTAAACCCTCAAAGTAATGCTGATCTGACTACTTTGTCAAAAGAAACACCACATTTATTTCCTTCTATTGTGTACACATGGGCTTCTGTATCAGACTTCCTGCCTTCAACTTCAAACCTCCTTGCCCCGGGCGTGAGCATGCTCAGTTTGCTCCTCTCTTCTTCCCTCCCTGCTGTAGTCTGAGCCCAGAGACTCAGGCGGGAAGTGATGTCATAGCAAGCTAATATGGCAGCTTCTACCCTAAGCAAACAGCAACAGTGTCTAGAGTGGCTTACTCTGTAATAGAAAAGCAATCTAAAGAATAAAAATGACGTTGCTTGCACTATTGTGGCTAATCTATTGGCAATGGCAATGGTTGATTGTTTTAAAGGATTTTGCTATGCCCTCTTTTAACTATTATCTAAAATATAATTTAAGGTTATCCTATACGTTTTTAGGGTATCTGAATCGGACAATTCCCATTATCTGTCTTTATTTTATGGTCTGCACTTGGCAGCTGTTGCTTTTAAAAGGATTGCTCACCTTTAAATTAACTTTTACTATGATATAGATATTGACATTCTGAGTCAATTTGCAATTGATTTTCATCTTTTATTACTTGTGGTTTTTGAGCTTTACAATCAGCAGCTCTCTAGTTTGCAATATTAGCAATCTGGTTGCTAGTGTCTAATTTACCATAGCAACCATGCATTGCTTTGAATAAGAGACTGGAATATGAATAGGAGTGAGCCTGGATAGAAATTGAGTATTATAAAGCAGCAATAACAATACATTTATAGCCTTACAGAGCATCTGTTTTTTTTTAGATGGGGTCAGTAACCCCAATTTGAAAGCTGGAAAGAGTTAGAAGAAAAAGGCAAATAATTAAAAAAAAAAAAACTATGAAAAATAAAACAAAGACCAATTAAACCGTTGATTATAATTAGACATTCTAAAACATATTAAAAGTTGAATTAAAGGTGAACCTCCCCCTTAATTATGTAGAAATTTGATTAAAGCTGGCCGTAGATGCAAAAGTAACATTGTATGATTAATCGTTCAGTCGATCGGACAGGATAAAAGATTTGTATTGGCTACCAATAAGATCTCTGCATGTATTGCCTATCTGACGATATCAAAGGGAGATTGTCACTACTATTTGGACATAACTTTCATACAATTGCTGTGTGTCACCTAATGGCCCGAGCATGTTGTGATTTGTTCTCTTTATTACTTTATATTAATCTGGATGGTTAGTCTCAGGTCGGGAGATTACCATTTGACATTTGTCCGACATGGACTACTATAATCTGCACGTCTATGGCCAGCTTTATGTTAAAGATGGAAGTTACTGACTTCCTTATTTGGAAACGTGCATGCTCAACAATGTGAATTTATCTGAAAAACATTTGTTTACCTTTTCTACATTTTAGAATCCCAGTGTATCTCTCTTACAATCAGCTCTTCTTCACTGACCGTATGTAAATTAGAATAGGAAACCCTAGAACTTGTAATTAACATCAATCTATAAACACAATATCCATATAAATAAAATAAGTACGTTTCTAGAAGAATGCGGATATAACTTGTTGCCTTGGCACTGGTATAACGTTTCCACTTCTCGAAACACTCTACTGCGACTGTGCCCAGCCTTCTTTTCAACTATCTGCAGAAAGAGGAATAAAAAACAACAGAATACATGCTAAATAATAAAATACTAAGAACATAAAAACTTTTTTTTCAGATTTTTGTAAGGACCCATTTTGCATCAAACACTCTGAAAACTGGGATGCCAGAGACCCAACACTGTTTAAGAAATTAGGAATTTGATGGATTTGAGCAACGATTGTGTGTTCTGTCCCCAGCCAGAGTTAAAGGGCAGGATGAAGCAGCAGAGGAAGAAAATCACATCCAGTCAACTCTACACCAAGGCAAATGTTAGCTTAGTCCTGAATTTGTAAGCAAAATGCCTAAAACTGTCTAAACTTAATTGGCCAGAATAACAATGTTCTCTATGAACGAACAAGAGATGCTGTTTGGATGCGTTTTAGGAAGAATGCCCGATTTGAAGCAAGCAATAGTACCCCTGACTTATATGCATAATTAAGAACATGTATTTTTAGAGCGCCAACATATTCCACAGTGCTGTACAATAAATGGGTTTATTCAAAGAACATGCAGAGAAGAAGGTCCTGCCCAAAATACACTAATTTACAATCTAAAATGCATAATGCAACAAATACAATAACTATTATTCTACATACATACAGAGCAGTGCAAACTGTTTCAATATATGGGTTTGCACTGCTCTGTATCTAGAGCGTATACTATTTTGTATAATTGGCCTTGACAGTTCTTCAGGGATCTGTGCCCCAAAGTTTCATCCTGTAGTCACAAAATAAATAGTTTTAAGTCAAGACCTAAGACAAGCAATTAAATCACAGCAAGTGCTTTTGCAGCATCATTTATCATCAATGTGTTCCAGCAACAAAGAGACACAACTTGAAAGGCAGAAGAAACAAATTGATTGGTTTAATCGCTCCTAGGATTGTTGCATTAGACAAAAATAACATTTTTTTATAACCAAGTATTTTACAGAAGGGCATTTTTGTGCAAGAGAAGCTTTATCTGTAATTCATGTGAACAATTCAGATTTCTTATTCATGGGTTCGTCTGCACCCTTTAAGGAGGATGTCAGGCCAAAGCCTGTAGTTTTTAAGGCTTTGTAACGCGGTAAACAAATTAACATATCCTGAAGATGGCAAACAAATATTTATTTTTTAGCTGTTTATGGCCTGTTGCTTTAGGCTTGACAGATCCTACTGGCACAGCCTGCTACGATTCACTGTCAGACAGTAGCATGTCCTTTCTTTAGGAACCAGTACTCTTCCCATGACAGACAGGACCAGATATTCACAGATGTGGCCTTTATGCTAGAGGAAGCAGATTTCTTCCTGCAGTCATCATATCACTAGCATGATAGACGAGCAGTTTTTAAGTTGATTAACTAAGCTTATATTACTGTTGCTGCCTCTTTTTTCATATGCTCATTCCAAACCCAATAGGATTAATTATATCTTAGTTGGGATCAAGTACAAGGTACTATTTCATTACAACAGAGAAAAAGGAAATCAATTTTAAAAATGTTTATTGAATTATTTGATTATAATGGAGTCTATGGGAGAAGGCCATTCTGTAATTCGGAGCTTTCTGGATATCAGGTTTCCGGATAACGTATTCTATACCTGTACTCCAAACAGTGGGGCTCATTTATAAACAATGGGCAAATTTGCATCTTGGCAGTAACCCATGACATCAGATGATTGCTTTCACAGTTCAACGAGCAGCTGGCTGAAGAAAACTACCCGTGTATACTAGAGTATAAGCAGAGTTTTTCAGCACCCAAAATGTGCTGAAAAAGTCTACCTTGGCTTATACTCGAGTCAGCTAAAAAGTTGCTGCTTACTCCCTGATCTGAAGCATGCAATGACACCTCCGTGCTGCCCATACTTCTCCCCCCCCGCTTGATCATACTTCCTTAGCCCTCAACCCCTCTGCTCTCAGCTCTCTTTACTCCGACATCCTTCCTCAGCCCTTCCCCTCTAAGCCTCCCCAAATCTGCCAGAATACTTGAAAAAAAAAAAAAAAAGTTAAGTTTATAACCTGGTGTGTGAACCGTTTCCCAAAAGTGTCAGTGCCCTGTACAGGAGTCGGCGTGCCTCCAATAAATCTTCCATTTCAAGGCTGAGAGGCTCCCTTTCGTTTTTAGAGATTGCGTTCATTTCTGGCAGCCATTGACTTTGGCTGGGTGCGTAACAGACAGTAATCTCTCAGGAATAAACTCCTGCACGGGGCACTGACACTACAGCAAATATTCCAGGTCTTCTACTTACAGCCCCAGCAGTTAAGCAGTGACTTTCAACACAAAATTTGTGCAAAATATGTAACAAACTTTAATAATAATATTGTGATCATTTTTTACATTACATTTGCTTATGTATGACATGTACAGAGTGTGCATTAATACATATATATTATTCATTTACAATAGCACTCATTTTAATTACTTTAACACTGTGGTTGTGGGGGGGGTTAGACAAAAATGTAATGTATAATGGCTGGAGTGACTGGATGTCTAACATAATAGCCAGATCACCAACTCTGACTTTGTCAGTGACTTAAAAGGGGGGGGGGCACATGGAACATAACTGTTCAGTGAGTTTGTTATTGATCCTCAGCATTCAGCTCAGATTCAAAAAACAGTTATGCCCCCCCTCAAGTCACTGAATGGTTACGGTCTGGTAACCAATCAGTGGAAAGCAAGAGAGCTGATAAGCAGGAGTGCTATTATGTTATACATCCAGTCACTCCAGTCTTTATACATTACATTTTTGCCTAACTAACTATATTAGAAACATTTTTTATTTTGCACAGCCTGTCTATTTTTATTCTGTTCTTATTTTTATACTGAACTATTCCTTTAAATCATCAATGTCAATGGCCAAAATCATACAGTAATAACAAAAACCTGCGAGTCCAGTAAATGTAACTTTTAAATCAGTCTTCTGTATGGCTGCCATTAGCCTTCCCAAACAAAAAAAATCACCCTCCGCCTATGCTCTGTGTTCAAGTTTATGAGCTAGCATTGTCATTTCAGCATTGAGCACAGAGGGGGAAGGGCTGAGGAGGGTATAGTACAGTGTCAGTGCTACTCCTCTGTCTCTGTCAGTGCTACTCATTTCAGATTTTATCAAGGATACTCACCCTTTGCCCCATTTTCATCGACATTTCTCTGGGTTTCTTATACTTTACCCTATTTGTATCCAACAGTGCACCAGCAGAATGACTACCCTTCTTCATTAGAGTTTTAATAGTTTCTGTGCAATTATCTATGCTGCTAACACTTGTACACAAGATAATATGCCATGTAATTGGCCTTGTCCTTAAATGAATTTCTCACCACTAGGCTTATACTCCAGTCAATATATTTTCCCAGTTTTCTTAGGTAAATTTAGGTACCTCGGTTTATTCTCGGGTCAGCTTATACTCAAGTATATACGGTAATCGCTAATTGGTCGCTGTGGGTTACTGCCCAGGTGTAAATTTGCCCACCGTTTATAAATGATCCCCAGTATGTTTAGTGGTAGACTTCGTTCAAAGGGCTAGTTAACCTGAAAATCAATTGGTTAGTGCCAACCACACACACTTATTTTACCAATACACACTTACATAGACAGAATTTTAGGGGATCAGGGGGGTCATACACATTCACAGCACTCACACACGCTTGCACACACAACACTCAATTGGCCAACTGTACACACACACACTATTTGGTGTCTTTTTTTTTTTTTTTTTTATCGCATAATCATTTTTTTTTTCCTGAAAAAAGTTTTACTGCCATTGCAAATAGCGTATTTGCTAATTGCACTGCAGGATACCTTTTGTATGTTATTTCAGTGATTATATTGCAATTCAGTGATTTTGGTGCATTTTAAGCCATTTTATTGCATGTTTAGCGATTTTATTACATTTTCAGCTTTGTGTAGGTGTTGTTCGCTTATTTCTGTCTGTAAAATCTATTTGGCCATGCTATAATGTTCAAACTTTGATTCTGACTGCCGATTACACTAGGCGAAAAAAAAAAGCATTGATTGTTGTGGTTTTGTTAGATTTTAGTGATTTTATACCATTTTGCACTGTTCTTTGTTACTTAATTTTGCCCATGGAAATTTTGTCTGCTATATATCTTGGGGGGTCTCTGTGTGCGACAGTTTTGTAAATCTATGCATATTGGGCATCAAGCTGTTTCGTAGACCTCTGGTGTTCATATTTAGGATGCCTTTTGCTGGTACATTACAAAATGTGGGGTATATAATGGGGTAAAATGCAAGCTTTGTGACTATTTTTAGAAATTTCATAAAAACGGTTATGTTTAGCATAGCTTTGCAGTTTGGTAGTTTGCAGTAGAAAGATGTTGTTTGCAGTGGTTCTGTTCAATAATGCAGAGACTGTGCAGGTCCACTCAGAGCTGCTGTTTAATCATGCTGCAGCGCAGATCTCACAATACATACATGGCTGTCACAGCTTTATCACTTCCTGTGCTAGGAATACAAAACACATCCTGTGCTAATATACGGTCTGCCACTAGGTGACAGCATAACCCCTTAACATCTCCCTTTTCTAACTGTATAATCCAACATATTTAAACAATATTTCAAGCCTTCAAGTGGTAACATTATTTGCCCTACTGTACTTAAATAATATGCACATATGTAACGTTTTCAAAGCTAACCAAACATGATTGTTTGAAAGCTAAGTCTTTTTGGTGGCTGAATTCGCCTGCCACTGCGCGAGTAATGCGGGATCTCAGGCTCACTCTCAGGCTGTGAGGCCGTTGTGCAGTCCGTTGCAGGCAAGTGCTCAGACTGGCTCTCCACTGTGGCCTCCACTTCTAGTCTCGGCGTTTCACTGGACTCTGTTACTGTTACTGCAGGCTTGCTAGGACTGGGCTCTGCGGGCCTGAGGTCCACTCACTCTGCTGGCCTGAGGTCCACTCGATTGCGCCTGTACAGTGTACCCTCCACCTCAACCAGATAGGAGCGAGGGTCTGTTTGTTGGAGGCAAGTTCCTAGTCTCCATACGCCAATCCTGTCACCTGGAAGAGGCTTCATTCTTATATTTTGCCCCACATTTAGTGCCAGAAGGTTCCTGGCCGTTTTATCATATGCATGTTTTGCCACTTGCCATTTGAAATGCAGCTTGCAAGGAACTTCTGATGCAACGCAAGGTTCCAGTAGTGTGTCAGTCACTGGGAGGGGAGTTTTCAGCCTGCGGGCCATTATTCGTTGCGAGGGGGTAGTGTCCATGCCAATTGTTGCCGTATTTCTCCACAGCAAGATTGATTTCCATGGGTCGTCTCCTACACGTTTCGCTCGCCTGCACGTTTCGCTCGCCTGCACAGGCATTTAACAATTTTCACTGCCGATTCTGCTTTACCGTTAGCTTTAGGGTACATTTGGTGACGAAGTAACATGCTCAAAACCCCATTCCTGAGAGAACTTGGTGAACATAGCACAAGCAAATTGTGGACCATTGTCCGTGACGACTCGGTCGGGTTGGCCATACCTGGCAAGTTGAGCCTTGCATCTCTTAATGGTGGTGTCCGCCGACAGGTCAGGCAGCAGTTCTATTTCCCAAAAATCTGAATAGTGATTGACGATAAGCAGAAAATCCTTGCCAGCGTAGTTGAATATGTCCATACTCAGAATCTGCCATGGCCGCGTAGGGAGGGGATGTGACATCATAGTCTCTTTTTGTTGTTCATGTGCATATTCATTACACCAGTGCATTGTTCTACATAGTCTTTAATCTCCCCATGCATATTCGGCCAAAACAGTGTTTCTCGAGCCTGCCTGAAGCATGCCTCACCACCTATATGGCTCCAATGAATGCGACGTAGCATCTCTGCACGTAGTTGCTTTGGAATGATAATGCATTGGCCCTTGAAGAACACCCCGTCCTGTAAGTTTATTTCATCCCGGTAGTTCCAATACTCTCTAATAGCCACAGGTGTCTCTGCCCTTGAATCAGGCCATCCGTTGAGCACAACTGATTTGAGGATCTTGAGGTGTTCATCTTGCTCAGAGGACTCCCTGATCTGCGACAGACGCTGATTCGTGACATTTAAATAGTCGGCCTGGTTTATGCCCTCTATGTCGAGCTCTTCACGGTACATGCTGCAGACTGAATGCTGGGCATGAGGTGCATCCGCTTCGTGTCAGTGTGCTGTGGCTCTGCTCAGTGTATCACTGACATACATATATGGGCCCGGTTTATAGGTTACCTCCAGAGCATAGTTTTGGAGTGAGAGTAGCATGCTTTGAAGTCGTTTGGGGCACTAAGCAAAGGTTTGTTGAATATCGCGACTAGCGGTTTGTGGTCCGTTTCAACCGGGATGTTTCCCCGACCGTACAAATAACTGTGGAAACGGTGGCAGGCAAACACAATGCTTAGGCATTCTTTCTCGATCTGAGCGTAATTCTGCTCAGTTGCAGTGAGGGCTCTGGAAGCAAATGCTACAGGTTGTCCATCTTGCAATAGGCAGCATCCGAGGCCATTCTGACTGGAGTCACTTTGAACTGTAATGGGCTTGCTAATGTCATAATATCTTAGTACCGGTGCTGTGGTAATAAGTCGCTTGACCTCATCAACTGCTTCCTGGTGCTTTGGCAGCCAGTGCCATGGCATGTCTTTATCCACGAGCCTGCGCAAGGGCTCGCACACCGCTGAGAGGCGGCATGAATTTTGACAGGTAGGTGACGAATCCGATGAACCTTTGCACTCCCTTTGAATCGGTTGGAGCCGGCATGTCTTTTATCGCCCTCACCTTCTCAGGATCTGGCTTTAACCCCTCTGCTGATAGTATATGTCCATGGAAGCGACCACATTAACTTTAAACTGTAGCTTCTTGATGCTCAGTCTCAGTTTCACTTCTCTGCAGCGGTTCATAAGGGCAATCATGTTGGCATCGTGGTCACGAGTGGCCTCTTTTAGTGAGTCTCCACAACCCACTATTAGTATATCATCTGCAATTGGCTCTACACCTCGCAAGCCGGCTAGTAGTTCATGCTGTTTTCTTTGATACACCTCTGGGGCTACAGACACACCAAAGGGTAGTTTGAGCCAGCGCATTCGCACCCAGGGTGTCCAGAAGGTAGTAAGAAAGCTGCTCTCAGTGTCCAATTTGATTTGTAGGAATGCATCCTGGGCATCCACCAATGAGAAAGTACGGGGTTTGGGCAGTTTATAGAGGACATCTTCAAGTGTTGGCATTATATAGTGGGACCTTTTCAGTGCTTTGTTCAATGCCCTTGGGTCAATGCAGATTCTGATTTTGTCAGCTTTTTTGACTATAACCATGTTGCTTATCCAGTCTGTGGGTTCAGTCACTGGGGCTAGGTTCCCATCCTGTATGTGTTTGTCCAACTGGGCTTTTACAGCTTCCCTCAGTGCGACTGGAACATTGCGTGGCAAGCATTGTACTGGTGTGACAGTTCGATCTAGGTCAAAGTATACTTCCCCCGGTAGAGACTCTATCGGACTATTGTACACATCATGGTATGTGCTGGTAAGCTGGTGCTCAGTTAGCACCCCTGTGGTATGGCTTTCCAGATTGTGGAGTTCATCTGTTATAGTAATGTGCATTAGACCCAAACGTTCACATGTTGAGCACGATAGGAGCGGGTTCTGGCTTGCTTGGACTATTTTGAGTTCCAGTCTGTGGCAGAGACCCTTTATGAAGCATTCCGTACGAAAAAGGCCCAATGACTTCATCACCTCCCCCGAATACAGCTTGAGTCTTGCCTGGCTAGGTACTAGTCTTACCTAGCCAGGCAAGTGTACCCTACAAATCTGGGTAAGGCTTGTGACAGAGTAGTTTGGAGCAGAAAGGCATGGGTACCCATTTTAGATTCGGTAGAATGTGTACTTTTCTAAAATATATGGTTTTGGGGGGTAAACATATTCCATTTTTACCCACAAAATGTGTTGATTTTTCAGTAGCTGAAGTAAAGTCCTGCACAATTTGGATGCGCTAATTTCATATTGGGGTCACTAAATGCCAGATACTTTGGTAAACCTATGCACAATGGGCATCAAACTGTTCAGTGGACCCCTGGCAATCATAGTCAGGGTGCGTTTTCTTGGTACCTAATACAGTGCGAGATATGCGGAGCAGCAAAATAAAATCTTTGAAGTGGATTTTCAGAATTTTGATAAATTTTTATAAAAACGGTTACGTTCAGACAAGTTTTGATGTTTGATAGGAGTAGAGAGACATACTTACCCATTTTGGAATCAGCAGAATGTGTACTTTTCAAAAATATATGGTTTGCTGGGGTAAACATACAGTTTCAGGATTTGTTGGCCTTGGAATCTAAAGTATGCCATTTTTTGCCTTCATGCTTTCAAAATTCAGTAATATATTGCAGGGAGTTTTTGCTGTATAGAAGTCCTAAATCTCCCTAAAACTATACATATCTGGTATTGGCACATTCGAGAGACATTAGGCTTTCCAAATCAGTTTAATTTTTATGCGTAAAATGAAATATTTTTCTGGTATAAATTCATATACAGGTACTATGAAAAATAGGAATTTATAATGTTTTTGGTATTTAGCGCTATAAATCTTTTTGGTACATGAAAACTCAGATTTAGAAAGCTCAGGTTCTCCTGAAAAAAAGAATGTATATTTTTTTCTAGGTAAACTATAGGTTTCCCCTCAGAAAATGTTTAAAATGAGAGAGCACAAAATGTTTCAAAAACTACTGGCATTTCACATAACCAAAATGTCAAAGCCTGCTGGCATTTAAAGGGTTAACATGTTGTGATCTACAGCTGTCATGCTTGGAATGCATGCCAGAATGTGTTGCTAGAACCTAATTACCCTAGCAACAAGAGAGAAGTGTTAAAATTAAAATAATAGATGAATAGGAGAGGGCATGAAAACTAAAAGCAACAACAAAAAAGGAATCTTTTTTGCAGCTAGGGTCAGTAATCCGGACAGCCAGACAAGATTAGTAGACCAGATTAGGAAGTCTGCTCAATCAAAACTAGGGATTCAGTGAATCAACTATTTTGGATTTGTCTGAACCCCCGAATCCTGTGAAAGATTCCTAACTGAATCCAAACCCCAATTTGCATATGCAAATCAGGGTGTGAGAGAGGGGAAAAAAGAGCAGAATTTTCACTTCACTGCCACAACAAATCGTAGATCTGTCATTGTTTGTACACAATTATAACTTTCACAGAAATCAGAAATTATGGAACTCTCAAGGCCAATAAAAAGGTCTTTGATGTTCAGTGAGGACAACCAGACTGGATCATTTATTTATGAAAAGGATGGGTACATTTAACTTGTAAAGAACAAATGGAAAAAAAAAAGAAATATATAATAATTATAATAATAATTATAATTTATAATGATTTTAATAGAAAGACCCTTAAAATATCCAGTCAAAGGACAACCTAATGTTCAAATGAAAAAAGAAATTTGACAAATATTAACGCGGCCCAGCCAGGAGAGCACATAGAACATTCTGAAGTGCAACTGTAATGATCTGGCACCAGAAAGTTTCCAAATTGCCTGTTTCTGTCATCAAAATCATAGATGCTTCAGGTAGAGGCATGCAAGAGATGTGGACAAACAAAACACTAGCGGAATAATTTTACCTTGACAGCGTAATCTTTTCCATTCTGTAAACTGACACAGCCTTGAACTTTAGCATAAGCTCCCTCTCCAAGTAGCTCGTCAGTCAGTCTGTACAGATCTGCCAAAAAAAAAAACACATGAGCAACCCAGTCACCCCGGCAATGACTCACTTCTCATACAGAGGTGTTACATGCAGAAATGATGAAAGACACCTTATGTGAATAAGAAGGGTTCATGGTGAATAGGAGCACCATTTCATGTTAAAAGCTGCATTGTTATTTTGCACATGGTAACCACGGTAAACCTCCTAAAACTCTGCAAAGTCATTGAACAAGGATATCATTTATTTCCATTCTGCCTCCCAGTGCAATGAGAAATAGCAAGTGTATAACTTGATCATGCCTTATAGAAATACAGAAAATCCAAGGAACTGCTGCACAGTGTGTCGATGAATCTACTTTGTATCATGGTGATTTTAGTGGGTGACACAAAAAGTAGACAAAAAAAGCAACGTTTCGGGCCTTACTGGGCACTTTATAGAAATACAGGAGTTTATTATAGAGTAAATTTAAACCGCCATTAAAAAAAAATAGTCACTAATCATCATTAGAAAAAAAAATTATGTCCCACAAAATCTAGATTATCTGAACATTCTAGACAACATTTTACTCTATAGATGTTGGAAATTTACAGTTGGGCAACAAGGCTACATCCATACCGGACATATATTTAGTGCAACATTTATTACTTGGTAGAACCAAGCAACCTTTCTATTTTCTCCAAAATCAGCATCCATGGCATGTCCCACTCAAAAGTGGCAAAAGTGTAGACAGTGTGTCTGTGCAGAATAACCAATGCCTGTATGTTTTACACAATATTTACATTTCAATACAGTGAATGCAAACTGCATATAAAGAGGGTTTAGTTTTTATTTAAATAAGCACTTTAGTAGTGTGCCAAGAATATTTCTTCTGGCCTTCTTCTTCAGCCTTTCTAAATACAAGCAGCTGTCATGTTTGCTTTCTCAGCAGAGACTTACAGCAACCTTTTTATATATTACACAATAGTGTGAAGCTTTCACAAGCTGGGGTACTGACAACAGTATTCTATAGCTTCTGCTTTATGAAAATATTGTATAATGTAAGCTACATTGATGCATCCAAATCGAATATTTAAATTGTATGAACAGAACGAAAACTGCAAAGTTTTTTTTTTAATTTTTAGTACAAATCACTGTCCTAATGCAGTTCTACTGCAAATAGCACTTGCACTAAAGTAACAAGCTATGGTACGGCAATTATTAAATTACAGATGAATTCTTTATTAGTGAAGATTGTAGCCGACCATTGTTTTTCAACAACAAAGGGTGTGGCAGTGTGTCAAATGCATAATCCAAACCGGTTTATGCATATTAATTACATTTTTGTAAATGTTTCCATGAAACATATATGTTTTCCATTGATTGCCATATGCTTTATATTGGTTTCAAATACATTGCAGTTATTGTTACATATAGAAGCCTTATTTTAAAAAGATCTGTCCAACAGCTTTATCCCCAAAGAGAATCTTATAAAAGTATGGCACCTGTTATCCAGAATGCTCGGGACCTGGGTTTTTCAGGATAATGGATCTCGCCATAATTTGGATCTTCATTTTATGTCTACTAGAAAGTCATTAAATAAACTCAACAGACTGGTTTTTCTACCAATAAGGATTAATTATATCTTAGTCGGGATCATATACAAGGTACTGTTTTATTATTGCAGAGAGAAAGAAATTCATGTTTAAAAATTTGCATTATTTGTATATAGGAGACTGCCTATCTGTAATTTGAAGCTTTCTGGTTAATGGGTTTCCAGATAAAAGATGTAGTTACATTTGCTTGTTTGTGCTACAAAGCATTTGTGTCCATTTACTTTCTGCATGTACACACTGTGCTACTATGCAAAGAGAACATCTTGGTTGCAAAATGGTTTGAGGAGTAAACTAGACAGTTCTAACCATGGGTCGGGGGAATAAGGTTATTCAGTATAGGAATTCTATACAAGTATAGGAATTCTTCTAATTCCACCCACATGACTCGTAACACACAAGTAAAACACATGTACAACGGACACAAAAACAGCTAGAAACAGTGGAAAAAGCCTTTGCATTCAAAGAAGTTAATTAATTTTGGGCTAGTATTAACCTTTGGCATTGCACCCATATCACAGGCCAGTAATATAATGTACATTTAGGCAGCTGGCGAAAAGGAAGCACACAACCACACTAACATGCCAAGAAGAGATACCTGCAAACTTCCCGGTAAAGCTCTCCATTGCTCTAGTCCTCCGCTTCTTCTTTCTCCTTTTTCCTCCATCATCAATTGGGACAGGCTGACTGCTCACCATTTCTAGGTTAAAACAAACCTGCATCAGCAATAGAGCTCAGGTTAGACGTGTGAAAACACCACTATAAAGACACATCTATATCTACAGTCATATGAAAACGTTTGGGAACCACTCTCAGCCTGCATAATAATTTACTCCACTTTCAACAAAAAAAGATAGTGGTATGTCTTACATTTCCCAAGTACGGGCGTGTTTTCTGAACAAAGCTTTTTAGTGAAGCTGTATTCAGTTGTATGAAATTAAATCAAATGTGAAAACATGTGGGTACCCTTATAATTTTGCTAATTTGAACAAATGTAACAGCTCAATACTGATTACTAGCAACACCAAATTGGTTGGATTAGTTCATTAAGCCTTGAACTTCATGGGCAGGTGTGTCCAATCATGAGAAAAGGTATTTAAGGTGGCCAATTGTTTGACTCTCCTCTGAAGAGTGACAGCATGGGATCCTCAAAGCAACTGTCAAAAGATCTGAAAACAAAGATTGTTCAGTACCATTGTTTGGGGAAGGCTATAAAAACTCTCAGAGGTTTAAACTGTAAGTTTCAACAGTCAGCAATGTATTCAGGTAATGTAAGGCCAACACAGTTGCTGTAAAACTCGGGTCTGACAGGCCAAGGAAAAAACAGGATTGGATTGTGAGAATGGTTACAGACAACCCAAAGATCACCTCCAAAGACCTGCAAGAACATATTGCTGCAGATGGTGTACATCGTATGGCAGGGTGATTTGAAAGAAGCCCTTTCTGCACTCGCTCGACAAACAGAGTCGCTTGTTGTATGCAAAAGCTCGTTTATACAAGCCAGAGTCATTTTGGAACAAAGTGCTTTGGACTAATGAGACAAAAATTTAGTTGTTTGGTCATAACAAAAAGCGTTTTGCATGGTGCCCTTGTTAAAGTCGAGGGTCAGATGAATTCAATATTAACAAATTCTTCAGGATAATGTTCAAGAAGTTACGCAGGGGTCGAATATTCCAACAAGACAATGGCCCTAAATACACTTGGAAATCTACAAAGTCATTTATGCAGAGGGAGAATTACAATATTCTGGAATGGCCGTCACAGTCCCCGGACTTGAGTATCATGGAAAATCTATGGGATGATTTGAAGCAGACTGTCCATGCTCAGTAGCCATCAAATTTAATTGAACTGGAGAGGTTTTGTATGCACGAAGGGTCAAAAATACCGCCATCCAGAATCCAGACATTCATCAAAGGCTATAGGTGGTGCCTACAGGCATTGATGTAATATCTGTACACCCATAAACATAGTGACTGCTGAAATACTACTGTTTCCATAAAGGCATGTTATATATTAAAAGGAAGTTGCTACTTTGAAATCTCAGCCAATGATTAACAAAACTTCAAAGAATTAATAGAGGTTTCCAAACTTTTTGATATGACTGTATATAAGGACACTGAAAGGGGAAGTTCACATTAAAACAAGTTATTGTATTCCAATAGCTGATTATAAATAAAACACCTTTGCAATTACTTGAATTTTAATATTCACATTTATAATTTCATTTCTGCATAGTATTTCAAAGTTCTGCTACAGGGTTTGTCACCCACAAAATGGTTGTTATCCACTGACTCAGTGGATAAAATCCTTCCTTGGGGAACATTCAAATTGATCAATAAGAAATTATGCTTGGCTACCTAGCACTCATGAGTGCTCAGTACATTGTCAGTGCCAAATTCATTCTGCACATTCTGGCTCTGATGAAGTGTTAAGGGTTTCTTATCTTAAAGGGCATGTAAAGTCTATCTAAAATAGAATAAGGCTTAGAAATGCTGTATTATGTGGTGAACTTTCTGCACCACAAGCCTAATAAAACAAATAATTTATGCTTTCAAAGTTGGCTACAGGGGGTCACTATCTTGTAACTTAGTTAAACATCTTTGCAAGACTAAGACTGTGCACATGCTCAGTGTGGTCTGGGCTGCTTAGGGATCATCATAACAAAAGCTGCTTGAGTTCTGCATGGCTGGGAAGGAAGGTGGGCGCTCCCCCTGCTGTTCATAAGTCTGATTGTTTCCCTGCTCAGCAGTTAGGGACCATCTGACAATTCCTATCCACAGCAGTAAATGAAGGGAGAATTTCACTGCATACAGTCAGGTTTCTTATAAAAACGGTACACATGTTTTAATTAAAGTATATTGGAGATAGGCTTCTTTTTCATTAAAGAATGTAAAAATGTGATTTTATTTTTTTGCCTTTACATGCCCTTTAAGGGAAGCTTCAACATTAAGCAAACATTGAAATCACACTGCTAGCTCATAGCAAGTTCTAAATTATTTGAGTATTATGGAAGTTAAAGTTTAAGGTCATTACATTACTATTATCCTTATGTTTTATTTATATAGTGACAACATACTCCTATAGCTTGCAAAATAATGTCTATAGTATAAAATAAAAAATAATTCCTCCTAAAAGAATCAGAATATTCAAAATGCAATATACCAAAACTAACAAAACATTTAAGCTGTGCATCCTCTTCATTTTCTCACCAGATGACATGGTACAATTGCAATGAAATATTCAAAGTGGACATATTGTCGATGTGCTTTATCACTTCATCAGACTTATAACAGTAGTGTAAATATAAAGTCATAGATAGCATCTTTTGCTGGTTTTCAGTAGTTTGTTTTTGCTAAAGGGATACGGTCATGGAAAAACATGTTTTTTCCAAAACACATCAGTTAATAGTGCTGCTCTAGCAGAATTCTGCACTGAAATCCATTTCTCAAAAGAGCAAACAGATGTTTTTATATTCAATTTTGAAATCTGACATGGGGTTAGACATTTTGTCAGTTTCCTAGCTGCCCCCGTTCATGATTTTTATGGTCTTATTTTTATTTCTAAATTACATTGTTTACACTGCAAATAATTCACTCTACTATATAAAATAGTATTCCTGAACAAACAAGTGTATTTTTTTGTTATAATACTGGTGTGCAGGCAGCCATCTCATGTAATTTTGAATGAATCTGTGCTTTCAGAAAGAGCCAGCACTTCATGATGGAACTGCTTTCAGACAAGCTATTGCTTCTACTACTTAACGTTACTGAAAGAGTCGCAGTTGGACTTAAATTTTTATTACAGAGTGCTATTCTCATATGTACCAAGGAGCTGTTATCTTGTTACATTTCCATTGTTCTAATGGGCTGCTGGGGGGGATGATAACACTAGAACTTGCAGTACAGCAGTAAAGAGTGACTGAAGTTTATCAGAGCACAAGTCACATGACTGGGGACACCTGGGAAATGGACAAGTCCAACCCCATGTCTGATTTCAAAAATAAATATTAAAAAAAAAACCTTTTTTCGCTGAAGCAGCACTATTAACTGAGCCTTGGGGGAAAAACATTTTTTCCAGTGACAGAATACCTTAAAAATGGATCAGAGAAGAAATGCATATAAACATGTGCTTTTTCTAAGAAATATTCCTGCCATTAGGGGGTACAGGGGTGAAATGAAGTCAGGGACCCAATGGCAGAAGGGGGCCTTATGAAACAAGAACATGTGATTTATATGTGTTGCAAATGGGTTGGGGCTTGAAGGGGAGTTGGCAAGTTTTGGGTGGATCATGGATGGGATTCTTGTATAACTGGACATGGTCAGACAGAGCAGAACCATGACAATGCATGCATTTGGCATTTTATCTTTTCATTAGGTCACATTCTGCTTGATAGCAGCCCCCAAGGGAAGTATCTGCTAACTTAGCAAATGCATTAGAAACAAATATATGATTTATTTAAAAAAAATAAACCACTTTCATAAACAACTTCATCAATAAAAAATGCTATAGATGAATCCCATTGCCATGCCGTTCTGGACTGAGCTATGAACACAATGAGATCCACCTGTAAGGGTCAGAAGGGGTTGCTACTATTTGTAAGCATCAATACAAATGATTAATAGTATGTAACCACAGGAAAGGTCTTGTGCAAGTTACATGAAACTCAACAGAATTAATTCTACCGAAGTAGAATTAATTCTAATCTAAGTAGGTTAAAGCACAAAAATCCCAGTATGTTGCATGGAACATGCATCCAGTCACATGCAATACTCATGAGGAAGAAGTGACTGAAAGAAAACATTGCTATATATTGCACCTGTAACATACTATTTGCAACAACTGCAGGGTGAGCGTAGGTAGTGAAAACATCAAAAACAAAGAAACAAAAAATACGTAATAGGTACATGCCATCACGGCATGATAAGGTCAGTTTAATGTTTAACGTTGAAACTGTTTTTCCAACCAAGGTGAAGCAACTAGATCTTAGCGTTATGGTAAGATCTCAAGCAGCATCGGGAAATGCCTGTTTTATGGTCTTAGTTAAACAAGCAGAACAGTTAGAAGTGTTCTGTCAAATGAAAAATAAAATACAAACTTAGTTTAATTTATTTCAGTCTGTTGATTATTATAGAACCCAACGAGAATCAAAATCTGAGACATTACTCCCTTTCCCTCAGATTTCATATGACTCAGAATAAAGAAAAACACTATCCCCAGATAGAATACTTAACCTACAGATTCATAACAAATGATGTGGCCTATTAAGGAATCTTACCAAAGTGGAATACATAGATCAGTGAATATTGCCACTTTACGTCTTTTATCTTGAGCTGCCTCAGAGATCACTTGACCAGAAATAATTCAGTTTTAACTATAACAGGAAGAAGTGTGGAAGAAAAACACAGAACTTTGTCCATTAATTGGCTAATGTGACCTAACATGCATGTGTGTACCCTGAATCTTTCTTAAAGGAACAGTAACATGTTTTAAAGTCATACAAATAAATATAATGCAGTGTTGCCCTGCACTGGTAACACTGCAGTGTTTGCTTCAGAAACATTACTATTGTTTATATAAAGGAGTTGTTGTGTAGCAATGGGAGCAGTGATTTAAAGGAGAAAGGTTACACAACAGATAGCAGATAAGCTCTGTAGAAAATAATGGTGTTATCCACTATTTAACCTGTGCCATATAGGCTTCTTTCAATTTCCACCATTGCTACACAGCAGCTAGTTTATATGAACTATAGTGGTGTTTCTGAAGCAAACAGATCAGTTTTACCAGAGAAGAGCAACAGGCCATGATATTTTCATTACTTTAAAACATTTTCATTTTTTGGTGTTACTGTTCCTTTAAAATGACAATTTTCTATTTATGATTACCCAATGACACATATCACTAAAAAAAAGTTTATTTTTATGAAAATGGTTTATCGATGACTGCATTGTTCACACACAAGTTCAGGCTGTAATAGCCCTGCATGGTTCACACTAGTAACCCCATGTATAGCTCACACCTGTAAGACCCTGAATAGTACAAACCTATAGGGACCTACATTGTTGACCCATGTAATATCCTGCACTGACCACACCTCAAATGGTTACACACACCTCAGTGCCCACATTGTTCTGCCTCATACAGACTGTACAGCATAGTGGAGTGGTCCTGATAGGTCCCACATAAAGGACTCTGCCCTGCCTGTGTGTGCCCTACACTGCCTGCACCCTAGGCTGCCTGCTTTGCCTGTGGGTGGTGGGGGTATGCTAGTATTTGGAAATGCTTGTTAGGGGGTTCTGAAGTTGTTTAATTATGTGTTGGGGGTTGCTGTGCTATCCACATATGGATTTAAAGGGGTTGTTCACCTTCCAACACTTTTTTCAGTTCAGTTGGTTTCAGATAGTTTACCAGAAATAAAGCCTTTTTTAAATGACTTTCTATTTTATATGTGTGACTGTTTTTCTAATATTGAAGTGTAATTTTCACCTTCTAAAGCAGCTCAGGAAGGGGGGGGGGTCGCCTACCCTGTAAACTGTTCTAAATGGATACATTTAGTTAATACATTTCTTATCTTTGTCCCTGCTGAGCAGAATCCCTGGGTTACATTAATGGTAGCTGTTAGAATTGATACAATAGTTGCTAATACTCCAAAGATGCTGCTGAGAAATGTATCAACTAAATGTAGGAAAATTGTAGCAGTTTAGAGTCTGTAACTGAATTACTGAGCTTCCCGACAACTTTAAAATTGGATTTTTGGAAAAACAGTAAAGAATAAATAATGGAAAGTAATCGGAAAAAAAGTCTTTATTTCTGGAGAAAAATCTAAGAACAACTGAACTGAAAAGTGTTTGGAAGGTGAACAAACCCCTTTAAGGGTATGTCAAACTTTTTCACGAGTTATGAGTGATACCTGAAGTGAGCATTAGCCATTTGGTTTTTTGGTGTGGTGTGCTACGACCATAAATGATATTGTATTATTTCTTGTAGTACCATGGGTGTGGCTTAAAGGGATACTGACACTAAAAAACAACTTTTTTAAAAATATGAATGTACAATAAAAGTTACCTATGGGTCATGTTGATCGTTTTTTGACAAGAGGTTTATTTTTGTAAGTAATTGTTAGTTGAAGTTCCTAAACCTGACTGTTTTGCCAACCTGACTGTCCCATCTCAGCCTGTCAGTTAACACAAATATGGCAGCCCCCTCATACAGGAACACTGGGCATCAGACAGGAAATGTAAAAGCATTGTGCAAATACTTTATGGCAAAGTTATCAGTAGCTTTCAAAGGCAATATTATGATAGATGTAAAAAAAGAGTTTCATTTCTGGTGTCAGTATTTCTTTAAAGTGTGTGTGGTTTAAAAAAGGGGGAGTAGTCAAAACGGGCTTTCATTATTGGCCCTCCACCACATAGGACCACAGAAATTGGACAGTACTGATTTAGATGAAGCAGGTTGTTTCTTACAATATATTTTTAGAGAGACCTACATTGTTTGGGGGTATAGTTTTCCTGTAACGTGGCATGTTCCCTCATGGGGCACATTTATAAGGCTTTGTAAAAATGTAATTTAACAACAAAGCCACACTTAGGGGCATATGTATTACTTGTCAAGGGTCAGGCTCTGGAGATGCCATCAGGTTTATAAACAGATTTTTAGAAAACAATGTTGTCACCTAAACCTAAAGGATTCACTCAGATTTTTGACATACACCAGCCAATCCCAGGCATCACTTTCATCAAAAGTCTGATCTTAAAAATCATAAAAAAAAATCCCCTCAGAAATAATGGGTATTCAGCATGTGTTTCTTTGCTATTTTTGGCCCCACAGTTTCTTTGGACTGTACAATTGTTACAGTAGAATCTCTTATGCATAGAGCGATCCAAATATTTTCGTAGGGGCAATTTTCTGTAGCTCCTCTTAGGGTTACAGGAAAAATATGCAAGTTAACATGTTGGACAAGCAAAAACAGGCAATGCTCCCAGGCTGGTTAATAGGTAGAAGTTGATCACAGCTTCACAGATCTCGCAACCTGAGATTCTCAATACTGTCTTGTAAAATGTTACTACGCTAACTTTAGCTTCTCACGTCTTAGACTAAAAGGAGCAACAGCTACTTTTAATATATCAGTACATATGGCCCAATTCATTCACCCCTTTAACATGGATTTCATATAATACAAGCTTTTTCTTCATAAAGACAATACAGTATTTCACTGCTATCAGAGTAAAACACATTTACAGGTCATAAAAATTTGAAATATGTCTGTAGAGTCTGTCTGTAGATTCTGATGGGACTGGAACAACTGCAGTGAAATCCCCAAACCTCAAACCACAGTTTGTTACAACCTGTAGAACTTCGGAAGTATAGGTTATCCTTTACTCAGAAACAAGAAACACAATTTGCGAGCATGTAGGTTTTCTAAAAGCTTTAAAGTCACTTTGAGGGAGGGCCCTAGATACCACTCTCCATCACCTTGGGAGGAAGGCAAGTCCACAAAGTCAGGGAACCACTGCATTAGAAGTATATTGCAAATATTTATGAATGAGAAAGGTGAATGCTTTTAATTATTCCCCTTTAACTAAAAGAACCAATACGGACACAGTCTATATATGAATACGCCCCACTCTGAAATCAATCTGATTAAATCTTCAAAAAAATGTGTTGCAAAAACAGGGGTGGGTTATGGTTTGGTTGGCTTGTTGATGCACCAGCTAAATAACTCGACCAAAAAGAAAGTGAGATAAAGTCTGCCTTGTCCAGCCTATTGTTATCATTCCCAGTTTATATACCAATTATTCTCACTTAAAGGGAAATTTCAGCTGCAGTTAAGTCTCTCTAGTGCTAGGACAAAAAAACGAATAAGTTATTTTGACATATTTTTTTTTTTAACAATGTGTTTTAATTTCACTGGTCTCTGTAGTAAGCACTTCATCCTTCAGTCTATCCGGCTGATGAATGGATTACAGCAGCAGCAGCAGCATTCCTCACTCATTTGCATAGCACTGAATGTCAATACAATTAACACTGTTCAAGTGAGACCTTACCTCAGCACTGTTCCTGATATTATAGTGATGTATTCTGCCTGTGCATAAATTATCTTTTACCTCTGTGAAATGTCCCATCTCCCTGATATAAGTTATCCATATAAAACAAGGCAGATTTGTTCACTGACTAAAGGAATGTAAAGTGGGGCATTGGGGAACATAAGCAGAAAGGGAGGCAGGCAGTTTGCATGGCCTTGGTTAATTGCAGAGCCAGAGATTTTGAAAACTGGTCATCGCCCTGTGACCCCCAACAGCAGCCATGTTTGATGCAATAGTCCACCATTTCTGTTTTCCACTGATATAGTGATTATTTCTCAAGATTTATCAATATTCTTCCTATTTCAGGATAAACGATTTCTTTACATTTACTCAAAATTCTAAGAATAAATAAACAGAACAGAAACATTTGCCATACCTTCATGGACAGAGGAATGTAGAGTTTTTTTTTGTATACTGTTTTTCAATAGGTTGGGGAAGCCATTTTATTCTGAACCACAAACTCAACCAGTGTAGAAACAATAAATAGCTTTGTCCAAGAGAGTAAATAACACGTTATCACAATCCTGAGTTTCCACACATAAGCACAATTTGTTTTACTTTCTATTCACCTGATAGTTGCCTTACACAGAACAAATGATGCCAAGGTATAATCTAATTATTTTACATAATATTTCAAATTTTAAAGTAGTTCATTGACAATATGAAAGCAAAAGACTTTGTAAGGAGTACTTTCATACAGGTCATTCTATTGAGCAACTTCGAATATTCTTATATTTTACAACCAGGAGTACCTTATTGTTTAAAGGTGTATAGCCCATACCCGAATGTCTACCTCTCTGACGCACTAATGTCACCTACACCTGAAGTATCCCCACTCCATTCTTTCCATTCCAGTCTTACCTGCGGGCATCAGAACCGCGCGGCCCCCACTTCTAGATGACAGTCTAAACCACGACTAAACCGCTGGACACTAACTCTGTCCAATGCAATTACGGAAATGTGCACCACGCCTCACTCTCACACATCTCACCGCCTTCTGAGCCAAGTTCAATCACGTGATGCGGAACAGTTCTTTTTCAAACTGCAAACTGCAAGCCCACGATTACTTGGCAATTTTCTAAAGTGGTTACGTGCTGATGCAATTTCAGTGAAATATCACCTGTCGGGTTCCCCAGGTTCCTTCTGGGAACTGGAACCACCACCCATAGGCCATTCATTTCAATAACATTTATAAAACGTAATTTGTAACATCAGCCATTTAGACAAAAGTTGTCAGACTTTCTTTATATTGTCTATATAAAGCACTGGTCTGGCTACGAAGTAATGAGGCACAGTATTTATGTTCTGATATTAAAACACATAAAAAATGCTAAAAGTCTCGATTTTGCTGCTTGACCAAAACGTGTTGTTCTGGGTAAAATTACCTATTTTCTTGCTTTGGTTTAGCGGTGTATTTCCTGGTACTGAATGTTACTATGTACATGTATAAGATCAGTGAACCAGACTGCACAGAATGTATGGTTTTCTAGATAAGGGATCTTTCCATAATTTGGATCTCCACACCGTTTCCCACCAAAAAAGAATTAATTATATCTTAGTCGGAATCAGGTGCAACACACTGTTTTATGAGTACAGAGAAAAAGGAAAGCAAGTTTAAAAATGTTAATTATCTTATTCAAAAAGAAAATGTGTTTTAACATTTTAAGTTATTTGATTAAAATGGAGTCTATGGGAGATGGCCTTCCCATAATTAGAGATCCTATACCCGCCCTTTCTTCCAGGAATAGGGATGTAGCGAACGTCGGAAAAAATGTTCGCGAACTTGCGTCAAAAATGCGAACGGTTCGCGAACGTCGCGAACCCCATAGACTTCAATGGGGAGGCGAATTTTAAAAGCTAGAAAAGACATTTCTGGCCAGAAAAATGATTTTAAAGTTGTTTAAAGGGTGCAACGACCTGGACAGTGGCATGCCAGAGGGGGATCAAGGGCAAAAATGTATCTGAAAAATACATTGTTGACACAGCGCTGCGTTTTGTGCTGTAAAGGGCAGAAATCACACTACGTCACTCAGGTGATGTTTCTGGACACGGAATGTGAAAAAGCTCACACAGCTAGGTGGCACACAGACTGGGCAAACAATGCCTGCAAGGGCAACGTATACAGTAGTGGATACGGAATATATTATTGCTGCTGTAAAAACATCACTCAGGTGATGTTTACGGACACGGAATTATTATTGTTATTTAGACAGAATGTGAAAAAGCTCACACAGCTAGGTGGCACTTGCATACCTCCCAACTGTCCCTCTTTTGACCACTCAACCCCCTGTCCCTCTTTTGTACTGGAAAGTCCCTCTTTTCTCTGCACTGAACAGCCAGGAAAAAAGCTTAATTAGCTTTTGGCAGAGAGCTCAGAACAGCTAACAGGTGCAAATAAGATACTTTGTAACAATTTTGACTCTGATTGGTGCTGGTAGTGGTGAACTACTAGGAGGAGCAGCACACCAGTCCCTCTTTTCTCTGAACTGAACAGTTAGAAAAAAACAGTTTCTAACTTAATTAGCTTTTGGCAGAGAGCTCAGAACAGCTAACAGGTGCAAATAAGATACTTTGTAACAATTTTGACTCTGGTTGGTGGTGCTGGTAGTGGTGAACTACTAGGAGGAGCAGCACACCAGTCCCACTCCCCAACACAGCTAGACTAATAGCACTGGGCTCTGTCTGCAGAGCCAGGCCAACCCGGCCAGGCGCCCTAAGCAACCTGGCGGGCCAAAGCGCCGGCTCAGTGCGCGCAAAACTGCGCTCCACCGCGCATGCTCAAAGCTTCGCTCCAGCACACATGCGCGAAATGGTGTGTGCGCATTTTCGTGAAAGTTACACTCGGCAGTCTGGGAGAGACGGTACCGGACACGCGGTAGGAGACAGAGCAGGTAGGTGCCTGGCACCCCCCAGCTTTGTGCCCTTGGCACGTGCATACTCTGCCTACCCCTAGTTCCGGCCCTGGTTGTCTGTAACCATTCTCCGCATATGCCTCTACTGTATTTTTCTTGGCCTGCCAGACCTGGGTTTTACAGCAACTGTGCCTGTGGCCTTCCATTTCCTGATTCCATTTCTTACAGTTGAAACTGACAGTTTAAACCTCTGAGATAGCTTTTTGTTGCCTTCCCCTAAACCGTGATACTTTTTAGATATTTTGAGAGTTGCTTTTGAGGATCCCATGCTGTCACTCTTTAGAGGAGAGTCAAACAGAAGCACAACTTGCAATTGGCCACCTTAAATACCTTTTCTCATGATTGGACACACCTGCCTATGAAGTTCAAGGCTTAACAAGCTAATCCAACCAATTTGATGTTGCCAGTAATCAGTATTGAGCAGTTACATGCATTCAAATTAGCAACATTGCAAGGGTACCCCAATTTTTGCACAGACAGTTTTTCATATTTTATTTGATTTCATACAACGGAATACTGCTTCACTAAAAATCTTTGTTCAGAAAACACCCCAGTACTTGGGAAATGTAAGACATACCACTATCTTTTTTTGTTGAAAAGGGGGTTCCCAAACTTTTTCACAGGGCACACTCTAGGTGTTTTTTGCATGTTAGCATTAAAACCTGGAGTGTACACATGCAATTCTGGGTTTTGGGTAAATAGTTATCACTGAGTGGTCCCTAACATTTTGCACTCTTCAGCATTAACAATAAAGATCTGCTTCATATTAATCACAACTTTGACTCCACGGCTTAAGTCCCTTAATGTATATTTGAATATAATAATTAAAAGAAAAACATATAAAGAAAAATAAACAAGCTGCTGTGTAGCCATGGAAGCAGCCATTCAACCACAGGATGCAGAATAGATAATGGATAAGCTCTGCAAAATCCAATTGTATACTGCTGTGTAACCTCTGCCTTTTCTTCCTTTTCAGCTTTGAATGACTGCCCCCATGGCTACACAGCAACATGTTTATAACTAACGTAGTCTTCTGAAGCAAACACACCAGTTCTACCAGTGCAGGGCAACAGTACATTAGATTTCATTACTTTAAAACACTTTAATTTTTTGGTGTTACTGTTCCTTCAATTAAGGAGAGTCATAGTACAATAGTAATAGCCAAATATTTACCATCAGGATTAATAAAAGTAATTATTAAAACACAACATAGCAACATAGCTACTAATTGAAATCTATCAAGTCAATTAGATTAGGATTTTGGGGTGAACACCTTCTTGTTGATAAGTAAAGCTAGAATGGAATGAAAGGGTTGATAAAAGCAATATTTTTACATGCCCCTAATGTTTTTAGCTAATGGGTTCATTCAGTTGGGATTATATATATACCAAGTCCAAAGGCGCACACCGTTAACTCTGTAACAGCCTGGGTGCCAGCAAAAAGATAATAGATATTTCGCCAGAACAGCGACACTCACAGGGTTTTCTTTGTGGATGAAAGTATGTTTATTCCACTCAACGTTTCGATCCCTCACAGGGATCTTCGTCAGAAGATTACAAACAAACAAAAACTTTTGTTTGTTTGTAATCTCCTGACGAAGATCCCTGTGAGGGATCGAAACGTTGAGTGGAATAAACATACTTTCATCTGCAAAGAAAACCCTGTGAGTGTCGCTGTTCTTGCGAAATATATATATATATATATATATATATATATATATATATATATATATTGGATCCGTTATCTGGAAACCCATTATCCAGAAAACTACCAATTACAGAATGGTAGTCTCCCATAGACTCCATTTTATCCAAATAATCCAAATTTTTAAAATTCATCTTCATTCATTTTTCTCTCTAATAATTAAACAGTAGCTTGTACTTGAACCAAGCTAAGATACAATTAATCCTTAGTGGAAGCACAACCAGCCTATTGGGTTTATTGGGTTTACTTAATAAAAGTCCAGGTCCTATACCTGTATATATATATATATATATACAGGTATATATATATATATATATATATATATATATATATATATATATATATATATATATACAGGTATATATATATATATATATATATATATATATATATATATATATATATATATATATATCTGTGTGTATATATATATATATATATATCTATATCTGTTTCACCAAAAGTGGTTGCCTAGTGACCACAGGAAGTTTACATTGCATGCATGTCACCTGTTGCAAATGTTCATGCAGACATGCGTGCGTATAATGCAGCAGAGGTAATCCATGTATGCGCTAAAAGTCTAACAGTAGTTAGAAAAGAGGAATAACAGAAATTATAGGCTTATAACAGAAAGAGAAAATGCCACACCAAAAAGTCACATCAAGCAAAATCCAGAGGTAAAACTACCCTTAAATGCCATACCCTTTTAGCAAGCAATCTTAAAGGCCCAAGTAATGAATATGGTCTCTAAATATGGTCACAGTGATTGTAAAACCCTCTAGAAGATGCCTTCATTGCTCTAACGCCAACTTGACTGCCAAGAGTTCCCAATTGCCCACATCATAATTTTGCTGTCAAAGAGAATTTCTTTGAAAAGAAGGCGCACGGGTGAAGTTTCCCATCACTGAGTTGTCTTTGGGAGAGCACTGCACCTTCACCCACATCGGAGGCATCGACTTCAATGAAGAAAGGGAGAAGAGGGTCTGGATGTTTAAGGACAGAAGCAGAAGAAAAGGACTTTTTCAATGATTTGAATGCTTCTTTGGCTTGTGGAGTCCAGAAGTTGGGTCTCCCACCCTTATGGATGAGAGACAAAATTTTAGTGATTCTAGAAGAAAAGCCTTTGATGAACTGCCTATAGTAATTGGCAAAGCCGATGAATCCTCTGTATAGCTTTGGTACTTGTAGGCAGTGGCCACTCTTGAATGGCAGAAACTTTGGCTGGATCCATCTCAAAGCCCACTGGGGATATAATATAACCCAGAAACTGAATATTGGGGGTCTCAAATGAACATTTCTCCAGCTTGGCAAAGAGTGCATTCTTCCTTAAATGAGAGAGGACATCCCGAACAAGGACCCGGTTTTCATCTAGATGTTTAGAAAAGATGAGCATATAGTCCAGATAAATGACTACACAATGCCCAAGTAAATCTCTGAAGATGTCATTGATGAATATCTGGAAGACTGCGGTGCAATCCTCTGGTGTCCTTTTATAGGTGAATTTTCGTGACAAAATGTGCATGATGACGTCATGCGTCATGCGCTGACAATGCGAATCTACACTGCACGTTTTGACACTGGCATCATGACGTTTGACACCGACGTCCTCTGGCATCCAACGTCCTTGTGGTTCCTTGTGGTCTACTCTATGTGGGGGAGACCACGCTTCAGATCAGGACACGTATCTCTCTTTCCACTAGTGAAGGGCGTCGCAAAAAAATTTGCCCGAAAAAACGGGCACCAGCGTCAAAAACGGGCTCCGGTGTTAAAAAAGAGACTCGGTGCTGTTTCGCGAATGTTTCGCGAATTTTTCAGCGAAGCAAAACGACGCAAATTCGCCCATCTCTACTTTCCACAATTAGAAAAGGCAATATGAAAATATCTGTTTCAAAACATTGTATGGAACATGGACACAATGAGAATCAAATCAAATTTATTGTACTGGAAATGCTCCCTGTACCCAGGAGAGGGGGTGACAGGGAACGCTTGTTACGTAAACGGGAAGTTTGGTGGATAAACAAATTAAAAACATTAACACCACATGGGTTAAATAGGGATTATAATGTATATGTATATTTGTGAATGTGTTTTTCTTTTGTCCATTGATTAAAATGTTCCCATTTCTCTATTTACTCTTAGAAAATCCCTGAATCGGGATGGATTAGTTATAAAGAATGATGGTTGCTAAGGAAATGGCCCATAGTGACAGTGATGTCAGTTCCTGTGTGTGGATACATTTCCTGTTAGACATATGTTAAGTTTGTTCATTAATGCTTGTTAGATCATTTTATCCCTGGCTTGATAAAGGAGTGGATATGTAACTGTAACTCAGTGGCGTAACTAGGGGGAAGCAGACCCCGCAGCTACGGGGGGGGGGGGGCCCAGGAGGAGAGGGGGCCCAAAATTGATGTCCTCCTGCTCGATGCAACGTCCCTGATGAATGCAGCCAGCATCGGGTGTTTTTGCAGTCAAGTAGTCACACATCCCGATATGATCCGTACCCACTGCACTGGCCCTACCTCCTCCATACTCCCGAGTCCGCCCTCTCATGATGATCCTTCCTTCCGCCCTCCCTGCTCTGTACTGCGCCGCCCTCATTCTAACTTCCGCCCTCTCTGCTCTGTACAGTGGCGTAACTAGAAGTAATAGGGCCCCCCTGCAAAAGAAAAATTATGGGCCACCCAACTTATCCTGGTCAATGCAACATAAAGGCCACAAAGCCCTGCTATAACCACAAGCATATAATGTGTAGAAAGGAACACACCCATACAGGTTTAAACAGCAAAATATACTTTATTGAAAAAATGTTTCAACTTAACCCTCTCTCAGTCTTCCAGTAGAGCAGATTATGGCATAGACAAACATCTGCAAAGTACAAATAAAGAATATTTTAGCACTCACTGATTGATTTGATTTTGTATGTTACAGTTAACACGATTTCTCGCCTGTAACAAATAGCATCTACTAAACTCTGTGTGGCATAGAATTAATAGGAAGCAAAATAGAGTGAAACTCATGCAGTATTCTATGTGGAATTCTTATCTTCATGCTTTTGAGAACATCAAATGTGTGGAAAAACTTGAACCAAGGAAAAAAACCTGAAAAAGATATATAAACTATAAATGTTTTTTACTTTTTTCCCTTTGTGTTTCATGAACCCCATTAAACTTACCTGCAACTATGAGCACAAAGTTGTTTTCCAAGGGCCCAGCACATTAAATCAAGAAACAATAAGGGAACCTAAAATAAAAGAACATCATAAAAACACAACTTATGTTTTGTCTTATGAATTCTTAGAACTAAAGTTGCAAAGTAAATTTTCATACTTACTTATATCTGTTAATATGTCTTGCTCAGATATGTGAACTTTCAACAGATAAAAGAAAACACACAGTATGTCAGTTTTTAATCTGACAATCAAGCAACCTGAGAATAAAAATTATAAAATGTTACAATAATTGGAGAAATTTATATTTTTGATTTCCTTTTCCTCTGAATTGTGTACAGCTGCCTTTGCATTTGTAGAGAAAATTTCAAATTTTAGTTGTATTCAGAGGGTCCCAAAATTGAAATTACTGGCAGCTTATATCAATATCTACTACAAACTAGAAACAGCCATAGACAGACTGGAAAAAGGAAAACTGTAACTGTTTAATATTGATATTGCATATGAGATCGGGTGCTGTGTCATTTTTTCCCCCAATTTTATATATACATATATATATATATATATATATATATATATATATATATATATATATATATATATATATATATATATATATACAGGTATATATATACACACACACACACACACACATAGAATTTTTTTGTTCAATGTCAGTATAATTGATTCTCTGTAACTTGAAACTGCTCTGCTTTCCAATTTTATATATATATATATATATACACACACACACACACACACACACACACACACACACACAGATTTTTTTTGTTCAATGTCAGTATAATTGATTCTCTGTAACTTGAAACTGCTCTGCTTTCCAAAGAATGTGTGCACTGCCCACTATAGAAAGCAGAGTTCATTCCTTCACAGTGGAACAAGGCAAGGAAGGGGCTGCATGACACTGTGAGCCTAAAGGAGACTGGGAAATGGTTTGTACAAGTCGGGGATAGACTGACATGGTTTCCTTTTTTCCTTTCAATCTGTGAAATCGGTTATGTTAATGTATTATTGGAAGATCAGATATTATTTATGCACCTGTATTATATATGCCCAACTGAATGAGTTTGTGTTCAACAGAAGGGAACATTTTCCCTTTAAGAGATAAGTTTTGAGCTAGGATGTGAAAGGAAATGTTGACAGATATCAATGTTTTGAGATATATATAAAATGAAAGATCTCATCTGTCGCTGTTTTTATTTATGTTCCAGTGTACCCATGATGATTCAGATGATACCTATTTATAACATTAAGTTCTATACAGAGATGTCATTGATGCATCATGCAAGCTTTATCACTAATATCACATCTTGGATGGAGGCTCTGTTGTTTCATATGTATCTAAAAATACAATACAGTAAACTAGTGCTAGTGCTTATTTGCACAGTTTGCACTGAAAATGTGAATTAGAGGGAAACTATACCCCTGAACGTTGCAGGCCTCTATATAAGAGAATATTAACCAAAACAGCACTTATATGAAACAGTGTTCCATCTAAATAAAGCATTTGAAAAACTGTTTGTAAAAAAGGGGCGCCACTAGTTCATAAAAGAACATGGGCACATATACAGGCTAGGCTACATCAGTCATTGAATGCCCTTTAATTTCCACACTTCCTTTGACATGAGGATGAAAAATCTGCAGACAAAAAGTCTGATTTCTACAATACCATCCACATGCAAACGTTGGGATTATTGAAATGATGATTTATGAATCTTCTAGTCCTTTTTTCTGAATATCTAATAAGAAAAATTAATTTTAGCGTAGTAAATAACCAGCAATCAGTCAAAATAGAAAACGCAGATTGTGAGGGCTCATTTTAAGTGCCCACAAACAGAAGTGCTAGAGCGAAGGGACCTGTGGCAATTCATTGAAGGTGAAAGGCGGGTCACAAAGTGCAAAAAAAGGGTATTTTTACCATTTTTTGACACACAAAAAATGACCCCTGTGGTGTTACCTTTGATTCAGTGCATTGTATTACACAGTGAAAACTGAGTGTTAAAGTGATATTGTTCATTTGTAAACTATTGGCACTACCAAGGCTTCTTCATCACACCTGCACCTTTAAAGGGAATTTTCCTTCAGTAGTCATTACAACGTATTTACATTTTTGAAACAGTATTTTATGTTTAACAGCATCAAAAATAAAAAGAGAAGGCGCACACCCTTTTAAAGTAAATTACAGGGTGCTAGTCCATAGGTGACTCCCCATAAGGGTCTCCATGTAATATATAACTGCTGAAAGGAATGGATAGCACACTAAATTTGAAAAAGTAAAATTAATTTATTATACAAAAGAAAAAAATCTAACAAAAAATAATTTACAAAACAAAAACATAATGAGCCCAACGCGTTTCGACCTTAAGGGTCTTCATCAGGGGGCACAAAAAATTAACAAATCAAGCCTTTTTTATTTTTTGTTAATTTTTTAACAAAATCAAGCCTTTTTTATTTTTTGTTAATTTTTTGTGCCCCTGATGAAGACCCTTAAGGTCGAAACGCGTTGGGCTCATTATGTTTTTGTTTTGTAAATTATTTTTTGTTAGATTTTTTTCTTTTTTATAATAAATTAATTTTGCTTTTTCAAATTTGGTGTGCTATCCATTCCTTTCAGCAGTTTTATATTTAACAGAGCAGGATAGTTCACATCAAACAGAGTTTCTTCTTTGAAGCTAAACATGGCATATATTTCATTTGAACCAACGCTTGAGAGCTCATTTATAATGCCATTGAGTCATGTAAAATTAGGATACAAATCGACATTGCAACGAGTCAGTTTTAGACAAATTTTATGACTAATTGGTTGATATTGGTAAACTGTGATGTTTTCCAACAGTTTTCATTGAACAGTAATTAATTAGCCTGCCACTGTTATCTGTGTACATCCCTATATTGCTGGCATTAGTAATTCTCTTAGTTCAAAATATTGCCCCTCCCCAAACAAATGTAGCGCTCCTGTTTTCCATAGTTATGTTCTCTTCCAGCTGATCAGTAGTGATGTAGCGAACTGCCGATTTGATGTTCGCGAACGCCGTTCGCGAACACCGGCAAAAAAGCGAACAGTTCGCGAACAGTTCGCGAACTTCGAACGCTCGATAAAATCGTTCGATCGAACGATCGAAGGATTTTATTCGTACGATCGAACGATTTTCGTTCGAATCGAACGATCGAAGCTATTCGATCGAATGATTTTAATTCAATCGAATGCTTATAATCGTTCGAACGAATGGAAATCGTTCGATTTTAGCGATCGAACGGTCGAATGGTCGAATGGTCGAACGAAATTTTACCTCGAATCGAACGCGAACACCAATTGGCGAACGTCGCGCGACGTTCGCGAACATTCGGCGGACGCGAACAGTCGAAGTTCGCGCGAACTAGTTCGCCGGCGAACAGTTCGCTACATCCCTACTGATCAGGAGCATTTGCAGGTGAACTCATGTCCAGATCAGTCTCGAAATTGCTGGAAAAGAGAATATTAAGCAGTGCAAGGTGATGCTCATCAACCCCATTGCTCTACTATACACTACTCTACACAAGTATGGCTAATGGTGCACTAATGAGGGTCCGCAGTGGTGTGGTTCAGAGGAGTGGGAAGTATAATGTTAACATTTTCCTGGCAGTCAGGAAAGTGCTTAAAGAGGAAAAAATATTGCACGTTGGGAATGTCCCGGTTAGATTTTTTTAATAAGTTTGCCCCCTATTTTGCTTTCTGGGCTTTGTATAGGGAAACTATACTCCAAAACATTACAGGCCTCTATAACAATAAATCACCTAAAGCAGCCCAAATGTAAAAAACTGTTTCTTATGATCATGCCTAAAACACTTTTCTAATAGTATGTGGTGGTTATTTACTAAAATCCGATTTTACCTTATTTACAGTATCATTAATATAACTAGAAAATATCGGATTGCACAAAGACTCAATAAAATCAAGCGAAAACCAGAATTGTGGGATTTTTCGGATTATCGGTTTAAACCCAGCGCAGACCATAAAATCTTCAAATTGGGATAGAGACCATGGACTAATACATGACCTCGACAGGGTTAAGATGCCGGATTTTTGGATTTAGGCTTTTTGCACCATCAGGGTATAAAAATCTCAAAAAAATTTTGGTGAGATTTTTTTAAATAGGGAATTTAGATTAATTATTTTTACATTTTTTATTTTAAAGGTATGCTTTTACAGAGATAAAAGATATCTCTTTAAAATTAATAGACACTTATTAGAGGCTATAGGAGAACACAATTTTAGCTTGAAAAGGGTTTAAATAATTCTTCTTTGCAGTAACACACCATGCTGTAAATGTGGTTGTAATATGAGTTTAAATCTAGGATTATTCAATTTACAGAAATCACATGATCCATAAACAAAGAAAATACCAAAGCATATGAAGAATTCTGCATGTACCCTGACTCATCTATACTCCAACTCTAAACTATGGAAGCTCAGCCAAATGTCAAAAGAATAATGGGCCTGCATTTGAACAAAATCTGCTGGAATGACTTCATCATCAGTGTCACCACATAGTTCCTCTATCATCCTGAATGCATCAGTATAATAGAGGTGGATTTCCCTTGAAAAAGATGTAATTCTCCCCAGGCACATTTTTAGTCAATTGGCCTATGAGCAAAGGAAAACTGAAGATAAAACATAAACAAAAAAGTACTTTATACACACACGCATACTGTATATAAAAGATTTAATATTTTAGATGAAGACAAACCATATAAGAAGAAGCAAAATGTGGGAGCATGGCAATCGAATAGGTCACGCATGGATCAGATAAATGTTTAGTAAAAAAGAAAATTTTATTTGTATAAACAACTCATGCCTGATGCGTTTCGTGTCTAAGACACTTAGTCATAGGCCTATGTTTTTACTTAACATTTATCTGATCCATGCATGACCTATTTCGAGTGCCTTGCGCCAACATTTTGCTTCTTCTTATACGGTTTGTCCGCTCCCAGGCTGAGGGCCTGGGGCAGGAGCACCTGGGCCACCTATTCAATTTGGTGAGTTGATCCACTTGCAACGGTTGATGCTTATACATACATTTTGTTTCGCATATTTTAGATGTACACATACTGTACAAGCCGGAGCGGCAATGCCAGCGGCACTCTTCTTAGCAAAATGATCATAAGCCAGTGGAATTAAAGGAGGTGTGCAAAAATAGAGCAAAAAAGCATATAAAGGTATGGCGCATGTTATCCAGAATGCTTTGGGACTGGGGTTTTCTTGATAAAGGGTAGACCTCCATACCTTAAGTCTACTAATTAAAAAATGGAATTTGCTGAATGACCTAGGGGCAAATTCACTAAGCTGAGAATGCGCTAGCGCCGGCTTTGCCGCACTTCGCCACACTTCGCCAGATGTAGTTTCGCCAGGGCTGCGAAAATTCACGAAGATCCGAAGTTGTGCACAGGTTACCGAATGGCTGCGAAGTTGCGCTAGCGATAATACGATAAGCAGTCTGAAGTCACGCTAGCGATGCCTAATTGGAATACAGCATGCAGTTAATCTACAATGGACGTGTATGCTGCATCAACTACATTACACTACACAAGGCCAGGGAAACTTAATAAAATTAAATAGAGGTCTTATATTGCCCTAAACATGTGCCCACTGTATAGTTTAGGTGCCAAATGTAAGGGGGAAGGAGGGTACCCCAAAAAAAATTTAGATCTTTTTTAGCCTATCACCCAGTAAAAAGTAAAAAAAACGGCAGCATTTTTTGGGACTTTTTTTTTTTCAACTATTTTTGAAGAAACTACTATCTACTCTATTGCAATTTGCCTGGTCTGAGCTGGCGAAGGCAAGTCTGGCGCAAGAGGTAACGTTCAGTAAAATATGCAACTTAGTGAATTAGCGTAGTTACGTCCCTTCGCCAGAGCGCAACTTCGCCTGGCATTAGGTTGCGAAGTAGCACTAGAGTATGTCTACTTCACTAGCGAATTTACACCAGCACCCGTTAGTAAATCGGCGAAGTGGCAAAATGACGTCACGCTGGGGAATTATCGCTAGCGTTAGCCACTTCGACCTTTAGTAAATTTGCACCCTAAAGTCTCTGGTATATTCATGAGCGAGATGTGGGGATGGCACATTGGTGGCACCCTTCCCAACCCTTAACTTGTATGTAATTTAGACATGTGCCAGTGGATACATCACACTCTGTATCCTTCTTTACTGCCCAGCCTCACTGCCTCATATTTTTACTGGCACATATTGCAGAGCACAGATATGCCCCAGCTACGTGTGCTTTGATAATACACACTTAGGGCATGATTTTATTCCCTTTAGTGCTTCTACACATATGGCAAATATGTTTCTATATTTTACTTACATGTACATGAATCAAATGTTGCTTAGTAGTATGTGGTTCAGGAACACATGCGACACAAGGAAAGTGATAAAGGGCAGGGGCTGGGAGAGCTTAAACTCAAATAGGAAGACGCAACATTCCCTCCTGCTTACAGTGCACTTGTAAAAGCAACGTCACTCATCCACAGCCATTATAGGGCAATATTAGGTGCAATAAGTCTTATGGCTAAATTATTACTATCAACATGAGTTTATCAAGTGCCAACATATTCCACACCATTAATCAGTACATGGGTGCATAAATCATACCAATACATACAAATTACATACAGACAGTGATCGTTACAAGTGTATATATAACATGTTAACACCCACTCCCTTGTTTTTGTAGCTTTAAGAGAAAAGGTATTTTTCTACAGGCAAGAGAGAAAAATGCTTACGTCAGATCAAAAAGAGACAAATTTGGTAACATTGTAAATAATATAGGATTTCTTTATCCTTTCAAGGGTACATTTGCACAATGTAACTGAATATGTGCTTGTTTTGACATATGTATGCATATTGAACGTATAATTATTCTTTTATGGGCTGCTATTGCTGGCAAGCAATAAATCAGATGATTTATGTTCATGTCTTTATGAATTTCTAACAATAAGATATTAATCCCCTTTAAAATATCCAACAAAATAAAGGCATGCTTTGGTTAATGAATGATTTTTTACTATATAGTAAGCTTGGGTGAAATGACAAGCAAGGTTGGAGGTCTGTAATGCAAGATATATTTATTTTAGCCCATTAAGTTCAATTTTAAAATAATTATAGGTATGCTTCTTGGTAATGCATTTTGACAGTGGCACCTACCTGAGTACAACTGGGCATAATTTTCTATTGATATTTCTAGTCAAAAGATAGATGAATATACATGAATATACATTAGGGGGTCCTTTTATTAAACCTTTTATTAAAACTCAAATTTTTTGTGGGAAAGAAAACTAATTTTTAGAGATACATCGTTCCCCAAAGCTGCTAAAACTCAGAATCTGAAAATATGCCATGTCAAACCTGTCAAGGTCAGGGCCGGATTTACATAGACGGTGCCCCTAGGCCCACTGCCGTTCATCGCCCCTGTCCGCTCCCCTTTATTAGTGCAAATTTTCATCATCAATGGGGAAATTTAAAAAAATATTGTATCTCCAGCGCATCCCCAGTGTTTTTGAACCAAAGTGGGTGTGGTTGGGCATCATGCCGCCCCCCTAAAATCCTGCCGCCCTAGGCCCGGGCCTAGGTGGCTTTTCCACAAATCCGGGCCTGGTCAAGGTCATGTAGAAGTCAAAAGTCTGGGTTTTCATCCAATAATCTGAAAAAGTAGAATTTTCACAGTGATGTTGTGTTTTTGGAGCGTCAGTTGTATGATACAAATTGACGCTTGATTTTGTTGTGACGTTTTGTCTCTCTGATTTATTCTAGAAAAATTATTGATTATTTAGTTCCATTCATGGGGGCAAATTCACTAAGAATAGTAGTTGCACCAGGCGCAAATTCGCCGCACTTCGCCACACTTCGCCAGGCGTAGCTTCGCCAGCGCTCCGCAAATTCACTAAAATCCGAAGTTGCGCACAGGGATAGCGTAAGTTTGCGAAGTTGTGCTAGTGTTAATTCACCAAGCGAAGCAAAGTTTCGCTAGCGATGGTTAATTTGCATACAACGCCAAATTCAAATTTCAATGGAGGAATACGTATCAGCACTACAAATGGCTAGAAAACCTTCAAAACATCAAATACAAATTTTATTTTGCCCTACACATGTGCCCACTGTATAGTTAAGTTGCCATGAGTCAGGAAATGTAGGGGGGAAGGAGGGGAGCCCCAAAAAAATTTTCACTCTTTTTCAGCCTATCACCCATAATATAGAAAACACGCCAGCTTTTTTTGGGACTTGGAAAAAATTTTGCCTTTTTTTTGAAGCAATCCCTATCTACTCTATTGCGCTTCGCCTGGTCTGAGGTGGCGAAGGAAGTCTAGCGTGAAAGGTGGCGTAAAGAACAATGCGCATGTTAGTGAATTTGCGTAGCTTTGTTTGTTGCGCAAATTCGCCAGGCGTAAGGGTGCGAAGTTACACTAGCGAAATTACGCCAGCGTCCATTAGTGAATTTGCGAAGTACCGAAAATGCCAAACGCTAGCAAATTGACGCTAGCGTTCGGCGCTTCGGCGCTTAGTGAATTTGCCCCTTGGAAGGGAGTTAGGTCTACAGTACTTTGTTTTCAGAAAAATGTTTTGATACAGGATGTAAAAAAAATGCTGCATTTTACATCTCCATTCTATTTTAATGGTAAGGAAGTATAATAGAGCTTCAGCTATAGTGGTGTAAGAGTTCGTGGCTCTGGGTGGCTTACTGTATATGAAATCTGGCTCCAATTCAATCTGTAATACACAGCTCACATTGAAGAGCCCCTCTGGTTACACAGAAGCATTTTTGTATTCTGTATCTCCCCTGATTTTTGTAACTGTTTGAATTTCTGTGCACGTAGTATTGATTTAGAAGACAGAGCACCAAAACATGCTCCGTGTATTAATTAAAATAAAGAGCACAAGATAAATACGAACATAGCTTGGTTTTCAATATACATTTATTTTTAAAAGCAATTCGAGTTGTTTTCTGTGAGGATGAGCAGCTAAATGTTTCATCTTCAGGATATGGCTTCTTGAAGCAAGAAATGTGTCCTTGTGTCTAGGGGAACAGAAGATAAACATGAAACAAAATCTCAATGATAATTAGTCATGGACAGGGACGATCAAAAATGCTGGCCACCCCCAAATTGTTAGCAAAAGTCTGTGGATGTTTTACATCTGTGCATGAGACTAATTTTAATAGACTATCCAAATCCAATTTTTTAAATAGTATTTACCAATGCAGAATTTCATAATCATTTATTAACACATACAACTTTTTATTGTTATTCAAGCTTACAGGTAAAAGAAAGACAAACAAATAAAGGTTATTTTGGTTTTAGATGTATATTTTGTAGATACAAAAATAGAATAATTGCACTTTTATAAGAACAAATATGCAGAATTTCAAAGAGAAAAACATTTTTGCAAGTGGAAAAATGTCAATAATAGAACACTCCATTGCATGATTGCCTTTGCTGAGATTTAAAATATGATGAAAATATGACATACTGCAACAAGATCTTACACATAATTTCCAAACACTTCTATGATAACCAATGCTGTTTAAATGCAGATGTGGGCAAAGGGTAAATATAGACAAGCCCTCCAAAATAAAGTGGCAGTACTGCTTTGCGTTACTTACATACATCAGCAGTGTCAATGATGGAGTGATATGTATATATTTAACTAGTGATGGGCGAATTTATTCACCAGGCCCGAATTTGTGGCGAATTTGTGTGATGCGACGTCGGTGAATAAATTTACGAAACGGCTGCGAAAATTCGCTGGCGAAAGTTCGCCGGCGTCAAAAAAAATTGTCGTCAAAAACGAGACGCTGGCGCAGTTTCGCAAATTTTTCGTGGGAAATTCACAAATATTTTGGCGAAACGGCACAAATTCGCACATCACTATATTTAACATAATAATTGCGGAGGACTACAGCTAGCTCTTCCAGGGCACTATCTGCATGCAGTTCCCTCTGGCTTATGCAGTTCCTACTAGGTGTTTTGTATGCCAGACACAGTCCTAAAACATGGTGGTTATTCTCTTCTGAAGAAATTGCCCCTAGAGTGCGTGTACCTGTTTTATGTGTGTTTAAAAGGAACCATTGCTGTTATAAAAAATCACTTCTTTGATGTTTAATAAATAAGTTTAACAAAAATGTTGTGTTTTTTCTTACAGTTGACTATATATATATATATATATATATATATATATATATATATATATATATATATATTTATATATATATAATCAATTTGTTTGTGTGTTAGTCAACCTAACTTTATATTTCAGTTGCAACCTACACACTGACAGATATCACCTGCTTTCTCCATTGAAGTTTCAAAGTATTTAAAAAGGCTAATATGATCACCAGTATAACAGTACATCTCTTGGCTTACAAGTGCATGCTTACACCAGTGCATGCACTTTGGGCTGGAGGGCAGGTTGGCAAATTTTTTACCCATTTCTGAAAAGTGTCCATACCCAAAGCAAAGAAAAGACATATATTTTTAATTTGTAACTTGACAATAGACATTTGTTTGACAACCCTGTGCTTGGTTTATTCACTCAGTCATTGGTATTTCGACAGTGCTTAAACACTGGTGCTTTAGTGAGTGTCAAAGATGTTTTCAAAAGCAATCATTGTGGTGCATTTTTGTTAACATACATTCTAAAATATAGGTCTTTTAGACATTTTTTGTTTTTGGTCATGCATCAAAATAGTCAAGTTTCCTTGAGTCTCTATTATATAAAATGCTATATAATGCTTTAGTAAATAAAAAAGTGTGTTTGTAGGTGGAAAATCAAATAAATAAATATACTGGGTCCTCATTAAAGAAGGATTATGAAAGCTTTAGCCTCTTGCTGGTATAAAAACAGATTCACATTTATTGGAACAGACATAATAAGGCTCCATCTTCCAGTCCTCATTTTGAAATATATATATATATATATATATATATATATATATATATATATATATATATATATAAAAAAAAACAAAATATCTTGGCTCCAAGTTCAATGGCAGATTCTCTCAGTCATTTCTTTCTGTGGAATCAAGAAAATACAATTAGACTTCTCTGTATAAATAAACAAGCTGAGTGCATGGGTTTTGTCTCTTGAAACAACCTATTTACAAATCCCTCTGCTTGCCTGTGTCTCTCTTATATCCCTTATACATAAACTTATCTCTCTAGTATCCATGATTTAGCAATTTAAGTAATGTATCAGGTAAGTGATTATAATCAGTGATTTAACTTTTCCTGCTCAGTCCATTCAAGCACTTTCCTGCCTTATTATCCTGTTAATACTTAGAGTAATCTGAAATTTCAGCTGTGACACATGCAGTAAAGTGGGTCTAAACTCTTGCTTATTCTTATTTATATAACACACATGTATTCACATATTGAGCTTTTTTTACATGTCATTGAGTGGTACTTTTTATCCCATTGAGACAAGGTAAGCTATAAGAGCAGATCTCTATTTCTGGTCCTATACTTGCCTGGCAGCATGCACTAAAATAAGGAGCATGTTGTATAAAAGGTGTAAGTTAATATTACATATATGGGGCCGATTCACTATGGGTCGAATATCGAGGGTTAATTAACTAGCAATTAAAATCCTTCGACTTCGAATATCGAAGTATTTAGCGCAGATAGTTCAATTGAACGATCGAAGGATAATTCCTTCGATCAAACGATAAAATCCTTGGAATCGAACGATTCGAAGGATTTTAATCCAACGATAGAAGGAATATCCTTTGATCAAAAAAAGTTAGCCAAGCCTATGGGGACCTTCCCCATAGGCTAACATTGACTTCGGTAGCTTTTAGATGGCGAACTAGGGGGTCAAAGGTTTTTTTTAAAGAGACAGTACTTCGACTATCGAATGGTCGAATAGTCGAACGATTTTTACTTCGAATCCTTTGATTTGAAGTCGTAGTCGAAGGTCTAAGTAGCCCATTCGATGGTCGAAGTAGCCCAAAAAAAACTGCAAATTTCAAAGTTTTTTACCTTCGAATCCTTCACTCGAAGTTACTGAATCGGCCCTATGTGTTTGTACGGCTATTTTTAAACTCTGAATGACAGGTGTTCCCTCAAAGTGCTATCAACATCACATTAATTAGAATAATATTTATCAAATCATGGTTCATTTTAATGAGCCGTAAAGATAATTACCACTTAGTAAAGCATTTACAATATTGTGTTGACACCCCATTAAACAGCATGGGGTTCCTGGTAAATTGACAGGTATTTTCTTTGATAACTTTTTGTCACCTCATTAAAAACTTTCCCTACTGTCATGAACCACAACATATTGCACGAATATGCACAGATTTCACTGGCTGCACAGATTTCACTGGCCGCTGTTGTTCATTTGACAGCATTCTAAAGCTGCTGGGGCACTTTCATCACTGAAATATTGCTGATATAATGTCAAAGTATTTTTATTTTCCCAGTAAAGATAAAGGTTGTTTTTGCCAGGAGCCAAGGTGAAAACGGTACATTACCAGGAGCAACAAAAAGTCCCAGGCCCAGTACATCTAAAGGCAAATGACAAATTATTGAAGATGTACTATTACATTTGAATTATTAGTCACATTTGTGCACATTTCATTTATCTTCAATGTGCTTTACACATACTACTGTGCTGAAACACAAACTTTCATTTGCACACAAATGTGTTTCATAAGTTGTACATTTGATAGATAGAAAGATTCATTAAATGACATCATCTCTTATTGAAAAAGATCTATGTTATATAACATCCCCAGAGAGCCTTGTACATAGAAGCAAACAGCAGATTTTATGATCTGTGAAAAACATTATCTCCCAGAGCAACTAAAGATCAAAACATGAAGGTATTTTCCTGACCTTGTCCAATTGTTACCCACTTACCAATGACTTTTAACTATGGAAAAAATGAAGGCGTGCCGTTAAACTAATTTATATATATATATATATATATATATATATATATATATATATATATATTACAGATATAGGATACATTATCTGGAAACCCATTATCCAGAAAGCTCCAAATATGGAATGGACATCTCCCATGGACTCCATTTTAATCAAATATTTAACATTGATTTCCTTTTTCTCTATAATAATAAAACAGTGCCTTGAACTTTGATCCCAACTAATATATAATTAATCCTTATTGGTGTCAAAACAATTCTGTTACAATTGTTACATTCAGCAGATGACACTAGATATGCTGCCACATGCCTAACTCATTTTTTGTTCTCTGTCATTGGAAGATGAAGCCAATTGCATTTTGAAGTGATAATAGTTTACTCTTTAATTCCAGGTAAGATTCTGTTTTAACCTCTACAAAATTAATCATTATGAATATCTCATGCAGAAATCACCAACTAAAAGTATATTTCTGATGCAGCATAAGACACATCATAAGGAACCCTGTAAACAAACACTAACTAGAAGTGAACTAGGTCCTATTTGTAGTCACTGTAGGGGAGTTAGACATGGGTACTTGGTTGCAGCTGTACTGCAAAGCATAAAAGATTTAGGTTACCCTTGGTACCTAATGTCAAGTTGGTTAAAAACGAATGACACCCATTACTATATAAGTGAAGCAGTGACAACTCTTACCATATACAGCAAGGGCCTGTGTAACATGGTGTAACGTACTGTACTCTGTGTGCTCTAAGCAATACAAAATGTTTAAAAGGCATTTTAATTACATTAAACCTAAAATCTACCCAAAATATATTTGTATTTACTTTCAATGCTGGCTCAACATGCCAATAAAATGTTTTCCTCACCAGTGGCTCAAGCTCCCGGTGGTCAACCAAGCTGAATTCTGTGATGAAATAATAGAAGTGCTTATAACAGGTGTTGACGTGCGCTTCAGCTCCCACACTGATGATGGCATCAAAGTGATGTATATAGACATGAACAAACACTCGGAAAAGCCTGGTGAGGATCTTGTTGCAAACCTGTTGGAAGTTCTTTGGAAAGGGGACACCTGCAAAACAAGCATGGGGATAGATATGGTGAGAATCTCTCTTTTATGGAAATGCATTTCAGATATGGATTTCTATAAATGACCTCATCTGTTTTACATATAATACTATATATATGTTTTCACTGCTACACCATTAAAGGATAACTTCAGCCTAAACATGAATATGGCTGAAAATGCCATATTTTATACACTGCACTTATTGCACCAGCCTAAAGTTTCAGCTTCTTAATAGCAGCAATAGTCCAGGACTTCAAACTTGTCACAGGGAGTCACCATCTTGTTGAGTGTCTGCGACACTCACATGCTCAGTGTGCTTTGAGCAGATGTTGAGAAACTAGGCGTAGGGGAAAATGAGGTCGGCCTGTCATTTAAATGGATGCGACAAGGCAGATTATTAAATTCTCATGCTAGTTGCACTGGTTGTTGTGTTGCCATGTAGTAATTATCTGTATGAATTACTAATCAGCCTTATATTGTGACATTTATATTCTATGTTTAATGTATATTTTGAGTGGGTCCCTAAGCTCAGTAAATGACAACAGCACAGAACATGTGCAGTGAATCAGCAGAAAATAAGATGAGGAGCTACAGGGGTATCTTTGGAGACACAGATCTTTACTACTAAAGGGCTGTGGTTGCCTTGGGCTGGTACAGAAGCCCAAAACATAATACACAACATTTCTAGCTACTTCTTTAATTAAGCTTTAGTTCTTCTTTAAGGCGGTAGAAAATGCCTTTGCTAAATCAATAGCCACATCAGACCTCATCAGCGTGGGACAGGATATCTCGTAAACAAAATGAATTGTATGTGGTTTGATTTAAAAAGAACAGAATTAGCCATTCATGTTTATATCTCCTATTTGTACATATTTATGTATGAATTCTAGCTTTGCTCTTTTTTTAATGTACTTCGCATTGGGCTTTTAGTAAAGCCTTAAGCAGTAACATAAATTAATGTTATCCTTTTCTTGGACTTAATGGGTGTCATATATTAATCACAGCCTCATATAAAGTCCTTTGTTGTGCTTAGACACATTTAACCAACTACTGGCACAATCCCATATACAGTACTATGCAATACATTGCGGTTGCTGCACAGTCTGAAACAGCAAAGCGGCTAGAAATTAACATTAGAGAACATCAGATTATTTTCCTATGCATTAACCATAGTGTGCTTATCGCCATGAGCTTCTGACATCTAGACACTATTTTGAGCTGCAAAAACGGATGATCTTTGCTTTTAATCTGATACGGAGAAAGGCATGAAAAATCTCTCATGTTAATTCTAACTTAACTGCAAGGTGACAAGCCACTTGACATTAATTTTTAAACATTGATGACAATATAGTTGAAAAAATAAACCTTTAAGACTTTGTGAGAAGTGTGAAATTGTAGTCTTCCATGTTTGTGCACACTGAAATGGGCAAACTGCATTCTATACCCACCTGTTATTGAGGGCACTAGTTATTTTATGTAGGGTAAATATCAAGCTATGATAAATAGCATATGGCATGGCTGACATGTTTAATGACTATATTTATGTAAGTATTTCTAAAAATAACACAAATGCACATAACTGTTTATGGTCTGCACTTGGAGGCCTGAAGCAGGTGACTGATGACATTTCCTGTTGGAATCTGCCACTAATAACATGGAAAGCCTGAGCTAATGTGCAGGGGATTTATTAACATTGTTACATGTCATATATGGTAATTCATACTGCGCCACAATTTGTTAAGGCCTTAAATCTTTCAGAAGCTTTTTTTTTTTACATTAGGACAATAATGTTTTCTATATTCTACAACAAGCTAGAAATAATTTGCTGATATTTGTCATCAAACCTTGTATCACTGCCATCCAAAATCTGAAGATACAATACACTCAAGCCAGTGAAATTGTATTAGCTATTTATCTGAACAAAACTATTGGTCCCCTTTTTCCTTTGTGTTTTGCAGGCACTTTCTAGCAGAGCATATTTTAACAGAAATATGGTAAATCGATGGCTTTATTACAGTAAACAAGATTTAATAAAAAATTTTAAAAACGTTAACTGATTATTTGTTACTATGGATTACTGGCCCAGAGAAAACTATAGCTATAGTACTATAAGTCCCCCAGAATCCACATGTTCCAGGTTCTCAGTGGCTTAGACAAGGGGAGAAAATTGATGCAAGCATTCAAAATTATACTATATTTATTTTAATCTTGGAGCGTTTGGTTCACTTCTGTTTGACAGTTCCTTGTGGATCTTGACAAGTGACAAGTACTGGACTGCAGAGTCCTGGCTGCCTTGGTGACTGCAATCCATGAAATGCTCTTAAAGGAAAACTATACCCCCAAAATGAACACTTAAGCAACAGATAGTTCATATCATATTAAGTGGCATATTAAAGAATCTTACCAAACTGGAATATATATTTAAGTAAATATTGCCCTTTTACATCTCTTGCCTTGAGCCACCATTTCGTGATGGTCTGTGTGCTGCCTCAGAGATCACCTGACCAGAAATACTTCAACTTTAACTGTAACAGGAAGAAGTGTGGAAGCAAAAGACACAACTCTGTCTGTTAATTGGCTCATGTGACCTAACATACAGTACAGTGAATCCTACGATCCCAGGGGGCGGCCCTTATTTTTTAAAATGGCAATTTTCTATTTATGATTACCCAATGGCACATACTACTAGAAAAGTATATTATTATGAAAATGGTTTATTTACATGAAGCAGGATTTTACATATGAGCTGTTTTTATGCAATATCTTTTTATAGAGACCTACATTGTTTGGGGGGTATAGTTTTCCTTTAATGCCATGGAAACAGAGGGCTATATAAATATTTGCATATTATATAAAATCATGAGATATTATTGTGGCAATATTTTCTGATTTTTGTCCATGCCAGGATTCAGCAGGCCATGCCCCAGTATGTCCAAGTCCTGCCATATTAGATCATCCCTTTGTTGCCAAAGAAGTCATACAGAACAATTGGCCAGTATGAACATATAAAATCCAAAATACCTTACAGGGTGTTACATGTGTACAATGCTCATCCCCCTGTGTTGTGAACCTAATGAACCTGGGATTAGAGAGCACATAATAACCTATAGCGCTTTGCATGCTCTCCTGTATCCCATATATCCAGTTTTCCAATCTACTTCCCCACACATAATGCATCTCCTTGGCTTTTATTACTTGGAATGAAATCATGCATATAGAAGAACTGAACATTATTAACAATTAATATTATGACAAATAATATGATGAGCTTCTCATTGTCTACATGTAATTTGTTTTTGCCAGATTTGATAAATTTCTACCTTATACTAATGGCACACAAACTGAGTACATCTGTTATTTTGGCATATTATTGTTAAAATGAAACATTGATTCTACACAGTAACAATATTTTCATTTTTTATCTTTAAATATGGGAGAATTAGAGTGAGAAATTGGCTCATATACTTGGTTTTCAGTCAGTTCTCTCTATAGACTTCTAGCGTTACCCCATATATCAGCAGGCAAAGTGAGTCAGGCTGAAACCGGATTACAGCCTTTGATGTGTGATACAGTACCAGAGTGTGAAGTAGCACAATGTAATTTGAGTCAAGATAGAAATAGATAGAAGTGTTGTTATTATTAGTATACTTGCTTTATTTTTATATGAATTACCACATTACTGATCTATCTATAATATTTATGAAAAAGTAGGTATTATCAATTTATTTTACCCTAAATATAAAGTATAATGAGGATTAACAGCAGAAGCCATGGTAAAGTGAAAGAGGTTTAATGGTTGGATTGAAAACAATAATGAACAGAAGTGCAAACTGAAAAACCAGATACAAGCCTGGGTAGAGACAGAAGACTGAGCAAATCCAGTAATGGGCTGAGAAGGTCAGGGCTGACGGAAGACTAAGCAATGTCCAAATGGCAGGCAACAATCAGGCAGCAATCAAGCAGAGTTGAGTTACAGGCCGAAGGTCAAACCAGGGAATCCAGAGAAGACTGGTAATGGGAATCAGGTGGGAACAGAATCAAAGGACACAGGCAACAGACACAGAACCAGGCAGAGAACACAGGAACCAGGAATCAAGGGTCAGGAATCACAGAAGTGAGAGGCTGGATCGGGCTCAGGAGCTCAGATGATCAAGCAAGGATCACTGGTCAGAGACAGGTTTATAAAGGGTACATAATTGGAAATGGGAAACACATGAGGTTAACGAGATGCTAGGAGACCAGGGAGGAGGCAGAAAATACAATATAGGTATGAGTTCTGGCCCAATGCAGCTATGAGAGCCTCTAGTGGCTCAATTTGAAGGTGCATTTTCCCAGGAAAACACATACTAGAGTTCTAATCCCAGAGAGTCCTGACATCTGATGCCTGAATCTGTGCTGTGGGGTAAGTATAAAGTTAGGGGCATTTCCCCGGGGGGCAGCTAGACTAGGCTGGGGTAGGGTTTTTTTTGGAAAACAGTTGAATTCTCCTTTAAGAAAGGTCAAGACAACAGAAGGGGGGCACTCCAAGAGCAGTAATAACAAAAAGTGATTTATTAAAGTTTAAAAACACTTACAATGTCACAGCACTCTTAGCAGAAATTCAAATCCCCTGTTGCCTCAACATGTTTCCGGTTGCCCCAAAGTCCATTAATTCTACCCCCATGGAAGCCCCCAGAGATAACAGTCCAACCATAAGGTCAGGTGTTAGTGTGAGAAAGGAAAAGCTTAGTTGGAAGGAACAGAATCCAACTAGAATTACAATCTTTCAGAGAAATGTGAATCACATTTTGTTTTTTTAGACAGGGAAAGGAGAGATTACATTGAAAATTTGATTTTGGTTTTCTAAAAGCGAGTTTCGATGTCAAGTAGTTCATTTTATCTTGCCATAGAGAAAAATGTAAATTGCCAGCTACTGCACACACAATGCTAACGCCTGTAGTCCCAAAACGCACAGAGACCCTCTTTGGAGCGATTTATCATAAATAGTATGGCTATTCAGAAGTAGTGAAAATCTGCGCTAACAAAACACACAAGGAAATTAGTAGCCATGATAGTATGCAAATTCTTGTGTGCACAGTATGTCGTTAGTATGTAAGAATGTATGGACGTAATTTATACAGCTGTAAATTGACATTCTTTGTTTCAGCGACCACACTCTCACTCATCATTCGTATACAAAGATACGCTCAATACTCATTCGACAATATGCCTTTTTTAAAGCATTTCTTTGACACAGATAGGCTCATTGATCTTGTTGAAGAACTTCCAGATCGTGTGGGTGGACTATCACTTTTTAGCTGAAACACGCTTTTTAAAAATCGCAGTCAACAACTCTCCCTCAAAGACATTTTTGGGTGAGGCACTTGATCATCCTTTGGAGCCTTGGTCCTTTTCTGGATGCCTTTCTGAAACTTGTAGAGAAAGATTTTCTGAATCCTAGTTTGTTTAAAAGCAGACAATTTGTCAATTTAAGTAAGAGTGAATTGAAGGCTTTAAAAAACTTGCAATATAATATGTGCTTGTTTAAAATAATCAGAATATGTTCCTACAGTTCCACAGCTTTTATTTCCTGATGAAGATTATTAAAAGATCCAAATAAAAAAAGTATGAACAAAAATAGCTGTTGGATATGTAAACCAAATTTTTTGTGAACAAATTAGAAATGTGATCTCCAAAAGCCTCTAGATTTGTTCTGATGGCTTTCTTTTGAAAAAAAAAACATATACTTTGTTGAAAAATTTTCATGATAGTTCCTTTTTATTTTAAACCCCTGAATGAGATATATGCAAAGCAGATTTTTGACCAACTAGGCCTGACTATGTACAGTAGTCGTATGCACGCGTACGAGATCTATCCAGAATGCTTGGGATTTCAAATTAAAACCACCAGTAGAAAGCTGGACCCATGATTAATTTTAGAGAACTATTTTTGTCAAGAATGGATAGGCTAGATTAGTGAGAGGTGCCTCAATTCAAATTATTTAACTCCGCATACTAAAACCTTTTAAAAGCACAGAAATTACAATCCCATTTAACCTTTTTCCTCCCTGCTGCAACAATCGTTATGCATTCATGTCAGCAGTAGATTACCAGTGGCTGGAGAAATAAATATGAGCCTTCCTGATTTAGCGGATATGCCACTGTGCCTTGTAAACAGTGGACATAATTAACTGCTTCTGTCAGTTTCATCCACCCGTTGTGATCTGTGTGTTTTCATTTTCTCCTTCATATTTGTATGAACAATAACTGTCTATAAAATCAGCAGCGATGTTTAGATTAATGCTATACATTCTCTCCATCTTCTGTAAATTGCAGCCCATCACCTATAACTTGCCCTTAATTTCCCAGAACAAACGCAATGGCCAGTGAGACTGTGGCTGAGTTTCTCTTCCTTATATTCAACCCTCTTTAATGAAATTCACCACAATGACTTAAAGCACAGGCTACCATAGATATAGCAACCTTAGGCTAAAAGGTATTCAGGGGAAATGTAGTATAAGTCACAAAGAGAAAAAAAAATCACAAATAATTAAACTTGCATTTAACAAGCAACCCAAACTTTTAAAGCAAGAAGTTTTATTAAATACACTGCTGCAAACTATAAAATGCCCAAAAAATCTTTCATCCACTGTTGAGAGTGGTCGCTAAACTTCGTTCATGAGTTCTAGAATATATAATCTACGGTATAGCATGCTTGTTGAAATTTTGTTGTGAATACTTCACTCTCATGATAAATTCATAGTGAAGTTTAGGTTCAACTGGGGTTGGTTATAATGAAATTTACATATCAATTAGATATGGGCAGCTGGTTACAGTCATTGGGAACAGGCCCCCGAGCAGTTACTTTTTGAAGAGGGTGATATTAATGTTAGATAACATTGCTTCTTAAATACTGTAAATGCAGTAATGAAAAAATGTGTGTGGTGTTTACTTATGCTCCCTTTGTCTAGTACTACATTTTGTGTAATGATAAGAAAGAGGGCAAACCGTTTTCACATCAATGCAACAGACTTGCAAATATTACCGGCTCATTGGCTGGAATGGGATACAGGTAATGACTTCTTATATTGCACCAAAATCTGTATTCTCAAAAAAGGTAGTCTGGTACAGAATATTATATTTACCATCTTAAACATATAAGTAATTTAGCATTAAAGGAAAACTATACCCCCCAAACAATGTAGGTCTCTATTAAAAGATACTGAGTAAAACAGCTCATGTGTAAAACCCTGCTTCATGTAAATGAACCATTATCATAATAATATACTTTTTTAGTTGTATGTGCCATTGGGTAATCATAAATAGAAAATTGCCATTTTAAAAAATAAGGGCCGCCCCCTGAGATCGTACGATTCACTGTGCTCACATACAAACCACATGTAAGGTCACATGAGCCAATTAACAGACAGAGTTGTGCCTTTTGCTTCCTCACTTCTTCCTGTTACAGTTAGTGTTGTAGTATTTCTGGTCAGGTGATCTCTGAGGCAGCACAGATAGAGTCACGAAATGGTGGTTCAAGGCAAGAGATGTAAAAGGGCAATATTTATGTAAATATATATTCCAGTTTGGTAAGATTCTTTAATATGTCATTCAATTTGATATAAACTATCTGTTGCTTAAGTATTCCTTTTGGGGGTATAGTTTTCCTTTAAGTATCTAGTCCAAACTGTGGGGGTTACCTCTAAGATGAGCAATAACCACTCTAAGAGGTGGTTCACTTTAACTTTTAGTATGTTACATAATGGCCAATTCTAAGCAACTTTTCAATTGGTCTTCATCTTCATTATTTGTTTTTATATAGTTTTTTCATCTTCTTCTGACTCTTTCCAGCTTTAAAATGGGGGTCACTGACGCCATCTACTACAAATGCTATGTAAGGCTACAAACGTATTGTTAATGTTATTTTTTATTACTAATATTTCTTTCAGACACTCCCCTATTCATATTTCTCTTATTCAAATCAATGCATGGTTGCTAGGATAATCTGGACCCTAGCAACCAGATTGCTGAAATCGCTAACTGGAGAGCTGTTGAATAAAATGCTAAATAACTCAAAAACCACAAATAAAAAAAAATTAAAATCAATTGCAAAGTGTCTCGGAATATCCCACTCAACATCATACTATAAATTAACTCAAATGTGACCAACCCCTTTAATTAAGATGATCTTCAGCAGTAATGTTCGGGTAAACTGGTGTTTCCAGGTTTCCAAGTGAGACAGATATTCAGACTACTGGCTACCACATTGATAGAATTGGCAAGTATTAACCACCGAAATGAATATCAGCCTTTTTGGATCCACTTCTCTGTATTTCCATATATTTATTTAAATAGGACAAAATAGTAGTTTGCAATCATTGTTATTCCAAAAATGTGACCATAGATTCATAGTTAGGCAAAGGAGTCGCACACGCACACCTGGCCTCTCCCAATAATTACGTACGGTGCCTGGGGTATAGGAGGACGGCCCCTCCAACATTAATGAGCATAAAATAACTCCAGCACACGTAGCATGCTCAAGGGATTGCTCCCGTGTTTAATGTCAATCCAACAATACAACGTTTCGGGGGCGTGCCCCTTCGTCAGCCACCTGACGAAGGGGCCACGCCCCCAAAATGTTGTATTGTTGGATTGACATTAAACACGGGAGCAATCCCTTGAGCATGCTACGTGTGCTGGAGTTATTTTATGACCATAGATTCATAGAACATAGAGGTAGATATTTATTTAGGATAGACATGAAGCATAATCATGAAATGGAAAATGGAAGAAGTCTGACATTTTTCATACAGGAAAGAAAAAGGACATATGGAAAGATTCCAAAATGGATCTGAAGGAGTTATAATTTACAAACGGCTTCCTTCCAAAATTAGCAACTGATAAACAATGCTTATGTGCATAAACAAGATGTAAATGCAGTCCAGTGGGAAACGAGTAAAGCTGTTTGTTTATCCATGGGTCTGCAATACACTTCACATAAGTGAATTTAGGTCTTTCCAGGATAATATTCTCACTTCTAAATAAAGCTTGTTATGCACACATTTTACTAATTCTTTCAGCATATTAAACACTAATTTTAAAAGTTATATGGGTATATTTAAAAGTAAAGAAGATGTTAAATGACCAGACCCACAGCTGCAAATGATCTTACCAAAGCTTTATGTTACAAATCTCTGACAAAGGTGGTGAAAATAGGTTCCTAGACATTCCAATCTATATAGCCATTTCTCAGTGTTAATGAAGAACACTGTTTTTCTTTTGTTTTTAATAGACGTTTCTGTTATACAGCCTACATGAGTGTGTGCGATCTCCTGAATAGTTTCAGCTTATTAAAGCATTGTCAGAACCTCGATCAAAAAAGTTAATTTCAGATAAACAGATTTGCTACTCTGATCAATTATTTTCATTTTATGGGCTGCGATTGTGTCTGTCAATCATTTAGAGAAGCCTACATTCCAGCCTGCTTAGCAAAAATGCATAAACAGTAGAAGGGGAAGAGGAATGCAGCTTCTTGCCATGAACATGTTTTAATCACAAAAAAACCTGAATTGAAATATAGCACATAATGACCAATTAGACTTTTGAGGAGACAATGAACAGCAACAGTGCTTGATTCATCAGGAGAATATGATATATACCCAAGGTAACAATTTAATGAGCTATACAGCATATGTAAGAAGAAGAAATGTTGCTGGTTATGATTAACAGTATCAATACTGTAGCGCATGCTGAAAGTGCCAGCATATTTTAGTGTCTTTTAGTTGTTTCCCCAGCTTCAGACTGCCATTGTATTATACTTTTTTTTATTCCTTTACATTTAGCATTACATGTATAGAACCATTTTAATGTGGATGCTAATCCTGCTACTCCCCAATTCCCTGAAAGATTACCAGTGGTAAATAAACCTAATAATAGCTAAAAATGCCAGCTCTTGTGCCTTAAAACATGGAACACTGATTTTTTCATAAAAATTATTATAAACTGAGGTAGAAAACATAAACCTGTATACGCATTGTTGTCAATAAAAAATGCAGTGTCAATAAAATAAACTCATGAGTTCAACCAGCCAGAACATAATGGAATAATCAATAAGTTGAAGCATTTAGGTGCACTTAAACAAATGCACAAATATAAAAGATTCAATACAATAATATTAATACAACCACTTCTCCCAAAAGATGTTTGGATGGAATGTTTGCCCAAAGTTCCCTTAATCCATCATCAACTACAATAGTCAACAATGATGTAACTATGACTATGTGTTTAGATTTAATTACAAAGCACATCTGACTCACAGTTTCCTTTTTAGGTTTGGTGACTTCAGATAAGTCCTCCTGGAATGACCCTTAGAATGAACTTCTAAAGGACAGAGAATCATTGTAACTGCATTTTCATCTACAGCACTTTTTAACACATAAACATGAAATATATAAAGTAAAGGCCTTTTCTGCTAATGTGGTCTACATCAGCTTTGCAGATTACTGAAGGAGTTAAATTATTATAGCCATTAAGTTGTTCATTTTGAAGGCAGATGCTGAATTGCTTCGAGGGAGGTCGTATGCTCTTTCAGTGGAAGAAATCCAGTGGATGTTTCCAAGAAGCTTATTAAAATGTAAGCCAATTTGTTAAATATGCAGTGGTGTTTGCCAGTTCTGTGTCTTAGGAACACTGATTGCTAGTTACTTACATTTATATTAAAAGAGATATGGTGCTGCTGGGAATATTGCTGGTTAGCAGCCTCCTAAAGCTGGAGGTTGATAAGATGCCAGTATATCAAGTATATCAGCAGGTACAGACAAGTGAAATACCTGTGATTAGACACCAATTTTTGGACTGTGTTGAATCATCTGTTACAGATGTAAATAAATGAATAGCATTTACATGACTGGCACACAACACTGCCCTTGTTGCTTCATCTACTTATTTGTATACCTATCGTCTATTTCAATTGATCTTTGGCACAGGGAGTGTTTCTTCTTCAAATATGTCCTCACCCTGAGAACTGGGACCACTTGCCTGTGTAACCTTACCTGGCTAGCAGTGAGCAACTAGCCTGAGAGAGAATACAGCTTAGCTATAACTATGCATATTAAAGGGGTAGTTCACATTAATGAAACTTTTGGTATGATATAGATTCTGAAAAATATCACTGTCTACATCATACCTAATTTACCTTAGCAGTCATCCAATGACTTGAATAAGGGATTGGAATATGAATAGTTTAGCAATAACAATAAAAATTGTAGCTTTACATTGCAATAGTTACTTTGCTTCAAGGGGCCCTGATGCCCATTTGAGACCTGGAAAGAGATAGCAGAGGAATTCGGAAACTATAAAAAAAACAAGAAGACCTATTGAAATGTTGCTAAGAATAGACAATATTATAACATACAGTATGTTGTACTAACATTTAAAGGGGTTGTTTGCGTTTAAATTAACTTTTAGTATGATGTAGAGAGTAATATTCTGCAACAATTTGCAATTACTTTTCATTTTTAATTATTTGTGTTTTTTTTTAATTAATTGGATTTTTATTCAGCAGCTCTCCAATTTAAAATATTACCAATCTGGTTGCTAGGGTCCAAATTACAATAGAAACCTTGCATTGATTTGAATAAGAGACTGGACTATGAATAGGAGAGGGCCTGAATAGAAAGATGAGTAATAAAAAGTAGTATTGACAATACATTTGAACCCTTTACAGAGCATTTGTTTTTAGATGGGGTCAGTGACCCCCATTTAAAAGCTGGATACTGTCAGAAGAAGTATAATATAAATAATTAAAAAACTATAACAAATAAATAATGAAGATCAATTGAAAAGTTGCTTAAAGTTGGCCATTCTATATCATACTAAAAGTTAATTTAAAGGTGAACCACCACTTTAATTTAAATCTGAACCAACCCCTACATGTTTTTCAGGCCAAGCTGTGCCTTTCAGTGCAGCTACTGTCCAGGAATGGTTCTACTGTATAGGAATGGTTCTACTGTATAGGAATGGTTCTACTGTATAGGAATGGTTCTGCTTCTCTCCGGCTGCTTACAAAATGCAGGTGTAAAGAAGCAGACCCTACACTTAGGGGCAGATTTACTAAGGGTCGAATTTCGAAGCATAAAAAACTTCGAAATTCGACCATCGAATTAAAAAACTTCAAATTCGAATATCGAATTCGAAGTTTTTTCAACAAATTTGCCAATCCTGCCATCGAATAAAAATCGTTCGATCGAACGATGAATTCGTTCGATTCAAACGATTTTTAGTGATCGATCTAAGGATTTTTATTCAACCAAAAAAACTTAGAAAAGTGCTGTGGAAGGTCCCCATAGGCTAACATTGCACTTCGGTAGCTTTAATTTGGCAAGTATGAAGTCGTATGAAGTTTTTAAAGAGACAGTACTTCGATTATCGAATGGTCGAATAGTCTAGTATTTTTACTTCGAATCGTTCGAATCGAAATGGAATGGTCGAATATAGCCTATTCGATAGTCGAAATACCCAAAAATTTACTTCGAAATTCAAACTTTTTTAAATTCGAACACTCACTCGAGCTTAGTAAATCTGCCCCTTAGTGTGCCCTTGCCCATAAGGTAAGAATCTTGAGAGACAAAAGAAAAATAGATACAATAATTGATTTTTATCCATAGTTAATTTAGTATATTTTGGTCGTGGCACAAAACATGTTCATTGGGAACAGCACTGGAAGCAAATACAGAAATCCAGACAAAACTCCTATGAAACATTTTCATGAAATAAAGCCCAGGTCTCTTTATTAATACTTAACTATGATATGCAAAATTCCCTTAGTGCTCATTTAGAAAGTACCTGCATCCTGGCCCTTGCTGAGTTCTGCATCTTGCAGCAGATTAAAAATAACTACAAGTTGAAGAGTACCATAGGGCAGACGGAAGTACGGGGCTCCTTTGCACCCTACGCCCACCAGCACTCCCTACCATGTGTGTCTAAAAGATGCAAATGTTAGAAGGCAGAATGGGGACACAAGTCATGAGTTCAATGGCAGAGAGACAATAGTTATCTGCGGGAAATGGAGGAGGCTAAACTGACAAGGCATACGCAAATCCACACAATCTGACTATGTACACATTACTGAATTTTGGGTAGGTGAATGCAGGGGCATAACTACAGAGCTTGGGGGGCCGAAGGTATATGGCGCCCAATGGGTCACTGACTGATATGCAGTTCAATATATGTTTATTAAAAAAGTGTCAAAATACCAAAATTTAGGGGGCCCCTAAAATGACTTTGCTGTGGGGTCCAGTAACTTCTAATTATGCTACTGACCTAATGGCTTATTACCCCATACAGCCTCCCAATAACTTAAAACAACCTTACTGAATATCTAATACACTATGCTGCTGTCTCCTATCTGTTGCTTTTCCAATCTCCTATCTAGAATTTGTATTTGCCAATGCCCTTATAGTTGTTGGAACTAAAGATTGCATTAACTTAAATAAGTCTAAATAAGCAAACCTTAAAAGCCATTTTCACAAGGGGCAAAGATCTTCTCAGTTTGCCTAAACACAGTTTACAGGCTGCTGACTGCTGACAACACTATGAACAAGTCTTTATTTTAATTTTCAAGGTTATATGGGGGTACAGAAGAAAAGGAGGGGTTGAGGGGTACAGTATTGCAATAGAGACTCACATCACGTTTAGCATACAGTATAGAGCATTTATCATCAGTCTATTCTTGCAATGTATACCCTTTTGTCTGTAGTCTTTTGTGTTAGGAAGACTTTTTTTGTGTCCCTTCTAAATATCCTTCTGTGTTTCTATACTGATGCCATCTGAGGTGGTGGTGGGGGGGGGAAACTAACACAGTACCATAGAAATACATTAATAGCAACAACGAACTGCACTGTCTGCAACCTGTACACACCAAAGTAAACAGTTTATGAACTATGATCGTTCTGTGCTTAATATGAATATGTCTGTCTGCCTAGATCTTTTCAGGAAATCTTTTCAGTTTTGAGTTCAACCACACAAAGCATGCTAATGAATCACAGACCCTCAGGTGAAGATCCACTTTGTAGGTGTAGGCAAGTAGAATCATGCAAACAAATGTTAGCACCAAGAATTTTTAAAGGGAAAAGAACACAATAGGGACTATTTGTTTTCAATTGATCAATTGAACGTATGGTTCTCTTAGATGCTAGGTAAGTAGGCAAGTAAGATGTGAGAGTCATTCATTCTTGTTCCAATGTCATAGTGAAGGATGACATGAAAAACAGGAAAAAAAATGAAAATAGGAACTAATCGTACAATAAGGGGCAAATTTACTTATGGTCGAATATCAAGGGTTAATTAACCCTCGATATTCGACTGTCGAAGTTTAATCCTTCGACTTCGAATATCGAAGTCAAAGGATTTAGTGCTATTCAGTCGGTTGAACGAAAAAATTGTTCGATCGAACGATTAAATCCTTCGAATCGTTCGATTCGAAGGATTTTAAACCATCGATCAAACGATTTTTGTTCAACCAAAAAAAGATAGCTAGGCCTATGGGGACCTTCCCCATAGGCTAACATTGACTTCGGTAGCTTTTAGGTGGCGAACTAGGGGGTGGAAGTTTTTTTTAAAGAGACAGTACTTCGACTATCGAATGGTCGAATAGTCGAACGATTTTTAGTTCGAATCGTTCGATTCGAAGTCGTAGTCGAAGGTCGAAGTAGCCAATTCGATGGTCGAAGTAGCCAAAAAATACTTCAAAGTATTTTTTATTCTATTCCTTCACCCGAACTAAGTAAATGGACCCCTAAGAAGCCCATTTACTAATCGAATTTTCCAAAAATTGTGTTTTTCCTATTTTTTTTAAAAAAAAAAGCTCTAAAAAATCGAGTTCTAGTGAGTGTAAAAACCTTTAATACCAAACTTCACCGGGTAAAAGTTGTCAAGGTCCTATAGAAGTCAGGGGGAGCTGCGCTAATCCTATTGGACTGTTTTAAATCAATTTGGACTTTTAGAGGTTTTTTTCCACTAGATATTGTCCAAAAAACTTTGTTTCCGCATTTGTTTTTAGAACATTGTTAAGCATTATTTTCCATTTTTATTTTTACATTCAGATCTTTTAATAAATGTCATGACATTCGTGGTTTTAGAGAAAGTGAGTTTATTGGTGGTTTAAAAAAACACTAAAATCCGACTTTTGATAAATACACCTCCACGAGGGTGATTTTTCAAAGTTTGAGATGTTTGAGAAAACCACAAGCATAAATATAATTGAGACATTTCTTTGGAACCTGAAATACTCGAGGTTTATCAAGAGATACAGGGGAAAGTTTGGTGAGTTTCAATGGGTATTGTCTCGAACAATGTATTTAATTGTTTCCCAGTTTATGAAAGCATATGAGATTTTTAGCCGAACTGAAAATGAGTGGAACAATGCAATTTTCACTTGTTTGCAAGCTTTTCTTAGTGCTTGAGTAAAAAAAATGTGTAAAAAGTTGCGTGAGTTTTGTCATGTTTTTTTTCACAGTCACGTTTATTTTTTTTTGACCTCTAAATTTGATAAACTGGCTCCCCAATGTTACTCCCCCTGTTTGTTCAAATGTAACCTTTCAAAGCCTGCTGCAGTCATCTCATTCATGCAAGGACAACAAACTGCCTTTGACTCTTCTAGCAAAGGCTTCTGCTATACACTGCACAATTCAAATTGACATGAATGAGAGGCAAATGCAATGCTCCCTAGCCCAATGTCTCAAGCAGAGAAAGTGCCATACCACCCATTCATTAGAATGGGAAAACTTGATTTTACAGCATCTTTTTGGACTTGTGTGCAGAGATGACAACTTGGATACAAATGATCCGGGTGTATCTTGCACTATGCCCAGCCCCATCTATTCTGCCCATCTTTGCAAATTCCCAATCCGTTGGAAATCATCAGATGTTTTCATCGCTAACAGAAAGAAATGCTGAAAGCATACTGCAGAGTGATGTGTTTAGGGCTCTAGTAGTGAACTTAGAGAACTCTGGGCAACATTATATTGATGAGAAAAACTTGTTTAATGTGAAAGCTCAATTGAAACCTGTGGGGAAATCTGGAGTTGAATTATTAGAGAAACTTTTCTTTTTGGCTTTAAATCCCTAGTAAAATGCTTGGCAGTACATTGACCAGCATAAACATATGAATATAGCCAGATGCAGTTGTAATAAATAATTCAGTTTTGCATGAACTCCATCCTAAAAAACCTAAATGTTGACTTCAAACTGGGCTTCATGTATGAAGTGCTTGGCAGGGTATAAGTGCCAAAAACAGTAGCAAACTGTCATGTTTTTTGCAGGTAGAATACTGCCCTACATGTAACACCCTAGGTGCAATGACTTGCCATTTTTGCCATGAAAACAGCACTGCCTGCTTTTTGGCAACACTGTATTCATGAGGGATGGGGCTGCGAGTGATACAAGGAAGTCCATTTGGATGACCCCAAACTTGCACGTCATTCAGCAAGGTGCTATGGAGTCCTGTTCTTAGCACCTGCTCATGACAGGCATTGCATACGAGCTGTAAGTGACTGCTTTGCACTAGAAACTTTGCACAACATTTTTAAACTAATACAAGGTGCAGTAGCCATTGCTCCCTGTGCAGCAGGTTAGTGCCTGAGTTATAAGGAATTATTTTAGTATACAAAGTGCAACTGTGCTTTGTGGAGAGGGATCAGGGGGGCTCAGTCAAGTGCCTGAAACTGCACCTGCCCATTTACTTGAACACTTGAAAGTGCTAGCACAGTACTGGTATTTTTCAGCCAAAAATTCCACATAGAATCAGTCAGGCAGAGCTAAAGCATGCATAGTGTTTTGGATATTGGTAATGGGCAGTGACATGAGGTATACCACAAGGGTGACTATTGCTCTAAAAATGCAGTAGTGCACATATAGGGGTTATAATAATCAGTTGTGGGTCACTGAAAAGAGCTACAGTGGGTTACTACAGTTTTGAATGAAGTTACATTTAAAAAAAATTCTTTCTTAAAAAGTGCTGGTCTAATATGCATGGTTCCATATCAATCACATTATAGACACATTATATCTGAATATCGCTGCATAGGCTTATATGGTGTTTGAATGAGTCAGGTGTCAGGAGATAAACAGGAAGGGAGGTGCTGCTTGAAAGAAAAATTGTGACTGTTTTAGACTAGAAAATGTATGATTTTGTCTTATTTCATTTTCAGATATTCTCAAAGTATATTCAGATATTCTACATAAAAGCCTCCAGTTTCTTGCTTCAATTATCCACATGTAAAGGTATCCTCCTCTGATTCCTATTGTATGTTGTATACAAAAATGATATATACATGCTCAGTGTGATAAAAATACTATTGATTTTCTGCCTAAGATCCACAGGTTATTATTTACTACATCTAGTGTCAAATGCTTAGACAGAACCCTACTGTTCACTTTGCTGGTTGCTCCTTTGCCCTAGCACTGCATTCTCTATTAAACAAAATTCATGGTCATTGTAGGATATTTCTCTAATAGTGTGAGTCACATTGTTACAGAAAATGTAATACATTTTCCAATATTGGAAAGGCAACATTAAAGTAAGTAATGATGGTACGGTCCTCAGAAAGCAAGAGTGTGCTGATCCCTTCATCATTTGTATTATCAAATTGATTGTGCACTTCAACTTCGAAGGAGTCAGAGTGCGGAAACCCCAAGGGGCACATTTACTTAGGGTCGAAGTTAAATCCTTCGAATATCGAAGTCGAAAGATTTACCACAATTTGTTCGATCGAACGATCGAAGGAAAAATCATTTGATCGAACAATCGAAGGAAAAATCATTTGATCGAACGATTAAATCCTTCGAATCAGACGATTCAAAGTATTTTAAACCAGCGATCGAACGATTTTGCTTCGACCAAAAATTTGTCAGAAAGCCTATGGGGACCTTCTCCATAGGCTCACATTGAGGTTCGGTAGATTTTACTTGGCGAAGTAGTGGGTCGAAGTTTTTTTTTAAAGAGACAGTACTTCGACTATCGAATGGTCGAATAGTCAAACGATTTTTAGTTTGAATAGTTCGTTTTGAAGTCGTAGTCGAAGGTCGAAGTAGCCCATTTGAGTAGCCAAAAAAATAATTTGAAATTCAAACTTTTTTTTATTCTATTCCTTCACTTGAACAAAGTAAATGTGCCCCCAAGTATCTATCTATATATATATATATATATATATATATATATATATATATATATATATATATATATATATATATATATATATATATATATATATAAGTGTGTGTTCTCATTGTAGCCTTCATTCCTGGTTTATATTATGATTTACACAAGACCTGTTGAGTGATTATAATAAAAAAAAATGGGTTTAATTTTTTTATCAACTGCGTAATGTATCTATTGCACCAATACATTACAGTGTCAGTTTTTGCAGACTGCTCCTTTATTGGTATATTATGTCATTTTTTCAGAGATTCTTTTCTATCACAAATGTTTTGTGTATCCAAAATATCTGACAGTATAAAAATGACCAAAGCCGAATGTGCATTAATGTGACCACTAATTCTTTTTGCAATCTAGTAACATTACCTAAAATATGCCCTTTTTTTCTAACCATCTCCTATGCTAATACTGATTCATAGCGATCAAATAAATTTGAAACAGCTTAGCTTACTAATGCACATCTGTTTAGTTCTAAGAGAAATCTGTCATTCCACAGTCTATAGAAAAGCCATATTTTTACTGCAGTATGATCAAATGTAATATTTGCATGAGCAAATACAGAAAATATGCAATGCACTACTGGGATACATCAGTCTGCTCCAAGGGTGTAGGTTTATAGCTTTTACACAAATATTTTTTCTTTATATCCTGAGCGGTATCTCTTTTATACATTCCACTGTGCGCCAGTGCAAGTTAACTGACTGCATTCTTCTCTATGGGGCTTGTACCAACAGGACCACACTTAAAACCACTGCACATCCTGTAGTATTACTCCTATGAGGAAGAAAATGAAGATTTGGCAAAGGTGTTTTTGGCCAGCTTAACTGAGCAGCCCTTTTAATATGCTCAGTATGCCTGGCAACCACGTTTCCTTTAAAATGTGAATTACCTTTAGTTTTACCTTTAGCAGGTAGATGACTCCATTACAGTCAACAGCTGACACTGACAACACACGTTCATATCAGATTGCTATGGCATCCTATATTCTAACATCTCTCGACCTGCCATTTCCAACACCTGTAAAGCCCATCAAGTTGCCAAGGCAACCTACAGAAAACCACTCAACAAAGGAGGTAGTAACCTTCAGCCATATATCAGCATTAGAACTACAGCTCTCATTACTCTCTCACAGCCTGAGGCCTAAGCTCTTTAGACATTGCTCAGGGCTATGCCATTTGAGGCTGCAGTATATATAGAAGTTAAAGTTCAACAACTGACAGATATTAGACAGATTTATAGCATAGATGAGTCAGCTTAACCCCTCCAGTTTAACCCCTTAACTGCTAAAGGTTTGTGTTGGCCTTGTACTGGTACAAAAGTCCAAAATGTTATGTGTAACATTTCTAGTTGCCTTGTTTACACACACAAGTTATTAAGATGCCCGCAAATCCGTCTTTAACATCACAAACTTTTCAAATGTAACTGCAGCAAAATATGCTTCTCTAATTTATTTAAAAAAATGAAAATATCTATTATACAGAGTACTTCATGCAAAAATTCCAGCTTGTTCATTTATACAAAGGTTATTTTCCTTTATGATTTCCTTTTACATAGTAAGAAGCCTACTGCCATATTTTGTTGTTTGAGAACATAATAGTTTACATAAAGCTATAGTTAAACATAGTTAAACTAAAAGCATGTGAGGCATTCGTAGAGATCAGTTCTAATTCCATAAAGACAGAGCTGACAAATCCTCTGCTGCTCCTTTAAACCCTTCACAGCAGGAAGGCCATGTCATGTATTGCTGTGCAATTGTATTTTGTGCTCTGTGGGCAACAAAACAATCTAAACAAAAACAATGAGCACAGCATTCTTTTTTCTGGCATCACATAAGGCAGCATTCGGCTTTTGAGGCATCCACAGCTATAAATAAATACTTGGGAGATTTTTTTCTTTTTTCAGTTTGGAGAAGCGAGGACACAGCCAGAATGAAGTCATTTCCCTAGCAACAGATAGCAAATATGTGGCCTGAAATTCTCTTTTTCAGAAAAGAATATGTCTTCACTGTGCTCCTATAAATGTCTTCTGAATCCTTTCAAAGGATCAAAGCTGGATCAGATATAAATGCTGATATTCAACTAAAACTGCCTTGTTATACAATACAGCTAATAATATTCTAAAGGGAGACTAAAACAATAGATAAAAGACTAGAAAAAATGGTAATTAGAAAAATGTTGAATGAAGAGAGATGTACTGTAATGGCATCAAAGATATCAGTGTACATACTACATTCTTTTACTACATTCTTTTATTGTCAGTTAAAATCTCTTCAGAAATGTCAGTTACTTACCCGTCCTGGTTGGGAAGATATCCTCATTATTTATTAATGTTTCAATCCACTCCATCAACATGTTCATATAGAGTGGAGCAGAGACCTTTGTAGGCCGCTTATACTTGTTATCATCCTGCCACCTGTATTCATACTTTAGACCACCACACATGATAGGGCAGCTCCTCTCTGTGCAAAACTCAGACATGGTGCCATAAATCAAGTTTATTCTATTGAAAAAGTCCACCACATGCACAGCTATCCAGTCATTTATATTCTCTCCTGGAGGTAACTGGACCACAGTCTTAAGGTCAAATCCAGATTTTAGGGAGGCCTGGGCCTTTTTGTAGAGCTCAAATCTTTGGGTTCCTGGTTCAAACTTCTTCCTGGGACGAAATGTTTTGTCTTTATTGAACACTTGGTTAAGGCACAGAGCCATGACTGTTTACAGAGCTCTGCATGAATAGTGGACTCCAAAAGCTGATATGAAGAACCACTCTCAAAGTATTAACCTATAGAAAGAAACAAAACAGAAAAGATTCTAGGTCAGATTAATGGATGAATGACAGCTCTGCTTCTCAAGGGTAACCAAAACTCATGTGTTGAGTGGAATATGATTCCAAAGATCAAATACAGTATATGTTAATACCGAGCATAATTAGAACTTCTCTAACATGTTTTGTAGAAAAGATACTTATTTCAATCTTCCAAAGAGAATAATATAATTATAAAACATACCCCTAAAGAAGGCAATGATCTAATCATCAGTTAAAATCAAATAATTACTAGAACATGACAAGACAAGAACAATTTAGAGAAACAAGAAACACCTGGGGGTTATTCACAAGTGTGGAGTACAGAATATTTGCTGTAAGAAGATTAATAAAGAAAAACAATTATAAAAGTAAGGTATTATTCACAAAAGTCTCACTCAAGTTTTGTGTGGGTTTGTTTTTATGCTGTGACATTAAAAGGATTGTTTACCTTCCAACACCTTTTCCAGTTCAGATTGTTCACCAGAAATAAAAAAAAAAAAATTCAGTTACTTTCTGAAAAGTAAAACTGAAAAAAGAATATTTTTTACATTTTAATATTTCACCTTCTTTTGTCTTTCAAAGGCAGCTCTGGGGGGCAGGGGGTCACTGACTCTGTAAACTGTTCTAATTGATACATTAGTTGATACATTTCTTATCTTTGTCCCTGCTGAACAGAATCCCTGAGTTTCATTAAAGGCAGCTGTTAGAATTGATACAATAGTTGCTAATATTGCAGAGATGCAGCTGAGAAATGTATCAGCTAATGTAGCATATTTTAACATTTAAGAACTGAGCTGCCAGACTGAAACAACAGAGACAGTGATATTCAACTTCAATTTAAAATAAAAAAAATAGAAAGCAATTGTGAACAACCCCATTAACATGCTGGTCTGTGCTAATCTGGTATATGATTTAACACACAAGTCTGTCAGAACAATTTATGACAAATTTAGGTTAATGGATGTTTTTAGCATTATTAATTCCATTTTGCTTGTGTCATTAACATCATATTCAGAAAGATGGACTTAATTTTTTCCATTTTGCGGATCAGGCTGCTAAACTTGCATTTGTATGCCTTGGTCATTCTTATACCTTATATGCATTGAGCTCTCAGTGACTGTGCTATACAGTGGAAGACCATTACTTCAGTCCATTACTGCAACTGAATACATTTTCAGGGTGCCAATACTAAATAACCAGCCACTGCAGCTAAGCCTCCTCTCACTGACCACAATGAAAGTAGTCCTTTGCAGATTTTGTTGCAACTGAGAAATGCATTCTCCCTCATGGGTCAGTAATGTCCCTGATCATGGGAATCATAGCATAGTCCTTATGATTCAGAACACCATTCTGCCACTCAGGATTTTGTTTTGTATAGGTCAAAATTGATGATACATCTTTCATTAAAGTGTAACTGGGAGGCTGCTACTGGAATCTTGCCAGATTTCATCATATGTTTTTTCTGCAGCAAGAACATCACCATATTTACAGACTGTGGTATCATACATGGGCCTCTAAATCAGCAACACTATTAAAATTCATCATATTTTATTTATAAAAGTATTTGCTCATATCATGATAGTGCTAGAATTTTTGCTAACATTCAATACAGTGGTATGTATAATAATATAATCTTTCAGCATTTAAATAAAATGTAGCCCTTGCCATACTTGCCCTTGCATCATTGGACTCTCACACCTATGTGAGATAAGTAGGTTATTCTAATTCTGATGTTCTGTTTCTTACTCGTTGCTTGAAATATTAATCTTTTACCTCTATAAATATAGATCTGGAAGCAGAGAGGGCATTTGGTCTTTGGAGAAAAAATATATATATATATATATATATATATATATATATATATTGAATGGCATACAAGCTATAGGCATCCATATGCTGCCCACCACAATGCAACTCTGCCAAATGAAGCTCCACATTCAATGCAACGAGTAGCGCTTTGCACTTTATTTAAGTTAATTTGCCAAATACATGCAGTATAACTGCAAGAAATACACATCTAAAATACACATCTAAAAACACATCAGCTTCCAGTGAAATAATTTTGATTTACTGAACATTTATTTCTATCCCTGTAGCTTCTGTGACCCGGGATGATAGATTTAATAAATCAAGACTCACAGAGACCCACATAATTTTCTGAAAATCTGCTTTTCCCCACTTGATGTTCTGTGAACCTGCTGTTCCCCAGCCATACCCTTTCCTGATCAGCTTGAGGCCTTTGTGATCACTTCCTTCCCCTCCACCGTGTAAGGCACTAAATTTTCACAGGAAATCATCTAGTATATTCATTTTCTGTCTATTGTATGTATCATGATTTGGGAACAGCCCAGAAAATGACAGTGCCCAAAAGGAAAGTCTAAATGAGTGGCATGAAGGCAATATCTTTTTCAACAATATTATAATATGACAGCATTATAAAGGATCTATGAACAGACACGTCAGCAGCACTCCTAACAACACTGTGTTTGTATTTACATGCTTGTTTAACAAACATTCATTTTGGGCATTTCAGACTATATCCACATTTGGCTGTTTTCTATTATTATCCTTTAAAGAGTACCTACACGTTTACACATGCAATCTAAGGTCTGTTTCACAATTAGTTTGCCTGTGTGGCTCAGGGTGATTTTATAAACTCCTTAAAGTTTGTAGTTCTTATTAAAATATTCATTCAAAGCGGTATTCCGACCTAAGGTATGACAATGAGCAAAGTCTACAGGTCAAACTGTCTGATAAATTATTCCATCTGCATGCTTTCATTCTATGTAATTAAGTATTATTTCACTAAATTGTTCTGTAATCTGGATTTGTATATCTTTATTATTACTGAACACTCCACATTTTTTTCAACATTTCACACAAATATTCCAGTGTATTACATATTTCTACTTATTCACATTCTCTGGTTACCTGAACAGGTTTAGGTGAACACCCTAGCAACAAGAATTGATTGCTTGCCCTATTAAAGGGGTTGTGCACTTTCCAAGCATTTATATTTTAGTGTAGGTGTTTTCTTATAGTTAACCAGAAATAAAGACTTTTCATTTGTTTCATGTTTTTTTTTTTTAATTGAAGTTATAGGGGCACATTTACTAAGGGTCGAATATCGAGGTTTAATTAACCCTCGATATTTGACCATCGAAGTAAAATCCTTCGACTTCAAATATCGAAGTTGAAGGATTTACCGCATTTAGTTCGATCGTAGGATTGAAGGGAAAATCGTTTTTAATCCATCGATAGAACGGTTTTCCTTCCATCAGAAATTGCTAGGAAAGCTTATGGGGAAGGTCCCCATAGGCTAACATTGGTGCTCGGTAGGTTTTAGCATTTTGTTAGCCTTTTTTAAATGCTAACAAACCCCCAGAATAAATACCAGGCTTATGTTCCACAGGCAAAGCAGAGCACACACATGGAGCATAGGGTGGAAAAAGTATGGTAAACATAGTATGGTAAAGGCAGCATAGGGTGGGCAGAATAAGGCACACAAGGAGCATATGGCAGGCAGAGTATGGCATGCCCAGGGAGCATAGGGGAGGTAGATTATGGCACACACAGGGAGCAAAGGGCAGACAGAGTATGGCACACACAGGGAGCATAGGACAGGCAGAGTATGGCAGACAGAGTATTGCACACACAGGGGGTCATTTATCAACACTGGGCAAATTTGCACATGGGCAGTAACCCGTGGCAAATTGCTGCATTCATTTTTCTACTTGCAGCTGGCTTCAAATAGCTAATCACTGATTGGTTGTTATAGGTAACTGCCCATGGGCATATTTGCCCAGTGTTGATAAATGAGCCTGACAGGGAGCATTGGGTGGGCAGAGTATGGAACACACACAGGGAGCATAGGGCAGGCAGAGTACAGCACACACAGGGAGCATAGGGCAGACAGAGTATGGCACACACAAGGAGCATAGGACAGGCAAAGTATGGCAGACAGAGTATGGCACACACAGGCAGAGTACTCTGGCAAAGTATGGCACACACATGGAGCATAAGCAGACAGAATATGGCACACACAGGGGGCATAGGGATGAAGAACAGAGCAGGAGACAGGGAAACCTATCAGGACCACTATAAGATGCACTACACAGTGATATAGTGCTGGTGCCCCATCAGCATTTTGAGTGTGAACAGGTAAACAATATGGGAAGTTTCAGTCTGGGTCTGAGTGTGAACAGTACAGGTTTTTAGGGTGTGAACAATAGAGGTGTCACAGGTGAGTACAATTCAGGGGGGATTATTGGTGTGAACAATACAGGAGATTACAGTTTAAACAATGCAGGGGCCAGTTAATCTCAGTATTGATACCTTTTAAATTTTACACATGGTAAGCAGACACAGCAGGCAGACTTTCATGTGGAGGCCACACAAAGGGGGTTGTGGGCTGCCAGTTGGACAGGCCTGAACTAATGTATCAAAAAAGCTCACTCTAAGGGTGAGAGACAGGTGATGGATAGCTATCTGAGAAGTCTGAGGATCTGACAGTGAGTTACCTGGGGTTAGGGACATGGAGGGTCCCTATGAGCAGGGGAACATGAGGGTATAGATATTGGGCTAGCGTGTGCTGTAGTAAAACCACTGAATATCGTCGGTGGATGCCGCCACATGAAAGCCTAGCGTAAATTGCACCTATAGGAGCAGTACTACCTAGTAAGTGAGGCACTGTTGAGTAAAGCAGGTGGGCACAGCTGGAAAGGAGACTTATGAACATGAAACATGCTTTAAGGCGTAGTTAAAAATTAACAATAGATGGAGGGCACACCAATTAGCAAAATGTTTGGTTGCACCAGGACCTGAACTAGAGGTAAGCAGAAGAGGCACATGCCTAGGGCGCAAAGCTTGGGAGGGCACGTACCTCATATGCAGCCTACCCCTCCGGCAAGTGTTTCCCCAGTGAAAATGGGCAAGTGGGTGTGTTCTGAAGTTAACGCGGTAGCACTCGGATGCCCTCAGTAGTGCACAGTAGCACTCAGTTGCGCACACCAGTTTGCGCATGCACGCGGTTGCACACACCCGCAGCTGGGGGCAAAGTTGCTGGCCAGGTTGCTTGGGGCACCCAGCACAGCCTGGCCCGGCACTGGGTTGAACAAACTACGAGGTGCAGAAACCAGTAGTTACCCACACATTGAGTAACTAAATACAGTACAATCTATGCAATTGGTTTGCACACTCAAAAAAATTATTTCAAAGGCAAGAGTGGTATATGAAAAACGCGTTTTACTGTTATGCAAAATTGACATAAAAAACACTACAGTGTTAAATCAACAAGCACAATGTGCATACATCATGTAATTGAACATATATAAAAATACCACGCAATATCATTATTTTGCAAAAAGAGAAACAGCAAGAATACCCCTACCGGCACTGTGGTCTTTGTCAAGGGGATTCTTAAGGAGTAATTAACCTTTATAACATATCTTAGTATGATAAAGAATGTGGTATTATCACACAATTTGCTGATCTTCATTTTTTATTTGTTGCTGTCAAATTACTAAGCTTTCAGCAGTTTAACATTTCAGCAGCTATCTGGTTTCTATAGTCTAATTTAACCTAGCAGCCAGGGAGTGGTTTAAATGAGTGATTGACATACGAATAGGAGAGAGCCTAAGTAGAAAGATTCATAATACAACATAACAAAAACAAGAGAATTCACAGAGAAATGTTTTTTTTGCTATCGGGGGGCATAATCAACAACCCCTTGTTGAATATAAATTGTCCCAACCCCATAGTGGCAACTTGGAAGATATTTAATAAAAATGTTATGGCAATCACATTCAACATCTATGTTTGGCCAGTGTGTGACCATCTGACAGCAATCTGTATGTTGTGAATAGGGATGTAGCGAACTGCCGTTAATGTGTTCGCGAACGCCGTTCGCGAACACCGGCAAAAAAGCGAACAGTTCGCGAACAGTTCGCGAACTTCGAACGCTCGATAAAATCGTTCGATCGAACGATCGAAGGATTTTATTCGTACGATCGAAGGATTTTCGCTCGAATCGAACGATCGAAGCTATTCGATCGAATGATTTTAATTCAATCGAATGCTTATAATCGTTCGAACGAATGGAAATCGTTCGATTTTAGCGATCGAACGGTCGAATGGTCGAATGGTCGAACGAAATTTTACTTCGAATCGAACGCGAACACCAATTGGCGAACGTCGCGCGACGTTCGCGAACATTCGGCGGACGCGAACAGTCGAAGTTCGCGCGAACTAGTTCGCCGGCGAACAGTTCGCTACATCCCTAGTTGTGAACCAGACTAGCAATTTCAAATCTGGAAATTAAATTAAACGTTACACACCCATGGATAAATAATCTACAAAATTTAAATCAAACATATTTAAGTGCTTATTCCAAAGTGACTCTCCTATATGAATATTTAAATAGATTAAAGCTCTGTCATCATTAGAATTATAAGAAGTGCCATATGCCTGGCTGTTATCATATAGAGGAGGCCTCTCCTCTTCTGTTTCCAAAGGTACTTTAGGTGTTCCTTGCTCTACAGCAGTACAGTCCAAAGGTTAGATGACATGTTTGGGGTTGCTGGATTCAATTATCTCATAAATCAGTCTGTGGACCCAAAGTCCAACCAATGTCCCAGAGGTTGACATATGGCCATGCTCCCCACCTGTTCCTGGTCACCAAGGCTTTACCTTTAAAAAAATATAGCTTCTTGGATTTATGGCTTGTGGCCATCTCACCCACCAATAGGGAGCTACAACATTTACAAATCTAATCGGCATGAAATGTTTCTTTCTGTTCCCGTACATGAAAAATATTGTTGACTTGGATCTAATGTGGCACAATAATTACAAGCACAGGAACAGTTATGTGGGATTTTCAGATAAGAGATCTTCCCATATTTTCAATCTCCATAAGTCTGTTAAAAAATAATTTAAACATTAAGGGGCAGATTTATTAAGGTTCGAGTTGTGTTTTCCATGAAAAATTCAAGTTTTCAAGATATTTTTCAAGATTTATTACAGTGCAAAGATGGAAATAGCTTGAATCCGAATATACACCATCTAAAACGTGTCAAGGTCATGTAGAAGTCAATGGTAGAGGTCTCTTGAACCATTTGAAGATGTTCATGCCTTCATGATGTCAGAGTTTTTTTCATAGGGTTTAGTTCGAAAATTAGATAATTTTGAGCGGTTTAATTTTTTTTGCGAAAACTCGATCAATTCAAGTTTTCAAGTTATTAACCCTTATCTCGCTGATTCAAGTTTTTTCCATTTGAGTTTTTTCTTAAATTAGAAACCATTCAAGTTGTGAGTTCATTCGAGGTCTAAAAAAACCCTAAAATCTGACCATTAATAAATAACCTCCTAAATGTGCCCAGTAGGATTGAACATGAATTCCTGCATCTATATTACAGTCAAGTGCAAGGTAATGCTTTATCAACTGGTTTATTATTATCTTCGACAAGCATAAAGGGTATCCTATTGAACCAACACAACAGTCCACTGTACAAAAATATCAACACAACTAAAATACTTTAAAACTATATAGCAAAAAGCCCCAATCCACCTTTCTCTGCTCTATATGCAACAACACACAGCAAAGGGATAGACATGTAGTGCCTATAACAAGTCTTCATCATCATGTAATAAAATTCCAGCCATTCAAGTTAATCACCGCATCAATGCTGACTTGCTGGGCACAGCAGATATAGAAACAAGAGCTGAATAGGAGCTGCTGCTCTGCAACAAAGTGATTGGATTTGATTTATACTTAGAAAACATTTCACAGCAGCCAAAGCAATACTTTCTTCATAAATATGGATCAGTCTCTTTGCTCTCAAATTGCTGCAGTTTTCTTATAAATATATCCCAGCCATTTATGGAGGCATGGTCATTAAAGTACTGTTAGATTGCCTTATACATTTTACATGTTATTTAATGGATTTTACTTTTTTGACTCTAACATTGAGCATAAGATTATCAGTCAGCACCAATCAATGGATGTGGCTGGAAGGGAAAATATATACTTACATAATGCTAATACAGGAAAATATTAAGTAAAAAAATAAGAACATGAAATAAATACACTTGCCAAACTAGAAGCACTTGGTTTCCTTTATATGCTTTAATCCTCAATACCAATATGATTTCGCATTGTTCACACCTCTGGTATACAGTATCTATGCATATTGGGCACCAAACTATTCAGTAGACCCTTGGCGTTCATATTTTTGGTGGTTTATCATTATATGTAAGAAATTGGGTGAGACAAATGCAGCAAATGGCAATAGTTTTATATAAATCTATAATTTCTATTTTCAGAAATGTCATAACAACTACTGCCTTTAGCATAGTTTGGTAGTTTGGAGTAAAAATACATAATTACCCATTTTGGTTTCGTCAGAAAGTGTTCTTTCCAAAAATATATTTGGTTTTGGGAGGTCTTTGTACTGTTAGGGGGTCTTATGGCACATAATACACAGGGGGCTTTATTCACAGAAGGCAAATTGGCAGCCAAGAAAATTCATATGCACTATTTTCATTTGGGGTCCGTACATGCCAGCTGCTTTGGTATGTATACTGCATATTGGACATCAAACTGTTCAGTAGACCCTTGGCACTTTAGGGTGGTTTACCATTGTACATAAGAAATTGTGTGAGATAAATGCAGCAAATTACAAAATTTTTAGGTGGTTTTCAGAATAAATGTCATAAAAAAACACTGCCTTTAGTGTAGCTTTGTAGTACATGTATAGGATCCCTTATCCGGAAACCCAATATCCAGAGAGCTCCGAATTACGGAATGGCTGTCTCCCATAGACTCCAAATTATCCAAATAATACAAATTTTTAAAAATGATTTCCTTTTTCTCTGTAATAATAAAACAGCAGCTTGTACTTGATCCCAACTAAGATATAATTAATCCTTATTGGAAGCAAAACCAGCCTATTGGGTTTATTTAATGTTTAAATGAATATCTAGTAGACTTAAGGCAGGAAGACCCAAATTACAGAAAGATCCGTTATCCGGAAAACCACAGGTCCCGAGCATTCTTGATAACAGGTCCCATATCTGTATGACATTTTCACCCATTCTGGATACCTAATGCTATATGGGAAATAAGATGCTTTAGGTTTAGTGGAAGCTTTGAGGTGATTTTCGGAAATGTCACCAACTTTAGCTCTTTGAAGTTTTCTGAAGAGAATGTACTTTATTATAGCTCATATATATACTTTAATTTAGCTTTATCCCTCATAAAATGCTGTAAATGTGTTCATTTTGCAGAACCTGAAATGATACATTATATGAAGGGTGTCTTCATCTTGGGCCCCCACATGCCACATACAGTACTTAGGTAAACCAAAACACATTTGGCATCAAACTGTTCAGTGGACCCTGGCATTCATATTTAGTGATTTCCGGAAATCTTAACAGTATCGCCAAATTTAGGAAAGCTTTTCAGTTTAGTACTTTTGCGCAAACTGACATGTTTTCACCGATTTTGAATTGGTTTGTTGATGTGCACATACTTTTTTTGTAATTTTGACCTTTTTGATGTTCTAAATGTGTTGATTTTGCAGTATCTGGAATTACAGAACTGATAACTCGTATGGGGTGTCTTTATTTAGGGGCCCCTACATGCCACATACTTAGGTAAACCAATACACACTGGACATCAAACTCTTCAGTGGACCCCTGGTGTTCATATTTAGGGAGATTTACCATGGTACCTAATGATATGTGGGAGAGAAGATGCTGCAAATTTGTCATCGAAATAGTCAAATTTAGGAAAGCTTTGCAACTTTGGAGTAGAAAAATAAGGTTAACCAATTTAGATTCGGTAGATTTGTGTACTTTCCAAAAATATATGGTTTTCTGTGGTGAAAGTACTTTAATGTACATTTGCTGCTCATAAAATTTGGTAAATATGTTGATTAATTGTGTTTATGATATATGTGTTTGTATTTTGATAAACATAATCTTTTCATTTTTAGACACTAAGGGGGAAATATAATATGCGCAAAGATGCTTATGAAAAATTAGCGACCATGTTTGCCTCCATTTTGACTGATTAAAGTCCTCAATAACTAAATCGCGAAATTTGCAAACAAATAGTGTTTGACAACGTTTGCTGTGGATAAATGGTAAAATTTTGTAATCGGAAAACCTTTTTTTGCAACAAAAAATTTAATCCTCCAGAGCAGGTGTTAAAGGGGAATTCAACCCCCAACTACTAAAAACCCCTACTCTCCATAGTCCTCCCTCCCTGCTCCCCTGCATAGGTGATAATACCTGTAAATGCCCTTAAGCCTGTATTTACCCTTAGTTTTAGAGTCAGTGCAGTGGACCTCACAGGCACCATCTTCTGGTGTTTCGCAATCTTGGGGTCTTCTTAGGCGCTTCAGTAATTTTCGTCACTTTCGGCGCATGCACATCTATCACGAATCGGAAGATTGCTCCAACTGCGCATGCGCTGATAAGGCACTTACTTACCGATGATTACTGAAGCACTGAAGATGGTGCCCATTAGCTCTGCTGTGTTGACTCTGCAACAAGGGGTTATTACAGGCTTAGGGGCATTTATAGGTGTTAACACCTGTTGTGGGGGGGATCAGGGAGGGGGGACTATGAAGTGTAGGGGTTTTTATTAGTTGGGGGGGTTGAATTCTCCTTTAACGCTAAACCTTTGTTTAGTTAAATGCGCAATGTAATATTCACCAGCGACTGATTTTACATTGCGAGCAGTGCAATATAAGTGCCAAATCAGCCAAATTGGCTGGCAGTGAAAGGGTTCTTGTGGTAACATGGGTGAGGTTTAAAAAGATTGAGTGCTCAACATTGGCTTCCATTATCGGCCCTCCATCACACAGGCAAGAAAAATTATGGCCCTCGGTAACCAGGGCCCTGAGGGCGCCCCGGAGGCCAGCGTCCTCCTACGCCCCCCCCCAAAAGATAGCGTGCATGTGCATCCTGTCAGCTTGATTCTGGAGCACTAGCGCTAGTGCCCAGGCAAGAAAATTGCTCATGCGCAATTGATGCTGCCCTAGGCCCAGGCCTTTGCGGCCTCGCCGCACTACAGAAGTTGGACTGTACTGCTATAAGTTAGACTTTGGCCGACAGTGTGCCAAGCCTCATGTTTGGAGTCCAGTTCTTAATTTACTGCTGCTTTAGAAATTGCTTTGATCCATTACATTACAATAGGTGGGCAATTATTGGTTGTTATATGATAAGGTCTATGTTGGGGGATTCTAGGAGTTCCAGTTCAGCAACATCTGATAAAACATTTATTATCTCAGATTCAACATTAAATCATCAAATTGGGCTAAGCGACAAACATCTCTGAAAGGCTTTGTATATTCTCCTATACGGTAATTCTCATATGAGCATAATCAATTGCAAGGGTACAATCAACTCAACAGAATGGAGTACAAATGTAAACTTTACACAAGGAACAGAACTGTCTTTTATGGAGGCAACTTCAAGGGGTTGGTGACCTTTAAATTACCGTTTAGTATGTAGAGAGTGAAATTCGGAGACAACAATAGGTTTTCATTTTTATTATTTGTAGTTTTTAAGTTATTTAGCTTTTTATTCTGGGGCTCTTCGGTTTGCTTTAGCAATCTGATTGCTAGGGTCCAAATGACCCTAGCAACCATGTACTAACTGGAATATGCGTAGAAAGTTGAGTAATAAAAAGTAGCAATAATAATAATAAATGTGTAACCTTACAGAACATTTGTTTTTTAGAGGGGGGTCAATGACCCCCATTTGAAAGCTGAAAAGTCAGAAGAAAAAGGCAAATAATTCTACAAACGAATCCTTACTACAAAAAGGATTGAAAAGTTGAAAAAGTTTGCTTATAATTAGCAATTCTATAATACGTGGGGGCCCAATTACTTGGGGGTTCGAGTGAAGGAATGGAATAAAAAAAACTTCGAATTTCAAATGTTTTTTTGGCTACTTCGACCATCGAATTGGCTACTTCGACCTTCGACTACGACTTCGACTTCAAATCGAATGATTCGAACTAAAAATCGTTAGAATATTCGACCATTTGATAGTCAAAGTACTTTAAAAAAAACTTTGACCCCCTACTTCGCCACCTAAAACCTACCAAATCTCAATGTTAGCCTATGTGGGGAAGGTCCCCATCTAAGGTTTTTTGGTCGTAGAAAAAACGATTGATTAAAATCCTTCAAACTAATTGCGGTAAATCCTTCAACTTAGATATTCGAAGTCGAAGGATTTACCTTCGGCAGTCGAATATCGAGGGTTAATTAACCCTCGATATTCGACCCTATGTAAATCTGCCCCTAAATGTTAAATATGTGAACCACCCCTTTAAGCCTTGCCAGAATGATGGGAGGGATGATAACCTTTGTGATAGGGGCTTCTTAGGGGCATTTGCAAAATGAAAGATTGCAGCCTTTGATTATAGACAATACTAACATATCTATTTTAAGAACATGTTGATATCACTTTAAGGAAAACATTCCAGCAATTTACAGCCAAATAATATAATGGAAAAAAACACTTCACTTTCAAAAATGCTAGGGATGCACCAAGTCCATAAAGTTGAACCATCATTTATATATTTCATTTTAAGCAAAATCCCAAGTAATAATAAATACATGCATCCCCCTGAGTCTCGCATGTGGTTTCATTTCATGAAAATGCATTTTGGCAGCAGGGAAACTGGAAAGGAAATGGTTAGTGGCAGATGTCCTCTCTTGCAGGCTTAACGGAACCCAGGGAGAAATCATTGTACTTTATGCAATGTTTGATACTGTAGACCAGACCAGTTATATGCCACGTGATACAATAAAAACACAGCATGGAAATGAGCACTTGACCTTTTAACAAATCAAGGAAACAAGTAAAGTCTACTAGCATTATAATATTACTGATGAACTTAGAGACAAGGAACAGGAAAGCTTTCACAACCATTTGGTGTCATAGGGCAGACTATGAAGGTACATAAGGTACTGTGAGAATGCAAGTTTTTTAAATATTTGCCATCTTATGACTTTTTTTCCAGCTTTCAAATGGGGGTCACTGACCCCATCTAAAAACAAATGCTCTGTTAAGCTATAAATGAATTAATATAGTTATGTTTTATTACTTCTCTATCTTTCCGGGTCCTCTCTCTATTCATAGTATAATCTGTTATTTAATTCAATGCATGGTTGCTAGGGTAACTTGGACCCTAGCAACCAAATTGCTGAAATTGCAAGCTGGAGAGCCGCTGAATAAAAAGCTAAATAACGCAAGAACCAGAAGTAATAAAAAATGAAAATCAATTGCAATTTGGCTCAGAATATCACTAAAAGTTAATTTAAAGGTGAACAACCCCTTTAACCCAAACTAGGGTAATAATCTAATGTGGGGCTCTATTGCTGTTTATATAAAGCTGCCCCACTTACAGTGATATACATCTGCTTAAAGTGATACGTCACCTTTAAATTAACTTTTAGCATAATGTAGACAATACCAGCTTAAATTTAAATTGCAAACTGAAAAAAGCAGAAGAGGAAGGCAAATAATTCAAAAACTATACAAATAGACATTATTTGAAAATGTGCTAAGAATAGGACATGCTATAATTAAGTTAAAGGAACAGTAACACCAAAAAATTTAAGTTTATTAAAGTAATTAAAATATAATGTACTGTTAGACTGCTCTGGTACAACCACTGGGTTTGCTTTAGAAACACTACTATAGTTTAAATAAACAAGCTGCTGTGTAGCCGTGAGGGCAGCCATTCAAAGCTCAGGATACACAGCGAATACAAGATACAAGGGCTGATCTGTTATCTGCTAAGTAGCCTGTGCCTTTTCTCCTTTTTTAGCTTGAATGTCTGTCTATATAATAGACTATTTAGGTAAACTGTAGTGGTCTTTCTAAGGCAAACACATACCTTTTACCAATGCATAGCAACAGTATATTATATTTGAATTACTTTTTTAACACGTCTAATTGTTGGTGTTATTGATCCTTTAACTAAAGATGACTGGAAAACAGCAAATCCAATCACAACCACAGCTCCAAAACGTATCCCAGGTATATTATATATAACCCAGGTATACTTAAAGATTCTCTCAAAAATGTATCTGCACCATGGCACCCTCTTTCTTGCTTTCTCTCTATTTCATTTCTAATTTCTTTTCTTCCCTTTTGCTTTTTTTTTGTTATAAATATTATTATAAATGTTATAGCCCATGCGGTAAACGTGGCAGCCAAGTGCCTGGCATCTTTGGTATGTCATTCATTTCCCTTTTCTTAAACACAGTTTCCCCAGAGGCCGGGCACCCAGAAATATCCTGACATCTCACCAGAAATATCTCGACATCTCACCAATAATATGACACCTGTGACCTGTTTTACACTGTATGGCCTGGGCGACCGCTGGGTGCCTAGGACTATCTTTTGATATCTATACTATTGCTGTTTTCTATGGTGAAACTGAAATATAAGAGCTGCCAGCAGAGAAAGTATATTGCAAAGTTCTGTGCAACAACAATAATACATACAATATATTCCTGGCTGGCTGAATTGAGATGTGAGCAGGTACAACAGCAGCAGGTACACAAGCTCCTGACTTAGCCTGACACTTCAGATCACTTCCTTGCCTCCCAACAGTAACTTAGACACTAATGCCAAACACGCTTATACCTCAGCAGAGTGGTAACTAAATATCGTGAACTGACTGAGCTGGTGCTTTCTACCTTTATTTAACTCCTGCCGCTCCGGACAGCATGAGTACGCACCTTGGGAACTGTGTCTTTGGCCAGAAATCATGTGTTGCGTATTCGCTGCTGCCACAGCCAGCTCTGCCCCCGAGTCGTGCACTCACTGTCCTGCAGGCACTTCCGAGTGTGTGTGGAACTGGTGGAACCAACTGGATCCCAAGTTTAGGGAGAGGGGTTATTCTTGCATGCAGTGTAAAAGCATGACGGTACAGTGTGCTGTGAGCTTTGGGAAGTTTGCATGAAACAAACTGCCTTTTTTTCCTGTCAATGATGTCACATCCTGATTTTGCCTAGAAGTATATACAGCTGTTCATGTCAGAACTTGCAGGCAGCCAGCTCCCACTGTACTCCCATCTCTCTGCGTGTTTATACTCACTGAATAGCTGAACACACAAAGATATACATCTATTGCCCCACACCATATAAAATTTAATTTTGTTGGGGTTTTTCTCTGCCTCTATATTTATTCTGAATTTCTAGTTGCCAGGGTCAGTGACTTCTAACACACCACAGGAATAGATTGGGTCCACTGACACCCTAACAAGTCACTGGGGTAACTGGGATCTTAGCACTGGCCTAACTATAGAGGAAGCAGACCCCGAGGGTGGCGGCAGGGTTGCGGCCTGTTCGGCTTCAACCTGAACAGTTCCGTTTTTATAAGGCCTGTTCAGCTTTCAGCCTTGCGAAACCCGACCAATAACCTGCCCAGTATATGAAAACCAATTAAATACCAAGATACTCACCTTGACATGGCTTCGTTATTATCAAGTACAGTTAATTTCTTGTTATTACAGAAACAGAAATGAGCAAATCAATCAAAAAATAAGAAATATTTTTTTCTAAATGAGCATTGCTCTATTTCATAGCTTTCTGGATAACAGATTTCTGTATAATAGATCCCACACCTGTATTTTAAAGGATTTGTCTTACTCGTCGGGCAGAATAGATAGAGGTAGGGTTTCCAGCCGTGTGGGATTCAATTGGACATCTCAGTTTGTGAGAAATGGACAGAAATCCAGCCAGTTGCATATAAATGATGCAATAACCCTGACCCAGCATCAGAACTCCACAAAATCATTGCTCCTGCCTCTCATGTCATCATGCTCACCCCAACATCACTGCTCCACCCCCAATGCTATCTTCCCTGCCCCCCTTTGTTTGGGTTTAGCCATTGGCAAAGGTGGCAATCCTAAGGGTCAGACCGCAGGGTCTGTTCCCTATACAACATTGAAATCCCCCTCCCTGCCACTTTCTTTTCCTAATAATAATAATGCGCCTTAGCAAGCGGAGGGGGTGTGTTTGCAGGAGTCCCTATGCGCGCTAGCCCTACAAATATTTTGCTGGCGGGGGGGGGCAGGAATGCTGTTGTTACGCCCCTAGATCTTAGCAACCATATAATGGTTTTGTTCCTGTCAAAATGCAGATCACTGTCCCAGGGGGAACTGTGGTGGATTAAAATTGATAAACAAATGTCTTTTTATCAACTTAAATCAACTTAGGGGCACATTTACTGTGGGTCGAATATCGAGGGTCAATTAACTCTCGATATTCGACCATCGAAGTTAAATCCTTCGACTTCGAATATCGAAGTCAAAGGATTTACCGCAATTCATTCGATTGAATGATCGAAGGAAAAATCGTTTGATCGAACGATTAAATCCTTTTTTTTTATTTGAATGGTCGAATAGTCGAACGATTTTTAGTTCAAATCGTTCGATTCGAAGTCGAAGTTGTAGTCGAAGGTCGACGAAGTAGCCAATTCGATGGTCGAAGCAGCCAAAAAAATACTTCGAAATTCGAAGTATTTTTTATTCTAATCCTTCACTCGAGCTTAGTAAATGTGACCCCAAGTAACTGCAAGAACAAACTGTTAAATAAAGCAAATAAAAACACAAAGAACAAGGATGTTAACACCAGCAGTGGCATTTTTATGCACTCAGAATGGGTAAGCAGAATTAAAAGGAAAACTATCTCCCTGAAATGGCAGGTTTGTATTAAAAAAACATTACGTTTAACAGCCCCGATTTAAAGCACGGCTTCCAATAAATAAAGTCTCTTCATAAAAAATATATTTTTCTAGGACTTGTTATACAGAATAGGATTGGTTTGCTTCCAATAGGGATTAATTATATTTTAGTTTGGATCAAGTACAAGGTACTGCTTTATAATTACAGAAAAAAAGGAAATCATTTTTAAAACTGTGAATTATGATTAAACGGAGTCTATGGGAGATGATCATAGTCATTTTTTAAATAACAGGTTTACAGATAATAGATCCCATTACTGTAGTGTGTGCAACCAGATAATCACATGTTGATACACTGCCATTTCAGATACTAAAGACCATCCCTCTAGCCCATATGAGGCAGTGTGCCTGTACATGCCACGTACATCATCCAATGAACAGTCAAAGCTGTGTCTTTTACTCCGACACACTTCTTCCAGAGCTCCATTACTTTCTGTCAGGTGATCATCGAGTAACATACAGAATGGTACAATATAGAGGCATGGCATTACACATTAATCATAGAAAACATTTCAAAGTCCAGGCATTGTTTAGACTTATTATGGTAAGAGAATTTAAATTAGAAATTTAGTTTCTCACTGCAACATCTTTTCTTTAAAGTTTCCACTTCTGCGCAAGGGCTGAAACACCTCCAGATCTGTCCATCTGATTTCCAGTGACTGTGTTTTGCACCCTTAAAATGTCGGGCAACCATGGTGCAGAACACTATTTTCAGTTAGCAATTCCCATGGTTCACTATGGGCTACTGCTAAGCAAACCCCAAAAAAGGGGAATTGTTGGGGGTGGTGGGTGTTTTCTCTATGGGGAACCCCCAAGTTGATGCAAGGGCAAGCTATGCTCAACCCCAGCCCAGATGCCTGGCCAGCTTAGAATGGTAGGAGAAGGGCCGAACTAGGTGCAAAAAGCAGCCCTACCAATAAAGAGAAGGAGCCCACATAAAAGTATGTGTTCTCAATGCTAAAAGTTATGCCTTTGTGCGAACAAATTTGCCATTGCGCAAATTTAATATACCTTTTGCGAACCCTGAAACTGTTTAGTGACCACTTCCGAATGAAAGAAGGTTTGTGAATGTTATAGTTTACACCAATGCGCAGTGAATGTAATGAAAAAGTTGTTATGTTTGCTCCAAAAGATTTTATAGGGCAACCCTTTTGAAATATAAAAAATAACAAAAGTGGTATAAAGGTGATACCTTTATTGGCTAACTAATATAATCATAGCAAGCTTTCAGAACATTTTAGTTCCTTCTGGTATATATACAACATTCAGCTCATAGGTCAAATGACCAACAAAAAGGAATATCAATTTATGTGTGAGGTGTCAAAGCCATTTACGAGGGGATTTGCAAGAAACCAGCAGATAAGGTATGATAATGTGGGTCAAATAGTCTGAGTATAGAAAATTTTTTTGCTCTTTGCGACTTTTATTACATTCCCCCATTAGTGTCATATATTACTGGAGCTGAATTAACTTATACAGTTAAATAAGGCAAAATCTGGGGCAGAAGAGAGAATGCACTCATATGACACAAAGCTTTTTGAAACACTCTTAATTTCCTACACTCCTTGCTCGCCGGCTTAGGTATTTGGCAAATGTAGTATTTTAACTGCCACAGTGCTCTCATTGAAAACCACGGTATTCAGAACACCTTTGAGTGGTGCCCACTGCTGAAATTCGCATTTGAATGTTATCTGCCTTCTACACCACTGTCTGCCATAGACAGCTAAAGGCAACTAAAAGTTTTAACTGCTGCATTCTTTGCTGACCTCACCAGACTGTGGAAATGCTACATGTACCTCTGTCCATTATTAAATAACAGAAATGGTATATTGAGTATTGTACACATATGTACACTAAAAAGCTATGAATTTTCTGCATAACACAATGTATCAGCTTGGGCTGGGGATTCCCCTACACAAGACGGCTAAACTGGAAGCTGCTGCTTGTGAACCAAGGGGCTAATTCACTAAGATTTGTAGTTGCGCCAGGCGTAACTTCGCCGCACTTCGGCGCACTTCGCCAGGCGTAGTTTCGCCTTAGCTTCGCAAATTCACTAAAATCCGACGTTTCGCTCAGGGGTAGCGTAAGGTTGCGAAGTTGCGATACCGAAGGCTAATTTGCATACGGCGCCAAATTCAAATTTCAATGGAGGAATACGTATCAGCACTACAAATGGCTAGAAAAGCTTCAAAACATCAAATAAAAATTTTATTTTGCCCTACAGATGTGCCCACTGTCTAGGTAAGTTGCCATGAGTCAGGAGATTTAGGGGGGAAGGAGGGGAGCCCCAAAAAAAATTTCGATCTTTTTCAGCCTATCATCCATAATGTAGAAAACACGCCAGCGTTTTTTTGGACTTAGAAAAATTTTTGACTTTTTTTGAAGCAATCCCTATCTACTCTATTGCGCTTCGCCTGGTCTGAGGTGGCGAAGGAAGTCTAGCATAAAAGGTAGCGTTCAGTACACTGCACGCGTTAGTGAATTTACGTAGTTACGTCGCTAGCGAAACTTCGCCAGGCGTAAGGGTGCGAAGTAACACTAGCGAAACTACGCCAGCGTTCGTTAGTGAATTTGCACAGTAACGAAAATGCCAAACGCTAGCGAAGTAACGCTAGCGTTCGGCGCTTATTGAATTTGCCCCCAAGTGAGTACGGTTTAACCATTTTGCTATCCAGAAGGCCTCCCTTATTGGCTTTCTAGGGAGTATATTGAAGATTGGCCTGCCTGTTTTGTCCATCTGTCAATTTAAAGGCCAAGAGGGACATTCTGTTTTAATGGTCATCTGGAGGCTTGTTTGGTAGATTTAGACTCTTTGGCACAGCCTTTAAGGTGCCTGCTCTGGGGCTAAAGGGTCCCCAGTTCATATCCCGGGCATAGAAACTTTTATACAATGTATAAACTCGGCCTCGGGATTCCCCTACAGCGGTCAGCTAAACTGGAAGGCTGCAGGTTGTGAAAAAAAGCATGTTAACTTAGCTGAAAGCCTCGAGGCCATCCCATTCTCTTTATTTGCCTGGCCCGGCTTGCCAATTCTATACCAATGCTATTTCAACCTGACTCTCCCCCTCATCTATAGCTTCCCACTATGCACTGATTCATATAAATATGCAGCTTATAAGGACTGCTACATGCACCTTTTCTTTAAATAGGTTAATGAGCTTAGGTGTGGGCTAGCTTCTCGGCAGACCCAGCAGCCCATTTACAGTTCCAGTGACTCATAAACAATTTTGAAATGCCCATCGGGTATTTGCCAGAATTCAAAGGCTGCCAGTCCTGGACTGGGTAGGAGGCCATATGGGGAACCCACCCACAGCAGATATCTGTTCTGTTCGTTAAAGCACCAAAGCCGCCTTCGCTAATTGACTTCCCAATTTTTTTTTTAAGTTCTGTACAGAACATTATTCTCAATGAGTAATTCCCAAGATTAAGCACAGGCTATTGCTAAGCAAACCCCAAAAAAGAGCAGTGGGTAAGGTTTCTAGGGAGCATATTAATTCTATTAGGTGGAACATTTCCTGCCTCCTCCGCCTGTCAATTTAAGGCCCAGAGGGACATTAATTTTTAATGGTCATCTGGAGGCGTATTTAGTAGACTTGGAAAATGCCTGCTTCGCAGCCAAGGGTTCCTGAGTTCAAATCCCGGGCAGGGAAGCTTGGGTTGGGTATTCCCCTACACAGGATGGCTAAACTGGAAGCTGCTGCTTGTGAGGCTTGAGTTAGAGCACTAGAGCAACAAATTGCAACACTGTGGTCGATTGACAATCTTGAAAACAGTCTCTTGCTCACTGAGCAGGACCTAGCGGGGTCAGATGGTTTTGGGGGAACAGAACAGCAGCAGGATGTTGAGGCAGCTATCTGGGTGACAGTTAGAAAATCTAAGGTAGACAAAAGGAAAATGGAGGTTGATCCAGGGTTTATACATCCCAACAGATTCACCAGATTGTGTGAAGAAGATGAGAGTGTGAACTCTGGTTGGCAATTCTATATGCTGATCTCTCTAACAGCTGGGAGACCAGTTTCTCTAGTAGTGGTGGGGAGGAGAGCAGAGTCGGGCCTAAGCAGATTGTGGTTGTAGAGAATTTAATTATTAGGAAAGTGGATAGGGTACTCTATAGTCCGGATCGCTACAACCAAACAGTTTGCTATCTTCCTGGTGCCAGGGTTCGGCATTTGGTTGATTGGGTAGACAAATTATTGGGTGTGGCTGGGCATGACCCAACTGTCTTAGTACATATTGGTACTAATGAAAAATAAATGGTAGCTGGAAGACCTTAAAGAGTGAGTTCAGGGATCTAGGGAAGGTCTTCCAATGTGATTTTTCAGAAATGTTGCCTGTGCCATGTGCAAGTTAGGAAGACAGCAGGAGCTTAATGAGCTAAATGCGTGGTTCAAGTCTTGGTTTACGAAGGAAAGGTTTGGGTTCCTAGTGCACTGGGCTAATTTTCCTTGGGGTACAACCAATATAGTCGTGATGGATTGCACCTCAATGGAAGGGGGTCTGCTAGGGGAAAGAATGGCTAACAGGTTGGAGGAGTGTTTAAACTAGGCAAGGGGGGAGTGGGTGAGATAAAAAATTATGGGGAAGCTAGGGTAGACGGGGCAGTGGGATTAGTATGGGGTAATGGGGGAGGAGTGAGGAGGGCACTTTAATTATCCAGACATTTACTGGGGTAATGGAGTTGCCAAGACAGAAAAAGCTAGAAGGTTTGTAAATATGCTGAATGACACTTTTTTATTCCAGCTCGTTCAAGAACCTGAGAGAGGAAGTGGGTGGAGTTGTTACACAGAGAGACTGAGGAAGACTCAGGAGCACGGGTGGCTTCGGTCCTGCGCTGCACGGAGACACATAAGAGTGTGACAGTGGAAACTGTTGGTTATTCAGGTCAGTGTCAGTAATGGGCTGCTCCATAAAGCCCACACATCATCCCAGTGTGAGAGCAGAATAAGAGCAAAGTGCTGCATCTCCCCTGGCCTTCATCTACATATCACCCTCTGGCATTTCTACTACCAGCATCCTATGTGACTGTGCCCAGTCTGTGCCCACACATTGCACTGCCCTTGTGCTTGGCACAACTTGGGGAGAATCTGTGGAACTTTACTGTGTTCTCTGTGGAACTGTTCTGTGCAGCCTCTACATATGCTGGATTGTGTCAGTGTGAAATGACTTGCTGCCACCCTGTGGTCACTGGTTAGAACTACACCTCATGTTCACCATTATCATCAGCAACACAGGGAATCTATTGCTGCATCACTGTGAGTGGTTCCAACAGCTTCAACTCCCTAATAACCACCCAGAGAGACTGACATGTGGATTGCAAATTGTTGTTGCGACTATTTTGTCATATACATGTTGGGATGCGTTATTCATGCCACTGTTATCAAGTCACCTTCAATAGTTTCATTCAGTTCACATATTTCTACCTGGTTTATTCTGGGACGATCTTCTGTAGGATCTTATCCCACCGCTGCCACCAGTGTGAAGTTACCCTTGAGAGACTCGTCAGCAGGTAACTCTCAAAATGCTTTATTGAAAAGAGTGAAATATGTGAACTGAATGTAACCATTGGTGACTTGATAACAGCGGCATGAATAACGCATCCCAACTTGTATATGACAAAATAGTGGCAACAACAATTTGCAATCCACATGTCAGTCTCTCTGGGTTCCCCATCTAGCACATTGCACATACCTTGTCCTTGCATCAACTTGGGGGGTCCCCATATAGTAAAACACCCTCCACCACCCCATAACCCCCCGTTGCCTTTTATTGGGGGTTTACCTAGCATCAGCCGAGGGTTAATCTTGGGAATTGCCTATTGAGAACAGTGCTCTATACAGGGCTCTTTGGGCGGGTCAGATGCATCTTAATGCATGCACCAGATGAGACAGCCCAGTGCTGCATTCCCCTACCAGTTTTGCCTGAATTCAAAGTAGCTGTGACTGGTTAATGCAGCTTGAAGAAAAGGGAACCCTGGACCGTGAATCAGAAACTTTAGATGCTTGGTCACATGGGCTATGGGCTTAAAGGGGAACTAAAATAGAGTAATGATAGAAATGCTGTATTTTGTATACCAAACATAAACATGAACTTACTGCACCAGAAGCGTATAAAAAAATTATTAATGCTTTGAAAGTTGGCTGCAGGGGGGGGGTCATCATCTTGTGACTTTGTAAAACATCTTTGCAAGACCAAGACCATGCACATGCTCAGTGGGGTCTGGGCTTCTATTGGGAGGTGAAGTTTAGGGATCACCATAAATGATCAAAACAACACAAATCAAATAATTTCTGCCATAGAAGCCAATACAGCAAGACTGATTAATAAACAGAATATGCAGACTGCACTAGGTCTGTGGATACCAATCTCTACACGGACACCAGCTGCTCTACCGGGAAATAAACAAAGCTGCTCCAGTTCTTGGAAGTGAGGTGGAGGGCTCCCCCTTCTGTTTGAAAGTATGATTGTTTCCCAGCAGAGACGCTAGGGACCATCAGAATTTTTCTATCCACAGCAGTCAGCGCAAGTAAAATTATTTGAAACCGGGACATCCAGATCGTAAACCAGTCACAACCATTACAATCAATTGTCTCTTTCAAACCTTAAATTCAAAGTCGCTGTGACTGGTTAATGTAGCTTGAAGAAAAGGGAGCCAATGGCTCAGCAAAAAATGCAGCTTAAGCATGCCTTCTGGTGGACAGGTCCCACCAAGGGTTTGAACCCGGGAATCCTGTACCATAACCAAGGCGCCTTAGGTGCTGCGCCACAAGGTCTAGCCTCTTATCCCGGGCAATGAGCAAAGCCTCCCCCTTCTCCCTTTAGCGATCGGATCATTGGATTGCTGTCTATAAAGGGAGAGGAGGACCCCCACTGCTGCCCCTTGCTGTCCCTCTCCCCTAGGCTACCCTCATGCCATACCTTTATCCCCTAGGCAACGAGCAATGGGCTGTTTTCTATCGATAGCCCTCTGATCTCTCTCCAAGCGATGAAATTGCATGGCTGGCATTATGACCCATGCTATTGGGGAGGATCAAAGGGCAATCCCAGCACCAGCCCCTTGCCCCTAAGTTGCACCCACACATACCTGGATCCCGTAGGCAATGAGAATATGCCCCCTCACTCCTTGGCAGCAATCAGATCTCACCCCCCCCCCATGACCTGTGATATCATAGCCACATGACTGCTGATTGGGCATATAAGTGCAGAACCCCCAGTGCCACACCCTTTCTGCTGAGTTGCTGTGGATGTGTCTGGAGCCTCCTGCCATCTTACTGCGGTCCTCCTGTGGATTTACTTACCTTGTCTGCTACCAGGTTTGATATTTGCACAAATATACACATTGCACCCTCTACACACATATTTCACATTCTTGTAAGTTTTCGTAAGTTTTCATTACAACTGTATGTGTACACTTATACACATACACGCTTACACACAAACATAATACACCTTTTCTAGTAAGTTTACACTTACATATACACATTGTATTGCATTTTTAGTTATTCGGTTATTGCATATTTTGTTCTGCACTGCTGTTGGTTTCTTGTTTTTACTTAAAGGGATACTGTTTTTTTCAAAACGCATCAGTTTATACAGTAGCTTTACTCCAGCAGACTTCTGCACTGAAATCCATTTCTCAAAAGAGCAAACAGATTTTTTTATATTCAATTTTGAAATCTGACATGGGGCCAGACATATTGGGGCTCATTTATTAACATTGGGCAAATTTGCCCATGGGCAGTTACCTATAGCAACCAATCAGTGATTAGCTTTTTGAAGCCAGCTGCAAGTAGAACAATGAATGCAGCAATTTGATTGGTTGCCATGGGTTAGTGCCCATGGGCAAATTTGCCCAGTGTTGATAAATGACCCCCAGTGTAAGTTTCCCAGCTGCCCCAGTCATGTGACTTGTGCCTGCACTTTAGGATGGAACTAGGATGGAACTACCTTCTGGCAGGCTGTTATCTCTCCTACTTAATCTTCCAGGGAGCTGCTATCTGGTTACCTTCCCATTGTTCTGTTGTTAGGCTGCTGGGGGGAAGGGAGGGGGTGATATCACTCCAACTTGCAGTACAGCAGTAAAGAGTGAATGAAATTTATCAGAGCACAAGCCACATGACTGGGAGCAGCTGGGAAACTGACAATATGTCTAGCCCCATGTCAGATTTCAAAATTGAATATAAAATATCTGTTTGCTCTTTTGAGAAATGGATTTCAGTGTAGAATTCTGCTGGAGCAGCACTATTAACTGATGCGTTTTGAAAAAAACATGTTTTCCCATGACAGGATCCCTTTAACTGTGTATAGCTGTGATATCACTGTGGGACTTGTGGTTAGATATTCTGAACACAAATCTCACAGCATAACCATATTTTTGCATTTTCACTGATAAGTTGCTGTTAGGTACTTGTTTTGGCTTGCTAGTTTTTTGGTATTTGGTGATACGGTATTCTGACCACTAATCATTTTACCATACCTTACAACATTTAATAGAAAGAGGGACAAAAAAGTTGGCCAAAGTTGGTGAATTATTTTGACCATGCACATTTTTGTGGCCACACCCCCTAATTACCATGTTCATTTTACAAAATTTGACAGGTTATGAAAGTTTGAACATATTTCTGTGTTTTTTTTTTTCAGTTATTACAGTTTTGCTAATGAAGGTGAATTGCCCTTTAATCTGTGAGTCTAACTTTTCCCAAAGGACCCGTAATCATATTGTCACAATTATTACAACTTATTTGTTTTTCTAAAAACTGTTACAAAAGTATCTTATCTTCTGCTATGGCTGTTTTGGGCGCTCAGAAGAGTTTAGTGACTCCGATTCTGAGTATGTGCCCTCTGCATCAGATAGTGACTTATCTACTGATGAGTCACCAGGTGGATATAGTAGCACTGTTACTGCTCTAGAGGAGCCTATGGAGGTAGAGGAAGATGTGCAAAATGTGGAAGAGGGCTATAGGGCTGATGCTGCAGCTGAAGGAGAGCGTGTGGGGTGGGGGGGGCGCTCCTGATAATTTCCCCCTTGAAATTCCCATATTTACTGCAGTCCCAGGTGTTAAGATGGACAACAGGAATTCTGAGTGTATTGCTTTTTTCACTTGTTTGTTACTGAGGCTATCTTACAGCCCAAAATCCGCTACCAAGATTTGCTGAAGCTCAGGTATGGCATCCCACTGATGCAAATGAAATGAAGAGGTTCTTGGGACTCACTTTAGCTATGGGCCTCATAAAAGCAAATTCTCTGGTGTCCTACTGGGATACCACTACAGTGTTGTCCATCCCAGTTTTTTTCTGCCACAATGTCTAGAAACTGGTATCAGCTACTGCTCCAGTTTCTCCATTTTAACAACAATGCTACAGCTGTACCCCTTAATGAGCCCGGTTATGACAGGCTGCATAAATTGAGGCCCCTTATAGACAGCCTGTCAAAGCACTTTGCAGAAGTTTATGGCCCATCACAAAACATTAGTATAGATGAGTCCCTTTTACTCTTCAAATGGTGCATACAATTCCGCCAGTGCATCCCAAGCAATGAGATCAAATTTTATAAACTCTGCGAAAGCAGTTTAGGGTCAATTTATGATTTATGAAGGAAAAGACTCTCAGTTAGTGTCCCCTTGACTTGACTGTCAGTGGCAAAATAGTATGGAAGCTCATCACTCCAATACAAAGGACTGGTATACATACAGCAGTAAACATGATTCAGATAGCCCTTAGAAATTCCTATGTGGTGTTTAAGACCGCAGCACCAGGCCCAAAATTATCTTATTACAAATTCCAGATGCAAATACTCCTGCACTGTTGTTTAGTGGTGCTGAGATTCCTGAGGTGCCTGCTAGTTGTTGCCAGATTGATGGGAAAGCACTTCCACCCACACCTTGTAAAAGATTACCCCAGAAAGCCTGTAAGGTGTGCCGCAAAAGGGGTGTTGTAACGTACAGTATCCCACAACCCAGAGTAAACCCCAATGTCCCGGGCTCGGCTCACGCTTCGGCCTATAAACGCCGCCTTTCACGTCGGGTGGAGCCCTCCGCTACTCGGATGCCGCCAGGACTTAATAGTGAGGAGACTGACGGAAGAACTCTGGGCGAGCAAGGGAACTTAACGTAAAGGTTATCAAAGTCCAGGAACGGGCCGAGTCGAAACCAATCGTAAATGCGGTACAAAATCGGTAAACAGCGGAGTAGTCGAGGTCACAGGCCAGGTCAGCAACTAACAGGGTCGAAGTACAAAACGGAATCCAAAGAGTAGTCAGGAACAAGCCAAAGGGTCAGGGCAGGCGGAAGTCAAACAGGAATCAGGAATAGCCAAAGGTCACAACAAGAATCACAGAAATAATCGCACCCAGGAACAATATACAGAACCTACGTTGGGCAAGGCACAAAAGGACTGCTGGCCATTTAAAGATTTGAATTTGGCGCCATTGGACGCTGGCGAATCAGCGCCTGTGCAATCGCGCCAGCATGACTATCCCTTTAATTCCTGCGCATGCGTGCCGCGCGCTCCATAGGAGCCGGCGCCTGAGGCCTAGCCACATCGGCGGCGGAGAAGTGAGACGGGCGTCCCCGTCGAGGGGGCGGCAGGCGTCCCTGCCGTCCCCTCGGTAAGTATCTTACAGGTGTCAGACGACAAAATGGGCATTTGGTGTCCATACCTTTCTGTTCACTAATACATGTGGAATCCTTTTATTTGGGAGAACATGCAGATTGATATTTAGTAGGTTTTTAGAAGTTATCATGGACATTTTTTTTAGTATCTGTTTTTTTCCTTTATTTTAGGTAAAATTGCATTCTTCTATGTAAATATACGGCCTGAATTTTTAATGTAGGAAGGCAAGGATGGCGCACCTAGTTTGCTGAAGGTGTGCACTTTCAAGAAATATATAGTTTGTGGGGGTATTTTAAAGGTAAGGGGTTGTTTCGGTTTAAAAACTGCAATTGGAAAGCAGCTACCAGAATTTCAGCTATTCTTGGTCTTGTACAGTGACCCGGTTTTAGGGTGTTAGGCACCCATATGTATGGGATATTGTTTTATTCAGGAGAACATGTAGACTGATATTTAGCAGGTTTTTAGTTGATATCTTGGAAATTTTTTGAGAAACCTAACTCTGTATCTGTTTTTTCCTTTATTTTAGGTAAGATGGCAAACTTCTGTGTAGAACTGTGGCCAGAATTTTGCATTTAGGAAGGCAAACATGGTACGCCTATATCACTGAATGTGTGCACTTTCAAGAAATATATAGTTTGTGGGGGTATTTTACAGGTAAGGGGTGTTTAGTTGGACAGACTGCAAGGTGTGCCCTTAGAGCCCAGCCATCATAGTTTCGGCTGTTTTTGGCCTTCTGCATTGACATGGTTTTGGAGTGTTAGGCACCCATATGTGTGGTGTATTGTTTTATCCAGGAGAACATGTAGACTGATATTTAGCAGATTTTTAGCTATTATCATGGAAATTCATTTAAGAAATCTAACTCTGTATCTTTTTTTCCCTTTATTTTAGGTAAAATTGCAAACTTCTGTGTGGCCAGAATTTTGCATTTCGGAAGGCAAGGATGGTACACCTATATCGCTGAAGGTGTGCACTTTCAAGAAATATATAGTTTGTGGAGGGTATTTGACAGGTAAGGAGTGTTTAGGTGGAAATACTGCAAGGTGTGCCCTTAGAGCCCAGCCACCAATATTGCTGCTATTCTTGGCCTTCTGCATTGACCTGGCTGTGGGGTGTTTGGTGGCCACATCTTTATGTGCACCCATATGTGTGGGGTATCGTTTTATTTGTTTTTTGAGAAATCTAACTTTGTATCTGTTTTTTATTTTATTTTAGGTAAAATGGCAGAATTCAAAGGTTGCCAGTCGTGGATTGGGTTGGGGGCCATATGGGGAACCCATCCACAGCAGATACCTGTTTGGTTCGGTCAAGCACCAAAGCTGCCTTTGCTAATTGACTTCCCACATTTTTTTTTCAAGTTTTGTACAGAACATTATTCTCAATGAGTAATTCCCAAGGTTAGCCATATGCTAAGGCTAAGCAAACACCAAAAAAGAGCAGTGGTTTTAGGGTTTCTAGGGAGCACATTGATTCTGTTAGGTGGAAGACATTTTTAATGGGGGGCCCTGACGACCAATATTTTTTTATTAACATGTGGAAACCATAGCCACCAATGTTTGTTTTTTTTAGTGTGTGGTGGGGAGTGGACCTGTGGGTGGGGAGGGCGGACCTGTAGGCAGGGCTTGCGGTGGGCGCAGGCCAGGAAATTTTTTCGTATGGGGCCCTGCAATTTCTGATGGCGGCCCTGCCAGCAGTGCAGGATCAAGCCAGACTCAAGGCAACGTGGCCAACCAACCCACTCTGCTCTAATCAATGAGATGACAAGGGAGGAAATTGATGAGAAATTAGTGGGAGGACATTTTGCACAGAACTCAAGGGCCCAGACTAAGGGTAGAAAACAGAAGAGGTATGTGTCTAGCACCACACACACACACAATTGCACTCTAGGCATGTGTCTCTTCTGCCTAATCCTAGTTCGGGCCCTAGCAGCCAGACTTTTGGCCAGAGGATCAAGTGAGCTCTGCCTTACTGTGGAGGTGGTGGGAAAACCCATACTGCTAAGAACAGATAGTACACCTAATCTTAGCCAAAAGGTGGGAAGGGCATAGGCATATTTTTATTGACAAAATATTTAATTATGCAGATATATATTATATACATTAAAAAAAAAAAAACAATATGCATTTAGTCTGTGTTCTCAACTATCTTAGCAGTTTTTTACAATAATGAAGCTTTGGAAAGAAGGGTGAGTGAGAGGGTAGAAGTAGTGGAGTTACTGGCCTGAAACTTTATTTTCAAGCAAAATGAACACAATGAGGGGAGGATGGGGAGAAGAAGAGGGTTTATTCAATTCTCTTCTTCCTTAAGACTGTCACCGATGTTGTAGTCACAGAGCAGACTGTGAATCAGTCTGCAGCAGTCTTGGATGCTTGTCCTCTCCCTCCTTAGAATGAGGTGGTTCCTGGAAAACCACAAAACATCCTTAACACAGTTCAATAGGTGGCAGGCTTCCAGAATTGCCCTTTCCATATGGGTGCCCTGAAACAATCCATACAACACTGCGTGATGAGTAATGAAGTTCCTGGGCACATATCTCTGAGTTCATGTTCAAGGGCATCAAGTAGGGCCTGTGTGAATCCGCAATCCCAGAAAATGTGCATACATGTTTCTTCATGAATGATGCACAGTGGGTAGTGCCGGTAACCTACACAGGTATGCATGAAGGTCCTAAGGCGAAGTCCACCTTGGATAGCCATCCATGCAATGTCTTTGTGCTTGTTTATAAGTCTGTCTAAAGAGATGTTCTCACACACATTCATTGCAGTGTCCTCTAGGAGCCCTGGAATAGATTCCACAACATCCTTTGCTCTGATCAACTTGTATATTGTCTTTGGTTTCCACAATTCAGACTTGACTCCCTCCAGTTGGTGTTCCCTCACAAACTTTGTAACATCCAGGTAAAACCAAGGGCAGGACATAGGCCTATACTTAAACTGCTTCAAATTCAAGTGATGCAAAAGCACAGATGATTATACAACACAATAAAGTTGCAACATGCAAAGCAAGCCCTTTACTTAGCACATGGCTAATGCAAGTACAAAATGTATGGCTCCCAATCCAATCCCAATCTGGGAGGTTGCCCATGCCCTTTATATAAGCACAGAGCCAAGGAAATTGGAGGCAGAGCCTGGGTACAGCCTGGTGCTAAATTAATAATTTATCTACATTTAAAGGAGCACTTAAGCCTAACTGAAGAAGTAGGCTAGAAATGCTATAAATTATGTTTTGGATTTCTGTACCAGCCCAAGGCAACCATGGCCAATTAGCAGGGAAGATCTGTGTCTCCAAAGATGCCCCAGTAGCTCCCTATCTTCTTTTCTGCTGATTCACTCCACATGCTCTGTGCTGCTGTCACTTACTGAGTTTATTGACCCACTCACAAGATACAGTACACATAGAATATAAATGGCACAATATAAGGCTGATTAGTAATTAATACAGATAATTATTACATGGCAGCACAGAAACCAGTGCAATTAGCACCAGAATTTAATAATCAGCCCTGGAGCATTAGCTTATATTACAGGCCAAGCTCATTTTCTGCTTGATAATTTGCGATGGCCCTTAAGTTAGCTTCTTAACAGCTGCTCAGAGCCCACTAAGCATGTGAGTATTGAGAAGCTTTTTATGCCATTTAATGTCATTCTCCTTTTAGGATTTAGTTCTCCTTTAAGTAAAGCAAACATATATAAATAAAAAGGTTTAGTTTGTTTATCTACGCAAATGTTCCTGAGAAAGGTTACTTGAGACCTAAAGGAAACCAAATCAAATTGCCTATGCAGTTATTAGCTGAAAAAATGTTAAAACCTGCCCAATAAATGTATGCCTGACAATGTCATAAGTACTGGGGGACCAGGGGACAACCAAGGCTGCATTGACCAGTGTATGGCTCTTAAGCCCCCTTGAATGCAGTAATTTTTTTTTTATTGCACTCAGCAATTTCTGTATATATGTAGACACAGCAGAACCCCCATTTTACGTTTTTCAGGGGACCAGAAAAAAATGTTGTAAAATCCAGGAAAATGTATAATCAGGGAAATGTACTATGCATAATTTGTAGGTGGGACAAAAAAAACAACAATGTAAAATGTGCGGAAACCTAAAATCAGGGGATGTAAAATTGAGGTTTCACTGTATGTAGACACTGTTATTCTCCTAATATGCATTATAAGTGCAATGTTCTCACAAGTCTTTTTTGCAAATGGCAATGCCTTTGGCTTTAACTTCTAAGATTATTGCTGTGTCCTCAGTTCTTAACAGTAGGCTGGAAAGCTGCGCCAACTGATAAGTTAGTCAGAATTAGGGATGCACCGAATCCAGGATTCGGTTCGGGATTCGGCCAGGATTCTGCCTTTTTCAGAAGGATTCGGATTCGGCCGAATCCTTCTGTCCGGCCGAACCGAATCCGAATCCTAATTTGCATATGCAAATTAGGGGCGGGGAGGGAAATTCCGTGACCTTTTGTCAGAAAACAAGGAAGTAAAAAAATGTTTTCCCCTTCCCACCCCTAATTGCATATGCAAATTAGGGTTCGGATTCGGTTCGGTATTCGGCCGAATCCTTCGTGAAGGATTCGGGGGTTCGGCCGAATCCAAAAAAGTGGATTCGGTGCATCCCTAGTTAGAATGTTTCCATCTGTACTTTGAGCCTGTGAGATCTTCATATCATCCCTAGACCAGTGTGAATGGAACAGGTTCAATTAAACTGTGCTGGGTCAGTGTCAACTACTTGGTATGTATTATATCTAGCCATATATGAACCAGTTCAAACAAGTTTAAACAGATGGGAAAATGTAACAACATTTACATGTGGAATAAAAATTCATTCAATTAAGAATGAATTCCCTAGTTCCCTAGACAGTTGTGTAGCATTTTAATTGTGCATAGCATATTCCACAGTTCCTATTTGAAGAGAGTGTTTTCATCACAAAATATTGATGTTTTTCTGCAAGGGCAGTGACCCCTGGGCATTGGTAGGCATTTTGCTCACCAATTTTTATAACATACTCGAACACACAATATAAAATTTAGATAAAAGATAATAGCCTGGCTGGTAGAAATTATACTTGATGCCAAGCAACACACATAGCAGCTAGGGTTGCCACCTTTACCGGAAAAAAAACATCCTTCCTATTTATCATTTTCCATATTAATAACATTGGGATCAACCATCGTTTATAGTGATAAAATACCGGCCAGGTGACAACCCTAATAGCAGCATATAGAAAGGTGGATAATTTTAATATAAAAGTTGGCAACCCTAGCCATTGCCCTAACATGTTTTATACCATAAGGTGGCCATACACTGAAAGATCTGCTTGTCAACCTTATGAGTCACCAGTGCAATGTGCCCCTGTCTACCCCTCAGTGATGCGCTTCATTAGGGTAAGGGTACACTCAGGGGCGCTCCACCAATGAGGCGAGTTGAGCCACAAAAATGCCGCTCCTGGTAACTAAGAGCCAAATTTCTGGTTTTCAACCCGGAAATTCAGCTCTTCTAGTGCAGAGAGCGCTCTCTGCATTAGCAACGTGCTGAAACCCCGCCAACGCTGAAAAGGTGAGCGCCGTGAGGAGGGGTGGGGGCGGCAACGGAAGGCCGCCTCAGGCTGTATAAAGGCAAGGATCGGTGCTGGGTACACCATCGCCTCTTCTTTAGGGCAACTAATCTCCCGAACTGCTTCCCCGTGGCTTCCATCTGCTTCAATGAAAAAAACGTCTGCGCCAATGCACTCGTGAGGAAACTTCGAGTGACTTCGGAAATCGAAGCAACGCAAGTGCATTGGAGCAGGCATTTTATCATTGAAGCAGACGGAAGCCACGGGGAAGCAGTTCGGGGAGATTAGTTGCCCCAAAGAAGAGGCGATTAGTCTCCCCGAATCTCCAGGTGTGCCCTTACCCTTAAGCTTCTCCCTCTGTCACTGTGATGGTCAAAGCGGAGGCAGGGGGAGCATGATTGGGTTGTCTATGAGGTCAGGGGCCCACCGGGTTTTTTCCAGCTGTTTTGCACCCAGTTCAACCCTGAAAACAATCAGATCTTTCCCTGATGTGCCCACCTTGAGGAGGGTGTTATTTGAATGTTTGGCTCTTAAATGTGCCTGTGTATGGCCACCATTACACTTTAGTGTAAACTAAACAGGTTCAGCTGTGGATGATGATACATCTGCATTTCATTATAAATGGCTGCTAGACTGCACAGAGGAAAACTGATTAATGTTGCCCTCAGAGAATATCAGTTTCTCTTACCATTACCCATTTGTTTCGACAGACATTACACTAATATATGGTAAACAAATTAAAAGTTCAGCAGTCAGATTTGCATTTGCTTAAAGGACACATATGGAACAGCATCACTACTTCGAGCATCACTATATTGACCTATAGAGACCAGGATGTAGCAACTTCCATTCATCCGACTAATAATAAACACATATACAAATTACAAAAGATAAACAAACGACCGCCTCCTGACAACCGGCACAGACTCATTTTATAATCACAATTCAACCTTTTCAGCTTTGGACGCTTTGTTGCCACACGACGCATTCGCCCCGCCTCCACAGAGGGAAAAAAAAACACGTCCTCTAATTTCCATGGGAACGCATTCGAAATGAATTCGCACCAGCCAATAAGAAGAAACGATGTGTTCTGAATGGACCAATGAGAAGCGAGCTGCGGGAGATTTAAACTGAGTGTGCGGAAGTGCTTGGTTAGTAGCGTGTGGAACAGCGGCTCGTAGTGAAGCGGTTGCAGTTGGTGGTTTTGGGAAAATGTCGCTGCGTATAACCAGAGTAAGTGAAACTTTTGCCTGTCGTCTGCTGCAATTTGATGTTTAGGTTGGTACTCGAGTGTTTGTGACTGCGGTATCTTAGTGTTTTACTGCGGTCTAAATGGTGAGTGTTTACTAAACGGGTAGCTTTCACTGCACGATCAGACGATATAGGAGGTGTTAAAGTCTGCACCGTATAAATGTGAGTAATTTGTGCGGTAACTTTTCCCAAACCTCAAAGTCCAAAACTGCTGTTAATTTATATGGCGTGCCGTGGCCGCTTCGGAATTATGGGCGTTACACGATCATGGTAGGTCTGTCCAGGGCTACGGAAACCGCTCTGTCTGCTTCTGCTTAAAACCGACTGTGGTTATCGGTAGAACGATAGGGGCATCTACGCTCGAGAAAAGACGTTTGGGCCCATGCAACCCCCCAGACTTTCAAGCTCTATTGGATGAAGGCAAGATTTGATGGGCTCTTGGCTCCCTTACTGATTCCCATGCTCTTCAGCAGTGGCCCCAATCTGATTTTACCCGTGGAGCCCACTCAAATATAACATGTCTGGGGTTCAGTTTCCCAAACAAGGGCTGTGACTGTTTAGCACTATGTCCTGCAGAAGACTTCCTTGGCAGCATCTCTAAGTTTTCCTTTTAAAACCACAATTTAACCATGGAAATCTGTTTTTGTGGCCACTAGGGGTGTTGAGGAGTAACTGGAAAGGGTGTGGTAAGCAATATACCTCCTAAGCCACTGGCTGGGGATCACTGCTCTCTACCATGAGTATACATTTCCCAAAATAACTGCATGGATGCAATCTAGTGGTTTCACAGTGGCTCTAAACTAAAGAAGAAAGCTTTCAAGTTATTTATCTGGAATGTTTTAATCTGGCCATACAGTCACAAAAAATGATTGATATTTTACTAATGCCAGCCATGAGGTTAATAGTTGCAAGGTTTTGTAGCCTGACTAACATCTGAGTGGTTTTTAGCCCTATATCTGATGGAGGCTTTCTCAGAGGGCCATGTACATGGGCCAGCAAACTGTTGGACACAACCTCTCCAACTTTTCTGCCCTTGTATGGCTACCTAAGCTTGTTGCCTCAAGACTGGCTAAATTCCATGAACCTAATCAAGCCAGGCATCCTCTGGAACATTCTGCACAGTGTAATATTAAAGGTCTGTAACCACAAAGGGAAAAAGTTGTAAAAAAATTATAATGCACTCCTAGTATAATTAAAAAAATATAGCATTAAAACTTCTGCAATAGCTGTTGGTTAACTTGTTGTTTAGAATGAGTGCTTTGGTGTACATTTCTTTCAAATGGGTTGGTTAATTCCTGGTTATCTGTGAATAAGGGAGTTTGTTGTACATGTATAGGGTCTATTGTCAGGAATGCTTGAGACCTGAGGGTTTTTCTGTAACTTGGATGACCAAACATTGGCTACTAATAAAACATGTAAACCATGAAATAGGGTTTTACCAGTGTGCATTTACACAGCTTAGTTAGGCTTAAGTTCAAGCAACTGTCACAGAAATTATCTAATTTATTTTCTTATCAAATCGCCTAAAAGAATGAGTGGCTTAAAGCGTTCCTATAAAAATCGTTGTAACGTGTCAATCTCTAGTAAATGCTGCAGCCTACCCGTACACTATAAAATGGATCTTCTGTGATGCTGGACGATCATTCCATAGGCTGAATTCCTGTTTTCATTTGTAATCCACCTATGTAAGCATCGTGCTGCCCCAGTGTCACTGAAACGGTACAGAAGATATTTTAGCAGTACCAGAGGGTCGGATTAACACAGGCTTGAGGTGCCTTTGAGGCAAACTATTCCGGGTGCAGCATTTACTTGATACTGACACGTTCAGGAATGTGTATCGCTTTGAAGTAACCCTATAGTAGGTGGGTATGCCAGGCACTTGAGTGGGAGTTAGCAGGACTTAATGTGATCTTTGGTGTCCAATGCTTCTAGACTTAATCTGTTAAAGATGGTTTAAAAGAACATTTGGGACTGATTTTTGGAGGAGCCTTGTGATTAAACTTACAATGCATGTCTGGTGTAGCAGCAGTTTGTTGATGTGGAGAGTTAATTTATTTTGTTGCACCAGGCTTCACTTAAGACCAGCCCAACTCCTAATGGTCAGACTTGCTCCTGGGCAATGAGCCATAACGGATTGATTTTCAGCCAGCTGTAGTATGAATTCACTCTAATGTAATTGGGAAAATTTGCACTAGAGCAGTAGCCCAAGACAACTGCTGTTAAGTAGGGCCATTTTTTTTCCTCCAGGATATCTAGATCATGGAACATTTGAGAGAAGCCTTGGTCAGGTTACAGCATTAGATCCTTTGCTGCTATGCTGTTGCTCTGCTTCAGATAGCTTTTCCTTCCTCAAGTTTTCTTTATGGGATAGTTCTAAACATGGCTTAAAGGGATAATGCACTTTTCTCTCAAACATCATAAGAGTTCAGCACAAGCAATACTCCTTGAACCAAAGTGTTAAGTCTTAATTTTTTTTTCTTGCAGAACATGATGGCAAATACAGAAAACAATGTGAAAACCACTTTGGTGGGAAAGAGGGTTGTTGCCACCAAACCAGGCTTGAGACCTCGTACAGCATTGGGAGACATTGGAAACAAGGCAGAGCTGAAAGTGCCAGCAAAAAAGGTAGGGGCCTAACATGTAAAGTACTGAACAGGATGGAGTTAAGGGGGGGTCTGTTTTGGCTTGCACTTTGTGGCTTTTCTTGCCTTTTTATTTAATTGCTACTTATGCAATCAAATGCTTGTAGTGTAGTGATGGCCAGCTACAAGTGTGGTTTAACTACTTTGTGTATTTTAGGAATTAAAGCCAGCAGTAAAGGCTGTCAAAAAGACAAAACCCATTGACAAAGTTTTGGAGCCTCTGAAAGTCAGTGAAGAGAATGTTTGCCCTAAACCTGTTCAGGTATGGATTGCTTCAAATTCAGTAGTTGGCTTCCTCTCATTCTGCTATTGAATCCGATACATTTGTATGGCAAAACTCCCTAAAGATATTAAGATTTATGGTTGTGGATTAATCTAAGAATGACATTGCGCCTCTCGTGTGTGTTCTTGGGTTTGTCAATTGTGTGGTCCCAGGAGGCAGCCCATAGTTAATGGCAGTCTATTTGGTACTACCCAATGGCACATGCTGCTAAAAACATTTTATGAATTGCTTTAGACTGAGCAGGATTTTAATAGTTTGGGGGGTTCAAGTTTTCCTTTGTCTAATCCACTAGCCTTGGTTATGGGAATGCCTGCCTGGTGGCTTACAAAAAAAAGGATCTTTAGCATAGCCTCACAAATGTTCAACCTTCAAGCACTGATAAGGAGCCACTTCTCTGCCATGCCTTATCAACCCATGACTTTCTGTTCTGGGTTTTAGAAGGTGCATTACATGGCACATTATTTATATTAAACCCTGGTCCCTAATGCAGCTTCAACTTTTACAGGTTGAACCCAGCTCACCAAGCCCAATGGAAACATCTGGTTGCCTCCCTGATGAGCTTTGCCAGGCCTTCTCTGATGTCCTGATTCAAGTTAAAGATGTTGATGCTGATGATGATGGCAACCCAATGCTGTGCAGTGAATATGTCAAAGACATTTATGGTTACCTGAGAAGTCTTGAGGTTGGTTTTTTTTTTTTTTTTTTTAACTGCATAGTGTTGACTGTTTTGGCTTCAATGGATCATAGCTAAATTGTTGTAAACTTGTCCAAATATGCCATGAAAGCTCTCTACAGCAGCATGACTTTTGCAATTGTTCTAAAATGGGCTGTGCAGCCACATGCCAGACTTCAGCACTGACTTTATGATCATGGACTTCTACATGCCACAATGCCCTATATGGTAGCTTGCCTAATACTGCACAGTAAACATCAGATTTACACCCCCTGTTTTCCACACTTTTCTGTGCCAGCCTATATACCACAATGCTTTCCCAGACATTACATGACTTTTTTTTTTTTTTTTCTTGTCCCCCCCAAGAAACATGGCTTAGGGGTTCTACTGTATATGTAGAGCAGAATTGTATGCCCAACATTCTTACACGGGCTAATGGGTTTTTGCATATTCTAGGATGCACAAGCAGTCAGACCAAATTACCTTCATGGACGGGAAGTTACAGGCAACATGCGTGCTATTTTGATCGACTGGCTGGTCCAGGTGCAAATGAAGTTCCGTCTGCTGCAGGAGACCATGTTTATGACTGTTGGCATAATTGACCGTTTTCTGCAGGTATGTGAAGTTGTGCCTGATCAAGCTACAGAAGTTAGTTTCACCTAAGGCAAATGTGCTACCCCTATAAAAGCTGCCAGTAACTAGTCTACAAATCATGCTTTAGTACATGCCATCCAGTGTTCATAAGCTGGCATAAATTGTAGGTAAGTCTGAACACTTCTGTGAGGTGTTGTGCTGGCAATATTTAAGCAAAACTATTAATGCTGAAACAAGTATTTCTGAGAGGCTCAGCCAGTCTATGGCATATATTGGCATTTCCCAAATGGGCAGCTAACATTTTGTAAGAGGAAGTTTTCACAGCTGTAACTTGCTGAGCTTCAGTGATCAAAACAATAGACTTAAAAGGGTATAACACCCTTTTGAAGTCTGTCAATGAGTAGTTGAAACACTAGCTGTACAATAGAAATGAAAAGAAGTAAAACCCCTCTCTATTCAATTGTTGTTCAATTGACCACCAATTAAAGAAAATTCAAGTATTAGTGCAGCAGTGTCGGAGTTTATTAACAGTTTCGTTAAAGGTTACTAACCCAGTGTTGCTTCAATTATTGGGCAGCCATTGCTGGGTTACCCAATAAAGTGCTATGTGCTAGGTGCTAATAATTCATCAGCAATTAAAAATCATGTAACAGGATTAATTAATATTGTGCTATAAAGTGCTAGTGCTTCAAATGAAATGAAGTTGACTTAAATAACCAGGATTAAATTGACCCAGGTGAGATTAAAGTTAATTCATTATTATAGATCACACATTAAAATCCATTCATTATAGAAGATTGTAAATAACTGATTAACTGTTAAAAAGTAAACTTTACTAAATTCATTAAAATTGCTGCAAATCAATTAAGGTAATCTTTGAGAACTGCATAAAAATTGAGTAATAATTAATCCATACACCCCCGTTAAAGTTATAGGGTGTTAAAAAACGTTTGCATAAAATTATTCAAAGGAGACCAGCATTGAAAGAGAGGAGGAATAGGAAAATTGTTAGAGGTGGAGAAGTCCCAAGTTCTAGCTGCCTGTATTTTTCTAAGTCTGGGACCCCCACACGGAGGAGAAAGTAGGTCACTGGGGACTGTAGTCTCTATTTTACCTTGCTATCTTATAATTCGGAGAGCTAATCTTCCCTATAAAACTACAAATCCCACAGTGCCATTGGCTAACAGGTAAGATTTTAAAAGAAGAATCAATGCGGTCGCAAAGGTTTAAAATCCATAGGAAATTATTTTGCAATAGTAAAAATAAGGAAAGCGCCCAGGAGACTTCACAAAAAGCGCTTCCCAGTGTGCCAACACGTGTTTCGTCTGCTGGCTTTGTCAAGGCAAAATCACTTTTAAAATCTTACCTGTTATCCAATGGCACTGTGGGATTTGTAGTTTTATAGGGAAGATTAGCTCTCCAAATTATAAGATAGCAAGGTAAAATCGAGACTACAGTGACCTACTTTCTCCTCCGTGTGGGGTCCCAGACTTAGAAAAATACAGGCAGCTAGAACTTGGGACTTCTCCACCTCTAACAATTTTCCTATTCCTCCTCTCTTTCAATGCTGGTCTCCTTTGAATAATTTTATGCAAACGTTTTTTAACACCCTATAACTTTAACGGGGGTGTATGGATTAATTATTACTCACCAATTTTTATGCAGTTCTCAAAGATTACCTTAATTGATTTGCAGCAATTTTAATGAATTTAGTAAAGTTTACTTTTTAACAGTTAATCAGTTATTTACAATCTTGTATAATGAATGGATTTTAATGTGTGATATATAATAATGAATTAACTTTAATCTCACCTGGGTCAATTTAATCCTGGTTATTTAAGTCAACTTCTTAATTTCATTTGAAGCACTAGCACTTTATAGCACAATATTAATTAATCCTGTTACATGATTTTTAATTGCTGATGAATTATTAGCACCTAGCACATAGCACTTTATTGGGTAACCCAGCAATGGCTGCCCAATAATTGAAGCAACACTGGGTAAGTAACCTTTAATGAAACTGTAAATAAACTCCAACACTGCTGCACTAATACTTTAATTTTCTTTAATTGGTGGTCAATTGAATAGAGAGGGGTTTTCTTCTTTTCATTTCTATAACACATTATTTTGGTAATCACACCTTTTGTTCGGAAAACATATTGCTTTTTTAGGAAGGTACACTGAACAATTCTTTCTTTATACACTAGCTGTACAAGTAAGGTCATGGAAATAGACTAGAAATGCTACAAATTCTATATTTAGTGTCCCTTCCATGGCAGAAATTGTATCTTTGTCCATTAAATTGCTTTCTCCTTACTCTACAGGAACACCCAGTTCCCAAAAACCAGCTGCAGCTTGTGGGGGTCACTGCAATGTTCCTTGCTGCTAAATACGAAGAGATGTACCCACCAGAAATTGGGGACTTTACTTTTGTAACTGATCACACATACACAAAGGCTCAAATTAGAGACATGGAAATGAAGATACTTCGTGTGCTAAAGTTTGCAATTGGCCGACCTTTACCCCTGCACTTCCTTCGGAGAGCTTCTAAGATTGGAGAGGTAAACTATTAATAATTTAAATTTTATTCCCCTTCTCTAATCGGCTATCCACAAGATCACTTGTCACTCAATAGTCTACCCTATTGGGGACTAACCTCCAAGGATTTTAATAACTTACCTGATGCCCCTGGCCAGTGTTTCTGTTGGCAGAAAACTGCACCAGCCTGGGGGCACAAGCAAACCTTGGTACCCCATCAAATGACTTTCATTCTTTTAAATTCATGGGCATGTGTACAAAAGCTGCACTGACTGCATTTTAATGTAAATGCAACTCTGCAATGATCATTGATGTCACTAATTTCAAGTGATCTGATAATTTCAGCATGCCTGAATATAATCTACTGCTTAGCATTGTTGTAGAGCTGTTCAAATAGTCTTATCTTACCAACATGTCCATTGTTTCTCAACTCCATGGCTTTGGCTGGTGGTGGGATGCTAGTAAATCTTGCATGTCTGGAAATGTAGGTGTATTGCACATAAGTTGTGCCAGAACAGTGGTTACCTTCAGAACTTGACACAACATAGTATACACTTCAAATATTAAACTGTGCAATTAGGCCAGAAATATGCTGTGTGCAATTTTTTTCAGTAGTTGGAGAATTATTCTAGGTACATACTTTGGATGCCCTTTACTTGTCAATAACACACTTTTGTATTTGTAGGTGACTGCTGAGCAGCATAGTTTGGCCAAATATTTGATGGAACTTGTGATGGTGGATTATGACATGGTGCATTATGCTCCTTCCCAAATAGCAGCTTCTGCCTCCTGCTTGTCTCTTAAAATCTTAAATGCAGGTGACTGGGTAAGCTTTTTTTTTTTTTTTTTCCACTTACTTGAAGTAGACCATGTCCACATGATTGTATGTAATTCTTTCAGACCCCAACACTGCATCACTATATGGCTTACTCTGAAGAAGATCTGGTCCCTGTTATGCAGCATATGGCCAAGAACATAATCAAGGTGAACAAAGGACTGACTAAGCACCTGGTAAGCTTTTATTTTCTTCCCTAGACCATGGGCTATTGTGTGAAGTGAAGCTTTCTTTACATAGATTCCATGGTAATGCTAGTCTGGGTGGGTAAATCTAAACCATGTCCTTTTGTGACCTAAACTTCTCTTTCCAGACTGTTAAGAACAAATATGCCAGCAGCAAACAAATGAAGATCAGCATGATTCCACAATTGAAATCGGATGTTGTTGTGGCAATGGCCCGCCCACTTGTATGAAGGACTGACATTGAATTCTAATTGAGTATTGTTGGCACCATGTGCTTCTGTAAATAGTGTATTTTGTTTTACTGTTTTTAATAAAGCTCATTTTAACATTTCCTGAATCCACTTACAAAAATGTTTGCAACTTGTAACCAGTTGAAAGCAGTAGCCTTCCCTTTGGATTGACTCCCATCACACTAAGTTTTCATAGGCTTTACTCAAATTAGCTGAACAAAATGAATTTCATGGACCTCCCAATGGTTTTTCCTGAAGTGGGGCTATGGCAATACAATTTGGTGTATAGCATAAATAGAAGCCGTTGCATTAGTGGTTTTACTGCACATTACTATGGCCTCTCCTTTCTACAGTAAAAAAAAAAGCTAAATATAGGGACTGCACACTCAGAATTTAAAAAGGCAAAGTTTTATTACATTTACAAAAATTACACTCACATATTCAGTTATGGCCCAGTATTGGGCCATAGCTGAATATGTGTAATTTTTGTAAATGTAAACTTTTCCCTGAGCGCAGTCCCTATATTTAGCTTTTGTTTATTTTTGGAGACTCTATGGGCTGTCTTCATGGAACAAGCACGTCACTATTAAATTGAAATTGGGTGTGCGCCTTCTAAAAATCTAATGTCTCCTTTCTTCAGTGTCACTATTTTTCTGTAGAAGAGAGAAATTGCAGCCACCTTGACATGTCAACTTTGACTACTGGTATGGAGATGGGTTAAGGGCCAGACTATTTTCTACAGGTGGATAAACCACTGCTTCCACCTCCAATATTACAGAATGGGCATATCTTGGTTCGAAAGTCACATTTTTGTGCTGAAATCATTTCTGCCTGCACCCAAGTAGAGACCATGCTTCCAGGTTCAGCTAGAGCAGGGGAAGCTGATTTCTCCTCTGCCTGCAATAGTCTGGCCCTAGCATAAAGCTGCTAATATTGAAGACCCTTAACAGGCCTGTGTATGGTGGCAAACCTAGCCTGACCAAGCAATAGGGGGGCATTTAATGAGAGGGTGATCTCAGCGAGTCTGCTAGTTGAAAAATGAATGCCCCTTGCATACAAAAGACAAACATACTTTCAAAACCACCACAAGCTACTTGAACAAGTTGAAAGTCTTTGAATGGCCCTCAGTCCCCTGACTTAATGTTAGAACCTCTAAAAATGAGTTTAAAATGAGTGACAATATAAATGTACTGTGTCCATGCAGTGATAAAACTGGAATGTCTACTTCAGAAACACTTTAGTTTTATAAACAGACTGGCTGTGTAGCCATGGTGGCAGCCACTCGAGCACAGGATACACTGATATTAAATAAGCTGTTATACATATACAATGGCAGTCTGCAGAGGTAACCTGTGCTTTTCCAGCACTGAATGGCTGCCCCCATAGCTACACAGCAACTTGCTTATATAAACTATAGTAGTTTCTGAAGCAAACACTAGTATCAATGCAGAGCAACTTTATTTGTTACTGTTCCTTTAAACAGCCCAAGATTATAAGTGATCTGTAGGAAAGATTAGATAATTATTGAAGAAATGGTAACTGGGGTGTACAAACTTGCACATGTTGCTATTGCTGCTTTCTTGTATCTAGGCAAGGGACAGCTATTATCACAATCACATTTTACTTGGTGTTCAGGTGGCCATGGCAACCAATGCACTTTGAAATTTTATTTCTATCCAGGCCCTCTCCTATTCAGATTCCAGTCTCCCATTCAAATTACTGCCTGGTTACTAAGGTAAACAAGACCCTAGCAACCAGACAACTGCTGACATTCCAAACCAAAGAGCTGCTAAACAAGAAACTAAGGTGGGAAAATTAACCCAATTGTTTCAAAATATCAATGACTGATACTATAATTTAAAGGTGAACTATCCCTTTAAAGGACATGTAAACCCCCCACACATGTAATCCATGAACAGCCTCTTTGAAATCTTTAGATACCTGCCACTCTGGCTGTTAAAAGGTTAACAGTAAGGCTGCTGCATCCCCTTAATCATTTAGAATTCCTTCTACTCCTCTAACCCTCTCTCAGGAATTTACTTTGACTGTTGGCTCATAAGCATGCTCATTAGTAAACACATCCTCCAGTCTAGAAACCAATGAAGACATAGCATTGCTGGTTCCCATATAAACTCTAGCTGTCTGATACTATTTTTTTTTTTTTTCTCCTTACCACCTCTCCTGAGCTCAAAGTATGCTGTGTCTGTGTAAACCTTAGTAATGCATTTCATGAACTTTACATACATGTATCGGTTACTGATGTTTCAGAGGGAAAATGGGCACTGGGTGCGAGTTTTGTTTTAGGAAAATGTTTGGAAAAAGAGAGGGACAAAAAGATTTGCAGCACAATTTTTTGACCATGCACATTTTTGTGGCCAAATCCCTTAATTACCATGTTTATTTTACAAAATTTGGCAGGTTATGAAAGTTTGAACATATTTCTGTGGTTTTTGTGTTATAGTTTTGCTAATGAAGGTGAAGACCTGCTTACCTTAAATTGTTACAATTGCTTCTTTGCTTATCTTAAATTGTTACAAACGTATCAAAGTGCACCTGGCACATATTCTGGGCTCTCTGCCAAAAGCCAATATGTTAGAAACAAATCTTTTTCTGGTTGTTCAGTACAAGAGATCAAAGAGAAAGTCTGGACATTTCAGTAACAAACCCGGGATGGCGGGTTGAGCTTTCAAAATCGGGACTGTCCCTGAAAAAACTCATAATTGGGAGGTATATGACAGAGGCAAATTGAAAGGGTATATGCAATACCAATGATGTCTTGGGTGGGGAATAGGGATGGGAAAATTTGACCCGTTTTGTTAAAAATTTGCCACCGGTGAAATGACGCCAACGCCCATTAAAGTCTATGGTAGTTAAAAAAAAAATTGTTGCGTGGCAAATTTTTTTGACTGCAAGTCTATGGGCGTCGATTCCGCGGCGAAAAAATTTGCCCATCCTAGTGGGGAAGATATGTCCAACTTATATACAGGGAAGGAAAATGGAGGCTTTACTTGTCCTTTATACTGGCTATACACAGGGCTATAAAAAATGCCATTCCAGGGCCCCTCTACAAAAGCAGCAATACAACTTCAAAAATATATACTTGAAACTTAAGCTGCTTGTAGATGTAATTGCTATTGCACACACATCTACTTTTCCCTTATTAGCTGTTTGTTCTATTGAAACAATCTAGCAGGGGAAAGATTTCCTCCACAATGCCTTGCAGGTCTGTTAATCATCTGGCATCTGCTACAATGTTTTAAGAATTACAACCAGCAGTGCAGATAGTAGTAAGAAACAGATAATGCTTTCTAAAGCAATTGCGTTTACGTATATTAGAAATTTGTATGTATAATGGCAAGTTGCCACAAATTACATTTTCTTTAAAGTGGACCTGTCACCCAGGCACAAAAATCTGTATAAGAAAAGTCCTTTTCAAATTAAACATGAAATCCAATTTCTATTTTTTATTAAAGCATTCATAGCTGTTGTAAGCTCATTTAAACATTTCAGCTGTCAATCAAATATTGTCTGCCCCTCCTCTATGCCTTAGGCATAGAGACGGGGCAGACAATTACTTTCACTTTCCATTCAGCACTTCATAGAAATCGCTGCTCTCCCCACATTCCCCCACTCTCTTCACCATTTGTATAGCCAGTACATGGGGATGGACATCAGGTCCCCATTCTGGTGCATAAACAAGATTCTGAGATGTTACAAGACTTAATAACAGTGTCCACAAAATGGCTCCTGCCTGCTTGCTATAATTATGAATTCCCAGACTGGAGGAAACAAGATTCAAATAATTTCTACATTGTAAATAAAGTTCATTTTGCTTGACTGATGTGATAAAATAGGATTATGAATCATTTTTTTGGTGAAGGGTCCCCTTTAATTAGGCTAAATATAATTTTCACAACTTGTTCAAACAAAACCTCTATAACAAATCTCTCAGCTATAGGTTTGCCACCTTTTGTTGCATAAATTTACCAACCAGCAGTGAGGGCAGCAACAAAAGAGCGGGCCTAATTATTTACTCACCACTCCGTGCAGATTCTGGCCTCAGAGTTCACGGCAGCCATCTTTTTCTTCTCCTGTAATCTTTGTGTCTTGATGGCATTTTCGGTGCAGTTAGGAGTAAATTTACGTTCCCCAACAACTGCGCATTTACTGAAAGTCACGAAAATTTCTCAGGGACCGGAAATTGACTCCAACTGCACATGCGCCGAAACTTCCAAAAAAGACCCAAAGAAAGAAGATGGCTGCCATGAACTCAGAGGCCAGAATCTGCACGGAGGGGTGAGTAAAAAATTAGGGGCATTTGCCAGGGGGGGGGGGTCTATCCAGGGTAGGGGGGGGATGTTTTTTTTTATTACGGGTTGAATTCTCCTTTAAGTGGGCAGGCCAGGGGCTGAACTTTGGAGTATCGAAGATTACAGTGCCAGTGCATTTATAATATCGGCCTTGGCAGGCGTTTTACCAGCTGCGTGGCAACCCTACTCAGCTAGGAGCAGTGGTACATTTAGCTCTACAACAAATGTGATCCCTTCACTCTGAACAAATACACATTTAACCTCCTCCACAAAGGATTTAAGTTAATTGAAGATGAACCCTATTATATTTTGAATTGACACATTTGCATTTATTAGGTTAAGCAAAAGTTAACTTTTAATATGGTGTGTGTGGGTGTGTGTGTGTGATTTTGTTAAACTGCTCTCCAGTTTGAAATTACAGCAACTGTCTAGCAGCTGGAGTCCATAGCAATCAGGCAGTGGTTTGACTGACACTGGAATATAAACAGTAGAGGATGACCTCTGGAGTGATGTTAATGAAGTGACAATAAAACAGTAGCATTACAGGGCAATAGTTTTTGGCTGCTTGAATAAGTGACCTATTTATAAAAGAGGCAAGTAATTCAAAACTATAAAAGGCCAATTAAAAGTGACTAAACATGACACTAGAACATACTGCAATTTAACTTAAAGATGAACTTTAAAATCTTCATGCCTGAATAGGCTATTTGAAAAGTCAAAACACAAATGCACTCTACACTGGCAAGATACCAGTCTCAATATAGAGGGGGGTTATTTATCAAAGGTCGAATGTCAGTTTTTTATACCTCGAATGAACTCACAACTCGAATGGTTTCTGAAACCAAAAATGTTACCTTTTTTTTTTTTCACAACTACCATAAAATTGACTTTGCATACTTAATATAATTTTGCCATAAAGTATTTGCCCAATGCTTTTACATTACCCATCTAACTATCTGTGATCGCCTGTGATGGGGCTGCCATATTTGTGCAGCAGGAGTCCGTTAGTATCAGAAACTTCGGGAAACAGTTGGGTTTAGGAACTTCATCTAACAATTGCTTACAAAAACAAACCCCTCAGCAAAAACACAATCAGCATGACCTATAGGTAACTTTTAATGTACATTCGTATTTTAAAAAGTAGTTTCTTAGTGTCAGTTTCACTTTAATAAAAAACTCAAATGGAAAAAACTCTATTCAGCGAGTATAAGGAAAACAAAAACTTGTATCGCTCGAATTGATCAAGTTATGACCAAAAAAAAAAAAAAAAAATCACCTCAAAAACTCAACATGAACCTTAATAAATATCCCCCAGAATGTATGGATACACACAGTGTCTCGTACTCACCTTCTCCTTTTAAATTGTAAAATGTAATGAGCAGGCCCCACTTTACCTCTGCTGTGCTCAGTATCTGAATACATTCTATTCGCACTCTATTATTTACATGACTGTTGGATATGGCAGTGCTTCAAAATACAAGGTAAAAATGCATCTACTATAGGAAAATGTAAGGATGTCATAAGTCACTGAATAGTTCCATGACCATATAAAGCCTTTCTTTGTGTCTTTAAAACTCTATCGGGGGCATATTTTATATAATAAACATTTCAGCTTAGCGATGACTAAAACTTCTGTCATCACCATTTATAAGGATATATTTCACAGGTTATTCAATGCTCGTGTCATAACGATGTACTAGAAGTACAGAAAGTGGAGAAATAATTCCAACTATACAAATAATTTATTAAAGACATTTACAGTTCTGACTGGTAGAATTTCATATTTTACATTGCATTTAAAAATGAACGAAAAATCTGATGACAGTCTTTTTCTGTGAGCATTACCTGTATTGCAGAATAGGTATTCCTTTCAACTCAGAAGATAATGAAATAACATAACCAACTGTGATCACATTGGATATAGCTTAGTTACTGAGCTACATCTGCTACACAGTTACAGCTGGTAAACCATATCTTGAATATGACTGGAAATGTGAGATTAGCTACACTGCTCATTATACCTGCCTTCTGACAGTGGGCTTGATACTGTTATTCTGTATGAAAAACAAGCCTTTTTATTCATAATATTAAATATTGCATTATTCATTGCAGTTATTTGTCAGGCTTGAGGGTGAAATTGTGTTCAGACTCACTGTATCCTGAGCAAATTGTACAGATTATGGAGTAATGTCTTCAGTGCTGTACATTCATACTTCAGTGGGTACGCCCATGTGATTGCCAATAAGAAAGCATGCTTGAAGACCTAAAAGCTTATGCCTAGGAAAGAACAGAAGCGTATAGTTAAGCTGTATGCACATTCACACATCGTTGTTTTCCAAGGCACACATACTTGAACCTACAAATGCAGCTTTTGCTCTTCGCAGCTCTGTGTGCATAGAATTCTTTATGAATGAGGTCCTCCCATCAAGGAATACTTCTATGCTCTGTAAAGTGCAGTTTCCTAATTTAAGGCAAGATTTTGGAACTATAAAATAAGGAATCTAAATTTAAAATGGGAAGGGCATTGCAACTGTGTATGTATATTCTAAAAGCACAAGAAGTCTTTGCATCCATTACAACTGGTTATAAAATTGTCTTAAAATCAATATGAAACAAGCAATATCACTTCACGCTGGAAATCCTGCAATATCACTTCACGCTGGAAATCCTGCAGTCTTTATAAGAGACATCTTGGAAGAATATGGAAAGAAATGCCATGTATGCTGCCTGTGTATTCTTTGCTGTTGAGCTGTCACTGCTGCGCACTCAAAAGTGCTTTCAGTTCTGCTATGGAATATTGATCATCCCCATCTGTATCAAACTGCTTGAGATACCCAGGAGCTGGCAAAGCAGGGCCAAGCAGGTTTTGTAATTCTTGGTAAGACAGCTTTCCTTTGGCATCCTTCACTGACCTGCTGAAGAGATCTTCAAGCTCTACATGTGTAAAGAAAAAGTAAATACAAATATTACATTATAGAGTACATAAAGAAAAGGAAAGGTGAAGCGCTATGGACTTTTATTAAAACAACAGTATTAATAAGTACTGGGGTAATACACTAAAATATCTAAATACGTTTGCATGTTTATCAACCCTCCTATGTGGGGGATGGAAGTATGAAAACAATTGTACAAACAAACTATTCTGCACTCCCAGAATGCATCAGCTACACAGTCTTACCTTTGTCCGTGGAAATTCCTGGTAATGTTTGCCCGGACCTATGGACAGATCTTGGTGCCATTTTTGTTAGGGTAGTTTGTGATGGTACAGCCTCACCACCTAGATTTAAACAGCATTAAACATATCTAGATTTAGAACTGGACATTCAATTTCTGTTGGAGTACTCAGTGTACTTTGCCCTGGGTATTATAGTCTCTACACTTTGCTCTACAATGTACATTTGCAGCACATACACCTTATGCTACAATATTTACTGCCTTAACTAGTTACACCACAAACTCTTTCAGGTGTTTTTACCAACATTACCTTCACTCAACTATTTACTTAACCCTTTTTTACGTACAGGTATGGGATCCAGAAACCTGCTAGCCAGAAAGCTCTGGATTAGTCAAAGTCTCTGGAGTTCAATAGGAAGCAATACGGACATGTTCCTAAGAAAATCCAGCGTTATGTTTTCATTCATAGGCTATAGAAGGATTGCTCTGCCCCCAGCCCACCTTTCTAAGAATTTTCATAGGAACGGGTCAGAATTGCTTTAACGGCGGAAAGACTGTATGTGAGACATGGCACTGTTGTCCTGCAAATTAGAGTATGGGCTATGTAATTTATACATTGACATGCCAGTTTTGACCTTATTAGATTCCATGCTTCTCGTCATCCATCTATTTACGCCAACATCACACTTTGGGGCCTATTTATTATGCAGTTTAAAAAGACGGCAACATCATTTGCCGCACATCATAAGGCATCGCCGCAGAAAATTGTACTTATCAAGCTTTCTTCTTTCATCAATGACGTACAACTGCAAACAAATCTGGCCTAACTATAAGCAGCTGCTTGAAAATGCTAGGGTAAATACAATACTCCTCCATTGTGGCTTTTTACGCAGTTTCTCCAAGAGCAACTTTCACTGGAACTTACTGTACTTGCCTCTTGAATCTTCCACATTGACTTTAATGGATTACGAGAAGTCTGAAGTAGTGTAGGATAACGGCAGACGGTGTAAAAACCTTGATAAATTTGGCGGATTCTTTTACACAGCATAATAGTGTTTTCTGCCTCAGCAATGCCAATACCATTTATGCCTGTTATCAGTTCAATGAAGACTGTAGATTGGGCATCTTTTTACTATACCAACATTAGATAAGCCTAGAAAAAAGTTTTCCCAACCTCTGCTGAGCATCATGTACACAAAAACACTGCTTAGAACCGGTAGTCCACTTTCCCCTCACACCAACTGCAGTTACTAAAAAGTTAAATTTTTTTGACCAAATTTCCCTATTTGGTCAGATACTGAAAGATGTCCATGTCAAACAAGAAGAATGAAGAAGAAGCTATAAAAGTCACTTTCCTTTGCACAACTTGTATATTTCTGTGATCTTTTGCACAAGACTGGTATATTAGAACTGTAAGCAAATGTGTCAGAAATGATAATGTCTCACCTGACAGGTCTTTCAAAGTTTGCTTGTCACTTTCCGGCTGGTTAGTCAGCGCATGAATAAACTGGAGCTTCTGCTGAAGTATAGATGGATGACCACTGCCAGGGCCCTTCTCAAAACAAAATAAATATCTTTAGATAGGTCATCAATTTTTATTTCAAGAACTACAACCCTCCCCCGATAATGTGTCTACAATATACAGAGCTACCCTGCTTTGCTTACACAAACACATTTATATCATGAGAGCCCTGATTTGCTTCGCTACCCACTACATAGCTGCAGGGTTACCGTACTTTATATTGTGCTCTCAGTGAAAGCAGAGACCTATACTGTGTACTGTGCAAGGGCTGACAAAGGTATGATGCACACTTTCTACAAAAAAGTGTAAATCAGAGACTCTCCAAGCCTGGAAAAAATATGCCTGGTGCTCTGCGGATAATGCACATGCCCCCGTCCCTGGAATTCCAGGAACACTTTCAAAAGTAAATGAGTATTCACTCATCATTCACACCCTTCAGGCTGTGTCCCCCACCCCCAGGGAAGTAGTCCCACAATTTATGTACACACAAGACACTTCTTGCCTCAGATACATAAACAGTTATTTGCAATGCCCTGTAGTTAGTATATGGTGCTGCTGCTACACATTAATATTACACAAGCTTTCATATGAAACACTATACAAACAATATAAATCTTTTAGTTTTCTTCACCTGGGAGGATTCTGCCGGAGTTGCTTTGTTTGCAGGATCTGCAATAGTTGATGGGGATGCTGTACTGTTTACCTAGAGTCAAAAAAATACAGTTTTGCTTGTATTTCCGGTTTTCTCCTATACAACAACATAATTGTGGACAGGGAATATGGCTTTAGGATAAATTATAATGAAGTGAAAATAAAAAATTACTGATTGTCCGCAAAAGTATTACCTCTGTTGCACGTGATAAAGGAAACACATTGGTTCGGTGCTCAGCATTACAGTTCTTATTGCATGTGGACACTGCAATTGTGAACCTTCAAACATTGACTGAATGAACAATGTGCTAGCTGCAAACTCAGTTGGTTTAGTTTATGTTTAATATATACACATTTACAATAGTGGGATCTATGAGAAGGCTTTATGACTATCACAACAGAGTTTATCACCCCAAATGGTGATTCAATCAATAAGAACTATAATGTCAACTGTCTACAGTCAAATTTCACAATATTCTAACAATCAAGCTTTTAGGGTAATGACACACAGGGTAATTCTGTTTTATTACTAGAGGTGTTTTCCAGCTTATTGGATAGGAGACAAAACACCTGAATTGACCCCATTCATTCTTATGATAATAGCCTGCACCCATTATGACATAACTATCACTTGAAAACAATGGCTAATGCTATGAAAATTCAGAGTCCATCAATGTGCCATAACCCTTTTCTTAGGATAGCCCATATGAATGGATTGCTTTATTATGAATTAAAGTAACCAAACTTGAATTGATAATACTTACTGAACTCTGAGACATGTTCTCTCTCTTGCTTGCAAGATGCAGTTCATGTTCAAAGAGAGCAATTCTTTGGGTTAAATTAGAGATTATGGTGTCCACACTGTACAATTTATAGTCATTATGTCTTTGATACTGTTGCAAAGTGGTATTCATGTCATCAACAGTGTTCTGGAGGAACAGGACATCCTGCTGGTTCAAGTAAACACAAGCATTTGTAAAAAGAAATTAATAAAAAAAATACTTGCCCAACTGAGTATAAAGGAGCAATAATGTGTAACAAACAGATAAATAAGACAAAGCTGTAGTATAGCATCACTTTGTACAGGTTATACCTCGGAAAGTTCTATCAAGGTATTACAAAACAGTAGCAGGGCTATGGGGGGTAATAAGGAAAGTTGTAGCTAAGCAATAAAAGCTAGGAAAGACTAAAACCGCAAGCAGTTTATTAATGTTTATTCTAAGGGGTGGATTTATTATATGAATGTGAGCTTTATCACACATCGACCATGGAAACAGTTCTAATTAGAATTTTCGCCACCTAAAACCTGATGTGTTCATTTACAGGTCAATGGTAGAGGTCTGTTTAACCACTTGAATAAGTTATTGCCTTCCTGAAATTCAAGGTTTTTTGGAGGAAAACTTGATTTGAATTCGATTTGAAATTTCGGGTCGTGACTATTTGATCGAATATTAGTGGTTTGTTTTTCTCATAAATAACCTCCCATTCAAGTTGTGAGTACCGTATATACTCAAGTATAAGCCGAGTTTTTCAGCCCCCAAAATATGCTGAAAAACTACCTCGGCTTATACTCGGGTCAAGCGCAAAAATGGTCGCCGGCGCCTTCAAATAGTAGCTGGCGCCTAAGAATATTCGGCTTATACTCGGGACGGCTTATACTCGGGTATATACGGTACATTCAAAAAAAATTAAAATCACATAAATTTGACCTTTGGTAAATTAATGTATTTATTACACAAATACAAAGGAAAAAATTTAAAACAAGGTAAGCCAACTCTTAAATATATTCTGAGGATGTAAAAAAAAAAAATTAAAAACTTCACTACATTTTTCACTTAGATTGGATCGCAACTCTGACAAACAAAGAAAACAATCACAAAAAGGTTCTTCGATACCTGCTTTATTACACAAACAGTCTACCACCAACAATCAACATCAAGCCATACAAACTTTCCAACATAAATACTACATAGTACGAAACAGAACTACCAAGAGGTACCAAACGTGTCCAGGAGCTGGAACAATTACTTATGAATGCTGAAAATCTAAGACAATCAACTACAGCTGAACCCCCCTAGGAGTCATTATCACAACAGATTGCTAACGAGCTATCCAATACAATAATAATGATATCAGCAGTCCCTGAATACCACCTATATTAGACAAACTGGTAAAGATGATCACATCTTACAAAAATAGAGGTATATGCAAAGCTTTCATGGTCACTATTTGATTTAGTAGTATTTATGTTATTTAACATGTTGATTTTATTGTTAACTTGACTTGAAATGAATACATGCAAATTTAAATAAAAACAAGATTAAAAAAAAATTAAATAAAATGTAAAAAACTGAAATAGTTTCTAAAAACCTGAACTTACCACATCTTTTTGTAATATTTCCACTTTCTTCTTTTGCTCTTCAGTGGCTGTCTGCATGGTTTCTACATCATTGTGAACACTGGTTAATGTGCTACCCAAGGTGGCAACACTCTGAAAAACAACAAGGAAAAATTTAGGGTTCATTTAACCATACCATAGGGAGAACATATGCCTTAAAGGAAAACTATACCCCTCAAACAACGTAGGTCTCTATAAAGATATATTGCATAAAACAGCTCATATGTAAAACCCTGCTTCATGTAAATAAACCATTTTCACAATAATATACCTTTTTAGTAGTATATGCCTTTGGGTACTCATAAATAGAAAATTGCCATTTTAAAAAGTAAGGGCTGCCCCCTGGGAACATATGATTCACAGTGCACACAAACGATACATGTGTCACATGAGCCAATTAACAGACAGAGTTACGGCTTTTGCTTCCACACTTCTTCCTGTTACAGCCAGAGCTGCAGTATTTCTGGTCAGGTGATCTCTGAGGCAGCACACAGACCATCACAAAATGGTGGTTCAAAACAAGAGATGTTAAAGAGCAATATTTACTAAAATATATATACCAGTTTGATAAGATTCCTTAATATGCCACTTTATTTGATATAAACTATCTGTTGCTCAAGTATTGGGGGAGCGGAATGTTTTCCTTTAACTGTTACTAACCACACTCGTAGCAATTATGAACCAAATATTCTGCACCACATGAATTTCCTAGAAGGGCCCTGGTGTGCTGGAAGACTTTAACAAGACTGCAAATAATAGAGTAGATTTTTTGGTTCATAATTCACCCTCTAGAAAGAGTTGCAATCTAACTGCAACACTCCTTAATATGCCCAGTGAGAAGTCTAAGCCAAATATTAGCAATAAGGCACTTGCAACTCAAACATTTACTATATCACTTAAATATATATTTGAAAATGTTACCACTGTGCAACATAGTAACCTCATTTTAGGTCAATAATAATAGGGATGCTTATGATAATAATAATAATAATAATAATAATACAAACAAAATAATTGGCTGCACCATGAACAATGCATATGAACAAGCCTGGAACAACTGAAGTCAGTCATAGTGAATCTATTTGTGTGGTACCCTAAAAGTTTTTCTGCTGTCCCGCATATACAGTCCAGGTTATTAGTAGTCCGATCACCCACTCACAAGCCACATCAAGCTTTTCACATTCCTGTTAGCCAATTTTTAAGGGTTACTTCATTCCAGCAGATCCAAAAAGATTTGGGGAGGGCATTCCAGAATGTGACCTATGTAGCTACCTGCCTTACAGGCTGAACCAGCCAAGCATGTCAATGAGTTTCATAGCAAAATGCAAAGATTGCACAGGTCTGGCAATCCATAGTAATTATGGGAAGTTTCCTTTCATTTGTTAACTGCAGTAAATACTAAATCAGTGATCCCCAACCAGTAGCTCGTGAGCAACATGTTGCTCTCCAACCCCTTGGATGTTGCTCCCAATGACCTCAAAGAAGGAGCTTAATTTTGAATTCCAGGCTTGAAGGGAAGTTTTGGTTGCCTAAAAACCATGTGCACTGCCAAACAGAGCCTCAATGTAGATTGGCAATCCACATAGGGGCTACTAAGTGGCCAATCGCAGCCCTTATTTGGCACCAACAAACATTTTTCATGCTTGTGTTGCTCCCAAACACCTTTTACTTCTGAATGTTGCTCATGGGTTCTAAAGGTTGGGGATCCCTGTACTAAATGAAGGACATTATTAGTTACTAGATAGAACAAACTTTGTTATGTTATTTAACATTTCTGTGACTGCAGTGTGTTTGGGGAAATTATAATATTCGTAATTCAGAGGCAAATGCCCTTACCCTATAGTCAAAGAAATACAGACACCAGAAATGTATGTATCCAATGCTTTTACATTACCTATCTGAACCCCCATGTCCATCTAGGAGGGGGCTGCCATACTTGTGCAGTGGTAGTCTTTTAGCATTAGAAACTAACTTGACAGGTTAAGGAAGCACAGTCAGGTTGGCAAAAGTGTCAGGTTTTTAAGCAACTTCAACTTCATTTTAAGCAACTTCAACAATCCTTCTATACAGGATTACAATACACACGTCCAAACATTTTGGAAACACTTCCTGTTTTTGTGACTCTCTTTCAAAAGGAATGTGATGCAGGACAATGAATGCTTACCTTCTGCAGTTCTGCCATTGTGTTAGGAAGATTAATAAGCTCAGAAGCTGATTTTATAGTTGCTTTCAGATGGTTTACAGCAGAGGTCAGCAGTGCAATCTAACAATAAAAAAATACAAGTTTTAACAAAAAAGCCCAAAACAGTGATCAGGATGTTACTTAGTTACTGCAAAGGCATCAAAAAGTTACACTTCATATCATGATAAAGCCAAATTTGTATAGCAGTGCCAAGGATATGCTACAGCTATTCAGGAGTTTATGAAAGGAATAACTATGAAACCTAGTTTAATCAGCTCTTTTTTTTTTTTAAAAGATTTGTCAGTGTTTATTCAGCCATGTTTTAGCAATACCAATAACATCATATTGTATAGCAAGTGCAACTCAAACATGACTATTTTACCATATAATATTGATTGGGGTGGGTGGGTGCTACACAAGGTGCAGCAAGTGATACACACCACAGTTACAAGTAAACTACGAGTAAACTGTAGAGTTGGGTTTTGATCTTGTATCTCCATTCTGTTAACCCAGTGCCAAAACACAGTGGATCTGGTGCTAAAAGTATTGAATTCGAATTCAAGTTCTTAAAGGGTCAGAGTATTATAGATCTCAAAAATCAAGTTCAATTTTTTTTTTTTTTTTTAAAACTCAAATCAAATTTGAATAACTCCCTAGTCAAATGTCAGGCTAGACCATAAAAATTAGAATTTCTAATTCGACCCTTGATAAAGCTGCCACTTTATGTGTGACCAGCTCCATGTTGTAGCTCCCACCCTCTCCAACTATAGTTAGGTGATAACACTGGTGTCTAATAAAAGGGCAGCCAAGTTTGGGAGTTTTACTTTCGAAAGCAGCTAGTAAGTTGCAGGTAAAACGTATTCGTCCCTTTTATAAAATGTATAATGAAACCATAGAATTCTTAATGAATCAGATGAAAATTGAGCATAGGACTTGGCCAGATATGGGATGACTTTGACGTAGTTGGCCAGCTTAAATATATTGCAATATATGGACAAACAATCCCTGTTTTGTTTAAAGGGTAAGGAATCTTGTATTTGTCTATATATATATATATATATATATATATATATATATATATATATATATATATATATATATATATATATTTATATTATGCATGAACACCACCAGAATATCTACACTAATAATCAAATGCAAGGAGAGAGGAATAATAATACACATACAAGTATTTGAGCTGCAAGCAACATTTCAGTTTCCTGAAACAAAAAGCACCAGTTACTCATTACAAGCATGTGCTGGTCTTCTGTTCATGTATTTGATATTTGCATTACACCACTATTCAAATGTTGTGCTGATGTTTTAGTAGAAATATATACAAGTGAAAGAGCCCTCTGTAACGTTTCCTCACAAAAATACACCTGACTATCATTACATTTTAAACTGCATTTAGGAGCTAACTAGGAAATGGGAAGACTAATATACTGCATTCATTCCACTACAATAGAACAGGAGAATGAATGGTAAAGGAAGGAAAATGATGTAATACCGAGTAGGAGACAAAAAAGTTATTTATGTATGAATAGCATGTGATTGCTTTCTTGAAATGAGAAATTGCCCATATAATCTTTATATTAGGAAATATATCTTCCTATATAGCGCTATATAAATAAATGATGATGATATAGATGTATTTATAGATAGTGTGTATACATATATATATTTTTTTTCCTCACACACTATTGTTAAATTGAGCAAGTGGTTTTGTACCTGGAAACAATATCATATTTATAATACTTTCAATTGTGTCTAGGCCACTAGTTTCCTGTATTTTCCAGATGCCAAAACAATAGTCCCAGGTGCAGTTTGTAATCTTGAATATAATTATAATTCCTCATACCCAATAAGATACAGCAATTGCTTTTGTGAGAATCAAAACACAGACATTCTGTGGGGTTTCCTGTCAGGATCCTTTATTCTTTTCATTAAAAGATTAAGTCGTTTTAAAACAAGACTTTAGACAATGTAAATCTAAAATGTAACAAGTTTAAACAGTAGCAAAATAGAGTGGACATATCTAATCTGACTGCCCAAAACAGAGCCAGGTTTTCGGAAGACTGACAATGGCACATGTGTGGTGTCACAGGCTAACCTTGAGTAATATAAAACCCCACACTTCTACAAAGATCCTATTGATGAACCACACAGCCCAAACTTTGAGATCCAAGGTATTTGACCACCTACGTGTGCCAAAATCGAATAATAGATTATAGTAACGAAAGAATTTGTGTTCGTTTGTTGCCTAAACAACATTTCATCCCATTACCAGTGTTAATATAAAGCCGATCCCATTTTTGCTGCTATAACAGCCTCCACTGTTCTGGGAAGACTGCCTGTTAGATGGTGGAACATTGCTCCAACATCTATTACTATTTTTTTCCTGAAAATTAATTCCTCTTTAAAAAAAAAAAAAAAAAAAAAAAAGCTCTAAGACCATGCTACTACTTGGGTAGAGTTATCATCTGGCCAGTATTTTCTGTACCAGTAAAATGATACTTGATGCAACTGTTATCTAAAGGTGTCTTTCTTTAAGGCTTTCTGTGACTGGCTCTTTTGACCTTGCCAGTAAACATGTGGTGTAAAACAGATCAAAAGAAAACCAGAAAATATGAAAGATAACTTACCTGCTTATTCGTCTCAGTAATATTAGACCAGAGCTTATTTAGCCCCTTCTCCCCAGTCATGATATCATCCAGATATTTTTTCTTTGAAATCAAATCTTCATTTATCTTTGGAAGCTCTTCCAGAGAGCTCTTCTGATTGGATTCCACTGTACAACGAGGTGAAAAACACAAAAACATCAGTGCGAGTTCTCTACTGTCATTGCTTAAAGACATCAAGAAGAAAAAGATATATTATGAATTATATAACCTGCTACAAGTATGTAAATAGCCAGAGCCCAAAGCCATGGCATTTTATAGTGATACAGGGCCAAACCATTTCAGCGGCAAAACTCCACACATTTTTGGAATCTTAAACATGAGAAAAAAAAACTGCCATATATTTGTTAACCATTTAGTATATTTGCACAGTACAGGCATATAAGATAACGAGTACTCCACAATGTTTAGCAAAGGGTTTATGTAGTAGAATATCATTGAACGCTTCGGCATGTCGGTTTCCCTATTATGTAAAGTATCTCTAAGTTACTATACTTTTAGAGCTGCTCACAAGGTAAATGCACAAAGTATGTTTTTCTATAAGTCCAAGCACCAACTATACTCTGGTGTGTCTCCATGCCATATAATTTAAATAATCATATGCGCACGTGGTATAAAAGTATTCAGAGGACCAGGATATCCATATTTAAGTGTTTGTCTATCCTGGAGCATGTGGTAGATAATATTCTTCAAATTGCCAACTGATTTTCCATACTAATTTCTGCAAACATTTGCTGTACAATTATTTTGTGTACAAAGATATTTACCCATGTTGAATTTTTGGAATTGGTATATGTGTATGCGCGTGTGTGCGTGTGTGTGTGTGTGTGTATATGTATATATCACAAGAAATGCAGCTCATCCCTTTTTATTGGGTGCACATGGGTCAGGCTTGATATACAAATTACAAAATTTAACCCCAGCACTCCAACATATAGCCCCCATGCGAAAACCTATTTTTGCACAACTGGACTGTAACTCTAGTAAAAAAAGAGACAGTTTTAGTTACAAAGTTTGTACAAAGTATGCATAAGCTGATGCGCCCTGTCAAGGCAGTGTCCATACGTCAGTCCTAACTAAGTGAAAAAAGAATATTATCTTTTGGGGGAGAAAGACCATACCTGATTTTCTTTTTATTTAGCATGATCTCTTCCAAAGACACCATTAAGCAGAGGTTGGGAGAGCAGGCACTGAGAAGAGAGGTGGCTCTACACTATGAATATGTGGTATCAATTTATTCAGATATTTCCTGGCTTTAACATTCTAGAATAATATCTTTAAAAATGCACATTGTAGAAAACCGTATGTCCAAAGCATTTCAGACAACAGAACCCAAACATGTATTGTAAAAAGGAAACTTACTTGCTCTGAACTTTTCCTTAAGAGCATCCATGTTTTCCTTAAGGACAACCTGCATCCAGACCAAGCCAATACAAGTCACAACGCATGCAGCCAACACAACAAAGCCACAGAGAGGGTAGCATATCTTACAACACTGTAGAAGACTTCCTCTGAAAAACAGAAATGTAAAAAAAAGTTCATGCACATTATTTTAAACATTTAGTTGTAGTAGATAGTGCTGAGGCATGCAAACACTGTCAATACAAAAGTAGTGGACTCTGTGCTTGGTACCGCTGGTTGCTTAGTGGCAGCGATTATAGTGACTCCTGGACCCACTAGTCCATGTGAAAAAAATGTCAAGCTACTAAGACTTATTCCTTTCATAGAAAAAAGAAAGGTGCCATTACGAATAAAAAATCTATTGAAACAAGAAGGAGTCCCCTTTGCATAAATATCGACTGACAATCTGTTAACCTACTCATACGAAACTAATAAATAAAAGTTTTGCAAAGTTTGGAGAAACTCAAGAGACTGACCACAGATGAAACCGGATATACCACGAGGCTATTACCTACACTCAAAAGGGAGACCAAACCAGCATCCATCCCTTCCTGCGATCAAACCAACCCTCAAAATACTGCTTCGGAAAGAACGGCAGGAGAGAACAACCCACCACCTTCAAGATATGCTTCTTGACATTTTCTTTCTGTAAGTATAACTTGTAACTGGTCCATCACAAATGCAGCTCTCTGCCGAGAGGTCAATCTAACGATCCGGAACCAAAGAAATAAACAATCTTAAATGCGGTCCGATTGTTCCTACCAAATGTGAGTACGCTTACCTAAAATCATGGCTATTTAATTAAGGGGTTAACACACTATTGGCACCTTTCTTTTTACTAGGAAACTAATAAGCCTTAGTAGCATGCTTTTTTTCGCTTGACATACAAACACTGTATTTGATATTAAAGGGCTTTTTTCCCTTTGATTTAACTTTTAGTATGAAGTAGAGAGTGATTTCAGAGATCATTTGCAATTGGTTTTTATTTATCATTTGTGGTGTTTTAGCGATTTAGCTTTTTATTCAGCAGCTCACCAGTTTGCCATTTCAGCAATCTGGTTGCTAGGGTCCAAATTTCCTTAGTAGCCATGCACTGATTGAATACAAATAGGAGAGGACTAGAATACAAAGATGAGAACTGAAAGTAGCAATACATTTGTAGCTTTACAGAGCATTTGTTTTTTTTTTAGATTGGGTCAGTGACCCCCATTTGAAAGCTGGGAAGAGTCAGAAGAAAAAAGGAAAAATTCAAAAACTATGAAAAATCAATCATATAGACCAATTGAAAAGAATTGCTTAGAATTGACCATTCTATAACATGCTAAAAGTTAACTTAAAGGTAAACTACCCCTTTAAAGCAAAAGTAGGGCGCCACAGGCCAATAAAAGGTAACACCAGAATTTTTAATTTAAATTCAGAAAGAATGCAGAATAAGAGTGAGGGGATTTAGTGAAGGGGTTATGATGATGATAAAGCTGTGAATGATGAAATGCACTAAAGCATCTTGATGTCAGAAAGAAACGGAAACACCAATACCGATACCCGAATTATATAAATGTAAGAAAATATCTTATTCACAGATTACAAGGAGTTTTCATGCTTGAGAGTATTACAAATGGTTATCTATTTAGATAATAATATTACTACATTACATTGTTGCCTTTGTTCCCACCCTCCATGTTGCACTGAGTGCTGGTTGTTGAAGTTTGAACTGCCATAAATTAGCTGAGGAGAATCCTGGATCCGGCTTGTGATATTGTACACATTTTGTGAACTACTACATTTAAATATGAGGAATAATGGGCTAAATTATTATTATTATTTGTATCCTACATTAGCAGCAGTTGCGTTGACACAATTATGCTTTAAGTTTGACTGGAAGGAAGAATTGACATATTTAAACCTGGGCTAAAAAAAACCAGCGACAATTTAACCTATATATTTCCGTAATCTTATATTCACGTTTAAATGTCTCATTTAGTGTGATATGGGGATATCACAAAATTATTCACAAAGAAATGTGTTTTAGAACTGTTCAACCCTGTTCATGAATCACACTGGGTGAATTCATAGTGGTGGGTGGCTATTCAGCTCGTAATGGGGCCAACAGACCCATTGGGAGAGGACCAATGTGGTTTTCCCCAATGTGATTTTTTAATCTGCCTGAACAATATGTGTCAGATTTTAAGACAGATATCAATTGGGAAGGACCTCCCAAGGGTCCTGTACATAGGTTAATAAGTTGCTGAGTATGCAATTTTAAGAATGAAATGAGATTATACTGCACACGCAGTAACAACTTCTTTTGTAAATTGGTCAGTCTCTGTAAACATTTCAAAGTTGTCAGCCCACAAAAGATACATTTTATTCTAGACGTGTTTTTTACGATAGAAAATCAATGTGGACATGGTGTCTGGTAATTTTGCTTGGAACGGTCATCGGGCTACTCCCCAAATGGTCACTGGACCAGACTAAAACGTCCGGCTTCCCCCAGTGATTATATTCACTTACCTGACACCCCATCCAGTGTCCTTATTAGCAGAAATAAACACATATGAAGTAAATTGAAAGCTGAAATTGCAAAAAGCCAGATTCTTCACTCTACTGTGTATGCACCTGCTCGGGCCCAGATAAATGGAGCTTCTACAGAAATACTCCAGGCCAGTACAGTTTTTTGCTAACAGAAGCATAAAGCCCAGGGTATCAGTTAAGAAAATATAATGACAGTGGGGAGGGATAACTAACATTTTGGCATCACCCAGTGATTTTAGTGTTGGCCTCCTTGAACAATGCTTTGCCCACATAATGGAATTACTTGCCAGGTTTTAAGACCTATAATGTGGCACATCCCTAAATGGAAACAAAATTAGATAAATTGAAATAAGCACAAGACCTAGCAAATCTGGTTTCCTTGCCTTCTACTTCCATCCCTGATAGTTTCCAAAAGAACTGAACAGACCACTCTATTGCATGACAGACGAGTGGAGAACACCTATACACACTATGATTTATTTCCTCAGAAGCAAGTAGTCAGCAATAGCAGATTGTGTGGTTTTGGTGTGGGGGGGGGGGCAAACTCTGTTCACATTATAAACAGCATGTTTACAGTTCCTAATTTGCATTGCTGTCTGTGGTGAAGCCAAGCCAATAATCCAAGGAACAATGGCAATACTAAGTATATAAACAGAAGTGTGGGTGCGACTATTAGGGTTTTGGCAGAAATATTCAATAAACCTGAAACTCTACATTTTTAAGCACAATTCTGCTATATCTAAATGAGTATAACGCACTGGCAAATTCTTATTCTTTACAGAAAATGTCTCCTTTAAAGGATACCACCACCACCCCAAGACGATTCTTTTTTGCATAATAAAGAAAATAAAAATGTAAATAGATATTATCTGATGTGCACACCGGCTTCTGACTTCTAAAACTATGTCTCAGAAAGTAGCTGATGGCATCTGGGGCAGAACTGCTACACCGTTGCAACAATCAGACAAGACAAAAGAACAAAAAGGCAGACGCATATACACCACCACTGAGGTTTTCATTAGGTTCTATTGCAAAGTTGCCTCGAACTTCATTGTCTGTTATTATGCAAAAAAATCAGTAAAAGATTCGTAAAAAAATCTCATTTGCCCCTAAAGTGCCAGTTTCCATAGTTATAGTATACATTCTTCAACTACACGATTGTTCTGCTGACAGTTGATTTGCTATTATCCCTTGTAGAGTAGCACAGTGGGACTGCTGTTACCAAGCATCTGGTCTGACTGTCAGCTGCTGCTGCTTGACTACAGCTCTCTGCACCGGTGGGAAGCAAGAAAAGCAGCAGTTGTAGCGCTGCCTATGGGATGATGGCTGGAAGTCCTATACTAATGGTCACTGACCTTCCGAAGCGCCCATGTCTATCTCCCAACGAGCCGAATTCGTCTTCTTCCTCTGTATCTGTTTCCGAGTCCGAGGCCGGCGGCTCAGTCCGGAGGAGTCTATGTCCGCTGCCCTTCTTTGCCTTCTTCCTCGCTCCGTCACCAGCCAGACCAATAAGCGCGTTCAGTTCCTTTCGCTTTTTCATTTTCTTGTGCGGCGTAGGGGGGGCCGGGGGCCCAGCAGACAGAGCTCCAGAGCCCATTGAAGCCAGGCCGCTGCCCGTGCTGGTAGGGGATGGGCTCTCACATCGAGACCTGAAAGACTCCCTAGAAATGTTATCAAAGCGTAGCCAGCAGCTTGTGTCTGGGACTTTGCCTGCCTGTCAGCTCTACGGACACTGTTCCTGTATGACCCAAAAACCGGATGCGCGTCACACCGGAAGCCGCCTTCTCTCTCCTCCCACCAGCTTTCTTCTTCACTCCCCCCTGTAGTTTTCAAGATACTTTTAAAGGAACAGTATTGTAAAAAAAAAAGTGTTTTAAAGTAATAAAAATATAATGCAGTGTTGCCATGCACTGGTAAAACCAGTGTCGGAGGACTGGCCCGCAGGGATAACAGGAAAACTCCAGGTGGTCCCAGGTGTCAGTAGGGTTGCCACTTGGCCGGTAAAACACCTGCCAAGGCAGGGGCCAGTATTACAAATTTGCCGGTAATTTGTAATACCCTTTAAAAAAAGCCCTTGGCCTGCCCCCAATTTGCTCAGAACTTACCTTTTTGCAGGGTTCTTGACATTGCCGCAATGTTGCTCCCCATTTTGCAGCACATTGCGTACCCCACCTTTTTTTGCATCATGGACCGCCTCCTTTTTGTACCCGCCCCCACCGGCCCCTTATTTTTTTCAGTAAAGGTGGCAACCCTAGGTGTCAGTGGGCCTCTTGATTCTGACCATTTGGCCTATTTCATGGTCATTCCCTATTTTTTATGAGAATTTAATAATGGAAGAATATAGGTATAATATGTAGAGAAAAGAAACTAGGAGAATAAAGAGGTTGAGTGAGGAGACGAGTTATAATAGTTTGCAAAGTGGGCCCTCAGCCTAAGGTTTTCTGGTGGGCCCCTGGCATCCCAGTCCGACACTGGGTAAAAAGGCTGTGTTTGCTTAAGAAACACTACTATTGTTTATATAAATAAGCTGCTGTGTAACAATGGGGGTAGCCATTCAAAGGAGAAAATGCTCAAGTTATATAGCAGATAGCAGATAAACTCTGTAGAACATAATGGTGTTATCTGTTATCCACTATTTAACCTGTGCCATATAGCCTTTTTTCAATTTCTGCCATTGCTACTTACCAGCTTGTTTATATGAACTATAGTAGTGTTTCTGAAGCAAACAGCTCAGTTTTACCAGTTACATAGTTACATAGTTAAATTGGGTTGAAAAAAGACAAAGTCCATCAAGTTCAACCCCTCCAAATGAAAACCCAGCATCCACACACACACACACCCCTCCCTACTCTCAGTGCAGGGCAACAGTACATGATATTTTCATTAATTTAAAACACTTACATTTTTTGGTGTTACTGTTCCTTTAACACTTGCCAAAAAAACATGTGTATGTGGAATTCCTTATCCAAAAACCCAATAATGCAGAAAGCTCTGAATTACGGGAAGGTCAAATCTCATAGCATCCATTGTAACAAATAAAGATCTATTTTGTACTACTTCCTTTATCTCTGTTATAATTAACAGTAACTTGAGGTTGATCCCGACTAAGCTAAATGAATCCTATGGTGGTAAAACAGTCCTGTGTTGGGTTTATTTAATGTTTCAATGTTTTTTTAGTAGACATAAGGTATGGAGATCCAAATTATGGAAAGTTCTGAAAGCCCCAGGTCCCAATCATAGATTGCTTACTAGATAGGGTTCAGGGGCGCGCCGCCAATGAGGCGAGCTGAGACGCTCGCCTCAGGCGGCAACGCCGGAGCGGTTTCCAGGGGCGGCAAAAAGCCGCTCCTGCACCTTTAAGAGCTGAATTTCCGGTTTTTAAACCGGAAATTCGGCTTTACGAATGCGAGAGAGCGCAATTGCGCTCTCCGCATTAGTGTTCCTGCCTCCCCTCCCGACAGGTAAGTCGACGAGGGGGGGCGGCATTGCAGGAGCCGCCTCAGGCGGCATTAAGGTACGAATCGGCGCTGATAGGGTTGCCAACTGGCCGGTAAACATGATGCTAATGTTATTAAAGGGCTTGTTCACCTTCAAATTAACTTTTAGTATGATGTAGGGAGTGACATTCTTAGACAATTTGCAATTGGTTTTCATTTTGTATTATTCGTGGTTTTTGAGTTATTTAGCTTTTTTTTTTCAGCAGCTCTCCAGATTGCAGTTTCAGCAATCTGGTTGCTTGGGTCCAAATTAGCCTAGCAACCATGGGCTGATTTGAATAAGAGACTGGAATATGAATAGGATAAGAGCTGAATAGAAAGATGAGTAATAAAACGTAGCAATAACAATAAATTTATAGCTTTACAGAGCATTTGTTTTAAGATGGGGTCAGTGACCCCCATTTGAAAGCTGAGAAGAATTCAAAGCAAAAGGCAAATAACTAAAAAACTATAAAAAGAATAAATAATTAAGACCAATTGAAAAGTTGCCTTAGAATTAGGCATTCTATAACATACTAAAAGTTACCACCCCTTTAATAGGGTCTAAAGCAAGGGTGCCTAAACAGTAGTTCAGGTGATCAGTAGAGCTCAAGACCCTGTCAATAAACCACTTGTCTAAATCACCCTCCTGTTTCATGTTTTTCATTCAGATATTTATTATGGTAAGGTAACATAATAAATAGTTATTTATTAAAAGTAGCCATATACATTTTCTCATAAATCAGTGGGTTCGGGGGCGTTTCTGCCTTGAGGCAAGCTGAGTACTTTTAAGATAAGCGTGACGGGCAGGGGGCTGCATTTGAACGCCACCTCAGGCGGAGTTATAGTCTGTGTCATCGTTTTTATAATATTGAAGGGTAAAGTGGAATTTTTCACCTTCTAAAGCAGCTCTGGGAGGGGGGTCGCCAACCCTGTTAACTGTTCTAAATGGATACATTTCTTATCTTTGTCCCTGCTAAGCAGAATCCCTGAGTTTCATTACAGGCAGCTGTTAGAATTGATACAATAGTTGCTAATACTCCAGAGATGCTGCTGAGAAATGTATCAACTAAATGTTGCAAAATTGTAACAGTTTAGAAGTTTAGGAAGTCTGAAAGGAAGGCAAACCCGAAAGGGCCTTAACAGAATAACAAGCAATTGAAAATAATGATAGAAATGTATTTTCACATAGCATCAGGCTATTTTTGGGGTCAATGACGCAGACAACCAGATAGCAATTAAAAAGGAAAGTAAATCCTTTTATGAATAAGATAACCCTTGTACATTCAACTTCCCCATCCACTTTATCACATATACAAATTGTGCCCCACTTCGTGGTACCTTTGTTAGAAGTGCAGAGCTAAGCAACAAGGTTGGCGGCCACCATGTTTAACCATGTCAGATGCTGTCAGAGCTTCACTGCTGTGATTATGGAGGTGGAGCATGCACACTAAAAATTGACCTTGTCCTGGTTGTAACTGCTGCTGACAGCAATCACAGCTGTCATAGTTACATAGTTACATAGTTACATACATAGTTAAATTGGGTTGAAAAAAGACAAAGTCCATCAAGTTCAACCCCTCCAAATGAAAACCCAGCATCCATACATACACCCCTCTACTTTTAATTAAATTCTATATACCCATACTAACTATAGAGCTTAGTATCACAATAGCCTTTGATATTATGTCTGTCCAAAAAATCATCCAAGCCATTCTTATGCCTGCTGCACAGTTCTGCAGATGTCCTTCACTTTATAACAGACTTTACTTTCCCTTTAAATTGTATTATATAGAAGAAATAACAATAAGGCAAACAATGCAAGAAAACAGATCTACAGTAATATATATGAATGGTATCTACCAGTCACTGAACACATGGGGGGATTTTGGCCAGAAATCCCTTAAGTGCCCATTTTCACTGGAATCCAATATACACTATTTAGTTTCAGTGATTTTCTTTGTAAATGCGACTGCTATTGAAATCTGTATATTGTTGATCCATTACTATTCTTTTTGTGAGTAAAGACCAGCTGATAATAACAGAAGTCTCCAAGACATTGTGAAAATTGGAGATTTAGCTGGAGGCGAGCTGAATAAAATTGTTTCAAGAGAGTCTTGAAAGGGCATAAAGAAGGGGAAAATACTGATTTCAGTTGCAGTTACATTTACAAAGACCCTTCATAATATCACTTTACAATGATCTAATTTAGTGTTGGATTTATAGGAGAAGGAAAGGTTAAAATTAAGTAAGCCTTATCAGAAAGGTCCATCTAAATATACCAGTAAACCCCCAAAGTAATGTTGCTCTGAGTCCCCTGTCAAAAGAAACACTGCATTTCTTTCCTTCTATTGTGTACACATGGGCATCTATATCAGACTTCATGTCTTCAGCTTAAACCTCATTGTCCTGGGCAAGAGCATGCTCAGTTTGCTCCTCTGCCCCCACCCCTCCCTTCTCTACTGTAATCTGAGCCCAGAGCAGGGAGAGACTCAGGCAGGAAGTGATGTCACACCACATTAATACTGCAGCTCCTATCCTAAACAAACAGAGAGTTCTAGAGCATTTTACTCAGGTATGGTAAAATATTCTACAGAATAAATAAAGCATTCAAGCTTGCACTATTGCAGCTTATCTATTGGCAATAAAATGCCTCCGTAGCTTTCATTCTCCTTTAAGTCCTTTTACTTGCTGGGAGTATGCAAGAAATGATGCACCTGTACTGCCAACTAGCACCACTAGAGGGCAGTGTAATTGACAGTTGCTGTGGGAGCAAAGAGCTGGCAGTGTTCACACACACACACCAATGACGTTTATGCCATGCCATGATTTGACAGCATGAATCAGGAATGCAGATAGAAAGAAACACAGGACTAATCAATACGTGGTCAGCAAACAATGGGTTTGTTGGAGTTTATCTACTCTGTGGATATATACAGGGTTGTGCACCTCGCTGCTGTATTTTGTCTATCCGTGGTGTTGGCAAAGGCAATTCTGTTGTACCAAAGATGTACAGAAATCTCTAAAGCATTGAAAGCTTTTCCAGGACCTCCCAGCCACTGGCTGTATGGACAAGCTAATGAGGTAAGAGGACTAGAAATGTCAAAAAATAGACAAGTATAATTCCTTATGTCTTGTTTGTAGTAATATAATGAATAAATATAAGAATATGAGTAAACTGTTATTGCCAGCATGTAAGTTATCCATGAAAATAGGACAACACTTGGCTAGAACCAATCAGCATCAAGGCTTAAGGTGGCCATACATGGATAGATCCGCTCGTTTGGCGATGTCGCCAAACGAGCGGATCTCCCTCCGATATGCCCACCTTGAGGTGGGCAATATCGGGCAGATCCAATCGTGGGCCCTAGAGCCCAACGATCGGATCCTAACTTTCACAAACGGGCGGTCGGATCGCGGGACCGCATCAACGAACAGATGTGGCCGCGATCCGACGGGATTTTTAACCCCATCCGATCGAGATCTGGCCGACTTTCGGCCAGATCTCGATCGGGGAAGCCCGTCGGGGGCCCCCATACACGGGCCAATAAGCTGCCGACACGGTCTGTCAGCAGCTTTTATCGGCCCGTGTATGGCCACCTTTACCTGATAGGGAACGGAAGCCTGTTTTTGTTTGTGTGACTGCAGGGCTGTGGTTGGCTATCCCCCTCCTACTGTGCTTCTGGCAGGGACTGCTAGGACACAGCCACTCCTCATTTGATACACAGACAGGAACCTAGAAAGATCTAGTGGGAGCTATAATAAAGGGGCAATATTATTAATTTTTAATCCAAAGTAAAACCAGCATCATATAATATTCATTATTGTGTACAAGATCTGAGGGTTTTTTAATTATGCTATATGCTTTTTTTAAGCAACATGAAAACATGTACAATATTCCATGGCCAGACAGCATCCTTTACTTGTGCCATGTAGTGTCCTGATTCGTCTGCAGCTAAAATGTAACTAGACAGGCAAGTGTGTCTAATAAGTGTAAGAAACTTACCCTGGTGGTCTAGTGGGCAGCGGGGTCCACGGCGCGTCCTTGGCGTGGACGCCCGCTGCGCTGCTCCTATCCTGCCCTTGCCGGCGCCATCTTTGATTACTAGGGCGCGTGCGGCGCGCCTGCGCACCTCTTGAAGGCGCAGGCGCGCTGGCGTGATTGCGCCAGTGAGCAACGGCGCGAAATTGCGCACGTTTTGCCGCCAAGTGGATCCCTATTTAAGGCCCATTCAGACCTGAAGCCAGTGCCCGTTATAGGATCTTATCCTGTGGTTTCATAACGGGCCATGATGGATGAAGAAGGTCAAGTCGCTGCTGCCGAGGCTACCTCCACCACAGAACTGCTTCTCTCTACTCTGTTGCAGCATTTGGAGAATCAGGCGCAAAGACAAGAACACCTGCTGCAAGGCTTCCGTGACCTGTCGAATAGAGTGGATGCCACTGAACAGTTGCTAGTGGGTCCTTCTGCAGTGTCGTGTAAAATCCATGAGCCTAAGATCTCCTTCCCCGACAAATTCAGTGGGGATAGGACCAGATTTTATGTCTTTCAGGAGGCATGTAAATTGTATTTAAGTTTTTTCCCACATACCTTTTCTTCTGGAGAGGATAAAGTGAGGTTTATTATGACCTTATTACAGGGCGACCCACAAATATGGGCGCTAAGGTTATCCCCCTCTGACCCTGCCCTCCTTTTCCTTGAAGCTTTCTTTAATTCTATGGCAATCCTTTACGATGACCCGGATCGTGCCTCCTCTGCCGATGACGCAATTCGTAAACTTCGCCAGGGAAAGAGGGTTGTAGAAGAGTATTGTACAGAGTTTCGCCGGTGGCCAGTGGAGACCGGTTGGAACGATGCGGCTCTTCGCAGCCAATTCCGTTTAGGGCTTTCTGTGTCTGTAAGAGACAGCTTGGTAAATTACCCCCTATCAGCTAACTTGGATGATCTAATGACTCTAGCCATCCAAGTTGAAGATAAAGGGAGAATAGGGGGGAAAAGGGCACTTATTCTCTTCCCGAGGATATTAGTGTAAAAACTCCTTACCCCTCTGTGTCTCTGCCTCAGGAGGAACCCATGCAATTGGGTACTATTCATTTAACTCCTGAGGAAAAGGCTCGCAGATGGTCTCTGGTCTGTGTATCTATTGTGGGGAGATGGGTCATTTCCTTAACCTGTGTCCTAAGAGGCCAGGAAGCTTCAAAAACCTAGATGAAGGTAGGGAGCTCCATTTGGGTCAAGAAGTTTCCTCTCCCCAAATTTCCTCCAGGATTGTGGTTCCTGTTAATTTAATTTGGGCTGCTGGTTCTGTAAGGGTTTCCGCTTTGGTAGATTCTGGGGCGGCGGGGAATTTCTTAAATGCTAACTTTGTAAAGAAGTTTAATATTCCCTTAACATCTCTCATTCCTCCTGCAAGGATTCTGGCCATTGATAAAAACCCTTTGAAGTCTGGGCTGGTAACCCGGAAATCTGTGGCTTTGACTATGTGCATTGACAACTTGCACTCAGAGGAGATATCCTTCCATGCTATCGAGGGTTCTCTATCTTCTCCTCTGATTTTAGGGTTACCATGGCTGCAGGCACACAACCCCCACATTGATTGGGTAACTGGGGAGGTTATTCAGTGGGGTTCTGGGTGTAAAGATTCCTGTTTAGTTTCCACACTTGGGGTGGCAGCTGCTTCCCTCACAAAACTCCCTTCTGCTGAATTTTGCTCCAAGTCCTGTTCAGGGGTACATAGTTCCCTTTTGACTAACCCTGTCGCTCTGAAAAAGACAGCTGTTAAGTCCCATGGGGAGGTACCTAAATATCGGGTTGGGGATTTGGTTCGGGTTTCCACAGGGAATATCAAGCTTAAAATACCATCTTTTAAGTGGGGCCCAGGTT